>OZ007502.1:82325385-83554135 GCA_963931805.1 Microdon myrmicae | reverse complement strand
TTGTTGTTCATGCGCTAATCATAAGAGGAGACTATCAACGGACCAACCTGAGGTGAAGAAGCACATTGTACCTGCCAGAGTACTAAATGCGTCCGAGGAACCGGTCGCAATAAGAAAAGGAGAGTTAACCGCAGAATGTGCACCCGTATCAATGATAAGCTCAATTCAGCAAGGGAAGGTGCATAATAACGCTGATGCTCTATCAAGAAGACCATGTAAGCCAGATTGTAAACATTGTCATAGAGAGGAAGAGAAAGAAGAGGCGTACGACCTGCGAAATGTACAAGTAGAAGTACTAGATGGGTGGACGAGTGATGCTATACGCGCAGCTCAACTTCAGGATGAAGATATGTCGCTAATCCTGGAACACAAAGAAAAGAACGAGCGGCCAACTTGGAACAATATTTCCGACAAGAGTGGAACATTTAAAGCATATTGGGCACAATGAAATTCCTTGCTGGTGGAAGATGGAATTCTAAAGCGTAAATGGGAAGCCGCGGATGGAAAATCGAATGCAGATTCTAGTCCCACCATCAAAAGTGAAGGATGTACTAGCAGAAATGCACGACGGGGCCTCCGGTGGACATCTGGGAGTTAGTAAGACACTTTCAAAATTACGATCTCGATTCTACTGGCTTCACATGAGAGATGACGTCGAGTCTTGGTGTAGGAAGTGCACAACTTGCACTGCGACCAAAGGACCAACAGCAAAAGCAAGGAGCGCTATGAAGCAGTACAACGTGGGCGCTCCTTTCGAGCGAATTGCGATTGATATCTCAGGACCATTTCCAAAAACCAACGACAACAACAAATACATGTTGGTCATCATGGATTACTTCAGCAAGTGGGTGGAAGTCCTTCCAATTCCAAACCAAGAAGCAACAACCGTCATTGAGCAACTTATCAATAAATGGATCAGCAGATATGGAGTTCCCTGTGAGCTTCATTCCGATCAAGGCCGAAACTTCGAATCACAGATATTTCAAGGCATCTGTGCGGCACTGGACGTAAGGAAAACCAGGACCACACCTTTACATCCGCAGTCAGACGAAATGGTCGAAAGGTTCAACCGAACAATAAAAGAGCATTTATCGAAGGTCGTTAGTGATCACCAACGAGATTGGGACAAATATGTACAAACTTTTCTCATGAGCTATAGATCGGCTAATCACGATACAACAGGCCATTCTCCAGCAAGAATTATATTTGGACGAGAGGTACGATTACCAGCCGATCTGCGATTCGAAATACCTCCAGACGCCATGGTTAAGACCGAAGACTACGTAGCCGAATGGAGAAATCGCCTCGATGAGATCCATCATTTGGTTCGAAAGCAAATCAAGGTATCTAGTGACAGGATGAAAACAATGTACGACGTTCGAGCCAACGCATCCGGATTTAATGCAGGCGATAACGTGTGGCTTTATAACCCTCATCGGCAAAAAGGAAGGTCTCCGAAGTTGCAGCAACATTGGGGAGGACCGTATAAGATTCTCACAACAATTAACAACGTGGTCTATAGGATTCAGCGAAGACCGAACGCCAAGATGAAAGTGGTACATCGTGACCGACTGGCGACTTTTGTTAACCCAGGAGACCAGTGAAGTTAGTTCGGGACGAACTAATCTAGGCGGAGGGTAGTGTGACGCCTATGACAATCAGTACTAGAATATTCGAGAAAGTCCGAAACAAAGTACTAGAATATTCTCGAAAGTACTGGAAAACTGGAGACTATGAACAGTAGAACATTCAAGGCTATGGAACGGACGGAAACGAAACGCCGAATCAGAATGAGCAAACGGTATAAATACGTCGCACGCAGATCGAAGAAGTAAGAAGTAAACAGTCAAAGACGCGATAAGTACGGAAGCGATAAGTCAACAAATCGTTAAGTGTACGGTAAAAGTAACGGTTGTTATTAACGGACTAATAAAGTGTTACATTAATTCAAAATCGATTTAACGGCTCTCATTTATTAAAAATAAGCTCGAATTGTGCCGAACTGTCACAAAAGCAGAAGTAGTCAGTTGAACTTATGAATGCCAAATCAAACGCATAACACAATCTCCTTCCCAACTCAACCATTTCAGCAGCAATTGGCTGGATTCTCCCTGAATCGACCAGTGCAATAGAACAAATGGAAGAGCTTTTGCAGGGATTAAGCGAGTGGAGAGGAGCATCGCAGTAGAACAACTGATGAGTTTTGGATCATCTACGAAAATCCCGGAAACGTTCTGCTATGATATTTGTGAGCCACTATAGTTTTACCGGAGTTCGATGTTGAGCACCGCCAACACATTAAATAAACAGAAGGCAGTTTTGTTTTTACACCTCGCTGATTTGTTAATTTCTTTAATCATCTCACCCTCTTTTTATTCGTAAAGAAAATACGTAGCCTATGGAAATCCGGATTGTGAATTTTTTTACGCGCAAGGCGGACCATTATTGCAGAAACTGAAAAAGATATATCTCATAGAATTCAATTAAATGGATTTGGAAAGGGCGTAAATTATTTTGTAATCGAATATAAGAACGAACAAAAATGTATAAATAATTGACGTATAATTTTGTTTCTCGTTTCACGAGTAAGCTTTTATAAATGCATGTAGTCTACATTTTTACGAAGTTATAGATAAAATTTGAAAATAACAAAAACTTTTTTTCAGGAGAAAATTTCGGCAATTATGTGCTTCTAGTCCCAGGAGAGCGGACCTGCTATTTACACTGTTTTACAAGATATTGTTTACTATGAAGAAACCCATATTTTTTACAACATTCAATGGGTACTTGACTACTAAATATAAAAAAAAAACACCGGAAAATAACTTGCGACTTTGACACAAAGCAAGAGGCAAAGGTGAGGGAAACCGAAGACAACTAGCTGTATTCGCCGTTGTTTGTACTAATTCCAAGTTAGCTCAGCAACATGTTATGATCCGGTTCTTACTTTGGGATAGATGGATTTTATTAATTATGGTGGCTCGTAGAGTCGCCACATAGCATTGTTTGACTCACTTCTGGCCGTAAGGCCACTATATGGTATATGGTAATTACTACTTACTCTCTTGAGTCGGTCCCAGTTTTCCCTACGTTATTTGATTTATCAATCGGAAGCTTAGTGCTAAATCTAATAGCTTCCATGTACCCGGAATCAAGCTACATGTCCCAATTAGGTTAAAAACAGATTCAAGGTGGTGCGGAACGGACACTTGGTTCTGTGTTGACTCATTTACATGCTGAACTGGATTACAAGCTAACTTTATGAAGAGCTGAATGTACTTTTCTTTGCCTAGAATCAAATTGAAAATTACGCTCCTTAAAATCACCCACAATACCGATTTAAATGTATAAAATTAGAGAGTAAGAAATGGAATTTTATAGGTACCATGATGGGTTTTTGAGGGTTCGGTCTAACTCTAAGTATCCTTTCGACCTGCTGGCGCGGGAGTTGTGGACATTTTTATTCTTCCACTAAATAGATTTGCGGACATCCCATTCGAAAGTTCATTCGAGAGACATCATCGCTCCCGACAGTATCCTATTAATCTGTACGAAACGAGATAAACGTTTTCATTGTAGATTTATTTCTGTAATATTTATCTATTAGCAATTAAATAGTTAATAAACAAACTAGTAATGATCGACGTAATTTGCCTCATTCTCTCTGTCGAGAGTCTACAGATGAATGGGAAATAAACAAAAATCAAAACTTATACGTTGACTTGGAATTACTTTCCTATTTGGTTTTATTGTTATGATAAAAACAGTGACTTGATTCGAATACCAATCAGAAGTTAAATCGTCTCATGAAACTTGCAAATCGAATAATTAAATGCTAAGTTTGCGAAAAACTTTTAAATCAGCGGTGAGAGGTCAAACTGCATTTTCATACAAATGCGATTAGCATGAATGGGTGATTGGATAATTTACATTTAAACAAACACAAACGCAATTGAGTAATTTGATTGCCGAAACAAAATCACGAGAACTTTTCACTATTAAAAAACTAATTAGCAGCCAACCTTTTATTAGCACTATTAGTGCTTGGTAATAATTCACTCACCGGTGCATCTTGTAAACAAACAGGATAATAAATGATATATAGATCAACGCCACAAAAACCATTGGTAGCAAGAATGTTATAATAAGTGGTAGAAATATCCTGTAGAGCCATAATGAATAGTCCAAGTCAATGTATGAAGCTGCATGGAGGACGAAAGGGAAGAATTTATAGAATCCTTCAAATGAAATCAATTTAATTTACTCACATAAAAAGCCCTCAGCCGCAACAGCAACGTCTTTAAGAAGATCCATGTTTAAAAGATCTTATATAAAATTGTCTAGTGCTAGCGTTTTAGGTAGATTAATAAAGCGTCTTCGGAGTTTGCACTTAACTTTACTATAGTGCCGAAAGGTAGACATCTCACTACATTTACTTTGAATAGAATAACTTTCCTTACTTCAATTAATTTTCGCAATCACTACAATTAGCATATATGCGATGTTGGTCGGTTCATTTTTCATAAACTATATTTATTAGTCAAATGTCAATCCTGGGTTATTCCAAACAAAACAGAGAGGGAGTGGAACTAAATGAAAGGTCTAGACAACAGGTACGTTACTTTTTTATATAGTAGAGTAGAGTAGAGCAGAATTTTACCGATTTTAATTACAGTTTGTATGTACTTATAAACTATTATGTTACGTTCCTTTTGCCCACCTTTATGGGCTATAATGTTTGGCGTAGAACTATATAAAAAGTCCAGGCAGCCGGTACGTTACTTATTTATATTGTAGAGTAGAGTATAGCAGAATTTTATCGATTTTAATTACAGTTTTTATTTAGTTATAAACTATTATGTTACGTTCCTTTTGCCTACCTTTATGGGCTATAATGTTTTGCGTGGAACTATATAAAAGGTCCAGACAGCAGGTACGTTACTTCTTTTTTTGGATTCGTGATCGCCCATCAGACATCAGCCATGAGTTTAATCACGGACGTTGTGAGTGTTACTTGTTGTCGTTTTTTAGTAAAGTGAAAGTGCCTTGATGGTGCCCTGAACATATAGGGCAAGGTCTCTGATTGCCTTCAACCCGGCGAAGGCCAGGACGATCCTCGTCCCTATTCAATCCAAGTTGGCATGCAGTCTCCACGTGACACCCCTGGATAGCTACTTTGACACCCGCCAACTAGTGAACCAACGCATGCAGTGACACCCTGAGAAAGGTTGGCGCAAGGCTAATAACCAGGCCCGTAAAAATGAATTATTATGGCAAATTTAACAAGCCTCGGACGACGACCACGGAAACGAAAATGGCTAAATGATTTAAGAATTTTTACATGGCACGTGCGCTCACTATACAGAGCTCGAGCTGCACAGCAGCTAGCCGATGCCCTGTCCGAAGATAAGGCTGACATAACAGCATTGCAAGAAATAAGATGGACGGGGAGTGGTGTTTTTCAAAGAAAAGAATATGACATTTATTACAGCTGTCACGCAAAACACCATGTGTTCGGGGTAGGCTTTCTAGTCAGCCAAAAACTGAAGCCCGCCATCATCGGTTTTAATGCAATAAATGAAAGACTATGCACTTGTAGCGATTCTAACAGATACACACAATTCACAAGCAAGCAAAAATAGTGAAGAACACCGAACGAAAAAAATCGAATAAGAAAAATACATCAGAACCGTATACCAAGCGATAAAATAAAAATTATTCACACCAGTGGAATATACCCGAGTTTGGAAATAAAATTCTAAACTCGGTCAGTAGCCTGGTGTGTAACGCTTAAGGTAAAATTTTTTTCGTGATTCGAGCTGTCATAGCGTCAGTTCGAATCACACGATTTTCTTCACTATTATTTCAAACGCTATAATTGGTGACCCCGACGTGATCTTGTACACGCAGCATTCACTTCCCATAGTAAAGCAGAACTTCACACACGGTCACGACTTCCGCATAGAGCCCAGCCTCCGACGTTTTCTCGTTTCTCTCTCGTTCGTCCGTCGTCCGCATACGAATCTGATCGTAACGAAGTTACTGCGGCGGGAGTGTGTAGCGATTCTAACAGATACACACAATTCACAAGCAAGCAAAAATAGTGAAGAACACCGAACGAAAAAAATCGAATAAGAAAAATACATCAGAACCGTATACCAAGCGATAAAATAAAAATTATTCACACCAGTGGAATATACCCGAGTTTGGAAATAAAATTCTAAACTCGGTCAGTAGCCTGGTGTGTAACGCTTAAGGTAAAATTTTTTTCGTGATTCGAGCTGTCATAGCGTCAGTTCGAATCACACGATTTTCTTCACTATTATTTCAAACGCTATACACTCTTTGCGTGCGAGGCAAGTTTAAGAACATAAGCCTCATAAATATTCACACACCTACAAGGAGTCCCCTGACGACGAAAAAGAAGAATACTATGAGAACGTGGAACGGGCCCTCAATGCCTGCCCAAGATACGATGTGAAAATCGTTCTTGGGGTTTGAATGCAAAAATAGGTCGGGTGCCGGTTTTCAGGCACTACATAGGTTCCCATAGTTTGCATGAGAACACCAATGACAATGGACTACGAGTCATCGAATTGGCAGCATCGCAAAACTTGGTCGTTGTGAGTACCAGGTTTCCGCGTAAAGATATCCACAAAGCCACCTGGGTATCACCTGATGGAGCCACTCGCAACCAAATTGACCACGTGCTGATAGATCGCCGCCACTCCTCGACCCTGATGACGGTACGAACGTGCCGAGGTCCCAACGTCGACTCGGATCACTATCTAGTTGGTACAGTTTACCGAGCGCGGATTGCCTTACGGAGACGTATTGCATCCGCGGATCAGGTTCGAATCAACACGGCTGCCTTACGCAATGAGAATACCAGCAACACCTTTGGCCATGCGTTAAGACTCGCCCTCGAAGAGCTCGACGGAGGGAGAGTAAGTCCTGGGGCCAGAATGCCGGGCGTAGAAGAGAAATGGACACGCCTTAAGAATACTGTCATTAGTACTGCCAACTCCATCTTAGGCTGTAGTCGTAGAGATCGGAACGACTGGGTTGATGATGAGTGCAAACTAACGACTGAACGTAAGAATGCTGCATACTGGGCAATGCAGCAGTCTCATAGGACGCGGGTACGCGAGGAGAAATACAAAGAGCTCAGAAGATCTGAAAAAAGACTTCACACACAAAAGAAAAATGCCTGGGAAAAAAACCTTGTCTCTGAAATAGAAAAAAGTAGAGAGCGAAGTCCGCACCAGGCGCGGAAGTTCTACCAAATAATCCGCAGTGTGACGCGGTACACACCACGCTGCACTTACTGCAAGCATAAAGAGCGTAATCTGATCACCGATCCTGAAGGCATTCTGGGGCGATGGGAAGTGCACTTCAATGAATTGCTAAATGGTCAGCTCACAGAAGAATTGGGGGCTCCACCAATGCAAGACCAAGATCAAATGCTGCCGCCACTCAGCATTGAGGAAACATTAAAAGCCATTAGACAGCTAAAATCAAATAAAGCCCCTGGAGCTGATGACATACCAGCTGAGCTGATCAAACACGGAGGGACAGCGTTACATCACGCAATTCATGAGATCGTGGTGCACGTATGGGAGCAAGAGGAGATGCCGGAAGATTGGCGTCGCCGTATAATTTGCCCCATACATAAGAAGGGAGATATCACACTGTGCAGCAACTATAGGGGTATACCATTGCTGAGTACCGCCTATAAGATACTCTCCACTATCCTACAACACCGGATAGCCCCATACGCTAAGGCCATAATTGGTCAATATCAGTGTGGCTTCATCCCAGGCAAATCAGCAATTGATCAGATATTCACCCTTAGGCAGGCGATGGAAAAATGTCTGGAATTTAAGATTCCATTATATTCCATCTGTTTATAGACTTTAAGGCCGCCTACGACAGCAAAGCCAGAGTATAACTATATAATGCCATGAGAGAATACGGCATTCCAAACAAATTGATACGACTTTGTAGGTTGACCATGACCAACGTAATTAGTCAAGTAAAAATAGCGGGATTGCTGTCCAAACCAATAAATATCTATAATGGACTCCGACAGGGGGACGGTCTGACCTGCCTCCTCTTCAACCTGGCGTTGGAGAAAGCAATCCGTGACTCTGGTGTTACAACAAGAGGGACTATTGTCACCAAGTCCAGCCAGATACTTGCCTACGCAGATGACATCGGCATCGTCGGTAGATCCGATTCGGCTGCACAGGACTCCTTCATCCAGATCGAGCAGGCAGCAGGAAAACTGGGAATGCACATTAATGAGGGAAAAACTAAGTACATGGTGGCAACTTCTGCGAAGAGAAGACCTAACGTTGGTCAAACTATCAGGGTAGTGGAGCACGAAATTGAAGTAGTGCAATCCTTTAACTACCTTGGGTCAATAGTATCAGCCGATAACAATATGGAAGAAGAAATACGCGAACGGCTGATTAAATCCACCAAAGCCTACTATGGTCTATCAAGGCTCTTTAAATCCCGAAATGTATCCAGAACATCCAAGCTACTACTGTACAAGACAATGGTCTTACCAGTACTCATGTATGGATCCGAAACCTGGGTGCTTAATAAAAGGCACTCTGAACTCTTGGCCGCGTTCGAGAGAAAGGTCTTAAGGAGAATTGTTGGCCCCGTATGTGAGTGAGGACGATTCGGAGACGCTACAACCACGAGTTGTACGCAATCTACCTTGAAGCTAACATTGTAAGAAAAATCAAGCTCGGTAGACTCCGGTGGGCCGGACACCTAGCTCGAATGGGCGAATAGAAGCCTGCCCGGAAAGACCTTTGTGGCAGGATGTATGGAAGGAGACAGCGCGGCAGACCTTGTCTGCAATGGAGGAATGGCGTAGAGCAAGACGCCCAGAGCCTGGGAGTGCCAAACTGGATGACATCGCCTCGAAATCAGGATCGGCCGAGAGATTTGTTAAATAAGGCCAAAACCGGACCCTGGTTATAGTGGCGATTATGACGATGAAAGTGCCTTGAATTGTGTCTCAATTGGAGAGAGTAAACCAAATATTACAACTGAT
Organism: Microdon myrmicae; assembly: GCA_963931805.1. NCBI lineage: Eukaryota > Metazoa > Arthropoda > Insecta > Diptera > Syrphidae > Microdon > Microdon myrmicae. The sequence continues at coordinate 83,545,062 of OZ007502.1, read as the reverse complement.
TTTCCTAGTAACCGGAATACTTATCAAAAACCAGTCATTAGTCATCACCAGCAGTCATCAAAAAGGAAAAAAAAACAAAAACCGGATTGCGCCTCTTCGTACACAGGGAGTATTTTATTTTATTTCATTTATTATAATCTAAATTTAAAGTATTTTATTTATTATAATTATAATTCAAATTGTATTCGACTTCTCTTTTTCTTCATTTAAATTTCATCTCATCCTCAATTTCAATTTCATTTAATTTTTTCTTCTTTTCATTTAAACGTCCCCCCAACACAAACTTGAAAGCCCGTGTTTTTAAAAACCATAAAATTGGTACAAATTTTCTTTACCCTTTCCCAAATATCTCTATTCTAATTTACTTAGCAATTTTTACATTTCAGATTTGTGCTGAAATTTTCGTTCTCATTTAGGTTTCATCAGGTCTATCTTTTATCTTCCTTTTTCTTGTTCCTATCTTCTTTTCTCTGCTTCCTGCATTCCTAGTTGTTTCTCGCTCTTTGTGATTTCCCGTGTCCATTACTTTCCTTTCATTTATTCTTCGCAAAAATGGACCTCTCTTCTCTTCCAGGATTTGATGACTCTTCTTGACCACCAGGATTTGATGACTCTTCTTGAGAGATTGAGAAGCGAACTCGCGACCGCGGTAGCCAGGATTGCTGCTCTCGAGAGGGAGAATGCAACATTGAAAGTTACTTCACCCTCGGCCCCCTCCAACTCAAACCTGGCAAGCCGTCATTCACAGATCGAACCTGAAATGACAAACTTCGATAGCGACTTCGATGTCTCTGCCGATGAGAAGGTCTCCATGCCCCCACTCTTAATACTTCCAGCTCCACGCCCAACTCTCTCCGCGCGGAAAAGCGGAAAACACCGCGACCAACAACGAACTGCGAGGGAGGCCCCTCTAGTAAACGTGTTGCCACCGGCTGTACGCCAGTAATATCCCCGGCTTCGGCTAATGAAATCGTGGCAAACCTCTCGGTACACTCCACTGCACAAAAAGTCATTCCGTTGGAAAAATCGTGCGCACCGATGGTACCATCCTCCACAACCTCAAAACCAAAGACCGCTCCAACTCGAAACGCCGCACAAACCGCGGTCGGGGCAGACGCACCTGCTTTAAAAAAAAAAAGCAGCAACCTGGGGTCTTTGCACGAGACCTCAACCTAAAGGAGTTCATCGGTGATATGAACCGACAAGGAATATCTGTTGCGGATTCGCCCTTGACACAACCGGCGAATTCGCAGTTAAATGCTACCTGTGGCACTACCCTAAACAATGTCAGCAATCTGCTGACATTTTAAAATTAATTCTGTTGGTTGTCGAACGACAACCATTTTTCTTTTTCGTTAATCTATTGATGGTGTAAGTCGTATTTCATTTTTAATCCAAGAAAATATATTTCATCTAATAAAATAAACCTTGTATTATTACATCAAAACAACCGGCGTGGATAATTCTTTTGTTGGGGACAATTCTGTTGAGAATTCCTTTATATCCTGGATTGTTTCTCACTAAAGGTATTCGTTGCTATTTTTTACAATAATATCCAAGTTATTTTAGATCCAGCATCAAACGGCAGGAGACGCCATCGTGATCCTGACGCAACTATCCAGGCAACACCAAATCAACAACCCTCTGTGTGTGGAAGGTGTGTTCAACGCTTGTTGGGCGCACAATATCCAACTTTAAGGCAAAGACCTTGAGTCCAAGCCTCAATAAAACTACGATCGGCAGACGTTCTCTAAGGTTAACGATACCCTGAAGGCCAAGGAGGTGAATTATTACACATTCACCCCGGCCGACGAAAAGTCAAGGACCATCCTCTTAAAACGAGTCGCTGCCTGCTGGGAAAAGGACGACAACGTAATTGCCCTCGAGGCAACATTCCCCCACGTCAAATTCACCGACGTTAAAAAATTCTCTCCCCACAACGGTTTGTGAACATCAGACCGCAAAAATACAACAAGGTGAACATTTGGCAGCTTCACCTTGCCCCAGGAACCGACATAGACTTCATAATACGGACAAAGTCGCTTCCAACTCTTCATCAACAAGCCGTCTTCGAGTTATTTTATAACAATGAAATACCTCAATGCTGACGTTGCCAACGTTTCGGGCATGTCACCCGGAACTGCAATATGAATCGCCGTTACGTCCGTTGGGGAAAATCCCACAACATCGGCAAGTGCGAACTCCCGCCAGCAAAATACGATCCCACAACAAATGGGCAGGATGAAATTACGTTGCCAACTTGCTGCAACTGCGGTAAGAAGGGGCATCCGGTCAGCTACAGGAACTGCCCTAAATATAAAGAGATAGTCCACAGAACCAAGGAGACTCGAGCTAAACAAGTAGCCAAGTCAAACTTCGGAAAACAGGCCACACAAAATGTTGATGATAACTCTAAATAGTACGTGTGTAAACCGATAAAACTCTGTCGTAGGAGACAGAACCACAAGAAAGGCAAAACTGTAGTTAAGAGTAGCTTTATTAATTGATTATATTGTTGATTGGACGAGAGCCGATGGTGTTCATTCGATAAAGGTTGATTGCAGACTGACTCGTTGGACATAACTGCCAATTCAAATAGGGACGCTATGACGTCATCGATGGTGACAATCGGCCAGCTGGTGCCAGCTGCTGCGTAACTGGTATACACAGCGAATGTACTAGATTCTCCAGTACATTCCAGTACATTTAATTGCCAATCCGCAACACAAAATTTCATCCAAAATGGATTTACATTCGCTGACAAGGTTAAAGGGAACCAAACAAAGAATATGAAAACCCCACCACCTCTCCCCCAAAAACATATTCAAGTTCCTAAGCGATCCGCTATACGGGCCAACAAAATGTCACAGATCCAAGCGGCTGCACAAAAGCCTCCAAAGGGGCAACCCTCAATGCTCGAGTCTCTACTTAGCACACTCCGCTGTTGAATTGATGTTCGTTGAAGACGATAGATAGATTTTGACTACTCGTGTTGTTGCCGTCAACATCCACTAGCCGCCATGGAGATGAATTTCCCTCGAGGAGCAACTCCGATCTTTTCATTGGCGTCGGACAATGGGTGATCGGTTCGAGTTTTGTTGGCAAGTTTCTATGGCGACCGTACAGGTCAAAAAGAACACCCATTCGTTGGAAGTCATGACAACGCAGATGCGAAGGGTGCATGAAAGAAAATCTAAATTGCCCGGCTGATCAAATAGATGATCGAATACGGAGGCTGGCTGCCTTGTTTGCTTTAAAGAATGCATTACCTTGTTTGTTTTAAAGAATGCGCCCTGTGAGTAGGGCGTTAGGATATACTCACAGCTAGGCTAGCTTGTCGTAAGAGGCGACTAAAGGCCGAGTGGTATCCGGGGTCCCAACGCCCAGTGCGCCCGGTGAAATACCACCCCATCAAGCTTTAGGCTCCGTGAAAGGTCGGGAGAAATCCCTGGCCATCTTTCGGATCTTGGCTGATGGACCGGTTCGAGAAAAGGTTGGTTAGGTGGTAGTCGGTCCCAAGGTGAGATACCACCCCGTCACGCTGTATATTCCGCGATATCGCCGAGAGAAATCTTCGACGGTGTTTCGGATGTGTGGCTGACGGCCCGGACTGACACGGAGATAAGTCATGATGGTGCCTTCTGATATAAAGAATTCCGGAGGTAAACTAGTCTCCCATTCGGATCTCCGGGGGGGGGACTATGCCAGGGGGAACATCATGCATGATAAATAATGGAACTTTGGGAGGTTCGTCATCGCATAACCGGGCTCGCTCTCGAGGCTCGGCCCACGCTCGACTGGTGGCGGGATTTTGTAACATCAGGGGCATTGGTTTCAGCAATACCAATGTAAACGCTGTCCACCAATATTTGCAAACAACGAAACCTGATATCCTTGCCCTAACAGAGACGCAGATCGATTCGTCAACTGATTCGACATATCTTCGTTGCTCAGGATACGACTTGCATTCGAGATTCCGTTTTAAGGGCGGAGTATGCGTCTTCGCGCGGTCCAATCTGGCTTGCCAGAGGATGGAGGCGTTGGAACCCAATAAGATGGACATCATATGGTTGAGGGTCGTGTTGAAGAATTCCGTTAAATTCCTTTGTTGTCTTTCCCGCTCCTTGAATGACGATCGACCAGCGACATTTTTCGAACATCTTTCATATACCATCGACTGGATACAGATCAACCACCCAGCCTCTGAAATTGTTGTCCTTGGCGATTTTAATGTGCACAATTCCGACTGGTTGTAACATCTAACAGAACCGACGAGGCTGGGAGGCTGGCGGAGATGTTTGCTGTAAGCCACAACTTGACTCAACTCGTGGGGGAGTCAACGCGTGTGCCGGATACCCGAGGCGATTATGCGAACACCCTGGATCTGTTTTTGACATCCGAACCGAGTATTTATGCCGTAGAGGTTTCTGCACCACTGGGAAACTCAGATCACTGCTTGGTATCTGTCGTGCAAGCACTTGCATATCAAGCGAATAACCGGCCTAGTCAGCTTCGCCATGTATGGAAGTATGGGGCTGCTAACTGGGACGACATGCGAGATTTCTTCGCATCCTTTCCATGGTCGGGGGTGTGCTTCAGAAACTCCGATGTTAACGCTTGCGCGGAGTCGGTATCAGAGATTATTCTTCTGGGTATGGAGGTGTATATTCCACATTCCACCAAACGAAGTTCGTCTGATAAACCTTGGTTTGACAAAAAATGCGAGCTGATTACAGCGGCAAAAAATAGAGCTTTTAAGCAATGGCGCTCCAATCCCACCGATGTTAACAGAACAAATTTTGTTAGAATCAGAAACGCGTGCAACCAGGCGATTGATATCACGAAGAAAGCTCACAAGGACAGGGCGATCAATAAGCTCCTTCTGCGCTCAACTGGTTCGCGCTCCTTCGGGTCAATGGCAAAAGCTGTCAGTGGTAACTTCGCATCCTCCTCTTTGCCTCCGTTGGTGACAGGCGGCGGTACGTTAGTCACGAATCCCAAGGATAAAGCTAATGTCTTCGCGAATTTATTATCCGCGAGTTCAAACCTCGATGCCGGCCTTTTGGAGCCACCTGTGATCTCGCCGGTACAGTCCTCCATGCGGGATATGAGATTTCGTCCGCGCACTATTCAACGCATTCTACGTAAACTGGATTGTAGGAAGGCAACCGGTCCGGACGGAATACCAGCAATAGTCCTTAAGAACTGTGCTCCAGAACTATCGCCGGTTCTTGGCAGACTCTTCCGCTTATCTTATGCACGGAGGACCTTTCCTGCCTGCTGGTAAATCGCTCGAGTTCAGCCAATCTCAAAGACGGGAAAGTCCGATAGCATTACTGTCTATTAATGGAATATGTCATCAATACAGAGTTGGTTAAGTATTTGGAGTGCAACGGACTTCTGAATGATCGTCAATACGGATTCCGTGGCAGGCGGTCCACGGGAGACTTTTTGACACTTATAATCGACATATGAACATCTGCGATTGAACGGCATGGTGAGTCAAGGGCGGTCACATTGGATATCTCCAAGGCTTTTGATCGCGTCTGGCACGGGGCATTGCTGAGCAAACTTCGTTCATATGGACTTTCCCAACAGCTTTGCGACTGGACGAGGAGCTTCCTCGAGAATCGATCTATCCGGGTTGTTGTGGACGGCGAGTGTTCGGATCTGTATCCTGTTGATTCGGGGGTGCCCCAGGGTGCTATTTTGGCTCCAACCTTGTTCTTGCTTTACATAAATGATTTGTTGGAGGCAACGGATAACAAAGTACTCTGTTTTGCGGATGATAGTACGCTTGTTTGCTCCTTTTCGAGTGTTCGGCCGATTGGTGCATCTGCGTCGCATCAGATGAGATGCAGACAGATTGACTCTCTGAATCAGGATCTAGATAGGGTCCTGCAGTGGGGAAGGGCTAATCTCGTCGACTTCAATGCAGCGAAGACACAATATACAACATTCACAAAGAAAAGTGGATCATCGGTTCCACAGCCGATGATGAATGGCCGGGCCCTCGAGGCTGGGGAAAGTTTGAAATTGCTCGGCGTCACGGTCTGTGGGAATGTATCATGGCATAAACACGTGTCGAGTATCGCTAGGTCAGCCTCAGGAAAACTGAGCTATCTTTTTACAGCCAAGAAATATTTTACTCTGGCCCAACTTCTGCTCCTATATAAATCCCAAATTAGACCCGCGCTCGAATATTGCTCGCATGTTTGGAGCTCGGCTCCTAAACATACCCTCGACCTACTTGAGAGCGTACAGAAACGAGCGATCCGCCTGATCGGGGTCTCGGCGCTGACGTCGGGACTACAGTCGCTATCACATCGAAGGCGCGTAGCCGACCTCTGTCTGTTTTACAGGTATTATCACGGGTACTGTTCTTCGGAGATTCTTAGCATTGTTCCACGCAATTCGCCTTATATGCGCTGCACAAGACAATCCGACGGATCACACCCGTTTGTGTTTCATCTCCCGACGGCGCGAACATCCCTGTATCAGAACTCGTTCCGTTACAGAGCGGGGAAGCTGTAGAACTGTCTTCCCACGCGGGTGTTCCCGGAGCGTTACAACCTGCAGCTGTTCAATAAGAACTGCAACAGTTATTTGATGGCATCTCGGAGCGCCCACTCGCGCTATAGGTTCGCCTCTCCCGAGAGAAGTCTAATAAATAAAAAATAAAAAATAAAATAGGGCATGGGTATTGATACGATTGTTTAAACAACAATCATGGGTCGTGTGGTAGCTCGATGATCGTTCACCACTTAGGTGACCGGTTATGAGGAATTTAACTTGCAGATGTGCAAGCATACGACTTACCCAGGGTGGCTATGGACCAACGGATGGTAGATAAGATAAACACAGTGAGGTTGGTGTGTGCCTGGTTTAGCCGATGCGACATGGAAACATTGTGGTGTTTACTTAATCGCTCACAATAATGCCGTTGTAGGCTGTAGATTTTTCGGTGACGATAGGTCAATCAATGTACATGGGTACGATCATGTGGTATGATTGTTTAAATAACAATCATGTTCGTGTCTAATTCTATAATCGGTTGATGGCCGATAAAGGGGAATTGGTTGCAACTGTTGTGATCCTAATGGATATGGGGGCAATGTTTGGTTAAGAAATGGTAGGAAAAATATCGGCTGCAGCTATGTCAACAAGTACGCTGCCCGACGTGTCTTCTTGGACCAACGGATTGTTGGAACAAAAACACGTTGCTAGATTGGCGTGTGTTTACCAATCGAGATTGCTGACGAGCTGAGCCGATTGGGTTGGTATGGTTCATGTAATATGAACGAAATGATTTGATGATATGTATGCTTGCTGGGGTTTTACTTTCAGGTGAAAGCTAATGAAAGGTAGCTTACGCTGCTCGATTGCAGGTAAGTAAAGTGGCTTGTACAGTGAGTGGAAGGCAGGTTGATTTAAGGGAATGGGTTGTTCTTAGGGAATGCTTTAAAGAACCCCCACAAGTACATTAAGTTATTTAAAATAAAGTAAAATTAAGAATAAAATAAAATAAATAATATTGTGTTTGCGTTAAATACTCTCAGTCTCGTTACTAAACTGGATCTGTACTTGGCGAATATTTTAATGAATTGTAAAAATCTATTACATTCTATTGCATTCTGACTTGCAAAGCGTTACGAAATGTCAATGAATGGAAAGGGAAAAATAAATAAAAATAGTAATATTAACATTCTTCAATTAGTGTAAATTAGTAGTGCGGCAGCTTTGAAAACAATCAATTAATATTTTCAAAAACTGTTAAACGCATATCAATGTTTCTTACATTTAATGAATGTAATTGTGTGACTCTGATTGAAAAATGGGTAAAGAGACCGCTTGCAGGGTTTGTATGAAGAAATCTAAGGACACTGTGGACTTGGAAGCGATCCTTAATAAAAAACCTCGCATTACATATCGGGAAGCTTATAATTTGTGCACCCATTTGAATGCATTATTACACGATGGCTTGCCAACAAGTGTATGTGAAGATTGCAAACATGAGCTTAAGGCCGCGTATAATTTCGTGGAAAAAGCCAAAGAATCGGACAGAAAGTTACGTGAAAAGTTAGGTTTTACTTACATACCCGAGCATAGTGTGGACACGCCAATAGAACTTAACCAAGATCTAGAATCCCGTTTTCAAGCCGAATCCGTCATTCATGGAATTAAAACAGAGTACACAAACTGTCTCAAGGATCCATTGGAGGATTCTGATATAGAAGTAGATTAATAGATTTTTCTGAAATTTCTCTTATGATAACCGTTGATGTTTTTAGATCGCCGAAAAATCCGAGGATGAAATAGATATGGATTGGGCCATGCAAGATGACTGTACTGAAGATGAAGTGCCTTTTGCCGCTAGTCCGGATGACGACTACGATGATGACGATAATAAACCATTAAAAGAATTGATAGAAGAAGGTAAATACAAGAAAAATAACTCGTTTGGAATAATCACTGTGTTTTGTATCCAGCGAGACTAGCCCAGGAAAATTCTGAAGACAACCTTAAAAGAGAGGTACCTAAGGAAATGGGTGTACTAGTCGAACCCCTGGAGGCTTTTAATGAAATAGCTGAGCCAGAGTGTTCTTCGGATGATGGGCTTGAATTTAAGAGGCGTCCCCCTCCACGTGTGCATAACGTGCCTCCCACTTGTCAGGCGCAAATATTTCCCCAAGGTGTGTGAAATATAATCGTTATTTAAGCCGACTAATAATCCTTTCGCTCTTTCCTTCAAGGTCCGTATGTATGTAAAATATGCCAGAAGGCATACTTCACAGGTCCCGGACTTAAGGCACACATAGCCGTGCACCTGCCGAAAAAGAAAAAAGTAAAACGAGGACGTCCTACTGGTAAAAAGAAGGGCAGGAAGAAGAAAAACCGTAAGGTCAGCGATGATGAGGAGGCCGAGAAACACAATTATAACACCAGAGATGAAGAAGAGTCGCAAGTTAAAAAAGCCGATGAAATGGATGAACCTAAAGATGACAAACCCGAAATTTTAACTGAAGGTACAAAAATTTCAACCGTGCAGGGCGATAACCCTGAAGAAAAAAAGAGACGCAGAGGTAAAGCGCCGAAACCAAAAAAATTGTTTCCATGCCAAATCTGCGGAAAGCATTTGATATCAGCGTCTAAACTGCGCTACCACATGGTGATACATACTGGCGAAAAGGACTACCTCTGTACGATGTGCCGTAAGTATAAATACCTCTCGTACTGAGTGTTCTTTAATTTGCTAGTATATTTTCACAGCCAAGGCGTATTCGACAATATATGCCCTTAAACACCACATGAGGACGCACACCGGTGAAAGGCCGTACGAATGCGAATACTGTGGTGATAAATTCACACGACCTACCACTTTAAAGTCTCATATGCGCCGCCATACAGGAGAACGACCCTATGGCTGTGAAGTCTGTGGGAAGCGTTTCATTCAACACTCATCTATGACGACGCATATGAAATTAAACCATATGGCTAAAACAATTTCCTGTCCACAATGCGACAGAAAATACGCTCGTCAAACGGATCTGAATACTCATCTACTCAGTCATACTGGAGATAAACCGTTCTCTTGCAAATTATGCCCCAGCCGTTTCATTCGGCAAGCAAATCTAAACAAACATATGAATCGTCACCATGGAAGAAAAAACAACAACCAAACAACTCCTGAACGTGACGATATCGACCTGACATCACAAGAACTGAAAGATCAACCACCATTCCTGCCAAAGGTTTTAAGTGTCAGATCTATAAATCAAACGCTTTCAATTTCAACTGCAGCTGAAGAATCATCTGTCGCTGCATCAACGTCTGGGTCAAAAATCGATAACATACAAAGTAATACCATACCTCATCCAACCGCAATGAGGGCACAATCGCATCAACCAAGCCTCCAACAGCACGGTTTCCCACAAGCGACACGAATGGAATATCAGCAAACATTGAAACCTGAAAGCCGAGCAACAGTAAGCATTAACATTCCAGAAACACCATACCCTGAAGCCTTAAGACCTGCTCCACCTGGAGCAATAAGCAATCAAATCGGTGCTCAAAGCCGACTAGAGTAAGTCAAACAAGCAGTTTCTCACTTTCGGTTTAAACTGTTTATTATTTGTATTTCGTATCAACAGGTCGGTGGCGCCCTTAAAGGCCACCCAAGCACCAATTGATAATCTAACGAACCTACTAGGTCAAGCCATGGATTCCGAACGTATGGGACGTACAGTTGACGACATAATCAGGTGGAATTGGTCAAATACATCTTAAGCGTCCTCGAGGCGCCACCAGTCGGTAACGTAAGACGTGGAATTGGACGATTTTTCGCCATTCCAACATGGTGCATATACTATATACAAAAAAAAAAAAAAAACTACCCCCCAGTGAAGTGTTTCTGCATCACACACAAACATGCACTGCTGGTGGAATAGTTTGTAGAGCTTTTTTACGCATAGCGTTAATAAAGTGTTCGATAAAAAGTGGTTTGTCTCATAAACAATGCGCACTGTCCATTCCTACAATTAATGTTCTGTTTTAAACTAATAAAAACCGCAACTCGGGTTGGGGAAGTAAGAGTGACTGGGTGTATCCACCAAGAGGACGACGAGGTCTAGCATTTTAAATTAACTAAAACCCGGACCGAAGTCATGTAGGAGTAAGAGTGAGTGTGGAGGTCGGTTAATGGAAGCACTGACTGTAAATATAATAGAACCACCGTGCTACGGATTCCCAATTATATTTATTGAAGAATTCAAGCACGTTCGCATTGCCAGTTGTCACCCACCAACTGACAACGCCTCGGTGACAGAGAGAGAACGATACTTAAGCGTCCCTTTTCAAATTTCTCTCAACGGTTAATCTTTGTCGGCATCGCCATCATCTGGACGATTACACTATTGGATCCCACTGCCATCATCTGGCAATTACTCTACTGGACGGTCGTCATCCTCTCGGACGCTTACACTACTGGACGCTCCCTCATCGTATTCCCATTTCTGCGTGAGCGTTCCTGAGCATACATCATAGGTCATACGTTATTCCCTCGATTGCATCATTGGCAAAGACTTGGGGCAGTTTCGCTGACGGTTTGCTCGACTTCAAATGGCCATAGTGTCTCGAATTGAGGAACTCGTCGCCGGTGAGCTCTTGGCACAAGACCAGATGTCTCGCGGGTTCCTCAATTTGAAGAAAAACGGGGCTACCAACGTTTGGCTCAGTGGAGACTCGCCAGCAGAGCCTTAGGTTGAAATGGGAAGACATCCGGAAACGGCACGAGGAGATCGTGCTGCTCTCAACTCTAGAAATCAAGGGTCATCGACGCCTCACCTCGGACTGCCTGGCAACATCAAAATCTTCCGCCATCATTCCCCGCATCGCCGATACCAATCGCGTTCACCCTCGTAAACTGCCACCAGTGCAGTTACCAACGTTCTCGGCCGGTATTCGGAATAGAGGCCATGCAAAGACTTCTTCCAGGTGATATTGGCGGACCATCCAGATCTCGCGGATGTAGAATGCCTCTATTATCTAACGTCCGGCCTCCACGAGAACTACAAATGGGCTTGGGAGAAACTGATAAACCACTACGATAATACTCGTGCCCTGGTCCATTCTATTCTCAACGCTCTCTTCCAGATTCCGGCTGTCACAAAAAAATCCGTCGTAGGCCTGCGGCAGTTCCGCGTCTCTCCCGTCGATGCCGTCGAGACACTAGATGCGATTGGTCATCCCATGGCGAAATGAGACGGCATACTCGTCTATATGACCACACGGCGCTTGGACCCACGTACGGGACGTGATTGGCAGACATCGCGGGGGAATACTACAAAAACCCCTACATACAAGCAACTCAACATCTTCCTCGAGGCCATGGAGTTCGTTGAGCTGCCCGGGCTAGAAGTTGATTCTCATCAAGGAGCCACAAAGAAGACCAGCCTCTTTCCTGAGACGAGGTCGTGCATATCAGTTAACACCGCATCGCTGTCCTCTCCCAATCCGCAAACTTCCTGCTCGGTCTGTGCATCATCGCACTCCATCTCATCCTGGGAAGAATTTAAAGCTCCACCCATCAACGGAAATCGCAAGCACACCAACGAAAGTTGTGCTTCAACTGCTTGGGAAGACACCTGCTTCGCAACTGTCTCTCCTCCGAGGCTTGCAGACAGTGTCAGCGACGATACCACACCCTACTCCACGACGACCAAACCTCAACCCCGATGCCCCACTCATCATTACCACCAGAAAGGAATTCCAGTCCCAAAGGCCAAGGCGGACGGAACTCCGGAACATGCTCGCAGACTCTAAACGCCCCTCCTCCGCGAGCAACACTCCTGGGTAAAACTCGTGTCGTCATCAAATCGAAGTTCGATCCCTGGTGGGCCGCCGCTCAGAGGCCACCTTAATATCGGAATCCCCCCGCAACGGCTGCGCCTCCACCGCCGGGCATCGTTCATTCCAGTTTATGAGGTCGGGGGTGCTCGCTGCCAGACAGCGAGGGTGCAATCCTTGGCCATTATACTGCCTCGTCGCGACAGCTCGTTGAACCATCAACGCACTCATCCTGCCCCACCTTTCGGATTACGTTCCGCCCACATAACTTCTGTCCGCATTCTCAGATTGACGGGTATCGCGGGAAAATGTCTGAGGAGGCGGAACACATTAAGCAAGTTCGGTTGTTTTTTTTACACCAACGCGAGCACAAAAGGGGATTTTGGAGTACCCTTAAATGTCAGAGCACCGTGCGAGCAGAAGGAGAGGAAGCGGATAGAGAAAGGAGGTATCGATGCACATTGGTCTTAAATACCTGGACATTACAACGAGGATCAGGTAGAGCATTCCACATTCGTGTGATTCGGGTAAAGAATGACTCTCTATGTTTATTTATGCGCCTGAAGTTGGCCTTCAATGTGAACTGATGCGCATTCTCAGATTGACGGGTATCGCGGGAAAATGTCTGAGGAGGCGGAACACATTGAGCAAGTTCAGTTGAGCTATGACCGTGGTAATACCTATAGAAAAGAGATAGGCATGATCGTTGCGCCCATCTTCCAGCGACGGAATTAATCGACTTACAGCTGGGTCCCCAATAAGTTTCACTGTTCGTTTTTCCATTCTATCGAGCACCTGTAGTGCAGTTTTGGATGCGCCTGACCAAATATGGAAGTTGAACTCCATTTTGGGACGAATATACGCATTGTAAATAGTTCCCAGGTTGCATGCAGTGAAGTATTTTTTGGGTCTCTTAACTAACTTCATACATTTGGCTGCACTTTTCGCAGCTTCAAATATATGGTCGCTCCAATTAAGAGTCGAATGAATTCGATTGCCGAGGATTGACAGTTCCTTGGCTTCGTCGATGGAAGTGCCGGTGATCGACAGTATATTTACTTTGGGGTTCGCCTTTGGAGACACGAGGCAGCACGAGATTTTTAAGGTATTGAAGTCTACTCGGTTAGATAATCCCCACTGATATATCTTGTTGAGGTCTGAATTCAATGTATCAAGCATAAGTTGCTGGTTGGTGATGGCCTTCGAAGAGTTTGGACGGGAGTGTTAATATGAGTGTGAGAAACCCAACATGCAATCATCAGCAAACGAGAGAATTGGGTTGTGAATCACCGGCATTAATTTGATGGGCGACAGATTTGACACCATCAAGAACCACTTGAATTGAACAAATATAGTCTCTTATGCATTGGATCAGGTAATTGCCCACTCGATAGGGATGTAATTTTGACAAAAGGGCTAGATGCCAAACTCTGTCGAAGGCCTTTGAAATATCCAATATGCCGGAATAGGGGATGAAATGGCACCACTTTTTTGTAAGGTACGCCATCAAATCTTCTGTCGAACTGTTGCTACGAAAGCCATATTGGCGGTCATTGAGGAGGTCATTTGATTCCAGATATTTCGAAAGTTGACGGTTGATAAGTGATTCTATTACCTTCAAGAGAATGGAACTTAATGCTATGGGTCTTTTTTGGGAATTGACTGATTGTTTGCTGACTTCCATCTATTTGGAATACGGGCAGTAAAATAAGACAAATGGAAGAGTTTCCGCAGTGGTTTAGAGAGTGAAGAGGAACGTTTCTTCAAGAGAATTGGGGGAATACCATCAGGGCCAGCGGATTTGTGTGCGTTTAGCTCCTTGAACGCCCGGGCAACAGTGAGCGTTCGGAAGCGAATCTGGCTCATGGTGTGCTGCTTATGCTCAAGATGAAGCGGAAGTGATGTGGTATCAGGCAGCATTGAGTTGGCTGCAAAATGTGCAGCAAGTAGATTCGCTATCTCTATTGCACTGGTGACACGTCGGTCATCGACTATAAGTGATAGAATAGATGATGAGACCAAGTTTTGAATGTTCTTCACGAATGCCCAAAAGTTTCTACTACCTGTGAGAGATTGTAGTATTTTTTGTCTCTTCCTCCAGTCATGTAAGAACTTTGCGCGTTGAATATGCGCATTGCAGTTATTTCAAGCTCTCCTGAATATTTTCCGTTTTTACTCAGTATTGTTTGATTTATACAACCGGAAGGTCAACTCTACCCCCGCTTGGTAGAAACCTTTACGTGGTGCGGCGGCTTACACTACGATGAATCACTCAGGCTATGCTGACGGAAGCATACGCTTTCAGTAGGGCCACCCATGTCAGACAAGCTGGCGAGGAGTAACACACAAAGATTTACCGCCCCTAATCCAGGGTGTTACGCGTCACCGTGCCCATTGGATGGTTTGCAGCCTGGGCTATACCGGCTGTATTATAACGGCGCCTCTCTGCCACCGGGTCGAATCAGAGCAGTAAGCAGACCTACCATATCAAAGAGGGGCTCTGATATGGCGAACTATTTGAAACCCCAGAGTGATCTCATGAAATGAATGATCAATACACAAAAAACAATCTCACGAAAAACCCGGTAGGAGTAGGTGTGATGAGCCGACACTACCATAAGGGAACAAATCATCAAGAAAACACCGACTTGGCAAAAAGAAGATGTAGGGGAAAACGGAAAAATTGGGATATACGCGTCGTCACGTGAATATTCGAACGTTATATAAACCAAGGCTAATGACCTTGCCCGGAAAAAAACAAAAAATCGTTATGGAAAATTTAACAAGCCTCTAAGACCAGGACCGGCTCCCGGTTGTAGTGCCGATGATGATATAAACCAGGCGCGATACAGATGGTCGTAGAAAACACGAAACTATATAAAATGGACATCGTCGCGCTTCAGGAAGTCTGAACTATTGTGTGGTGCGGCGTTCACGTGGGACGAGTGATAGGGTCGTATTTTTTGAGGACGCCATCGGCACTGCGGTTACTGTTACTGGCGAACGCTACAGGATCATGATAAACGACTTCTTACTGCCGGAATTGGATGAGCGGGGCTTGGTGAACATGTGGTTTCAACAAGATGGTGCAACACACCACGACCCACAATGGATATTGTGAAGGAAGCGCTTCCTGGTCGCATAATCTTCGGTTTTGGAAATTTGGCATGGCCAGTAAGATCGCCCGATTTAACCATCCCAGACTTCTTTCTTTGGGGCTACCTGAAGTCGCGGGCTTATGCCAACAACCCCCAGACAATCGCAGCCCTTAAGGAGAATATTCGACAGGAATACGAACAGTTATCACCGGAAATCTTGCGGAAAGTCATGGGAAATGCAATAAAACGGGTACAAATGTGTATCAAACACTGGCGACAGCTACTTGACGGATATCATCTTTTCCACTTAACAGAAAAAATTGTTAAGGTCCAAATAAAGATTTCCATCACTAAAAATCATTTTTCTATTTAGTAAAATAGTAATTCGAAAACAAAATTGGATGATTAATTGTGCGCCATCTTGTAGTTCCACATTTGGAGGTAACTGTAATCGTGAAGCCTAATCCTTTTTGACCCGTTTCCGCAAATGAAACTTTTTGCTTGCACTGTCTGCAAACTAGTATGTCGGCAAGGGCAGAAAAAACGCTAATAAATTGTATTATTCGATAGCAAAACCTCTGATTGACAATAATATTGTGACGCATATGACAATCAGTACTGGAATCTTCGAGAAAGTCCGAAACAAAGTACTAGATTATTTTAGAAAGTACTGGAAAACTGGAATAGAAAAGGCGAGACTATGGAACGGACGGAAATGAAACGCCAAATCAGAACGAGGGAACGGTCTAAATACTTCGCACACAGCTCATGGAGACAAGTAGAAAGTAATAAGTAAGAAAGTGAAGCAAGCGATAAGTCTCGAGTGATAAGTACGGAAGCGATAAGTAAAAAAATCGTTAAATGTACGGTATAAGTAACGGTTATTATTAACGGACTAATAAAGTGTTATATTAATTCAAAATCAATTTAGCGGCTCTTATTTATTTTAAATAATTAATCCAGCGAACCCTAAGTCGCTATAATATCATCAGCTGACTTTTTCAATTTTCTCGCCAAGGGGCTCGTCGGACAGAATTTCGTATGACAGTGTGTGAATTCTTCTAATCCCCACAATGACAGATAATTTGCAAACCGTTTCAATGACATTTGTTGACGTACGTTCTGTCAACTTTTGTTATCATTTGTTATCATTTAGAAATGGAGTGCGCGATTCAGATTTGTTTTACATGTAATAAGAACCAGTCGAGTTCTATAGAAATTTCGTCTTATGCATCAGGAAATTGTGGAATTACTCTTTACGAAGCTCTTTCCACAGTTTGTCCATGGATTTTAGACTTTGACGGAACTCCTCGGCAGATGTGTCAATCTTGTATTAAGCAACTTCGGGCAGCTTATAAGTTCTATATGCAATGCAAAGATGCACATGAGCAATTTTGCAACCGTGCAAACCCATTAGCCCCAGAACAGTCTAGCGACCACCCTCTAGGAGCCGGAGAAACCAGTAATGACAATGATGAGTAAGTATATGCTAATTTGAGAATATTGGATTTTAGTTAAAATAAAACTCGAAAATAGATTGTGTTCCCAGAAAGTTACAGCAACCCACAGTAGCACTGGAAATGACGTCGAGTTTCTATATGAATTTCATGAATTGGAGGATAGTAACCCAAAGACGCCTATTAAATCACGTCCACTCGAGGAAATAGAACCTTCCATTATGTGTTATTATTGTGATAAGAAATTCCTTACTCTACCCGGGTTACGATTCCACGAGAAGTTATCTCATAAAAACCTAACGGCTATTCTTGTTAAAGCGGAAGTTCTTACAAATACATGCAAATATTGCAAGGAAGTCTTCGAAAGAAAAACTGAATTATTACACCACCAACAAGTAGAGCACGGGAAAGAACTGGCCAATGATCTGATCTGCATGTTCTGCCACAAGGTATTTACCAGAAAAAACGGACTTACGCGACATTTAAAGTGTCATCCACCGCCAATCCTTCAAAATGCCGTAAAGAATTGCAAAAGGAGGTTCAGCAAGGACTAAAACTGGGTGGTGTATGTTGTCCATAGACACCGAATCGATCTGTCTCATTTTAAGGTTTTACAAACTATGCGATCGTCATAAGTAACATCATGGTGCTAATGTGTGGATTAAACTAAAATAAATAACATCTGTGTCTATGGATCAATTGAGCAAGTCCTCCAAGGAAAAATGCTATAGATGTTTGATGCGTAAGGGATATATAATGTATTATATATATATATGTATTTTTGCAACAACGTGAAGAAAGTGATTTAAAGGACATGAAAAAACATCAACACTACAAACTACAGCCCCGTACGCACGAGGATGTTTCAGCTCACTACTTCAGCTATATGATTGCTTTTTCGATTTTTTTGTGTGCTGTGTTTTTCACTATGGTTGCGTGTTTGTTGTATTACCCCACTACATATACCTCAATTATCATAATAATAATATCACACAACATTTCCTCTTTAATTACCTGCATATGGTGCACGGTTATTCGCCAACCTACACGCTATCCAATTACGAGTACATTTTTTTGCATCGCATCACTTGTCGTCATTCATATCCAAAAGCAAGCGCCACACTTGGCATGGGATATGGCTGGCGCCTACAAAAATGCAAGGTACGGATAATAAAAATTGCCGTACGCCAGAAATCCTGCACTCTGAATTCCCATTAAAATGCTTATGCCTACGAAAGACAGATACACGGATAATGAGAAGCCACCGGCCATTCGAAGTGATGAAACGAAATACTTGAACCAGGGCCACTGCACTTTAAGTGGATCAATTAAGTGAAAATATCAATTAAGTAAAGCGAATGACTCGTGCCGGGCAATTGCACTCAATATGGGTCAAAGCCGTTTGAGACAAACTGCGGCAGGGTAAATGACTTGCGCCTGAGGACACGCTGAGTGGAGCAGAATTGGATGGCGTCGTTTGCGATTCTTCCCCAATAATTCTGATATACAAGGAGTGGTTGCAAATGGAATATTGGTCAATTGATCGGCATGGTTCCGAAGAAGGTATCATTAGTAAAGTATAGTAAAATAAAGGGAATAAGGAAATAGTCAGAGGGGGTTGGGAACGAACATACAGGGCAAAGTCTCTGCTTTCAACCCAGCGAAGGCCAGGACGATCCTTGTTCAATCCAAGTTGACATGCATTCTCCACGTGACACACCTGGATAGCTACGTTGGCACCCAATGCATGCAGCGACATCCTGAGAAAGGTTGGCGCAAGGCTAATAACCTTGTCCGGAAAAACAAATTATTGTGGACAATTTAACAAGTTTCGGATGTGGACCGGATTCCTGTGGAGAGACTTGCTAATTAAGGCCAAGACCGGATCCCGATTGTAGTGCCGATGATGATGATGATGATGAAAGTAGTAGTCAACTAAAGAGTTAAGTAATTAACCGAAGTAAAATGTTACATTGATAAATAAATCGTTCACAATAAAAGAAATCTGTTTCAGTTAAGAGTTAATTAATTCGTCAAAAGGTCGCAGCCACGCAATAGACAGCGGAGCTCTATATATTAACAATAAAAGTAAAACTCTCCGCCTACTCGCCTTTCTCTCACTATTCAGGAAGCAAAACGACATTGTGTACCTAATGGAATCGTTACCGTACCACTGAAAAATTGCAGGGTCACTGGACCGGTGATTGTTTGGAGTTTCCCCGAACAACCATTCAGCCCGAAAACTTGTCCATTCGTTTTGTAAATAATAAGACGAGGGTAGGGGTTGAGCATAAGGCAGCCAAACGAGGAACCATACCAAAGGGACTTGGCAAGGTCCAGGCTGCAGTCGGTATTCATCCGGAGACCCTACAGACACAGGGGAAGAGTGAGAAACAATGCTGAACCCCGTTATTCCACCAAGGTCGCACCGCGAAAGGCCAAAATACGTCAAAGAATAGAAAGCTTCAGAAGAATGATTAACCAACCTTTCGAAGCTCGAAATCAAGCGGTCAGACTCTGGCTTCTCTTTGGTATCGGATAAATCTTCCCCTCTTACTAAAGACTTCCGCCGAGAGGAGCCACTAAATGAGTCTACATGAAATGTGCTAAGGCCGGGCCAAAACTATTGGGGTAAACCAGGGCGCTCGCGAAGGATGGTTGGGCAGTGAAGTTGCCAGACCCAGGGAATATTCCGTAATTCCCTTGGGGTTGCCAGTTAACACATCAACGGAACTCACCTCTGATGACGAAACGATTGATTCCGAATCCGAGAAACTACCTTGGGAGGAAACACATCCAACACATTAAACCTCTGTTCTCGGATGTCAAGTCGTCAGATGAACTTACACATCTGGAAGGCGACTACATGTCGTGCACCAGTGCTAGCCCGCACCATATCTTCACAAATTCACGTGGTCAGGCAAATTCCAACACGCATTTAAGACAAAAAAGGGCTGTTGGTTTCGCCGTCAAAATATGTCAACCCTAACCATACCAAACCCCTTTCATCTGGCCACCGATGCGAGCCAAGAAGCACACAAAGCCGCGCTACCTCAAGGCGAAATATGCAAAGATCGCCTATTGCATAAAGTAGCTTAAGCAAATTTACTACTTGGCGCGATTATAATTATAGAGAGGGGGATTTGGGGGTTTTGGGTGAGGCCGTGGGTGTGGGTGTGGGACCCGTAACAAACCGCCACGATTGTTTTTTTGTTTTTCCTTTGTTGTACCCCGCCGTTAACCCAACGAGAAAACTAGGTCATCCGATATAACCGTTACGACCCAATCAACGGCGATGATCGATGCTATCGCCGATGAAATAACTGAGCGTTTGTATGCGCCAGTTCTTATTTATGTTGTAAGTTTTATATTTGTGATATTAAATGTCAACATCATCATCGGCACTACAACCGAGATCCGGTCTTGGCCTTATCTAGCAAGTCTCGAGGCTTGTTAAATTTTCCATAACAATTTATTTTTACGGGCAAGATTATTAGCCTTGCGCCACAATATTAAATGTAGTTTGTGTTTTATGTGTGTATGTATGTAATTGTAATTTAATGTTTTGTGTATTGTTTTATATTGTAGCGAGCTTAGGGCTTGCTGGATTAATTATTTTAATAAATAAGAGCCGTTAAATCGATTCTCTTTGCAAACACTTTATTAGTCTGTTAATAACAACCATTTCTTGATACTTCGGTTCTTTACTTATCGCGTCTTTGACTCATTACTGCTTACTTCACTGCTTACTACTTACTTCTAACTTATCGCTTTCTACATATAACTTATCTCCATGATCTGCATGCAACGTATTTATACCGCTTTTCCTCATTCTGATTCAGCGTTTCGTTTCCGCCCATTCCATAACCTTGAATGTTCTACTGTTCATAGTCTCCAGTTTTCCAGTACTTTCTAGAATATTCTAGTACTTTGTTTCGGGCTTTCTCGAATATTCTAGTACTGATTGTCATATGCGTCACAATATGTTGAGAATTGATCAACTGACAGCTGGTCTTGCCCAACACAACCGTCAGCCTGTGCGAACTTCACACAGTTCTTGGACTTGAAGTTGGTACTGATCCCATCTGTCAATCAACTGACCGATTCAAACGACAGAGCAAGTAAAAGATATAGAAAAACGTGCCTCGAATTTTTGATCCAATTTTATCATGTGTATTCCGTGTCAATCGAGAAATTTTCTTTTCCCAAATTAAATTAACATTTCAATTCACTGCTAACTCTAGACTGTTATTTATTAAAGATCAACGAGCCCGAGTCATTTATAACTCCAACAGGTTATGTGCCCAGTACAGCAGTAAAAGGGTTTCGTCGGTCATCATCAACGAAAGTGAAAGCAAAATTGACCAAAGCCGCCCACAGCGGGAGAACTGGCAAGGACAACGTGATCCACAAATCGTCAAACATCGGAACAGCCATCGCATAGCAAATTAACCGTGAGTAACACATACGTAAGTCAAGTCAGTCGAATTGCAGCCTCTCAACAAAATGGACTCCGTCAAATCCCAGTTGGAAATGCTAAGCGAAGATAGCCAGGGCAACGTCAACTTCATCTCATGGCGATTCAAATTGAACCTAGCATTGAAGAATAAGGAGCTGTACGAAATCGTAACAGGGGACAAACTCAGACCGACAGGCGATGCGTCATCTGAAACCATCTCCGCTTGGATCAAGAAGGATGTCGAAGCTCAAACGCTGATAGGCCTAAATGTAAGCAGCAAGATCGCCAACAAAATTGCCAACTGCAAGACTGCCAAAGCTATGACAGACAAATTAACCAGCTTATACGGCACAAAGACTGATGTAACTTTAGAAATGTCCCGAATCAAATTCTTTACCTTTGAATACGATGATAGCAAGTCAGCAGTGGAAAATTGTTTGGAGATCTTGGATCTGGCTGAAGAAGTGTCAACCGAAAATGATCCTATGAGAGAAAGTTGGATCATGACAAGGATCATGAGTGTGCTACCGCCAAAACTAGCGCACTTCAGGACTTCTTGGGACAATGTGGCCAGAGCAACCAAGAATGTGGAAACTCTCATCGAACGTCTGAGACTTGAGGACGAGCGACGGAAGGAGACGACAATCCCAGAGGGAAACGCCAACAACGCCCTCCTGGCAAGACGTGAGAAGGTAGTCGTCAAAGGGCAACCAGGACAAGACAACGCTCGTATGCTACAAGTGTGGAGGAAAAGGTCGCATGATCAAGCAGTGCACAGGCAAACCGTGCGAAAAATACATTGCCTACTGTAAGAAGAAATACTCGTGTAACATATGTAAGCAGAAAGGACATTTCGCCAAAGAATGCACTTCCAAGGAAGAGTCAAGCAAGTTTACAAGCGGAAGGCCACCAAGGGCGTTCCTGACCACAGCCTTTTCAACAGTGGACAGTGACATCTCGAAGGACAGGGCACTTCATGGTATCAGGACTGCGGAGCTAGTCAGCACATGACGTCTCATAGAGAGTGGTTTGCACAGCTGGTCGAGCTGGACGAACCAATCTCAATAGTGATCGGAGACTCAACCAGGTTGGATGGCGTTGCAGTCGGGAACATCGAGATGGAGGCTTTTGACGGTCGGAAATGGTATCCAGTGGTACTTGAGGATGTTATTTACGTTCCAATACTCAACTTCAATCTCTTCTCAGTAAGTCAGATACTGGACAAGGGACACTTTCAGAAGGCAAATGGAAAGCAGTCAACGTTTTACAGTAAGGATGGCAGGAAAGTTGTGGCAATTGCCAAGCGCAAAGGAAACCTCTACAAAATGATGCTCAGGTCAGAAGAAGATACAAGTCTGATGACAATCTCAATCAAAACTTGGCACGAGAGACTCGCCCATCAAAATGTAAAGTATGTGAGGGAAATACTGAAACGCAAGGGAATCAAACACATTGATGACTGGAAGCACTATGTGTGCAGGGGATGCTCACACGGCAAGAATCACCGAGCCCCACACAGAATCAACCCAAAGACAGCCCAGCAACCGCTAGATCTGGTACACATCGACACTGGAGAAATGAACATTCCGTCGTTAGGAGGAGCCAAGTATTGGCTTATGCTCAAGGACGACTTCACCCACTACCGGAGCTGCTATTTCATGAAGACGAAAGGAGAAGCACCTGAGAAGATAGAGAGCTACTTGAGACTCGTGGAAAATCAGCTTGGGAGGAGAGTCAAGTGTTTGAGATCTGACAACGGCACGGAACTGAAAAATGCCAAAACCAAACAGATGTTGGACAAGCTGGGAATACTTCACACATTTACGAATGTGCACACGCCAGAACAAAACGGAAGGGTTGAGAGAGAAATGAGGACAATTGTCGAAGCAGTCAGGACAGTAATACATACCGAGAACTTGGACGAAAGACTGTGGGCCGAAGCAATGAACCATGTGATCTTCACGATCAACCAGACTGGAACCAGCAATGTGCCAGGGAAAAGCCCAGCGGAACTCTGGTTCGGAAGAACAATAAAGATTGAAAAGCTGCGGCCATTTGGATGTGAATGCCATGTACTAATACAAGGAAAGAAGAGAGGCAAAATTGACAAAAAGTCAGAAGAAGGAATCTTGGTTGGGTATGATATCGATTCACCCTGCTACAGGATTTATCTGAAAGATAGGAAAGACATCATCAGCTCCGACAACGTAATCTTCGACGAGGAGAAAATGATGCTGAGACAAGGCACTGAACCTCAGGCACGAGCACCTGAGGACAATCTCGAAAAGAAAGATGAAAGTAACAGCGAGACAGAATATGAAAACGCAGAAGAGACCCACGAAAGTACCGAAGAGCCAAGCGACAACGAACAAGAGACAACGCCGCCAGCAGAGCAGCCAGAAGGAAGAACCTTGCGAGATCGTCGGAACCTGCAACCACCGCCAAGGTACAGGGACTACGTTGCCAACATGTCAAACCGAGGCAACAGCACAAGAGCAGCCATGATCGGCGAAACAGCAGATATCCCGGTGAGCGAAGCACTCAAGGATGAGAAGTGGAGACGGACGATGCAGGAGGAGTACGATTCTCTCATGAAAATGAAAACCTGGAGGCTGGTGGACTGTCCCGAAGGAGTGAAGTCGATCACTTGTCGCTGGGTACTTCGAGAGAAGGCAGGCGGGAGACTCAAGGCCAGACTCGTGGCGAGAGGATTTGAACAGAAAGAGGGAGTGGATTATGGAGAAACCTTCAGTCCAGTAGCACGTCATGCATCCATTCGCCTGCTTCTAAGTCACGCCGCGTTAGAGAAAATGAAGCTGGTGTCATCCGTTGTCAAAACGGCATTCCTGTACGGGAACCTGGAACGGAATGTCTACATGAACCAGCCTGAAGGGTTCGACGACGGATCAAGGAAAATCTGCAAGTTGGACAAGAGTCTCTACGGGCTCAAACAGGCTCCAAGGATGTGGAACGAGAGGGTCACCGCACACCTTGAAAGGAAGATAGGCCTGACAAGTACAGATGACGACCCGTGAATCTACTACAACAAGGACAGGAGCATTATGCTCTCACTCTTCGTGGATGATGGATTGGTAGCTGGAAAAGATGAAGATCAGATATACAAGCTTCTGAATGAGATAAGCAAGGAATTTGAGATCACATACAGCAAGAAAGTAAAGGATAAATTGACATACCTGGGCATGGAAATCAAGATTGATCAAGAAGGTATTTTCGTGAACCAGCCCAGCTACACGGAGAAAATACTGAAGAAAATGAAAATCGAACAATGCAACCCAGCGTCCACACCAATTAAGCAAGGGATGATCACCAAGAAGACAGACTTCAAGAATGATGAGCCACTTCCGGCGAACAACAACTATCGGGAGCCATCAGGCGATGGTGAAACGTGTGTTCCAGTAGCTGAGAGGGACAACCACAGCCGGAATTCATTTTGGAGGAGACCAGACACTCATGGCCTACACCGACTCAGACTATGGAGGAGACTCGGAGACAGGGCAGTCGACAAGCGGAGTGTTAGTGATGAGGGGAGGACCAGAGATCTGGTACTCACAAAAACAGCGACTGGTAGCGACTTCAACCGCGGAAGCCAAGTACCGAGCAGCAGTGTCAGTAATCGACGATGTGCGCTGGAACTGGGTATCCTGAAAACCGACCAGGCAATCACCTTGCACGTCGACAACATGTCAGCTATACACATGCTGCAGAATGCACACGACGGAAAGGCAAGCAAGGGAAAGAAGCATATTGAGATACCACGAAAGTACATCCAACAACACGTCGACAAGACCGTGACACTGCGACACGTCGAGAGCAGCAGGCAGATTGCAGACATTCTAACCAAGCCACTGGACAGGGGAGTCTTTGAGACGCTCCGCCGTAAATTGATCAAGGAGGAGTGTTGAGAATTGATCAACTGACAGCTGATCTTGCCCAACACAACCGCCAGCCTGCGCGAACTTCATACAGTTCTTGGACTTGAAGTTGGTACTGATCCCATCTGTCAATCAACTGCCCGATTCAAACGACAGAGCAAGTAAAAGATATAGAAAAACGTGCCTCGAATTTTTGATCCAATTTTATCATGTGTATTCCGTGTCAATCGAGAAATTTTCTTTTCGCAAATGAAATTAACATTTCAATTCACTGCTAACTCTAGACTGTTATTTATTAAGGATCAACGAGCCCGAGTCATTTATAACTCCAACACAATATGTTATATGTGTAATTCGAAAATGTAAATTGTGTTTTGTATTTATGTATTTTTATTGTGTGTAAAATGAAAGATGTAATGCTTTAATGTTTAGTGTTTCAATTTAATATTTTATGCTTTCTCGGTGGGGCAGTTACTATGTAACACCTTTCGTTTTCTTTGTTTTGAAATCAACCCGATTGGACTTTCCTCGTTGTAGGGTTTTGTCCAAATCTCGATTTAGAGAGTTAATGTTATTACATCTCAATTGGTACGACGATAATGCGAGTCAAACCCAAGTCAGGCCATGGAAAATTCCAGAGAAGGAAGTAATCGAATAAAGAACCATTTCCTGTAGATAGCGACACGAGAATAAAGATAGATAAAGGAACAAAAATATATAATACCAGTCTATAAATACTGAAGATAAGCATAAAGAATAATTAATAAAAGACATAGTCCATTAAATATTTTTTGCTTACATTCATTTATGAATTAACCTACGCTAACTAACGAAAATGAAGAAATCAATGTAATTTCATTGGCAAACCTCAATATCTTGTTTCCTCTAAATCATTAAAATGAAGTAGAAATAAAAGACCGTCAAAGGTAAAGTTTGTATTCTTTCTACAAATTTCCTCCTTGACAACCCATTAGCTTACCTCTTAAACATAGTTTATAAACGGTTGTGGCCAATTACACGGTTACCTACATATTCTGGTATATTCTATTCTATTTATTGGTTTATAGGACGCCGACTCGTCTGCGCCATCGTTCCCTGTCCTGTGCACTCTCCTTCCTCGGTTGACCATCCGATCCGATTTCCCCAAGGTCAAAACTAACATTGTCAGTCCATCTCCGTCGTGGCCGTCCTGTCGGTCTCCTTCCCATTGGTCTACCGTCAAGAATTCTACGCACGGTCCTATCGCTGCCCATTCTCGTCACATGTCCGGCCCATCTTAATCTTCGCTAACTGATCACTTTCACCATTGTAGGTTTGCGGTATAGATCTTTCAATTCGTGGTTGTGGAGTTTCCTCCATTGTCCTGCCTCCTCGTCGTATTTACCTCCAAAGATACCCCTCAAAACTTTATTCTCGAATACGCGGAATTTGTCTTCTTCCCGTTTATTGAGAGCCGATGTTTCGCATCCGTATAGAACAATGGGCATGATTATGGTTCTATAGACACGGAGCTTTATGTTATATGATAGCCGTTTGGATTTCAGCAGTTTACTGGCTGCGTGCCACGTAGCGTTGGCGGAGTGTAGTCTTTTGATAATTTCCTTCGAGATTTCGTTATTGGCCGTCAGTATCGTTCCCAGATATTTAAATTCTGTAACTTTTTCAAATATCTTGCCTCTGACGTTTATATGTGTTCCTTGAGGTCCATCTGCTCTCGCCGTAATCATATATTTAGTTTTATTTTCATTTATTTCTAGGCCCACCTCTTCTGTCGCTTGCATGATGTTTTCGTTCATGCAAATTTGAATGAGGGCGGCATATTTTTTTGGGATTCCCAGCTCAACTACAATATGGTAAAGTCTTTGCCTTTCGACTGAGTCGTAGGCTTTTTTGAAGTCAAAGAACAGTTGGTGAACCGTCTCTCAGTATTCCTACTTCTTTTCCGGCAATTGCCTTACTGTGAACATTTGGTCGCTCGTTGACCGATTCCTACGGAATCCTGTTATGTTGTTTGTATAACAAATATATTTAAATGTAAATATAATTATGTTTTTATATATAATTAATATAGTTTATTTTATTTTAATTTTAAACATATAGTAAGGAACGACTTACTTGGGTTTGTACCGTGAGTTGGACCGTGGAGCGGTCGTTGGAGAAGTTGTCAGTGTCTCATTGCAGGGGGCGTTGTATTGTTGCTTCCCTGATCAGCTTTCGATTCTCGTGCGTTATCCCCTGTTGTATTAAGATTATCAGCACTTAACTCATTGATTTTCTTACTGATCTCGGCAAACCAACGTTTAAGATCAAGGTTCTTTTCAATTTTCGATAGCGGCCGGGTTCCGGAAAATGCTTCACACAACTCGTTCGTTCGCTCCAAGGTTTCTTGCTTCAAATTGTTCCACCTCGAATGCTTTTCAGTGATCAAATCTTTTAGTATTTCCTTTACGATTAATTCCAATTGGTGGTATTTACGGCGAATTAGTGCAATAATGTTGATCATTCGGAGATTGACGATCAATTGTCATTAATTTATTTTTTTCCGTTGACGTATATTTTTATTTTATTTGACGCCAACGTCGTTTTTATTAATTTCTCCGCCAAGTAGAATTTGCATAAAGTAGTTTATGCAAATTAGCTACTTGGCGCGTTATTCTCCTTTTACAGGTAAAGAGGGGAATCGAAGGGGGATTAGTGGATTCTGGGGGGACCTGGACTTCAATGTCGGTCCGTAACAATCCGCACTGGTAGCCTCCCAGTATTTCTTCTGCGTACGGTGTGATTCTTGCCAGTATTACAATTGTTAATATTTTATATGTGGTTGGCAGCAATGATATTCCTCTATAGTTTTCGCAGTCAGATCTGTCGTCTTTTTTGAAGATGGGGACGACTATTGAAGTTTTCCAGCCTTCCGGAGTGACTTCCTTATCCCATATTGTTTTGATGAGTTGGAGAATCTTTCGAACGGTTACCTCTCCTCCATGCTTCAAAAGCTCTGCTGGTATGCAGCCGACTCCGGGAGCCTCATTTATTTTTCACTCGATTTATTGCGTCTACAACTTCGTTGAAAGAGGGCTCTGGGATCTGAAGTTCGGCTGTATGTACGTCTGGTGCGTTTATTTGTGGTTGATGGGTGCGCACATTAAGCAGGTTTTCAAAGTACTGCTCCCATCTCGTCACGATATTGTTTGTTTCTGTGACCAGACAACCGTTTGTATTTTGAATTATTTCGGCTCTCCTTCGGTACCTATTTCTAATTGAATTTATGCCGGTATACATACCTCTGATGTTCTGTGCTCTGGCATTTTCTAGAATTTTTTCGATCCGAGACTTCTCCCAGTCGCGTTATTTGCGTTTGAAGAGTCTCATTGTCTCTTTCCGAATTGTCGCGTATCTTTCTGCGTTGACTTCATCATATGCTTCTGAGGCGTTTACGTTCTTCGATCTTCGCCCTGCACTCATCGTCAAACCAAGGTTTGGACTTAATTGTTTTCTTAAATCCGAATA
Source organism: Microdon myrmicae (assembly GCA_963931805.1). Lineage (NCBI taxonomy): Eukaryota > Metazoa > Arthropoda > Insecta > Diptera > Syrphidae > Microdon > Microdon myrmicae. The sequence goes on along the minus strand of OZ007502.1, from coordinate 83,516,303 downwards.
CCCTTTGGGCTGTTTGTTTGATTATGTCTCTAATCGATCTCCATGTAGTGTCCACACTATTGGCTTTCTCTTCCTCACTGCTCCCATTCTCCAGGATGCTCAATCTATTCGTTAGTTCGTCTTGATACTCAGCCCTTTTGCGCGGGTCTTTTAGTTTATCAATGTCGAACTTTTTCCTCGTCTCCCGTGACTGCCCATGTGGGTTTGCTGCGAGATGACTCCTGATTTTGTCCATCAATAGACGTTGATCGGAGTCGCAATCTTCTCCTCTATATGATCTTACATCAAGGATATTCGACTGGTGTCTTTTGTCATGAGAAAGTGGTCTATTTGGTTACGCGTTACGCCGCCGGGTGATATCCATGTGGCTTTATGGATTTGCTTGTGCTTGAACATTGTATTTTTCAGTACCCGATCTTTTGACGCTGCGAACGTAATAATTTGAATTCCATTATCATTTGAAACGTCTTATAGGCTTTTTTTACCTATAGTTGATTGAAAGATATTGTGACGCATATGACAATCAGTACTAGAATATTCGAGAAAGTCCGAAACAAAGTACTAGAATATTCTATAAAGTACTGGAAAACTGGAGACTATGAACAATAGAACATTCAAGGCTATGGAACGGACGGAAACGAAACACCGAATCAGAATGTGAGGAAACGGTATAAATGCGTCGCACACAGATCATGGAGACAAGTAGAAAGTAAGCAGTAAGAGTCTCGTAGATGGTGTCTTTCGTTTTGTAGTCGGTAGATTCTGGTGAGGCGTGTACGTTTATAAGTACATAACTGTACCATCCGCCTTGTACTTTTAGCACCGACATTCGGTCATTAATAAATCTCACATCTTTTACATGGGGCGTAATCTTCTTGCTTATGATGAAGCCGGCTCCGAGGTTATGTGTATCGGTACCTGCACACGCCAGTGTAAACCCGTGGGTTTCGATTACTTGATGTGGGAGTCGGACTTCCTGAAGCGTGACGATGTCCATTTTATATTGTTTCACGTTTTCTACGACCATCTGTATCGCGCCTGGTTTATATAACGTTTGAACATTCCACATGCTGACGCGTATATCCCGCTTTTTCCGTTTTTCCTTACGTCTTATTTTTGCCGAGTCGGTGTTTTCTTGATGATTTGTTCCCTTATGGTAGTGTCGGGTCATCACACCTAGGCCTACCGGGTTTTTCGTGGGATTGTTTTGTGTATATTGATTACTCATTTTTGTTCCCATGAGCCTTGGGGTTTCAAATAGTGGATAGGTCTTCTTACTGCTCTGATTCGACCCGGATGTCAGATAGGCGCCGTTATAATACAGCCGATATATCTTTGGCTGCAAACCATCCACTTGGCACGATGACGCGTAACACCCTTGAATAGGGGTGATCGATATTTGTGTGTTACTCCTCGCTAGCCTGTGTGATAGGGGCACAACCACCTGGATTCCCGGAGAATTCGTCGTCTCGGAGTCGCCACAGATAAACAAGACCAATTTCGTCGCGAGCCTGCGCCGGCTTTTCAAAGCCATCTGCGCGGTCCCAACAACCCGGCACACAACAGGGTACCCGTTCGCCCGCAAAGATCTGCAGACCCGCACCCACGTCTTCAGACGACTTGACAGCATTGTTAGGGGTACTATACCCAAATCCTCACCTAAAATCCCCCTTTCTACCTCTCTACCTTTAGATAATCGCGCCAATAAACTACTGTATGCAAATTTACATAAACCAGCACCCGTTCGTCCGCAAAGATCTGCAGACCCGCACCCACGTCTTCAGACGACTTGACAGCATTGTTACGGGTTCTATACCCAAATCCTCACCCAAAATCCCCCTTTCTACCTCTCTAACTTTAGATAATCGCGCCAATAAACTACTGTATGCAAATTTACATAAACCACTTGGGAATAATCAAATTAAAAAGTTGGCGAAAAAATAAAAGACGCCAGAAAACTTGAGAAAAGTATTCATTAGAAAAAAACCCGAGATAACGAACGGACATAATCAAATAATAAACTCCGACGGCAATCACCACGTAAGTCAACATGACTATTCTCCTTAACGAAAATATATTACTTGATATAATCTTAACTACAATATTTTATCTCTAATTAAAAAATATTAAATGTTATAATCTTAACACATCACAGCATCCTCAAACTCTTCGAAGCGCCCTTGTGGCGGCTCACAACATCCATGCAGTCGCCGCAAGCAAAGACTCACACCGAGAGTGGCTTTCGACTAATTAAGTCAACCTCTCTCTCGGTCACCCTCCCACGCAAAGGAAATTCACGGCTGAATTGGCATGGAGTCGACGCGTCACTACGTGGGTCTCGCTCACACAGAACGGGAACCGACGCCGGTATTTCCCGCCAATTTCGTGTGACACACCACATGTGTGGATAAGTGGCGGGAACACCAACTCAGTTGACGATCATATCCCACCGAGGGCGGATGTCTTTGGGAGCTCGGACATCAGCCCCAATCGCCTGCAGCCTTCTTTGACGCTCAAAACCGTTTGGGGATCAGGACCCTAAACGGCGCCAGCCCTCGATACATTCAAATCATCAGTTGAGAGTACTTGAGAATAACGATCGAATTCGTGCATTAATTGCAATTATCAATTCTGAGAATTATTAACTTATACTTTTACCACGAACAAACCACATTTTCTCACCACATTCCTTTCGATGAAATAGTTGAAAGAGTAAGATAAATAAAACGCGTCATATTTGTTTATTCGTAATAGGGAATAAAAATCGTTCGTTCGAGTAGAGATGAAATTGTGACCTTCAAACAGCCCCATACTGAAATGTGAAATATTAATGACAAGCAATACTGGTATTGTATTTACGATGTCCTATAATAGATAGATAGATATATGCCCCATAACATCCAAAGTCAGGTTGAATTTAGTTACAAAAATATTTATTGAATCATATATTTTACAATTTGAAATGTTTCCAAAAGCAGTAGAGTTACTACTTCTATCTTGAGGACTAATAAAAATCAATAATTCTCGGTCTTCATGTCGTTTAGTCCAAGTTCCTCGTTTTGATGAAACGATCGATCGTATTTCTTCACATTGAGTTTGGGATCCGGTCCGGCATCTTCTAAACTCTGGACGTAACTGTTTCCTGCAGGATCATCCAATATCAATGTAACTTTAAGTTTCAATGCAAGTATATCGTCTAGTTTTTGTATGAAATTATCAAAACGAATTTCGGCATCCGAATCAGCCGCATCACGAAAGTGAATACCTTCAGTTTCTAATTGATCCTTCATAGCAGTAAAGACACCTTCTACCGTAGTAAACCTTCCACCTAATGCAGCACATCCGACTTTGCAATCAATTTCTGGGATTTGTAATTCACATGTTTCCGATTTGAGAACATCCCTGCTAAGATCTTCCGTGTTTTCGACCCGAATTTCTATTCGTACGCCTTGATCTTCTATGCCACCTCCTGATTTGACTTCATTTGTCTTAGCACCACATCTATCGCAAACTGTTGCCATTATAACCACTTCTTTAAAGTGTGGAATGTTAGTTAGTTTCATATTCGTCTCACAAGGTGCTTTACACGAAGGACAATTCGTGGCAAATTGAAACACTTCTCCATGGAGATTTTCAATAGGCCAAGCCCCCTCTGATATAGGTTTCAACAGATTATTCTCTTCAGTGTTTTTCGCGATTTCGTCTTTCGTATATATACCCAGTATTTTGTCTTGCTCGGGAGTTCTTAAGAAATATGTAGTTTTGCACTGGTGGTCCTGAGACGGGGCGTTTGGATTCTCTACAAAGGAATTACCAGAAATATCTTCCACAATTATCATAAATGGAAAACGTTCTTTCAGATTGGTTAAACGTAGAACGTAGTGATCTATTGATTCAGCTACATCTGGATTCTCTATTCGTCGCTTATCTTGGTCTTGAAGTAGGCCACGTATTGTTCTGTCGATAATTCCTTCAACTGTGGTTATTTCTCCTTTCTGCGATCCACATGGTATTTGCAAATCAACTACTGGGATCATTGTGCTTGTATGGTCAGAACGAACTATTTTACGATTTAGATCTTTTACCGAATTTACACTCAATTCGAAGCGAATACCTTTTTCCTGGATCTCTGTGGCTGATTGCACTTCGTTGTTTTCGAAACCGCAGTGTTCACACTTGAAGGACATCAACACAATTTCCTTGTAGAAGGGAATCTTTGTCAACATCATTCGAGTGGAACCCATTTTGAAACATTGCATGCAAGCTGATTCTATTTCAGTGGGTTCTAAATCTGGATCATCCGCTTGAATCGTGGGGAAGATTTCTTTTGAACTTGTACTGCATTGTGGAGTTGCTTCTTCTGTTGACATGTTTGCTATTCAATTCGTATCTATTAACACTTCTAACAAATCCGTGACTATTTGGCGGTTTGCACAATATTAACCTAAATTTGTACACAATAATGTTATTGCAATTACACGACGATGACGTTTTGTTAATTTGACAGGTAAAGTTGAACTTCACCGCATTCACAATGATGCTCAGCGAAATGCTCTCTTTTTCTACTTACAGCCGCGACACAACTATTAAGCAGCATTTTAATATCCAGGTAGAGTTTTAGTCCAAATAATAAAGTATTGCCCTAAGTTATACTTTACTTCATATAATATTGCAATATGAACAATAAGTATAAAGTAAATCGGTAGAAGAGCATTTTTTCATTAGCTCAACCATTCCAAGCTAAGGGAAAGGCAAGTTTCGCTTAAGCGGTTATATCTATTGGTATTACCGAGAAAAGCCCGTAAAAATAAATTATTATGGACATTTTAAGAAGCCTCGAGACTTGCTAAATAAGGCCAACACCGGATCCCGGTTGCAGTGCCGATGATGATGATGATTACCAAGAAACGACCTTTTTTAATATTTTTTTTCTCCGTTATTTATTAGGCAATTAAAATATCATTTGAAGGCCTTATTCTACACATAATTAGGAATAAAAAATAATTTTTATTGTAGTTTAAGTACAAAATAGCGCGTGGCCGCTAGTCAAGCGCAAACTTTTTTTTGACAGGTCAAACGGAGTGACCCTTCCACGGCACCTAGAACAAAAAAAAATTTTTTTCATCATCTTTATAAGTTTTTCTAAGGCGGTGCACATGATTATTACAAAATATTAATGTTTCGCCCAATGCCACTAATTTAAGCAAAAAAAAAATTGAATTTCAGATAAAAATTCGACCTTAAATTGTTTATAAAAAGTTTGATTGTTAATTAATCATATTGTGACGCATATGACAATCAGTACTAGAATATTCTAGAGAGTCCGAAACAGAGTACTAGAATATTCTATAAAGTAATGAAAAACTGGAGACCGTGAACAGTAGAACATTAAAGACTATGGAACGGACCGAAACGAAACGCCGAATCAGAATAAGCAAACGGTATAAATACGTCGCACACAGATCATGGAGATGAGTAAGAAGTAGAAAGTGAGGCAAGCGATAAGTAATCAATGAGAAGTAAGCAGTGAAGAAGTAAAAGACGCGATAAGTACGGAAGCGATAAATTAAGAAATCGTTAAGTGTACGGTTAAAAGTAACGGTTGTTATTAACGGACTAATAAAGTGTTACAGTAATTCAAAATCGATTTAACGGCTCTTAATTATTCAAAATAATTAATCCAGCGAACCCTAAGCTCGCTCCAATATCATATCCATGTGTTCCGCTTTGTTAAAATTTCAAGTCGATCGAATAAAAATTGCCCGAGTTATGTTGCACACCAACTTGAAAAACATGGTTTTGGGAAAAACGCGTCTAAAGTTTCAAAACGTGTTTACGACGAAATTTATGAAATAATGGGTCTGCCAATAGAAACTTGACAACTTATTTTCGGTAAATTTTTTTTTTATAATTTGCAGACGTTGTTCGTTCGTGCGTTCGTGTACTTAATCATGATGAAAATGTTGAGTTTACTGAATAAATTGACAGTTTGATGATTAGTGCAAGGGTCCGTTCACAAATTAAATTCAAAGTTGTCAAGTCCCTATTGTATAACCCTATATAAATATATAGGGTTTTCCAATAGGGACTTGACAACTTTTTTTCGGTAGTAAATTTTTATAATTTGCAGACGTTGTTCGTTCGTGTACATAACCATGATGAAAATGTTGAGTTTACTGAATAAATTGACAGTGACAGTTTGATGATTAGTGAAAGGGTGCGTTCAGAACTTAAATTCAAAGTTGCCAAGTCCCTATTGGAAAACCCAATACATGCTTGTCTTTTTTTTACTTTTACTCTGCTATCTTAGGACCATACAAGCACCCCCCCCCCCCCCCCCCGTTCATATTTTTCTCTGTGCTTCTTTTCTAACAGATGTTGTTTGCTTACGAGATACAGAGCGGTTAGCGGCTATAACTCGGTGCTCGTCAATTTCTACACAGAAATTGTAGGTCTCATTTCCAATTTTTAACTATGAATCTTTCATTACAGACAGTATTCCGTGAAAACAATCGTTGTACCTTATCACAGCCAGATTAATTGCTACGTCCAGTATGATTTTGCAACTTGGTATTGTTTTAGGCGCTATAGACCAAATAACGGAATTGAAATTTTCATTTGTATTGTAAGTGTAACCTCCAAGACATTGGGAGAGTAAATCGTGCCTAGAGAGATCTTCATTCATAGGCTGATGACATTAAACACTTTAATATTCATAGCTGGTTTCTGAACATAGTCAGATAAAAGATTTAATCCTTTTGCTTTTTGCCAGGAGCATCAAGAATCAATACCTAGGGGGCAATTTTCATGCTGTGGCCTGATAACCGTTGAAAGTTGTGGACCATATTTCTTTGCGCATTTTCTCTACTGCAGTATTTCATCTAATAGTGTTGCGGATTATCAAATAAATATAGCGGGAAGAATCTAGTACGTTCACCGTCTAGTACACTCACCACCCAGAATATTCATCACATGCCTGTCAGCCGCCAGCTGAGAATGCGTCATCATCAAGGGACGCCATTCTACTGTCAACGATTTGAAATGTGCGCAACGGTTTAATCAGTCATCGTCGGAAAGCTTGTTAAAGAAGTTTGTATATTTAAATCTGCACTGCACACACAGAGAACGAAAACTCACACTCGCGCTGAGAGAATGCCAACAATAACACACACAGAGCAATCAAACGCACTTTGTTTTTGTTTTAATTTATTAATTACTTTTAAACACATTCACAAAATTCAGTTTTGTAACACAATCCTTTTTATGTTTGGAATTTGCGAGAACACAACACTGACACTGAATTGGATTTAGCAAGCGTATCCAAAAGATTCGAATTATTGTTCACTTTTTTGAGCCCGATGTTTTTACATATAATATTTTCCGCGAAAGGCACTCGAGGAAGTCGTACGGTAAGCGCAAAGAGTTACTCGCCGCGACTTTTGAAACGCGATCGGCTTTATATTTACGTCCGTCCAGGACAATGATGGGTATTAGCGTCTCTTTATTTTTATGTCCGATGTGGACGGTGGTTTCTTTCAGACTTTTTTAATTTATGAATATCCAAACCGGACGACGTTCATACATCGACCTCCTTATCTCTCTTTCGGTCGTGTAGACCGAAATATACATTCATCCATTGTTTACTCACAATAGATCCTTTTTGATACCCATGAGGTATGCTTTGCAGTACATTTCTTGAGAATAATAAACATTGAAAATGTTTATGATCTGCGAGATCTGATTGTGTGGATGCGTGTATACAATTTAGAATCTTGTATTTACACAAGTGTTCATTTATGGTCAACGATGGCAAAGATATTTTGTATACTTTATTGCTTCGTTACCATAGAATTATTCTCTGTTTTGAGCAGCACATTATTTTTTTTGTGCCGTCATGAATTTCTCCCAGATGTGGTATCTGGATTCCATGATTTGCCCGTATATGCATTTTGTAGCTAATGCACTTTTACAGGTACTCATTGGGTTGGATATGTTGATTTGGATTAATCAACATATGGGGCTTCACATGAAGGTGAATCCTGTTAATGGTGAGGGGTGGGCCCCCAAAAAGGGTGAGTATTAGGGGAGGGTAGGCGTTGCGTGTAACAATCCTCCCCCCTTTAGAAAATGAGTATTATTCTTAGAAGAGGAATAATACTCTCGAACGGTTTTTAAAGTGGGTACCGGGGCGTGAACCCTTGCGTGAATAAATGTCAGTGTCAGCGTGCGCGTTTACAAAAATTGTTTAAAGAAAAATAAAAATTTTTTTTTTTGTGTCCCATATTCTGTCATTACAATTGTTGGGATCATTGTATTTGGTTTACAAGATTTATGTTTTTGTTTTTATTTATATATATACTTTTTGAGCATGTAATGCTAACTTTGTTCGCTAGTTTACATAAGAGTATATTTTTTTCCATTTATTTTTGGACGTTAGTTTACATTAATCTGGTTTGTTTTATTGTAGCTGGGTTGTACAATTATTGTTAAAGTGTATTAAGTGACAAAAAAATAATAAAAATAGATACATGTATTATAAAAGTAAAGTTTAAAGTAAATACATTTCAAAGTAGTATGCAAAGGATCAAATAAATGTTCTTAATTTAGTTCGTAATAAAGAGTTATTTTTCTAATATGTATTTAAGGCACTAATATATATATATATTCTTTTTTTTTAAACTTAATTGAAGTAAAGGTATATCTATATTTATTTATTTTAAAAGAGAAATCTTACAATAGTAATGTATGGGTAATGTGAAGTATATTCTAGGAAACTTCATAATTTCGGTTTTTTTTTTTTTTTGTATTTTTCCTTGTTAGGAGGACCATTAATTATATGTTAAGTATAACTTTTTGTATAAAATCTGTCTATATATAATTTTGACTTAATTTTTTTTTTTTGTGACTACTAACTAAAAGGAGAACATATATTTACAATAATAGTACTTATAATTCTAAGAATAATACAGGAGTATTAGTGATTATAATAAAACTTGCAATGATTCTTTTATTTTTCTTATAAATGTAAACAGAATATTCCATTGCAATTATGAAATAAACAGATTGGAGGTAAACACATAAAGTTATTTTGTATAAAATGTTGGTAGGACTAACTTTCATTTAATTATATATATTATATACAGATTTTTTTTTTTTTTTATTTTCAATTTACATGTACTTGTAGAAAAGATTATATTATTGTTTACATGTTTAAAACTTTGGTTTGAGTTTTTTTTTTGTTTTTAATTTATTGATAATAATTATTGCTTAATTTTATGAGGTAAAATATATAATTCTATTATAAGCATTTGTATTACAAGTTCTTTGTTTTACAATTTTCAACTTTTTACTCCTTTCAATTTTGTTCATATTTGTTTACTTTACAGATCTTATTTTATCTACAATATTTACGACACATACAATTCATTTGTGTTCTGCCAGGGAGTCATCTATGATTTCTGAGAAAGGTTTTTGTCCTGGGAAGCAAATAGATAATGTATGTGGATAAGGAAAGGGAATGGGAATATTGGTAGTTCGTTCATCAGGTGTAGTTTGGTTTATTCATAAAATGGCTTCAGACGATTGTTGTGTATTACAACATTTCTGTTGCCTACCTTGATAGTGGTATTAACAGCTCCTGTAATTGATGTAACCACATAAGGGCCTTTCCATATGGGTGTTAATTTCCCCTTCCTGTTTTCGTTTCGTACCAAAACTTTATCGCCCACGTGAAACGTGAAAGGGCGTATTACACGGTCGTGGTACTGTTTTGACCGCTGTTTGCTAGCCAATAAGTTTCGCCTAGCTATTTCATACATTTTCTGTAATTTGTATTTTAATAGCCTGTGATAACTCTCGTGGTTATACACTGGTTCCGGTGGTCGTTTTAAGTTTGAGGGTACTTCCGGAGTGAAACCATAGTGACAATCCATAGGCGTGAGTTTTGTACCTTCGTGTACACTGCTGTTGTACGCGAATGTCGCCGTCCTCAGGTACTGATCCCAAGATTGAGGGTTTTCATCCACAATGCTGCGTAGGTATTCTACGATTGGTCGATGGGCTCTTTCGAGAGCTCCATTCGATTGTGGATGGTATGCTGAGGTTTGTAGTTTTTTAATATGGAGCAGCTTACACACGCTTTTAAATAAGCCGCTGAGAAAGTTGGATCCCTGATCGGTGACTAGACACTTCGGAACACCATACCGAGCAATGATTTGATCAAAATAGACTTGCGCCACCGATTCTGCCTCTACATTTGGTAGAGCATAGCAATCCATATATCTGGACAAATTGTCCTGAAAAGTTAAAATGTATTGGTTGCCAGTAGGAGTTTGTTCGATAGGACCCACGATGTCTAAGTAGACTTTATCAAAGGGCCTCTCAGCAATGTCCGTCACTACCATTGGCATACGCGGGGCTGGTGAGGATTTCATGGTTTGACATGTTTTGCATACTTTTATGTAGTGCTTAATGTCACGCAACATGTTCCTCCACCAGTAGTTCCTACGAATTTTTTTATATGTTTTAGCCACTCCCTGGTGTCCACCCATGGGAAGGTCATGGTAGTCTTTGAGTATTATTTGGATTTCTTCGGGGTTTGTAATTTCCATCACCCCTATCTCATATGTGCGACTCACCGTTGCATTCTCAGGAGGATCAGTGTCTTCTGGAAGTCCTTGGGTAAGTTTGTCATTTGTATTCGCTGCCTGTTTTTTGGTTTGAGCACGAGTTACAGCATTACATTGCTGAGGGGGTTGTTTTCTAATAGGCATTTTCTTTGGGTGAATGCCTGAAGGTTGTTCCGTTGATATAGGTTGATCAAGGGAATTTTGGGGGATGCGGCTAAGGGCGTCCGCATTTGTGTTGTACTTTCCGGGTTTGTACTCAATCTGGTAGTCAAACTCTGCTAATTTTTGTTGAAATTTTGTTAGACGGGATGAGGGATCCTTTAATTTCAACATTCCTCTAAGAGGTCTGTGGTCTGTGTAGACCGTAAATTTTCGTCCTTGCAAGTAACAACGAAAGTTTTTGGTAGCCCAAACGATCGCTAACAACTCTTTTTCGATTGTGGAGTAATTTCTTTCGGCCTTGTTTAAGGTCCGACTAGCATAGGCAATAGGTTGATCCTTGCCCACTTCGCCTTGTGAGAGCACTGCTCCTAGTGCTTCATTGCTAGCGTCCGTGGTCAGGTTAAAAGGCCGTGTAAAATCAGGGTAGATAAGAAGAGGTGATGAAGTTAACAGCTCTTTTATTTTTTCAAATGCTTGCTGCCATTTTTCTGACCATGTGAGTTTTACATCTTTTCTTAAAAGGTTAGTTATGGGACGTACTATCTTGGAAAAATCCGGAATGAATTTTCGATAGTAGTTGGCAAGACCTAAAAAGGATTGAACGTTTTTAACTGTTTTTGGAGTTGGAAAAGTCTTTACGCTGGCAGTTGTAGCGGGATTTGGCAGCGCTCCTTTTTCCGAACAGACATGTCCAAGGTAAACCACTTCTTTTTGTAGAAACCTACATTTCTCCGGTTGCAGTTTTAGATTATGTTCTCTTAGTTTGTCGAAGACTTTTTGAAGTTTGCCATTATGGTTTGCCAAATTTTTGCCATATATGACAATATCGTCTAGGTATACAAAACATTCGAGACCTTGCAGTCCGGTTAGGACATGGTTCATGAGTCTTTGGAACGTAGCCGGTGCTCCTTTTAATCCGAACGGCATACGTGTAAACTCATAGTGTCCATAATTGGTGCTGAAAACTGTTTTTTGTTGGTCTTTGGGGTCTACCAATACTTGATGGTACCCGCTAGCCAGATCGAGCGTAGAGAAATAACGCGAATGACCGAGCTGGTCAAGTATATCCTTTATTCGAGGCAACGGGTATGCGTCTCCGATGGTTTTTTCATTTAGCTTCCTGAAATCAACTACGACTCTCCATCGGGTTTCTCCGTCGGGGCCCGCTTTCTTTGGAACTACCAGAAGTGGTGAGTTCCATGGACTTTTGCTAGGTTGAATAATATTATTCTCTAGCATTTCCCGCACTTGCTCGTTTATTATCTGTTTTTTATTTTCGGGTAGTCTGTACATCCTTTGGTTTATTGGTGCTTGGTCCTGTACCAAAGGGATTTCATGCATTATTGCATTGGTGTACGTCAGGTAATCGCCTTTCAGATGAAATATGTCGTGATATTCCTGGCATAAACTCACAATGGATTGGTGCTCCTCAGAACTTAGATTTTTCCCTAAATTAAGTTCCTCATATAGTTTCTCCAACCGTGTATCAATTGTGGTTTCACCTGACGATTCATTTTCCGAGTACAAGTATTTTATGTGTTGGAGGGTTGCCACCTCCGAAGGGGTTAACTCGGTTTTATCTGCTGACGTACATACTCGCATCCGGAGGCTTTCGTTATCTCGGATATCCAGGGGAATTAATGAGTATTCCCTGGTGGGCAGTAACTCTACTTTTATCCGGTGAATTAATTTGGCAGTGTCTGTTATATTGAGTGCTGCAATCTTTGGCTTCGAAGCATTGTTTAATATGCAATTCTATAGGTATATTCCTGATTGCATTTCTTTGGGCAAACAGATCACTTCCTCTCGGATTTCTATTGGTAACACAATTACCTTTTGTGAACGTCCTGGTATTTCAACCGGTTCACTCAGAATAACTTCCACTGTTTCAGAGTTTGGAGCTGCTGGATCTGTAGTCCTATTTTCTCTGATTATTTCTATAGAAGTGTGAGGCTCTGCTTGTGGGATCGGGGATATTGGGAGCGATGCAGTTTTGCAGCCAGCACTTTTCTTAGAAAAGACTTTGGAAGAGCTACCAACTATGGGTTGTACCTTTTTGGGTCCCATTTCGTCAATAGTCCTTTTCTCATCGGCTGCCCGTGTTCGTCCTGTTTTTCCTCGATTCCTTGCGAAGGGGATGGTAAAGTGTTCGGAGTTGGTACCCATGCGAGGGAATTCTAAACACTGTCCCGGTCCATCCACTTTGCAATTCCTGGACAGAAAATCGTTGCCCAAGAAACCATCTTCTTTGAGCCCAGGCAGAGAGTGTACCACTTGGAATGAGCATGGCACGCTCTGTGCCAACTCGAAATGCCCTAAACAGCTGCCTCTACTTTTCCCTGAACCAAAGGGCGTCTGCAGAGTGCATGAGTCTTGGCTATCTATTTGGCAATTGGAGTGGAGTGCTTTCTGTTTGATTATACTGATCTCGGCGCCAGTATCTACTACTAATTTTATTTCTTTGCGTCGCCCTATATCCAAAGGAAGTTGGACTATGGGGACACGGGTTAGTGGCGCCTGAGAACAGTTAGTGTTATGTGATTTTAATTCGGTCGGGTTGGGGTATTTGAACCCGACCATACTGAGTTTCCCGAACTATTCTCCCATCTTTGTTTTTGTCGGCATTCTGCCACCGTGTGATTTCGCCTATTGCAAAATTCACAGGGCTTTCTCCAGCTTTGGGAGGGCGGGTTGGTATTTGAGCGCGTATTGCTGGTCTCGGGTGGGTGGGAGTTTTGCGTTGACTTTGTTCGACGGGGTCGTCGTTGAGACCGGTTCCTTGGAGTGTCTCGGTTAGAATTCTGATGCCTTACCTGTTCTTCTTTCTCCGACACCAAGTCCGGATCCACGTTGACAGTCAATGTGACTGTGCGTTTTTGTGGATTTGACCGACGTTGATTATTTTTCGGATTTGATTCCCGAATATTGTTGGAGGCGGAAGTCGAATGACCTGCCTGTTCCCAATTTAATTTGTGGCGGCATTCTGTCCACTTATGGCCTCGTCTGCCACAGAATTCACAGCTGTGTCCTACGCTGTAAACTTTGTAGTTTTGCGTGGGGCGCGCCTGAGCGGAAGTTGATGGCTGAGGGACCTGTGGTGATTGTACCTGGGGTCCTCTTAGATTTGATTGTGGCCGACCGCTTTTTGGAGGCCCATAGTTTCTATATGTTGGTTGGGTTGTGGGTACACGACATTCCCTAATATCATGTCCACATTGCCGACAACCCATGCAGAAAGGCGTATTTCTGCGTTTTAGACACTCCTCATAAACGTGTCCCTTTTTCTTGCAGAAACTGCAAGTTACGCGTGCAACCTGTGGAAAAGGAGAGCGGGTGCTGCTGAAATGAGCTGGTATTGGCTGACTTTCCCCAGGGTATGCAGCTGGAGCCGATAAGTTTTGTGTAACCGCCTGTGGGTTTATCGAATTCCATCCAGTGGCAAGTGGAGAATCGACTGGTGTTCGATTTACTGCCACCTGTGGGTATGAAACAGAGGCAGAAGGAGCGTTGACCGGTACACTGTTTGATACAGCTTGTGGATATGGAACAAGGGTAGAAGGAGCGTTGATTGGTACACTGTTTGACACCGCCTGTGGATATGTAGCTTGTCGCACAGGCACAGGCTGATCGTAAGATCCTATGTAGTTTGCCTGTGGCTGTGGAGCAAATTGCACAGGGGCGTGGGGAGAACTTAAATAATGAATATTATTTGTCTCCTGAGGATATGCGCTATATTGTACATGAGGATAGTGATCGAGTCGTGGGTAGTTTAATTGGGTCATATTTTCAGATTGGTTGGGGACTGGGGGTCTACTTTGGGTGGAGTTATACAACCGTATCATTTCCTGTTGTGACTTCTCCATCTGGATTAATTTCTGGGCCAAACCGTCAAATGTGTCATCACCGACCAACACCATGAATTGCCTCAGAAAAGGATCTGCAGTACCACCTTTCAGAGCGGATTTCGCTGCTAAGTCTACCTGCAGCTTGAACGCAGCGCCGTTCACCAGGCCGTACGTTTTGTTTGCTGCATTTTGGCACTGCGCCATGGTTTTCACCAATCTTGAGACGAAACCATTCATCTCTTCTCGAGGAGCCTGTCGTGTTGCTCGTAGCTGGTTCAGCAAGTCCTCGAACGACTCTTGTGGCTGTTGTGAGCTCTGGAAGATTGTCTCCAATTCTTCAATAGACTCTACTGACTTAGCGGTGACCAACTCATAGGCATCGCCAACCAGTCGCGTGGGTAGTAGTTGGAGAAACACCCGTTGTTCCTCAGCTGGCAAACAACTTATTGCCCTCCTGCAGCTACTTACGAACGCCTTAAGTTCGCTTGCTGCATTTGGAGCCTTAACACCTGAAAAAATTGGCACCGCCCTTGCCAGCAAATCCAAAATACCTCCCAGATTCACCGAACTACCAGGAAACGAGGGGGGAACGGGAGTGGACGCGGTAAGTGGGTTTTCACAATTAGGTTGTTGGGTCAGGGTTTGGGTAAGACTTGTCCCAGGCAGAACATCTATTTTTGTTATGTTTAATTTGTTTGGTATGTCCATTTTATTATTTCTGTTAATAATTGTTTTAATCTCTCTACTATTAATTTTTTTTAATAATACTTTTAAATTACTCACCACCGATGCTGCAGTTCCTGCCGCTGCAGTTTTCTTTATTCTTCGGGAACGGCGAAGGGGCACGAATTCGCGTTGGCCTCCAGGCATTCAAGACTTGCTTGGCTTCTTCTAGTGTCCTTGGTGTGCTGGGGTGCTGTTATTGTTGTCCTGTAATGCTGGTTGCGATTTTGTTCCCTCGTTGTTATGTCTGATGTGGTTTTATTACTTTCCTGTCCGTTTTTATTTAGTGTCTGTTGTTTTTTCACTGTCAGTTGTTGCTAAATTGTATTTTTTTATGTGTGCTTTAGTCACTTTTTTGTAGATTTAGTTTAGTGTCTTTATAAGTTTGTTTTGTTTGTGGAATGGTTTTATGTTTACACTTTTAAAATTTTTTATTTAATTTATTAAATACTTTGTTTTGTTTTTCTTTTGTACTTTATCTGTTGAACTGTATTCGAACTGTTTTATCTAGGCTGCTTTACGTGTGTGTTTTTTTTTTTTTTTTTTTTTTCTTAATTAAACAAACTCTTTTGATTTTTTTTTCATGATTTCATTCAGCACATTTTGTTCTTATTATTTGGTCACTGTGTTTGTTTGTGTGTTTTATTTGTGTCTTTTTATTTAGTGCATTTGTGTGGTTAATTAATGTTTTTTTCACTTCACTATTTATTTTGTGTTTTTTGTTTTTTTTTTGAAACACGTTTTGTTTTTGTTTGGGAGCTCTGTAAGCTCTTTCAAAGTCAAGGCTTTTCAAGCTCTTACGAGTTTTAAACTCAGGCTTCCTTGGACTTTTCGGCTGCGCCACTTGTTAAAGAAGTTTGTATATTTAAATCTGCACTGCACACACAGAGAACGAAAACTCACACTCGCGCTGAGAGAATGCCAACAATAACACACACAGAGCAATCAAACGCACTTTGTTTTTGTTTTAATTTATTAATTACTTTTAAACACATTCACAAAATTCAGTTTTGTAACACAATCCTTTTTATGTTTGGAATTTGCGAGAACACAACACTGACACTGAATTGGATTTAGCAAGCGTATCCAAAAGATTCGAATTATTGTTCACTTTTTTGAGCCCGATGTTTTTACATATAATATTTTCCGCGAAAGGCACTCGAGGAAGTCGTACGGTAAGCGCAAAGAGTTACTCGCCGCGACTTTTGAAACGCGATCGGCTTTATATTTACGTCCGTCCAGGACAATGATGGGTATTAGCGTCTCTTTATTTTTATGTCCGATGTGGACGGTGGTTTCTTTCAGACTTTTTTAATTTATGAATATCCAAACCGGACGACGTTCATACATCGACCTCCTTATCTCTCTTTCGGTCGTGTAGACCGAAATATACATTCATCCATTGTTTACTCACAATAGATCCTTTTTGATACCCATGAGGTATGCTTTGCAGTACATTTCTTGAGAATAATAAACATTGAAAATGTTTATGATCTGCGAGATCTGATTGTGTGGATGCGTGTATACAATTTAGAATCTTGTATTTACACAAGTGTTCATTTATGGTCAACGATGGCAAAGATATTTTGTATACTTTATTGTTTCGTTACCATAGAATTATTCTCTGTTTTGAGCAGCACATTATTTTCTTTGTGCCGTCATGAATTTCTCCCAGATGTGGTATCTGGATTCCATGATTTGCCCGTATATGCATTTTGTAGCTAATGCACTTTTACAGGTACTCATTGGGTTGGATATGTTGATTTGGATTAATCAACATATGGGGCTTCACATGAAGGTGAATCCTGTTAATGGTGGGGGGTGGGCCCCCAAAAAGGGTGAGTATTAGGGGAGGGTAGGCGTTGCGTGTAACAAGCTCACGGAGCTGCACATTTTTGAAAAGCGTAGAACAGTTGGACCACACACAGGTTTACTACATAATTGAGCAAAATAAAGACAAAATCAAAAGAACTAAAATTGTGGAAGTAAAACCGACTGAATGAACGATACATTAAATATCTCTGCCGGAACACCAGTGAAAGTTTGAATCTCCATTTCGTGTATTTGTTTGCCTCCATTCGCCACCAAATAACTAATTCGTAATAGATACTTAATGGCGCAAAGGTGATAACCTTGCCCGGAAAAACAAATTATTATGGAAAATTTAACAAGCTTCAGACTTGTTAAATAAGGCCGGGACCGAATCCCGGTTGTACTGCCGATGATGATGATGATGAATAGATACTTAGTTCGTCGATGAGCTTGCCTGTCAACATGCCTCTTCCAACAATATTTCTTTTTGTTTTTTTCTTTAATTTCCCAATCTTGTCCCCTGGCTTTTTTCCACATGACCTAGACATTATTTTTTCGTGACTTCGATATCATTATAAGGCTTGATATATACAAAACACTTACGTGTTTTTCTGTCTCCGTCTCCGACGTAGTGCACATATGTGACATTGTGTAAAGTTTTGGAGCGACAAAACATCTCAACGATCGCATCAGGCTCCATTTTTACAGCACTACCACTATGATTTGCGGCACATTGCCCCTCGTGTCCAACTTTCCACTCTTCGTAATCAACTTCGGTTTTCCCAATACTCAGACTTTTTGCAGTATTTTGATTTTGTGTAAATGTCTATAACTTTTCCAGTAAACCACCCGATCAGACTAACATCCAAAAAGAGGCAAAAAGGCTCTTTTTTCCCATGAGCCGTCTCCCAGCACGGCAAGACCTTCGGCCTGGACATTTTCTTCTAATACAATGACGTCGACTCTGTTATTAAACACTCATCCATATCCCTCTATGCGGACGACGCCGAACTCTACAAAACAATCATCTCTACTCTCGACTCCTCACTTCTCCAACAGGACCTCGACAGCTTCTCAACCTGGTGCCGTAATAACTGCCTGGAACTCAATGTTGCCAAATGTCACTCCATTACCTTCTCACACAAACGTCCACCCCCACCTCCTCGGTCCCACTTCCTGCTTAACCAGCAGATTTCATACGTGACCTCGGAATCTTATTTGACAGGGAGCTCAGCTTCATCCCACATATCGATGATATCATTCTTAAGGCCAACTCCGCCCTAGGGTTTGTGAAACACTGGTCTAAGGTATTCTCTAATTCCAACTTTCCCGTTCCCCCTACATAGCCCTCGTCCGCCCCCTTCTTGAATACGCCAGTCAGATCTGGTCTCCACACTGCTCGTCCCATATCCGCAGAATCGAGAGCGTGTAACGTCGTTTTCTGCGTTTTGCCCTACGTGGACTGAATTGGGAGAATCCTCGGATTCTTCCCCCATACACAAGCCAGCTCCATTTGATCAACCTCAATACACTTGAGGAGCTCAGAACTCTTGCCGATATCCTCTTCATCCACCGTCTCCTCTCCGGCACAATCAACTGCCCTAGCTTGCTTTCCGCCATCGCACTCAACACCAACCCCCGTAACCTACGAAACCCTCGTCTCTTCTATCTGCCCTCCCACCACACTTCCTACGGCTGTAATGAACCAATTTCACGAATGCTAAGGCGGGCAAACTCTTACCCTACCTCCTTCCATTTCTACCTCACTTCTATTGCTCTCAAACGTCGTCTTCTCTCTTTCCCCTCATGACCTTGCCCCACCCACCATCTACACTCTTATTACGTGCGTCCGCCACCCCATCAATTAATCGTTTTGTAATTATAATATGATTTTGTTTTAATGTGGTCTGATGGTAAGGTGGTGGAAGAGTTGCGCGATCCGCAAGTGAGTGTTCGAACACGCCACGATTCGGGTGTGTATCGTGCAGCTCTTCGAGTTCGAATTCGGGGTTCGAGGTGGATGTCGATGAGCGAGAGAGAGAAACAGCAGGATACTTAAATTCGGTTTTTTGTGGATTCCGTTCTCGACGGTTTTTGAAAACGAGAGACTTAAGTCAGTTGTTGTTGAGTGCAGTTCGTGAACAGAAAAAGTTGAAAAAGAAAGGAAAAACTAGAGGAATGTGAGGGTTTCTTTTTTGTTCCGTTGTGGTTACCAGGAAAAAAGACAAGAGAGGCGCTTTTTTGCTTTCTTTTTGCAAAAAGTTTTGTCAATTAAAAATTAATAAAGTTAAGCGAATCAAACTGTTATCTTGTTCTTTGTTCGTTTTTTGGACTGCGGAAAAGATTGGAACCGAGTGCCAGTGAATCTTGGCTCGGCAGCAGTTTACACATTCTTTACATCTGCGTAACCTGTGATGTGGATAAAACCAGGCAAACCATAAATATATAACCGTCCATCCACAGGAATTAAAAGAATATCCGCTGACTATTGGGAGCCGTTAAGTGTGAACGCCGACCCTACGCCACAACGGTTTCGTTACACTTCAATTGGGATCACCTCTAGATAACACAATAGTAGAAGAAAAACAGTCGATTGTCAAGTTCGAGTTCGCGTTAGCAGTAGGAAAAAAAGGAAAAAAGGGAAAAGGAAGAAACTGCAACGTCCCGGTTGAGGAAAAGGAAAAACGTGGAATAATCATCATCACCTCTAACTGATAGACAAGCAGCACTCTAGTTGGTTCGGGCCATTTCTGCCACCCATCCCGGGTCCCAGAACCAAAGACAGACTGATACAAGCATTTGTTAATTTCCTGGGGCAGGAATCACAGCCGCACGCTTTGCTCGGAGGTGTGAGGAATTGAAGACCCCAGCCAAAGAATATTTCCGGACGAGTCTCCTGAACATCAGGTAATTTATTTACACAGTGAGTAGGGCTTTAGAATATACTCACAGCTAGGCCAGCTTGTCGTAAGAGGCGACTAAAGGCCGAGTGGTAGCCGGGGTCCCAACGCCCAGTGCGCCCGGTAAAATACCACCCCATCAAGCTTTAGGCTCCGTGAAATGGTCGGGAGAAATCCCTGGCCATCTTTCGGAGCTTGGCTGATGGACCGGTTCGAGAAAAGGTTGGTTAGGTGGTAGTCGGTCCCAAGGTGAGATACCACCCCGTCACGCTGTACATTCCGCGATATCGCCGAGAGAAATCTTTGGCGGTGTTTCGAATGTGTAGCTGATGGCCCGGACTGACACGGGGATAAGTCATGATGGTGTCTTCTGATATAAAGAATTCCGGAGGTAAACTAGTCTCCCATTCGGATCTCCGGGGGGGGACTATGTCAGGGGGAACATCATGCAGATATCATGATAAATAATGGAACTTTGACAGGTTCGTCATCGCATAACCGGGCTAGCTCTCGAGGCTCGGCCCACGCTCGACTGGTGACGGCATTTTGTAACATCAGGGGCATCGGTTTCACCAATACTAATGTAAACGCCGTCCACCAATATTTGCAAACAACGAAACCTGATATCCTTGGCCTAACTGAGACCCAGGTCGGTTCGTCAACTGATTCGACATATCTTCGTTGCTCAAGATACGACTTACATTCGAGATTCTGTTTTAAGGGCGGAGTATGCGTCTTCACGCGGTCCGATCTAGCTTGCCAGAGGATGGAGGCGTTGGAACCCAATAATATGGACATCATATGGTTGAGGGTCGTACTGAGGAATTCCGTTAAATTTCTATGTTGTCTTTACCGCTCCCCGAATGACGATCGACCGGCGACATTTTTCGAACATCTTTCATATACCATCGACTGGATACAGATCAACCAGCCAGCTTCTGAAATTATTGTCGTTGGCGATTTTAATGTGCACAATTCCGACTGGTTGTTACATTCTAACAGAACCGACGAGGCTGGGAGGCTGGCGGAGATGTTTGCTGTAAGCCACAACTTGACTCAACTCGTGGGGGAGCCAACGCGAATACCGGATGCCCGAGGCAATTATGCGAACACCCTGGATCTGTTTTTGACATCCGAACCGAGTATTTATACCGTAGAGGTTTCTGCGCCACTGGGAAACTCAGATCACTGCTTGATATCTGTCGCGCAAGCACTTGCATACCAAGCGAATAACCGGCCTAGGCAGCTTCGCCACGTATGGAAGTATGGGGCCGCTAACTGGGACGATATGCGAGATTTCTTCGCATCCTTTCCATGGTCCGAGATGTGCTTCGGAAACTCCGATGTTAACGCTTGCGCGGAGTCGGTGTCAGAGATTATTCTTCTGGGGATGGAGATGTATATTCCACATTCTATCAAACGAAGTTCGTCTGATAAACCTTGGTTTGACAAAAAATGCGAGCTGATTACAGCGGCAAAAAATAGAGCTTTTAAGCAATGGCGCTCCAATCCCACCGATGTTAACAGAACGAATTTTGTTAGAATCAGAAACGTGTGCAACCAGGCGATTGATACCGCGAAGAAGGCTCACAACGACAGGGTGATCAATAAGCTCCTTCGGTGCCCAACTGGTTCGCGCTCCTTCTGGTCAATGGCAAAGGCTGTCAGCAGTAACTTTGCTTCCTCCTCTTTCCCTCGGTTGGTGACAGACAGCGGGACGTTAGTCACGAATCCAAAGGATAAAGCTAATGTGTTCGCGAATTTATTTTCCGCGAATTCAAACCTCGATCCCGGCCTTTTGCAGCCACCTGTGATCTCGCCGGTACAGTCTTCCATGCGGGATGTGAGATTTCGTCCGCGCACTATTTAGCGCATTCTACGTGAACTGGATTGTAGGAAGGCAACCGGCCCGGACGGAATACCAGCAATAGTCCTTAAGAACTGTGCTCCAGAACTATCGCCGGTTCTTGGCAGACTCTTCCGCTTATCTTATGCACGGAGGACCTTTCCTGCCTGCTGGAAAATCGCTCGAGTTCAGCCAATCCCAAAGACGGGAAAAAAGTGTCTCCCACAAAATTACCGTCCGATAGCATTACTGTCTATTTTATCTAAGGTAATGGAAAAAGTCATCAATACAGAGTTGGTTAAGTATTTGGAGTGCAACGGTCTTCTGAATGATCGTCAATACGGATTTCGTGGCAGGCGGTCCACAGGAGACCTTTTGACACTTATAACCGATATATGGACATCTGCGATTGAACGGCATGGTGAGTCAAGGGCGGTCGCATTAGATATCTCCAAGGCTTTTGACCGCGTCTGGCACGGGGCATTGCTGAGCAAACTTCGTTCATATGGACTTTCCCAACAGCCTTGCGACTGGACGAGGAGCTTCCTCGAGAATCGATCGATCCGGGTTGTTGTGGACGGCGAGTGTTCGGATCTGTATCCTGTTAATTCGGGGGTGCCCCAGGGTTCTATTTTGGCTCCAACCTTGTTCTTGCTCCACATAAATGATTTGTTGGAGACAACGGATAACAAAGTGTTCAGTTTTGCGGATGATAGTACGCTTGTTTCCTCCTTTTCGAGTGATCGGCCGATTGGTGCATCAACGTCGCACCAGCTGAGATGTAGACAGATTGACTCTCTGAACCAGTATCTAGATAAAGTCCTGCAGTGGGGAAAGGCCAATCTTGTCGACTTCAACGCAACGAAGACCCAGTATACAACATTCACAAAGAAAACCGGATCATCGGTTCCACAGCTGATGATGAATGGCCGGGCCCTCGAGGCTGGGGAAAGTTTGAGATTGCTCGGCGTCACGGTCTGTGGGAATGTATCATGGCATAAACACGTATCGGGTATCGCCAGATCAGCCTCAGGAAAACTGAGTTATCTTTTTAGAGCCAAGAAATATTTTACTCCGGCCCAACTTCTTCTCCTATATAAATCTCAAATTAGACCCGCGCTCGAATATTGCTCTCATGTTTGGAGCTCGGCTCCTAAACATACCCTCGACCTACTTGAGAGGGTGCTGTTCTTCGGAGATTCTTGGCATTGTTCCACGCAATTCGGTCTATATGCGCTCCACAAGACAATCCGACGGATCGGACCCGTTTGTGGTTCATCTCCCGACAGCGCGAACATCCCTGTATCAGAACTCGTTCCGTTACAGAGCGGGGAAGCTGTGGAACTCCCTTCCCACGCGAGTGTTCCCGGAGCGTTACAACCTGCAACTGTTCAAAAAGAACTGCAACAGTTATTTGATGGCATCTCGGGGCGCCCACTCGGCGCTATAGGTTCGCCTCTCCCGAGAGAAGTCTAATTAAAAAAAAAAAAAAAAAAAAAAAAAAACATATCAAATTTTCTGTGGCAAATACACCACACATTCCTATCATCCCGCCCCTTTATCCTACTACCCGGTCTTCGCACCCCACCACGTGCACAGCCAACTTCCCCCCTTATTACCTTCTTACTTATTCTAAAGTAATTTTTGTAATCCCTAGTTCTTAAGTTTTTTACTTTTAATTTCTTTTTTTTTTCTAACGCTTGTACTAAGTGAAATAAACGAGGGTTCTGCTCTCACTAAATTAAATTAAATTAAATTAAACACCACAAAATCCCGAGAGGGAAGAGGAGTGTCGATAGCGTTGTGACGAAAAACGATGAACAAAGGGGGTAAGCGGCGAGTGAGGAGAACGGATCTGATGTGCGATAAGATCGAGAACAAAGGAATCAATAACGTTGAAGATCAAACAGAGGGAGCGATAAAGGAGACGTGAAAAACTATAAATTATAACCGGTAGTGAGTGATTGGTGCGTTAATGAAAAACTAAACGAAGCGGTTCAGAGCGAAGTATTTTTTGATTATTCAAGGCATGCGTCAAATTGCCTTTAAGTAACAATCTCCAATTCCACCCATTCGACTAGTTTACCAAAACAACCAAAGGAAAATAAATATTCATTAGACATTCATTTAGTGCATGGAACTGAAGGATAACGTAAGAAGAAAAGATAACTGAAGAGGACATCATTATTTAGCGAATTTGCCACGCCACAAGGAATATAATTCGTCCAAATAAAGTGGATAATTAAAACATAAAAGAAAGAAGTAACAATCAACGAAACGTGCAAGGAGTATCAATCGCAGAAAACCCGGGCAAAAGAATAAAAATCGACACGAATATAGACGGGGAAAAACCTCGTGCTGTGAAGTGATGTGTATTTCCGATTGATTTCAGTCCGACAAATCAAAATATATAAAAAAAAAAAAACTGTCAAGCTCATACATAACCGGTGAACATCAAAAGAAACAAGGGGTAGTGCAAAATACACAAGTTACATCAGTATCTGGTGAGACTCAACCAATTCGTGTGCCGTTGGCTCGAAAAATCATACGAATAATTGATTTTCGAAATTCCATACGCGTTCTAAGGTGATTCTTGAATTTTTCTTACCTTATAACATTTATGCACACCATTTCAAGCAGCAAAAGCAAAGGAATACGGATTCGCAATTGGACTTTCAAAGGGATCAATTGGATTGCCACTACGTTTGTGGAACAACGTTCAAGAAGGTCGCCACCGCTAACAGCAAGCCTCACAGAACGACAACAACCTATAGTAATATACAAGGTGCCGCAAAATTAATCACCCTATCGGAAGATGTTATAATTTTTGCAAATGGCGTCGTACGCCAATCATATTTGACATTTGTATACTAGCCATCATATTTGACATTTGTGTACTAGAAAAAATTGTCAAGGTCCAAATAAAGATTTCCATCACTCAAAATAATTTTTTTTTTATTTAGTAAAAAGGTAATTCATAAACAAAATTGGAGGATTAATTTTGCGCCACCCTGTATATTCAGAAGCACCTTCAACTCCAGCTGCCGCTACCTCGCCAGCATTTTCGAGAGTAAATATTATAATTTGTAATTATATTAGTTTAATGAATTAACCGAAAATAATATTGAGTCTCATTTTTGTCTGGAAATAAATCCGCCGAATCCGCATAGCACGGCACAGTAATACATCGAACCAGCATTACAATCCACTCACACCACGACACAACACAGGACAAAACAACGCCTGTTGACTTCATAGGCATTTCGACAAATCACTGGGCAAGAGTCAATCAAAGTATATCCGCAATCATTGCACGCCATAACAATTTATAAACCGAGGCCCCACTTACTTGTTTCCGAAAATGTAACGTTGCCACCACATTTGCATACTGAAACTTGAGCTAACGCCATGAAAACAGTTAATGATTCTATACCGAAATGAAGAATCAACAGGTATCTCATTCTCCAGGACCGATGTTTTTATTTATTTAGCGAGCCGAGAAACATCCACAAAGTCGTTTTCATATTCATCACGATTAGGCGGTGTGTGATGTGAATTCTTACTTCGTGATGCACGAGGTGTCGACTGACGACTTCCTTTTTTGCCTTGATGCACCTTTTCACTCATTTTCATTTTATTTTGTACAGTATTAATCACTTTCAAGCCCTATGAGTAGGGCATTAGAATATACTCACAGCTAGGCCGGCTTTCGTAAGAGGCGACTAAAGGCCGAGTGGTAGGTGGGGTCCCAACGCCCAGTCGCCCGGTGAAATACCACCCCATCAAGCTGTAGGCTCCGTGAGATGTTC
This sequence comes from Microdon myrmicae, assembly GCA_963931805.1. Taxonomy (NCBI): domain Eukaryota; kingdom Metazoa; phylum Arthropoda; class Insecta; order Diptera; family Syrphidae; genus Microdon; species Microdon myrmicae. The sequence continues at coordinate 83,490,578 of OZ007502.1, read as the reverse complement.
GGGAGAAATCCCTGGCCATCTTTCGGAGCTTGGCTGATGCACCGGTTCGAGTAAAGGTTGGTTTAGGTGGTAGTCGGTCCCAAGGTGAGATACCACCCCGTCACGCTGTACATTCCGCGTTTTGTCGAGAGAAATCTTCGACCGTGTTTTGGATGTGTGGCTGATGACACGGATATAAGTCATGATTGTACCTTCTGATATAAAGAATTCCGGAGGTAAACTAATTCCCCATTCAAGACACCATACCTACCTGCAATTTTGGGCAGCGTAAGCTACCCTTCATTCCCTTTCACCTGAAAGTAAAACCCCAGCAGGCATGCACATCAAACAAGTTATTTCATTCATATTACATGAACCGTGCCAGACAATCGGCTCGGCTTGTCAGCAATTATAAAAGAAAAATACTCACTGGCCAGCGTAATTGTTGACACAGCTGTACCCGGTATTCTTGCTACGGTTCATGAGTGAATATTGCCCCAATCCAAAGGTTCCCTACAGTTGCGACCAATTTCCTTTATCGGTTATCTACCGATCATGGGATTTGGGCACTAATATGATTGACGTTAGACAATCATACCCTAGATCATACCTAACGATGCTCCGGCCTGTTAAACAAACAAACACACAGTAGCATCACTGTGTTTACCTCATTAATCGACCGCTGGTCCATGGCCATTATACTCATGTACCGGCACTGTCTTGTAAACAAGACCCAAATTTTCGGCTGACCTATCGTCACCAGAATGTATAGCCTACAACGGCATTATCATGAACGCCTGAGTAAACACGATGTGCATATCATCGTGACCCTTGAAATTGCGTTTTTGTGTATCGTAAAGCAAAAACCTATTACGTTCTCAGGTGCAGGTCATCAAAGATTTATGGCCCTCGAAATAGCGTTTCTGTTTATTTAAAACACAGAAACCTATTTCTTCCTTCGGCGATCTTCGCTATCGCGTATCTCTATAATGCCCGCAATTCATTACACCAGCCCATGTTTATTCGGGTGCATTTTCGTCGTTGCCGATATGCAGGCTGAATGGCAACGTGCTTGTCCTATACGGACACATATAGAATCCTCCCACACCGATGTAAAAGAAAGAACGTTTACCTGTGTTTTCTTTCGTTCGTGTTGTTTGCTTTTGGAGAACAATTTTCAGTGACGCGCAGTGGAGTTTTTGGACATATTAATAAAAGGACTTGGTAAGTGTTTCTGTTTCCGCCATCGTTTCCTGTGCGATTAGTGTTTTGTCTTCGACATCGGTGGTGTTTTTATGAAACCCGCATCCCTGCTGATGCCATCGTAAAATCTACCTACAGATTACTGCGGCAAAAATAGAGCTTTTAAGCAATGGCGCTCCAATCCCACCGATGTTGACAGAACGAATTTTGTTAGAATCAGAAACGCGTGCAACCAGGCAATCGATAACGCGAAGAAAGCTCACAACGACAGGGTGACCAATAAACTCCTTCGGTACCCGAGTGGCTCGCACCCCTTCTGGTCTATGGCAAGGGCTGTCAGCAGTAATTTCGGATCCTCCTCTTTCCCTCCGTTGGTGACAGACAGCGGGACGTTAGTCACAAATTCAAGGGATAAAGCTAATGTGTTCGCGAATTTATTTTCCGCGAATTCAAACCTCGATCCCGGTCTTTTGGAGCCACCTGTGATCGCGCCGGCACGGTCTTCCATGCGGGATGTGAGTTTTCACCCGCCTTCTATTCAACGCATTCTACGTGAACTGGACTGTAGGAAGGCAACCGGCCTGTACGGAATACCAGCAATAGTCCTTAAGAACTGTGCTCCAGAACTATCGGCGGTTCTTGGCAGACTCTTTCGTTTATCTTATGCACGGATACCCTTTTCTATCTGCTGTAAAATCGCTCGAGTTCAGCCAATTCCAAAGACGGGAAAAAAGTGTCTCCCACAAAATTACCGTCCGATAGCATTACTGTCTATGTTATCTAAGGTGATAGAACAGGTCATCAATACTGAGTTAATTAAGTACTTGGAGTGCAACGGACTTCTGAATGATCTTCAATACGGATTCCGTGAAATGCGGTCCACGGGGGAAGTTTTGACCCTTATAACCGATATATGGACATCTGCGATCGAACGGCATGGTGAGTCAAGGGCGGTCGCATTGGATATCTCCAAGGCGTTTGACCGCGCCTGGGGGGCATTGCTGAGCAAACTTCATTTGTATGGATTTTCCCAGAAGCTTTGCGACTGGTCGAAGAGCTTCCTCGAAAATCGATCGATCCGGGTTCTTGTGGACAGCGAGTGTTCAGATCTGTATGCTGTTAATTCCTTGTTAATGCTTGTTAAACCTTGTTTTTGCTTCACATAAATGATTTGTTGGAGACAACGGATAACAAAGTGTACAGCTTTGCAGATGATAGTACTTTCCCAGCAGCTTTGCGACTGGACGAAGAGCTTCTTCGAAAATCGATCGATCCCGGTTGTTGTGGACGGCGAGTGTTCGGATGTGTATCTTGTTAATTCGGGGGTGCCCCAAGGTTCTATTTTGGTTCCAACCTTGGTTTTGCTTCACATAAATGATTTGTTGGAGACAGCGGATAACAAAGTGTGTAGTTTTGCGGATGATAGTACGCTTGTTTCCTCCTTTTCGAGTATTCGCCCTATTGATGATGGGTGGTGGTCAACGTCGCACCAGCTGAGATGTAGACAGATTGACTCTCTGAATCAGGATCTGGATAGGGTCCTGCAGTGGGGAAAAGCCAATCCACTTCAATGCAGCGAAGACACAATATACAACATTTACAAAGAAAAGTGGATCATCGGTTCCACAGCTGATGATGAATGGTCAGGCCCTCGAATCTGGAGAAAGCTTGAAATTGCTCGGCGCCACGGTTTGTGGGAATGAATCGTGGCATAAACACGTGTCGAGTATCGTCAGGTCAACCTCAGGAAAACTGAGCTATCTTTTTAGAGTCAAAAAATATGTTACTCCGGCTCAACTTCTTCTCCTGTATAAATATCAAATTAGACCCGCGCTCGAATATTGCTCTCATGTTTGGAGCTTGGCTCCTAAACATACCCTCGACTTACTTGAGAGCATATAGAGACGAGCGATCCGCCTTATCGGGGACACGGCGCTGACGTCGGGACTACAGTCGCTATCACTTCGAAGGCGCGTAGCCCACCTGTCTGTTTTACAGATATTATCACGGGTACTGTTCTTCGAAGATTCTTGGTATTGTTCCACGCAATTCGGTTTATATGCGGTCCACAAGACAATCCGACGGATCGCACCAGCTTGTGTTTCATCTCCGGACGGCACGAACATCCCTGCAACACAGCTCGCTCCGTTACAGAGCGGGGAAGCGGTGGAACTCCCTTCCCAAGCGAATGTTCCCGGAGCCTTACAATCTGTAGCTGTTCAAGAGGAACTGCAACCGTTTTTGGTGGCATCTCGGGGCGCCCATTCAGCGCTATAGGTTCGCCTCTCCCGAGAGAAGTGTAATAAAAAAAATATTTTATAGGCCTTGGGCGAAATCGATTTTACTTTTATGGCTTTAATCGACTCGAAGCCCGTTCCCCGAAGTAGCAATATGAGCTTGGGAAATAGAAAAAAGTCGCAGGAGGCCATGGGTGGTGAATAGGGTGCTTGTTGGATCATGTTAGTTGAGTTTTTGGTCAAAAATTCGCTCACAATGGTAGTTTTGTGAGATGGTGCATTATTGTGGTTCAGAATCAAATATTTGTCTTTCCACACATCCGGCCTCTTTTGAAGAACTGTCGCAAACGCTTTAAAACGCCTAGTAGTATTCCTTAGTCACCTTTTGGTCTTCCAGAAGGAATCCATAGTGCAGCACACCACGATAATCGAAGAAAACACTGACCATGGCCTTAATTTTGGATCGATTTTGTTGTTTTTTTTTTCGATTTCGGCGCGTTTTGGTAGGGCCATTCGGACGATTGTTGATTTGTTTGCATGTCGTACTCGTAGACTCATGTGTCGTCACCAGTTATGATACTGTTGCGGGTCGCTACCTTACAATTACTCCAACTCACAATCAATGTAATTCTATTCGCTGATTGTCCCATTTCGCTAATTGCACAAACAACAACAGCCAACTCACAATCAACGTAATTCTTTCCATTGATTGTTCCATTTCACTAATTGCACAAGCAACAACACATTGCCACGCATTCGGATTGCAGGCACTGCACTGGCGTGAGACACTTCTACCTTCCAGGCTGCAAGCTATCACATTACTGGCACATCTTTTTGCCCCACACCCAGGACCAAGCGCTGACACGAGGCACCGCCGGCGTTTTCAAAGGTAATGGACACCGTCTAACAGAATTTCTATGAAAGCGCCAACCGAGTGGACGTAACGACAAAGTGCCGACAGACGTCGCGACAAAGTACCAATCGGTTGTACGATGCGAATGGCTTGGGCGAGGGGTATCGTATTTTAGTTGGTTCGGTCAGGTGCACATTTCAAGCAAGTGATATACATCGTTGCACCTTGCACAGGCAAATTAAGTTGCAAATGATAACTAAGCAATATAGCTGACTCGGGCTAGGTAAATGGTCAAAGTCCAAATGAGGATGCATCGTTTGCGTTTTTGCACCCAAAAGTTGGGTATATAAAGAGTGGCTGCAAAGTGAATAATTCAGAGTTAATTCAACAGAATAAGGGGTAGCAGCCTTGCTACAGAACAGCGGGCCCTCTGCTTTGGATAAATAAATAGTAAAATTTAATTAAATTGTAAGCACAAGAGGTCACAGCCTCGCAAAAGTACAGCCAGCCTATAAAATGCACTAAGGAACGAATAAAGTAGAAGATAAAACTAAAACGTCGTACCATTCATATACTTGTGTTTAGCATAGAATTGGGTCGCCATAGGTCTTAACCAACATTTTAAATGATACTGCACAAGAAATTTCGTTGGAAACACAAAATTTAATGCAAACTCTTTGCTGAACCAAATTATCCGTTATAAATATCGAAAAACGTACTTGAGGTCAAGCAACAAAATGAACAGCTCAAAACAAACTAGGACAGATAGCGCTCAAACTTGACGTCAAGATGTCTCACAGTGACGCATACTAAGTGTCAAATTTGAAATTTGACAATCGACTTATGTGGGAATTTTAAATGAGAAATTCCAAGTAGACATTTGACAGAATGTATTCCGACTACAAAATAGAACCACTAAAATTGGAGACATTCTAAAATAACTTGCATTATTGAAAAAAAGCCAGACGGAATTATAGGACGACCCAATACTACGTGGAGTAATGCAGCAGGTGCGACGAGATGGCCGGAGCAACAGTTGAACTCCATCTCCGCCTGCAAGGGAATATCGAGACACAAGTCTTCGCGGGAAACAACGCGAATGTGTCTTTAAAAACCAGGCAGCATCTGGATCGCTTTTAAAGACTTTCTCCTGCCTTCCAATGGCACTATCTCGTTGGGGATCTGTTAACACCTCATTAATAATCCTTTATCACACTAGAACGCTGTTAGAAAATAGGAATCGCATTCTGCTTTTTTTTCTGTAATTTTATGTGAAGACTGGACAAAGTACAAGATAACTGAATTCCAGCACTTTGGATCATACAAAGTATTCACTAAATTCGAAAAGAAAATGTATTTACATCATGTTTATAAAAATAAAGACTAAAAATAAATTGGACTTTATTGTTGATTCTTGTGGTTGGCGAATGTTTCGAAAGTTAAGAGATGTCAGTCAGTGGATCGAAGAAGTCATCGGGGTTGACAATTGGTGTGTAGGTTTCGCAATCACTGGCTTCGTCTTCATCAGTTTCATACCCATCCGGAATGTGTTCCAAATGGTCTATTTTGCGATTTCTAGCACCGATCACATCGTGCATGTACAAGTTTTTCTCATCATAGGAGTCGTTTACCAGGCCTGGCAATTTATCTGGAGATTCCAATAACCGTGGCCAATACATGAACACCTCCTTCACTAGACATACAACCACATTCAAACCACGAATTTCATGTGCAACCATTTCGGGGTCAATGTGTGACCAAAAGTTCAATATTAGCACATTGGCCTCATCATTTATGGTGGACGTAAATAGTAAGCTCCGGGAAGTAACCTTTAAATGGTATGTTGCAATATCGGGAGCACGGATCTTCAGATAAATCATAGTAAAGGTTTCATACCAATTAGTTAGTGGTTGCTTGTAAGGGGATGTTAATCGCGGTACGCCAGTAGCATCTTGCTTTTCATGACGGGGTAATTTTATCGATTCTGGTTCAGAATTAGGCTCAAGATAGGGCTTGTCATCGATTTCGACAATTTTTAAGCAATCACCGTTATTGTTAAGGGCTTTCTCCTGAGCTCTTCTAATTTCATTGGCTTCCTTGTCTTCATTTTCTTCTTTCACCTGTTTCTTCATGAAGTCATCGAGAATTGACTGGAAAGTTAATAATTCGTCGGCACCACATTCATATTCCATGTCTTCAAAATTCAAATTTCTATCAAGCTCGAGAAAATGTTTGGTGTCTTCATCGTATTCAGCAAATCCCTCAGTGATTAGCAATCTGTTGATTTGAATATCCGTTTTACCAGAGCAAGAGTACAGGACGATTTTGTATGAATTGATCGCGAATCCATCATTATAATAATACGCGTCTTCATCCGGCATTACAACGTAGGCTTGATACTTCTCCCGGGATCCATGAACAAGTTTTGTAACTTTGTCGCCGACACTTGGCTTTTGCAGGCCGATTAACTTACAGCGGATAGCTTGAAAGGGAATGCATTGTACAATGTCGTCATGAGTATTGAGGATTTTATCAATCGGGACATTGATAAATAGTCCTATATCACAGAGGAACACCCTAGCTGTCACTGGCTCTTCAATGGACGTGATCAGGACTCTTTGAATTTTGGCGCGATGGTACCTTTTGTTGTATAATACTAAGCAATTCTGCATTGGGAAAGGATTCGTATTTGGAGTTTTATTGCAGAGTTCTATTAAGGCTTCCAGTTCTTCTAAGCGATCATCATCCTTTATTATGTACACATAGAATTTATTAGGATCGTTGAACTCGTACATTTTCACAGTGTACATTTCGTCTAAACTCAATACTTGCCATTCCTCTTTTATAGATGGTTTGGCGACTTGACGAGATGGTTTCGCGAGTTGACGAGTCTGTACTGTCATTGGTTCCGGGGAGTTTTTTGTAGGAAACGAGAAAGAGGAAACATTCAGATTGTTTGTCGTTGAATTGGATGGCTCATTGGTCTTGGGAGATGCAACGTTTGATGTTGTTGGCGATGAAGATGGGGTATTTACATTTTCCTGATTGTCTATTGACTTTTCAGCATCTATCTCCCCGTTAGCGGTCTCTTTTGGGTGGTTTTGCTCATATATGATAGGCCGCTGGTTTTTTGGAGCAGATATCAAGCCTAAACTGGCGGCGGTGCTTTTCACCACATGAACTCTATCATCGGACACACCACAATGTTTAGCCACTAATGTTCGATGAACATTCAATTTAATTGAGTATCCTTTTATACCGGACAGTTTTTCCATGAGGGTTAAGTTGTTCACCCAGATGATATCCCTTAATACAAAATCAATGTTAGCTTGTAGACAATCCTTTTGAGTGACGTCCGTAAGTATCCATTTCTTGACGGAATTTTTGCTGCGGTTGTCCCAAACACGTTCGTTGTCGTGTGGAACGATACCAATAAGGTGGATGTCGATGGCTTGGTATGGGAACGTTTTAAATTTATCTGGAAGTAGGAACAAATCTCCTGAATGACATGAAACTATTGGGCCCGAGTCTATTAATTTAATACGAATCGAAGATTCGTCATCGGTGTTCAAGATGCGACATCGGTGGTAGTTGGAATTGTTGCGGTACACACAAATGTCATTCGTTTTTATTGGATAGTGCATGATATGATTGTTTGGATCGGTAAAATGAAACGAGAAGCGCATCAGGAAACCCGATACTTCATCGGAACGACGAAGTACTTGCCAAGTTTCGTCTGGTTTCTTTCGGTGAGTCAGAAGTCTTGCAGCATAATGGGTAGGCGTAAAGACTTCGAGAATTTTTAGTCTTAATTCACCCTCTGTTGGAAAATCGACCTCTGCCACATCGGATTTAGTTAATTGATGACGATATATACATCTGCTGGTTTCTTGGCACGATCCAAATTCAATAAATTTGTAACATAACGGAATTCCTTCAGCCAGGCGCTTTTCTTCAGAATCGTTTTTCACTTTTTCAACAATATTAAGTATGCACGCTGGAATATGCTTCAGTTGGTCGTGATGTTTCATAAACTCAACCAATCGTGGCAATTGCATGTTGTTGTGCTCATCAAGAAGAATTACAGATTGAGGAACCTTGGTGGAAGTATCCTTGCTGAAACCAGGTTTGATTTGATTTTCGTAATTTTCCAGAAATACTGAAAAGCGAAAATTGAATTTCGTCCAAGTTGATGACAAGGAATAGTGAATTAGGTGCCAAACATTTTGAATGGTCAGTTCAGGTAGAACTGAATCGGTTGTAATGAGGATTTGATCACTGCTTTCCTGAAATAGAAATATTTGTTGTTTAATGTTTTCTCATTTAAACTAAAAAGGAAAAAAGTTTATTTTTACATTTTTGAATGGGGAGGAAGAAATCGGTATTTTACTGTTTACTTGATTATAAACTGTCATAACTTTGTAACCGAAAGCTGCATCTGGCAACTCTTTTTTTTTGACAGATATAGAAGATGAATTGATTATTAATAACACCTTTAGAAGATTGGTGAGTCTATCAGAAAGTTATTGTGAAACGACGATGGGTGAAATTAAGAAAAATTCACTATATTTTACAATTTAATTACGATAAAGGGAAGAGTGAAGCACGACGTGTGAAAAAATGCATGATGTTTATGGTTGTAGTGATCCTAAATCACTACTCCCATCCAATCCCCATTATTATCTATAATCCCATTCTTCTTCCCCAAGTGAATCATACGAACGACAAATTAAACAAAAAGCCAATTTCTCGCGCATTGATTCAATTCCCGATTACACTACCATTTATCCACAATCCCAATCAGGTTCCCCAAGTGAATAATATGCGTGACAAATTAAACCAAAAATCTATTTTTCGCACATTGATTCAATTCCCATTAACCTTAACATAATGAAATGCCTAATTCCAAATGCATTTCATGATCTTACCTTCCGGGAATTTGTTCAAGTAAATTCCCATATCCGTCCTGGAACCTCATCCCAATTGAAGCACACACAAAATCTTGCTTGTGCTTCTTGGAATTTTTATTTACAATTTTCAACAAATCTCTGTAGGTGTAGAGTATAAAAGGGCGGTGCATTTTGGATTTGAGATCAGCGTGATAATAGTCACGGCTTCGTCACACCAAATACCCTACAAAATCTAGTTAAATCTCGAAACCCTAGGAAGTTACCCGGTATTGATAACATGTATCACTCGTTGCGAAGGTTTTCTGCCTTATTCTTTATAAAACTCCCTCCCTTTATTCCACCATGCCTACAACATGTGGTGCTTTCAAGCTTGGTAGCATGATATCGCTTGTCCAATAGTAAAAGTTAGAAAACCAACGTATCACCCCTGAAGCTTTCACAGTATTTCACTCCCAACTCAGTGCCAGGAACTTAATACTTGACTTCCAATTTGGATTCAGAAGAGCGCACAGCACCACCATGGCTCTCAACATATTTCAAAACCACGTCTACGTGCGCCTCTTTAATAAGGAGCCCAGAATTTAGGTGAGCTTGGACATCGAAAAGGCTTTTGACACGACGTGGATCGAAGGTCTCATTTTTAAATTACTGAATACTGGCCTCAGTAGAACCCTGTGTAGTATCATCTACCAGTTCATTCTAAACAGAACCTTCCAAGTTCGAGTGAATAGAAAGCTTTCTCGAACTTTCAACGCCACTGCATGCGTACCACCGGGCTCCATTGTAGGCCCCATCTTATTTAATATCTACACCTCCGATATTCCTCGCCCAATGGACGGGAGAGTAAACCAGATATGCTATGCTGATGACGTCCTAGTATACACGTCATCCAAAAGCCCTAAACTCGCAACAAATCGACTCAACCGTCACCTAGACGAACTGTATCAGTATTACAGTCGATGGAAAATCCGACTTAACCCGCCCAAAGCAGTAGCTATCATTCTAAGTAGTAAACACTCCCAACCTATTTCTCGATATTCACAGAATATTCGAATACAAATAGGAGGTACTACGATTAGACCACAGGATCGGATGAAATATCTTGGGGTCATCTATACCCCAAAAATGAATTTCACCAAACATGTGACCCACATTCTTCAAAGGGTCTAAGGGTCGGTCTAAGCAACTGCACAACATCTTGAAGTGGAGCAACAAAGTTGACACCAGAGTTAAGCTTCTCTGCTATAAGCAGCTAATCCGATCTGTAATATCATACGCCTTTCCCATATGGTCCTGCATATCTTCGGCCCAAATGGGAAGACTTCGAGTTTTCGAAAGAAAACTCTTCAGAAGATGCATCAACCACTTTAGAAGGCCTGACAGTCGCCATTACCCGAACTCTCACCTATACGAAGGTGCCTCCATTACCCCTATCGACGAGTACTTGCTACAATTAGCATACAAGTACCTCGAAAGCATTCAGAACAGCGAGAACCTACTTGTACGGGAGTCTTGCGTTCTTGACCCTTTTCTCTCTCGATCTCTTCGGATCAGACCACAACAATTTGTTCTTCAGGACAAAACTGAAGAAAGCACCCTTCCCAACAACATTCCCCTCTATAATAGAGGATTTCTGGACCCATCCCCATAAGGTCTACTGCTAACATGCCACACGCACCCACGCACGCACAGTACAAGCCGGCACAAACATACACACACCGACCAAAGTGCAGGTCATCAGACGCCAAAGACGTGATCTGCGTTCACTACCGCACTCAAGACCCACCGGTCTTGTACCATTTCTTTCCCATCATCATTCCATCCAAGTAGGTAGAGAACACCTGAAGTAACCCTGTCCACAATATCCTTAGATACCTCCCCCCCCTTTTCTTTTTCAGATATCTCGAGACCGAGCCCAACATCCTCACGGATGTGGGTGATTCTGGTTATCTCAAGATGACCAGAAGCCAGAGACAAGATGAAGGACACGTCTGTCCTTGTCTCGCCAAAGTCGGCCGCTCGCAACGCATTTTTTTTTTTTTTTTTGGATTTGAGATCAGTGTTGTGTTTAGTAGGGGTTTGTTTCAGGAAGCGTGTCTCCTGGTCCTTAAAAGGACAAGGCGATCTCTTAAAACAGACCGCTCCTGAAAACTTGTCCTACAAAGGGGTCGTTACCGTGCTTCCTCTGATCCAGAGGGAAGAGCAACGTCCTTGGTTTGGCCTCAGTCTTCGCAAATCCGCTGGTTTCCGTGGGGGCCAGGTGATACTCCAGATCTTTAAAAATATTCTCTTTGTGGGAGTACCAATGCTTTACTCACCAGAAAATGAAAACAAGGCTCGTTTTTCCTTTTAGTATTTATATTTTATTTATTTCTGTTCGAATTCAAGATCCGCTCTTCTCCAGGATATTTTCCTTCAGGGACAACGGACGATATTCAACTGCGGCCCCGAGATCATGTAACTATTCCTTTATAAAGGATAACGAATCGAAAATTGTATCCCAAAGATACACATTTTCGTACAACAATCTCGATATTTCGAGTGAGATGTTGTGTTTACTTTAGATAAGAATTCAATTTCTTGAATTCTTATGAAACTATTGCGCAGATGTGGGAATGTATCTGCTTTTGAGTTTTTGTTTGTTTTCTTCAATGGAAAATTTTCGGATAGAGATAACGATCTCTGAATTTTGGATTTGGGTGATGCTGTGGAGCAAATGTAGAGCAATAAACGAATATTAGACTCGTTTATTGTAACTTTTAATTTTAATTTGGATTTTGGGGTTAATAATGCCGTGGGGGCAAATGTTAGGCAATAAACGAATGTTTGATTCGTTTATTGCGAATTTTGAATCATGTTTGGGTTTTTGTGGGTTTTGATTGGATTTTAGGTTTTAGCGTATTATAGCTAGGATTTGGATGTAGGAATGGGGGAAAAAGGTAGTAGGGCTTTTTGGAGCACTACATCCTCCCCTCCTTGAAAAAAAGAAAATTGATCTTTGAGATTAATTTTCTGGGAAATGGTGTGGTTGGGAATAAAGTATGATAGTATCGTGATTCCGTTACATAGGCCTGATATTTTCTAACATAGTAGTTTTATGTATACAATATTTATTTTTCTTAGGTTACGGTACACATTTTTTTAGTTTTGATATTTAAAGTAATCAATGATTATGTTGTAATTGCATATTTTAAAAGTGTTATTTAGTGTTTTTGTTATATATTTTTTTATTACATTTAGTAACAATTGTGAGTAATATATATATATATGTTTTTTTTTCTTTTGACGTGACAACGTCTTATAAATCGGTATACCTTGGGAGGCATTCGGAAAAAAATTTGTAGCGTTAAGATAACGATAACCGATAACGCACGAGCCGCAGCGAGCGAGAGCGCAACTAGCGAGAGAGAGGTTGACGTAGCAAAACGAATAAAATAAAAGAAGAGAGAGTATTGTGAACTGTCGAAGAAGCAAGAATATATCGTATCAATGGACGAAACGCCAATTATTGAGCCACCAACATTAATTGCTCCTAAGTCAAGTGCAGATAGACAACGGGAATACAGACAGCGCCTTGCATTGTCGAGAACAGCTGTACAGGTTGAAAGTGTAAAGACAAAAAGTACACAGAGACAACGCGAATACAGGCAGCGCCTTGCAGCATTAAATAAATCGGATATAGCTAAGAGAAAATTGACTGTTCATAGTGGTTTCGCAGCGGCAAGTTCAAACAATGTTCAAGAACTACAGGTTGTAAACCTACAACAGCCTTCAGCAGCAGAACCCGTGTATTTTACAATACAACCAGTTATATCGGCGCAAGCGGTATGGGACATGAAATGGAACAAATCGATATCAAGATTTAAATTGATGTTTCTTGACAATGACTTTGGGTATGCTTGCTCTGTTTGCGATAGACTTTGGTTTGAACGCGATTTAAAACCGATCACAGTGCAGCAGATGAACGTAATTTCGGACTGGCACACAAAAGAAAATCGACAACTGTGTCCTGACGAATACACAGTAGTTTGCAATACTTGTAGAATTTCGTTAAGCAAACCAAAATTAATGCCTACACTTGGAGGCATTCGGAAAAAAACACTTTAATTTTGATTTAATAACTTGTATATTCAATGTTACATATTTAGGATACGTTGTCACGAATATAATGTCCGAGCGCCTTGCGCCCAGACAACCATTTTTTTTATATAAGAGGTTTTTTTTTTGTTTTTGTTTATAAAGTACTATTATAGTTTGTAAAAAGATACATAGATAAGTAAGGTGTTTATGGTTTATTCTTACAATTTGTGTATTACATAGATTTTTTTTATTATTTACATATATTATTTCTTTTTTTTTTTTTTGGAGCAGTTTTCATTGTCCTTATTTATTTATATAATATTTTCATGTAGTTTGTACGTAAAATTAAATTCTACAAATTTTTAAATTTGTTTTGAGTTACACCAAAAGATTTTTTTTCTTATTTTCTTAGGATCTGATTCAGGCAAAATGTCTTGTACTTATATAGATATTTGAAATTCTTACTTTAACGTTATTTCATATCGTAAGTTTCGTTTGTGTATATTTGGTTTTTTTTTTCATATGTAAATATGTTTTTTTTTTCTTATAACTTAAGATTATTTATTATTACAAAAAAATTTTTTCATTTAAGTCAGTGGTAGTTGATTAACATATTGTCTGATATTTATAAACTTATTTTATTAAGTGAGTTAGTATTTGTCTTCATATATAAATTTCTGTTTTGTTTGTTTTCTGGTTATTAAAATGATGTATAATATTTACAAAATTATTTTATTCGTATACAATTATTTGAATAGAATTTTTTTTTTTTTTTGGCAAATTTTAAATACATTATCGTAGTATTTTGGTAGAGTATTACTTTATGATTTTTTCTAAGGTTTTACTATACGTATATACATTTATGTATTTTTTTTTTTTTATTTATACATCTATACATTTACTTTCCTTCAACCTTTATTTTATTTATTTTGGGTTTCTTATTTGTGATTGCCTAATCCACAAATGGTTTTATATTATTGTTGTGGACTATTCGGGTTCCTTTTCCTATTTTGAGGATTTAATTTTCTTCGGACAGGATCTTTACAATTTCGTAGGGGCCTTTCCACAGGGAGGTTAGTTTGTTAGGTCTTGAGTGGTTCTTTAATAGAACCTTGTCGCCAACATTAAATTTCTTTCGGCCTACTTTTTGATCGTAGTATGCCTTAGATTTTTGTTTTTTTTTCTATCAATATTCCCTTTGCTGTACGATAACCATGTTGTAGTCGCATTTTTAATTCATTTGCGTAATGGTCGTAGTTATAAGTGCTTTCGGGGTTTTGTCTGAGAGAACTGGGTATTTCGGCTGGGAAACCATATAGTAATTCATGCGGCGTGTAGCCTGTATTACTGTGGGGTGTAGTATTATACACAAACATTGCGTAAGGTATCCAAGTGTCCCAGGTGAGAGGATACTGGTTTACATAGTGGCGGAGGTATTCCACCAGAGTTCTTTGGCTCCGTTCTAGTGCTCCGTTTGTTTGTGGATGGTAGGGTGCTGTTTAGTTTTTTAACCTTGAGTAAGGAACAGATGTCCTTAAAAAGTGCGCTGTGAAAATTTGCACCTCGGTCGGTTAATAGAGAAGATGGTATGCCGTGCTAGCAGACGATGTTTTCAACGAAAATCCTGGCCACATCCTTGGTTTCGGCGCTGGCCAGTGCGTAAGCTCCTGAGAATTTAGTCAAGTCGTCTTGAAACGTTAGTAGGTATTTGTTTCCATTATAACTGACTGGTAATAGTCCTACTATATCTAAAGCAACTTTTTCGAAAGGTTTTGAGCTTGTTGTGGATATCCTCATAGGAATTCTAGGATTTCTTCCACTTTTGTTTATCTGGCAGGAAGCACATTTTCGAATATACGCCGCAACGTCAGCGGTCATTGTGCGCCAGTAATATTTTTGTTTCAATCTTTTGATTGTTCGGGTGGCTCCTTAGTGTCCTCCGAAAGGTGAGTTATGGTATTCCGCGAGTAACTTTTGTATTTCGTTAGGATCTGGTAGAAGCTTCTTTTTATTGGAGAAAACGTACATTGTCACGTATAGGTGAGCAAAAGTTTCTTTTAGCAAGTTATTGAGTGCTACTTTTGATTCGTTTTCTATCAAGGGCACTAAAATTCCAATGGAATTGAAATTCCGGTCTTCGCAAATCTTCTTCAGATCAATAAGGGAACTCTTAGCTGTTTCCTGGTCGCTTAGGTTTCTGAAAGGTAATGGCAATGTGATGGCGCATAACCCGTCTTGCTCGTGAAACGTAATTTTACCTACTTCTGGCTTGGTGAAGTTTGAAATTCTTCCTGCCAGGTTTTCTTCCTCAGCAGAGTCTATTAATGGGAGGATTATGATACGTAGTCTAAGTTTCTTCTTGGTATAGATGGACCCTGTTTGTTCTTGCCGCCATACAATATTGGTAGTATCTTTGTATGATTGTGCAGCCACATCTTCTTCGAGTTTGGCTTTACTTCGTGTGGTGACGAGGATATTATTTTTAATGGGATCGACTGGGGTAGTCGTTGTTATACGGCTGAGAGCGTCAGCATTTGCATTTTGCTTTCCTTTTCTATGGACGATAGTATACTCATATTCTTCGAGTAGAATTCTCCATCGCATAAGTCTGGATGTGGGATCTTTTCGTCCTATAAGCCACTGTAGAGAGCTATGGTCAGTAACTATTGTGAATTTCCGTCCGTAGACATATGGTCGGAACTGGGCTAATGAAAAAACGATTGCCAATAATTCCTTTTCGGATGTTGTATATCGAGTTTCGGCGTCGTTTAAGGTTTGGCTAGCGAAAGCAATAGCCTATTGTACCTTGAGATAGCACTGCTTCTAACGCAACATTGCTAGCGTCAGTGGTTATTATGAATTCCCGGTTAAAGTCTGGATAAGCCAGTATTGGTGGGGTAATAACCTTTCTTTTTAGAGTTGTGAATGCCTCGTCACAAAAGGCATCCCAATGAAATGTAATATTCTTCCTGAGCAATCTGCTTAAAGGTTTTGCCAGTTCGGCGAAATTAGGGATAAATTTTCTGTAGTAGCCTACAAAACCGAGAAAAGATTTTACGTCTTTTTGTTTCTTAGGCGTTGGAAAAGTTTTTACCGCTTTAGTTTTCTCTGGATCTGGTTTTATACCTTCCTTTGAAATAACATGCCCCAAGTAGGTGAGCTCCTTCCTTATGAAGTGACACTTTTCTGGTTGTATTTTCAGATTGTGCCTTTGTAATCGCTCGAAAATTCTGGTAAGTCGGGAATTGTGATCGTTCAGATCGTATCCGTAAATTACGATATCATCTACATAGACGAAATATTCTATTCCTTGGAGACCCATGAGTACATTGTTCATAAGCCTTTGGAATGTGACGGGTGCGTTTTTAAGTCCGAAGGGCATTCGATCATATTCGTAATGTCCGAAGGGTGTGCTGAACGCTGTTTTTGCCTTGTCTCTATTGTCCATGCGTATTTGGTGGAAACCATTTGCTAGATCTAAAGTGCTAAAATATTTAGCTTTTCCTAGCTGGTCCAAAATATCTGTAATATTGGGCAATGGATATGCATCTCCGACTGTTATTTTATTTAGTGCTCTAAAGTCGACAACTACTCTCCATCGTTTTGTCCCATCAGGTCCTGCCTTCTTGGGTACTAGTAAGAGAGGGGAGTTCCAAGGACTGTAACTTGGTTGTACCACGCCATCCTGAAGCACATCATTCACCTGTTTGTGAATCTCTTGCTTGGAGCTATCTGGTAGGCGATACGGTTTTATATAAAGAGGTGGTTTACCTTCTTTCGTGATGATCTGATGCTCTATGGCGTCAGTATATGTGAAATAGGTTATTGTAAGTGCGACAGATATTCAGGATAGATTTCCTTTCCTCCTGGTTACAATGACGCGACTCTAGGAGTGATTCTAGCCGTTCAAGCCAATTTTTTAGAAGGTTCTTAGTTTCATCCGCCTGTAACACATTGTAGTCATCCAGATCTTCTGATCGGTGTCTAATGTGTTCATTAATAGTGCCTTTATTTTGTTGTCCTGTGGTGTTGTCAAACTATTACCCAGATATATCCCTGGCATGATCTCGGATTTTTTAATAATCAGTTCTTGACTGAGTTTTCCTTTAAATGGAATCTCCATTATTTGTTGAGATCGTGAATGCAATTTTATGAGATCGATTTTGGCATTTCGTTTTAAATTTACTGGGGATATTGAAGTTTCAGGTTCATGTTTTCCTGAACTTATTTTTTCGGCAGTTTCCTTAACTTTTCCGTTACCACAAACTTTATTTAAATGGGAAGAGGAAGATTCAAGGGTGGTTGGTTTCGTTGTGTTTGTCACAGCATCAGATCCGGCCCGTTGACAAACGGATTCCGATGTTGACTCACGAACGGTGTTATCCATTTTTTCATGAATGCCTGTATTTTCCGTGGAAGACACCTCGTAAGGCGTGGCATTCTGAATATTTTCCTTGACCACATTTTTGTTTCCTAAAAGCTGCTCGAGTTCTACCATGGTTCTCTTCTTCACAGCGAATTTAAGGAATCCCTTCTCAAAGTTAATGTGGCACTGGCGCTTCGCTAGGAAATAGCTTCCCAATATGCCATCGTGTTGGAAGTCTACGTTGCTTCCCACTACAAAAAGGTTATGCTTAAAGGGTATGGAGTGCCTGTCAGTTCTGAATTCGAACTCCCCCAATACCTTTCCGCATGTGCTGACCGTTTTTCCAGCAATGGTGGATATAGTAACTGGGTCTGAATTATCTACAGATCGTTCAATATATAAGTTGTCTAATTTGATAAGACTGATGTCGGCGCCTGTATCGATGAGGAAAGTCGAGTATTGTTTATCCGATGGGTTAAATTTTACACGTATTACTGGCTCCTTAAATTCAGGGCAGAAAAATACGCGCATTTGAAAATGTACACCGGGATGGGGTGTATATCGGCGATTGCCTGAACTCGAGAAGGATTGCCGTTGCTCGCTGCCCGAGTGAGTTCGTTTCCCTGTTGTTGATTCGATACCCTGTTAATATTTTGATTTTGTCGGGTATTTCGATTTTCAATCCGAGGCGAGTTAGTCATTGTCCTATTTTGAGATTGATTGGATTGGTTTCTAAAGGGATTTCGACTCGTCGAAGGTTGGTCCTGGTTTCGCATATGAGCTTACCTGGTTCTGCACTCTGCCTGAGTGTGATTATACTTTCGACAGTATGTGCATTGGAGACGTTCAGCCTCTGTCTTAATGCGTTGGGGAACGAAATTTGGGAAATTTGTATTGCGATAGCAAGTCGCAGAAGTATGTCCCCTCTTGTTGCATGTTTGGCAAACAATTGGTTGGTTTCTCCTAAAATTGTTAGTGGGTGCTGCCATTGTGTGGTCGCTGTTCAATCTTTGAGATTGTTCCAAAGCGTAGCTAATGGCTGCTTTAAGATTTGAAGCCCTATGCGCTTTTACTAAGATATTGAGGCTGGAATTTCTTATCCCATCCTCAAACGTATTCAACGCGAGTCTTTGATTTTCAGCCAGAAGATAAGTTCTGACTGCAGGATCAGGTGAACTAGAGTATGTGGCGCTATCCAATTCATGCAGGTGGTGTGTGAGTCTATTAGCAAATTCTTTCACACCCTCCTTGCTATCCTGTTTTGTTGCCACTAAGTTATTTTGAGCAGCAGACCTAGAGATTAGAGCTTTAAATTCTCCCTCCAATTAGGATACCAAATCTTCCCATGTAGAAATAATTTTATGTCTGATACAGTCACGCGCCAGTCCCTGCAATCTGGTCTTTACTACCCTTAGAATAAAAGATTTCTGATTGTCATCTTGTGCTTGTGAGAACAAAATGTCTCCACAAGAGACGAAACCCTCTAATTCGTCAGGATTATCGTTAAATACCGTCACGAGTCCCAGTATGTCGCTTAATCTGTATCCGTAGTTCATTCTAGAACTCTGTTCGCGTATTTCCCTTCGTAACGTTTCCGACGTTTCGTCCTCGCGATTTTCTATGAGCTCGGGCTCAGGTCTCTGCGAACGCGTGCCCGGGTTCTTTTTAGCGCTAACGATGTGTTTGTAAAGCAGACCTTCCCAAATAATGGTGAAAAGGGGTAGAGAACAAAGAGATGTAATTTTCATTTTATCGTGAGACGATAGCCAAGAGAAAAGACGAAAACAACAAAAATAATATATCCTCAAACTTAGTTAGTTAGATCCTATTAGGTAAAGTGTATTTTATTCCTAATGGTGAGAGAAACAATTTTCCTTTCGTTCGAGGGGAGCAAGGCCTAAAATGTCACGGGCAAAAAGAGAAAAGGATCCTGAAACAGGTTTTTCCGCAGGAACGTAATAAGAAAATCAACACACAAAAAGTCCAAAACAACGCCAAAGTTAAGTGCAAAGGACTTTAACTTTCCGTTTTCCTTCAGCTATCACAGAAACAATAAAAAAATCTTCCCCAAAGAAGTTGAAATAGTTCCGAAAAATAAATGTGTATATGTATATATATATATGTGTAAAATTTTTAGAAAATTGTTAAAAATATGCGTTTAAAACTATAAGTTTATTAAGGGCAACGTTTACCGTTTACCGTTTAAATGTGCATTAAGGGGTTAAGGAAAAATGTGTTAAAAATTTTTTTTCTACAAGCCGAAATAGTTTAGGAAAATAAGTGCATACTACAAGTGTGTGTGCACGTGTGTATGTATATTCCTATCAATTTTATGTTTGTTATATAAAGATTTTAAATTTTAGTATATATTTAAATTTTGCCTCTGTAAGTTGAAATATATACATATGTCTATGTGTAAAATTTTTGATAAATTTTAGTATAAGTTTATTTAAATTTCGTCTATATTATAAAGGTGAACACATTTTCTATAGTTCCCTTGATTGACTCACTATAATTTTATCCCTTCTGGGCACTTATATGGATATATGTATTTTAGTGATGTATATTCCCATTAGGAGAGGAAAAAACATATAAACAAATTTCATTTAAAAAAAAAAATCAAATTTTAGAGGGTTTTTTTGATCCTCATGTGAAAAGAAAATTTATGTTTTGTGTACAAAGAAAAAGGTACTTGAATTGAAAAGAAAAATTTTAACTCGTTCTTGGCATCCCCTTTTAATTTACAATTTTCAAAAATTAAAAGAAAGTTTATTTATTTTGGGGAGCCGATCACTATCACCAGAATCTTAATTTTAGGATTTCACTTTTCACTTTAATAATAAAATTTTTGTACCTGTGGTTGTAGCTGCGACAGGAATCGGTTTGGCTGCTGACTGAGATTCGCTCCACTGGATGTATTATTTTTTCCTTTCTGGTCCCAATCACTATCGTCAGAATCTAGCAGCAAATTTCCTGTTGATTGTGTTGTGCTCCTGGTTTTGTACAAGGAAAAAGATTTTTCCTCTTTTCCACGGAAGTCGTGGCAGTTTACGCAGCACTTTGTTATTGTTTTCTACTTTGCCGGTATCCAAGCCCCAGGCAACGCTTTTAAATTTCAATATCCGGTGTCTAAGCCCCGGAATACGCTTTAAAAATTTCACTTTGCCGGTGTCCAACAGTCTTCGGTATCCTCTTTTAACTTCGGGATACGAGTCGTTGAGTTCTGGATCTTCGTATCCTCCTGAATCACCTCGTTACTGGACGCTTCACCAGTTTTCCTGTGCTCTTGGTAGGGGATTGTTGGATAATCCACGAGCCTTCTTCTTCTTCTGTGGTAGGGGATTTTGGGTATCCTACACCGCTGACCAAAATTTTGTTATGGTTGGGGATTGTTGGATAATCCCACCAGTCTTCTTCTTCTGTGGTAGGGGATTTTGGGTATCCCACCAGCTGCCACCAACATTTTTGTCGTGTTTAGTAGGGGTTTGTTTCAGGAAGCGTGTCTCCTGGTCCTTAAAAGGACAAGGCGAACTCTTAAAACAGACCGCTCCTGAAAACTTGTCCTACAAAGGGGTCGTTACCGTGCTTCCTCTGATCCAGAGGGAAGAGCAACGTCCTTGGTTTGGCCTCAGTCTTCGCAAATCCGCTGGTTTCCGTGGGGGTCAGGTGATACTCCAGATCTTTAAAAATATTCTCTTTGTGGGAGTACCAATGCTTTACTCACCAGAAAATGAAAACAAGGCTCGTTTTTCCTTTTGGTATTTATATTTTATTTATTTCTGTTCGAATTCAAGATCCGCCCTTCTCCAGGATATTTTCCTTCAGGGACAACGGACGATATTCAACTGCGGCCCCGAGATCACGTAACTATTCCTTTATAAAGGATAACGAATCGAAAATTGTATCCCAAAGATACACATTTTCGTACAACAATCTCGATATTTCGAGTGAGATGTTGTGTTTACTTTAAATAAGAATTCAATTTCTTGAATTCTTATGAAACTATTGCGCAGATGTGGGAATGTATCTGCTTTTGAGTTTTTGTTTGTTTTCCTCAATGGAAAATTTTCGGATAGAGATAACGATCTCTGAATTTTGGATTTGGGTGATGCTGTGGAGCAAATGTAGAACAATAAACGAATATTAGATTCGTTTATTGTAACTTTTAATTTTGATTTGGATTTTGGGGTTAATAATGCCGTGGGGGCAAATGTTAGGCAATAAACGAACGTTTGAGATATAGATTCGTTTATTGTAACTTTTAATTTTGATTTTGATTTTGGGGTTAATAATGCCGTGGGGGCAAATGTTAGGCAATAAACGAATGTTTGATTCGTTTATTGCGAATTTTGAATCATGTTTGGGTTTTTGTGGGTTTGGATTGGATTTTAGGTTTTAGCGTATTATAGCTAGGATTTGGATGTAGGAATGTGCGAAAAAGGTAGTAGGGCTTTTTGGAGCACTACATCAGCATCACCATTGTATCATCAGCATTCAAGTGTGTTCTTTCAAACAGTGAAGACTTCTACGGAGAAATTTCTTTCAGTAAAAAAAATCTTTAGTAATCAGTCATAGTGTGCTTCCATACTGAGTGTTTAAAGTGTTTACACATAGAGTGCCCAGTCTGTGTACGTGCTACATCGCCAGAAGCAACAGTGGAAAAACAACAACAAAAACACCAATCAAAGGCCAGAAATGGGTGACCCATTATCTTTTAAATTTCATTTAAATTTTAAGATCAATTTCTTTTCAGAATTTTTGTTTTATTTATCTTGTCTATAATTTTACCTATGTTTATTACTAACTAACCCTCAATTTTGATTTTTAATCCTTTCTTATTGTTGATTTTATTTATTTTATTTACTCATCTTAGTAGGTAAACCCATCTTTTTCTTCTTTGTTTCTTCCCATTCTCTTTGTTATCACCCTTTTAGTCGTGCTCTGTTTTCTTTTATTGAATCTCCAGAACATTCTCCTTGTGATCTTACTCCCTGTCTCCCCAATGGGCTCTGTATCTAATACACTCATTGCCTCTTTTCTTACTGATCACCCGCTCTTCTTATGGCGCAAGCCATCTGCCCGATCAAGGTATGATGGCTCTCATAAAGAAACTATAAGAGGACCTCGAGGCTCTCAAGACTGAGATCGCTGTCCTAAAAAATAAATTATCGCGATTAGAAAGCCCCCTTACTACTTAATTTCTCCGCCTCATTGAAGATATACGACCCCGATATGAAAAACTAACAACCAAGACTGAGAGGGATGCGCTCCTTTTCACGGCATATGCAAGACATACCCTCCAAAATGGATTTCAAAACTAAAGTTATCCTTATAAATGTCAACTCCCTTGTTTCGCTTTCAAAGCGTATGATAGTCTCTGACTTCATAAAGGATAACCGGGCGGACGTGGTTCTTGCAACCGAAACTAGGTTGCACCCATGTCACCGTCCCGTATTCCCAAACTTCTCAATGATTCGAAGAGATCGAACCCCACTGGCGGTCCCACCATAAACGGAGGTGGCACTTGTATATTGGGTTAATAGCGGATTTCGCCATGAAGCTATTGACTTCCCACATTTTGAGTGCATAGAGGTCTTCGGGATTGAACTGTATCTGGCTAATAATGGTAGAGTGAATATATACTCCGTATACCATTTGCATAAAAGCAATAATGGCCCCATTAATCCCGAAGATATCGGCAAATTAATAAGACCCTCGGGGCATACACCCTTCATCATAGGCGGTGATTTTAACTCCAGACATCCGCACTGGAACAACTCCGTCCCTTGCCCAAATGGCACCAAACTGTACCAATGGTATACCGAAAACTCTCGTGCCCACAATTTTGAAATAGTCGCACTACGGTTGGTACCCGAGGTAACTCAATTCTGGATATCTTTTTTGTGTCCCAAGACTTACTTCGCCAAATCACTCCTCCTCCATGTATCGGCGGGTGTATGTGACCATAATGCTGTAACCACGTTCATCCGCGGCTATCGAGGATCCCGGGCTCATATCAGATATATACCCGATTATGGGCGCACAAATTGGGACAGCTTCAATATTACATTCAACGAAAAACTCCACCAACCATCACTTTCCACTGACGGGAACCTAACGATGGTTGAGATAAATAACGCTGCAAGACGACTTCACGAGATTCTAGTTGAAACTTCAGACTCTTGTCCCGAAGTACAAACTTGAAAAGGCTTATCAGATCCCCATGACGACTTCACTCTTCGTCTCATCCGGGAGCGTAAAAAGCTCTGCAGAATGAGATATCGTCACCGCTTTACGCGATCCATCATTCAAAATATTGGTACACTGATAAAACAAAGAATCCAAAACACTCGTACCCGACAATTGAAAGACAAACTGAAGGGTATTCGGATGGACCAGAACGTCTAAAAAAATGTTATAAAAGATATGTGACACGGCTTATATCACTGGCCCAATAATACACAACGATGTTGTAGTCAATAATGACACCAATAAAGCAAACATCATCGGAGAGACTTTTGAAAATAATCACAGGCTCATTCTCGACGCTGGCGACCCGGACACTAATGCAATCATTAGTTCAGAGATTCACAATAAATTAAACCACTTTAACGATCCAATGGTTGTTTTCAACTCAGCAAACAGTGCATATTTCGAAGACGTACGTGATAATGATCACGGTTTCGTCACACCCAATACCCTACAAAACCTAGTTAAATCTCGAAACCCTAGGAAGTTACCCGGTATTGATAACATGTTGTATCACTCGTTGCGAAGGTTTTCTGCCTTATTCTTTATAAAGCTCCCTCCCTTTATTCCACCATGGCTACAACATGGGGTACTTTCAAGCTTGGTAGCATGATATCGCTTGTCCAATAGTAAAAGTTAGAAAACCAACGTATCACCCCTGAAGCTTTCACTCTATTTCACTCCCCACTCAGTGCCAGAAACCTAATACTTGACTTCTAATTTGGATTTAGAAGAGCACACAGCACCACCTTGGCTCTTAACGTATTTCAAAACCACGTCCCCGTGCGCCTCTTTAATAATGAACCCACGATTGCGGTGAGCTTGGACATTGAAATGGCATTTGACACGACTTAGATCGAAGGTCTGGTCTCGTCTTTAAATGATTGAACACTGGTCTCAGTAGAACGCTGTATAGTATCATCTACCAATTCATTCGAAATAGAAACTTTTACCAGGCTACATTCTAGGTCCCATCCTATCAAATATCTACACTCAGATATTCCTCGCCCTGTGGGCGGGAGAGTAAACCTTGTGGATAGCGTTCTAGTGTACACGTCATTCAAAAGCCCTAAACTAGCAACAAATCGACTCAACCGTCATATGAACGAACAGTACCAGTATTACAGTGAATATTCGACTTAACCCATCCAAAGCAGTAGCTATAATTCTGAGTAGTAAACACTCCCAACCCAGTTCTCGATTTTCACAGAATATTCGAATAGAAATAGGAGGTACTATGATTAGACCACAGGATCGGATGAAATATCTTGGGGTCATTTATACCCCAAAAATGAATTTTATAAAACATGTGACCCACATTCTTCAAAGGGGCTTCGGTCGATCTAAGCAACTGCACAACATTTTGAAGTGGAGCAACAAAGTTGAAACCCAAGTTAAACTTCTCTGCTATAAGCAACTCCTGCATATCCTCGGCCCAAATGGAAAGACTTCGAGTTTTCGAAAGAAAAAACCATTCTAGAAGGGCTGATGGTCGCCATTACCCAAACTCTCACCTGTACAAAGGCGCCTCCATTACCGCTATCGACGAGTACTTGCTACAATTAGCATACAAGTACCTCAAAAGCATTCAGAACAGCGAGAACCCACTGCTACGGAAGTCTTGCGTTCTTGACCTACAACAACAATCCCCTCTATAATAGAGGATTCCTGGACCCACCCCATATGGTCTACTGATAACACAAGCACACACACCGACCAAAGTGCAGATTACCAGACGCCGACAACGTGATCTGCGTTTACTACGGCACTCAAGACCTAGCGATCTTGTATGGTTTCTTTCCATCATCCAAGTAGTTAGAAAACATTTGAACTAACCCTGCCCACAGTATCTTTAGATACCCCCCACCCCCTTCCTTTTCTTTTTCAGATATCTCTCGCCACACGCCTTTTTTTTTTTTTTTTTTTTTTGATTTGAGATCAGTCGAAATACGGAGGCCTAGAACATAGGCCAAAAATTAGAAATAAAATAAATGACTAAAGCCGAAAAAAAAAGGAAAAACGTCTTTCATTAAATAGCGCGAGTAGTCCAGCACGGTTTCGCGCACCTGCCCCCCTCTCTAGGAGAAAGCTATAGGACAGCTCGTTGTGGGACTCGCCTGGCCAGGACAACCACATCAGGACCAATCCGGCCATTAAGGAGCCGCAGAACCCGTGGGACGGCGGTAAGCAAAAATTAACTAAAAATATATTCTCTACATGATGAAGGTATTCTATTTTCTTTTTATATTATTATACTTCTCGCAGAAGAGACGAACCTATAACGCCGAGATGCCACTAAATAACTGTTGCAGTGCGGCTCCACCTTTTTTTTATTACACCGAACCGCCCCCCCAGATAACTATTGCAGTTCTTTTTGAACATCCGCATTTTTTATACGCGAGTTAACTTGAGGCCATTCACTGAATTGCCACCAAAAGCAAACACCATAAACATAAAATACATTCGGCGTTTAACGCACAGCAATCCAACGCGCACAGGCCTGTGATCCTCACTAAGGACATCGGTTATTTATTTAACGGTTAACTCCACTACTCTCTATAATAA
Organism: Microdon myrmicae; assembly: GCA_963931805.1. NCBI lineage: Eukaryota > Metazoa > Arthropoda > Insecta > Diptera > Syrphidae > Microdon > Microdon myrmicae. Next base: position 83,464,136 of record OZ007502.1, on the reverse strand, counting down.
TTAAATTAAGTGCGGACAGTCGATACGGAGACTGACACGGTTATCCGCATCGTGACTCATTCTGTTGTTGTAAGCCTTCTTCGCGGTATCGATCACCTGATTGCACGCGTTTCCGATTCTGATAAAATTCGTTCTGTTGACCTCGGTGGTATTGGAACGCTTTGTTAAAAAGCTCTATTTTTTACTCCTGCAATTTGCTTGCATTCTTTTTCAAATCAAGGCTTATCAGATGAATTACGTTTAATAGGAGCGGAATGTGAAGCTCCATCTCGAGAAGAATAACTTCCATGACTAATTCCGTACATGTGTTAACATCGGAGTGTCCAAAACACACCTCTTACCACGAAAAGGAAGCGACGAAATCCCACAAATTGTCCCAATCAGCAACCTCGTACCTCCATACTTGGCGAGACTGCTTAGAATTGTTATTCCTTTGAGATGTAAGTGGTTGCGCGACCGATATCAACCATAATCTCAGCTTTCTAAGAGCGCAGTCATTTCCACAGTATAAATATCCGGCTCTGATGTCAGAAACAGATCCAGAGTGTTCACAAAATTACCTCAGCCATCGGGCATTCCAGTAGGTTCCTCCCGAGTTGGGTAAAGTTGTGGTTGACAGTGACCGTCTCGGTCAGTCTCTCAGCCTTGTCGGTTATGTTAGAATACTAACCAGATGAAGTTGCGTACGTTAAAATGGTTAAGAACGATAAGCCTGGTGGCTGATTTGTATCCAGTCGACGGTACGTGAAAGATGATGGAAAAGTGTCGGTGGTCGATCGTCATTCTGGGAGCGGTAACGAGAACAAAGAAATTTAACAGAACTCCTCAGCACGACTCTCAACCAAATTATGTCCAAGTTATTGGATTCTACTGCTTCTCCCTTTTGGCAAGTCAAATCGGATCGGGTGAAGATGCAGACTCCACCTCTAGTTTCGCAATCATAAATTATCATGAGTGTTATGCCTTTACGACAAAGTGTGTTGATCTACCAGCTCACCACTGAGCGGCCATTTAATTCTCGTGACCTAGTCGTTGCAAGCGCATGGATCTTAATATAAAACACTAAACCATGCCGAAAATTGCAACAAACTTTATCGTCTTCGGTATTTTGGAGTGATTGCCACAAAGGCTTAAGGAGTTATAACTCTTTGAATTTTTTTTTTCCTTTTTTTATTGGCTTAAATTACGCCAAAACATTCCTAAATTTATAATCAATAACGTCCAAGCATGAAAAAAACTCAAAAATATTCTCAAAATCAATTTTTTTAGAGCAACTCTGAAAGGTAAAAAAAAAAAAGCAAAGTGCGACTTTATCGTTGAAGCTGCATTTTTGAACCTCGTGCTCATATATATGTTTTGGCGTTTCTAGTAGATACACACGACCAATAGTGAAGAACAACACCACCAAATGCACATCCTTTAAAGCCGTATACCATAGCAATAATATAGCATTTCCACATCAGTCGAATGTACTGGAGTTTAGAAATCGAATTCGTACACGCGGCAGTGGCCTGACGCGTTGAGCTTTGGTTCTATATTTTAGTGATTCTAACCGTGATAGCGTCGGTTCGAATCACACGCTCTTCATTATCGTCGCAAACGCTATATTTGCTGATCCCGATGTGATCTGTACACACAGCACAGAATCTCCCATATGTAAACAGAACGTTACTACTACGATCACGACTTCCACATAGAGCACCGGCACACTCGTCTACTCCGCCGTTCTCTCGCTCCGTCATTCGCACACGAAGTTGATCGTAACAAAGTTACTCAGGAGGGAGTAGTGTGGCATTTCTCACAGATACACACACAATATATAAGCAAATACTGAAGAACACCGAAAAAAAAATCGAATAAGAAGATGCATCAGCCGTATACCAAGCATTAACATAGCAATTCCACACCAGTCTAATGTACTTGAGCTTAGAAATCGAATTCGTAGACGCGGCAGTGGCCTGATGCGTTGAGCTTTGGTTCTATATTTTAGTGATTCTAACCGTGATAGCGTCGGTTCGAATCACACGCTCTTCACTATCGCTGCAACCGCTATATGTCTATAACTTATCGGCCGCCGAGAATATATCATACTTCAAAACTATGTTACAGATGTCCCTGTGTATTACACTATCGTAGACTATATAGTATATGTTTACTATTGTAAGAGCACGTGTGTTAAGTGTGTCAGTGACATCATAGACAAAGATGGCTTACATGAGGTCATTGATACGCTCAAACAAAATAACGCCACCCGATTCTAAACTTAGATGACCCCCGGGACGATAATGCCGTCGTCAATCAGCTGTACGCTACAGTTTGAGTCGTAGTTACCGCTGTTAGTTTGCCTTTATAATTTATTTAAACGTTCTGAATTATGAGTGATAAAAGTGTATGATGGCCTCAAACGCACTAAAGAAAACTATTCAACGCGATGACGAAGCAAAATCGGACACAGCGATCCGACTAACCGCCATTCTTTCGAGCACGATTCGGAGTCAAAATGAACGATAAAAATTTCATCAATTTTCTGACTGTTATTTCTCAAGTTGTGGTACGCAGGGAATGCAAAGGTGACGTGACATTTTCAGAGGGCAGCAGACGCAGGGTTGGCTCCAAAATTATTGTAAACTGAAGGAATTGCAGCGATCATTCTATCAACAGTTGCCCATTAATTAATGATCGTGCATATGAAGTTAACACACGTATGATTTGTGCAATGCGCTTGCTTGGTATTGGAATCAGTGGCATTAAAAGGTTCTGCGCATTCATGGAACCTTCCAGAGCCAGTTTTTTAAGTAACGTACGATAAGATTATTTCTAATAATGCGATTGCTAACAAACACGTGCGCGCTTTATGTTTGAAAAGTGCAGCTGAAAAAAAAGTATTGTCTATAGAACACAATAACAGCGATGGCCTTACAGTATCTGGCACCGGTTCGTGGAGAAACAGAGGTTTTTCCTCTCTTTTCGGGGTTGTGACGCTAATTGGTTGGTATACTGGTAACGTTTTTGTTTTAATATATAATACTTCTCTCAGGAGGGGCGAATCTATAGCTCCGACACGGCGCCCCGAAATGCCACCAAATAACCGTTGCAGTTCTTCTTGAACAGTTGCAGGTTGTAACGCTCCGGAAACACACGCGTGGGGAGGGAATTCCATAGCTTTCTCGTTCTGTAATGGAACGGGTTTTGACGTTCGCGCTGTTGGGAGATGAACTGCAAAGTGGTGCGATCTACCCGATTGTTTTGTGGAGCGCATATAAACCGAATTGCGCGGAACAATGCCACGAATCTCCGAAGGACAGTACCCGTGATAATATCTGTAAAACAGACAGAGGTAGGCTACGCGCCTTTGATGTGATAGCGACTGTAGTCCTGACGTCAACGCCGAGTCCCCGATCAAGCGGATCGCTCGTCTCTATATGCTCTCAAGTAGGTCGAGGATAAATTTAGGAGCAAGAGCTCCAAACATGAGAGCAATATTCGAGAGCGGGTCTAATTTGGGATGTATACAGGAAAAGAAGCTGGGTCTGAGTAAAATATTTCTTGGCTCTAAATAGATAACGCGGTTGTCCAAAGGCGCAGCTGGCGATGTTTGACACATGTTTATATGCCACGATACATTCCCACAGACCGTGACGCCGAGCAATTTCATGCTTTCCCCAAATTTGAAGCAAAAACAAGGTTGGAACCAAAATAGAACCTTGAGGTCCCGGAATTAACCGGATACAGATCCGAAAAGTCGCCGTCCACAACAACCCATATCGATCGATTTTCGAGGAAGGTCTTCGCTCAGTCGCAAATCTGCTGGGAAAGTCCGTATGAACGAAGTTTGCTCAGCAATGCCCAGACGCGGTCAAAAGCCTTGGAGATATCCTCCCCGGAATTCCGAATGGCAAACTAGTTACCTCCAAAATTCTTATCTCAGAAGCTGCCATCATGACTAATCTCCGTGTCAGTCCGGGCCAGCAGCCATATATTCGAAAAACAGTCGAAGATTTCTCCCGACGATATCGCAGAATGTACAGCGTGACGGGACGGTATCTCACCTTGGGACCGACTACCACCTAAATGAACCTTTTCTCGAACCGGCCAATCAGTCAAGCGCCGAAAGATGGCTAGGGATTTCTCCCGAGCTTTGCACGGAGCCTATAAATTGATGGGGTGGTATTTCACCGGGCGACAGGGCGTTGAGAGCCCACCTACCTACTCGGTGAAATGAATGTTCGGGTCAAATCAAAGCATTGTGAAGTGTGTGAATATTGGAAGAAAAACGAAGGAACTACAGAATATGAAGAAGCTTTTGCTGACCATGAATTGCATTACCAAGCAAATGATGAGGGCGTAGCAGGCAAGATGGAGGTCGACGCCGCCGTTGACATGTTCCAGCCCGGCGAACCACTTCATAATGTGATACGCCAATTACATTGGCGATGAGGATGCGAAAACCTATAAAGAAATTGTTGACGCCAATTTGTATGGAAATATTTCTGTTGCTAGAAATGAATGTATTGGCATGTTCAAAAGAGAATAAGAACTCGCCTTCGTAATGTAAAAAAAAAAAAAAAAAAAAAAAAAAAAAAACCATAGGCGCCGGTGGCGAGGTGTAAATTGACGACGAAAAGGGAGAATACTACAAGAATGTCGAACGGACCCTCAATGCCTGCCCAGGATACCACGTGAAAACCGTTCTTGGTGAATTGAATGCGAAAATAGGTCGGGAGCAGGTTTTCAGGCACTACGCAGGTTCCCATAGCTTACATGAGAACACTAATGACAATGGACTACGAGTCATCGAACTGGCAGCATCAAAAAACCTGGTCGTTGCGCGTACCCGGTTTCCGCGTAAAGATATCCGCAAAGCCATCTGGGTATCACCTGATGGAGCCACTCGCAACCAAATTGACCACGTGTTGATAGATCGCCGCCACTCCTCGAGCCTGATGCCGGTACGAACGTACCGAGATGCCAACGTCGACTCGGATCACTATCTTGTTGGTACAGTTTTCCGAGCGCGGATTGCCGTGCGGAGACGTTTTGCATCCGCGGATCAGGTTCGAATCAACACGGCTGCCGTACGCAGTAAGAATATCAGTAACACCTTTGATCATCCGCTAGGACTCGCCCTTGAAGAGCTCGATGGGGGGAGAGTACCTCCTGGGGCCAGAATGCCGGGAGTAGAAGAGAAATGAACACGCCTTAAGAATACTGTCATTAGTACTGCCAACTCCATCTCAGGCAGTAGTCGTAGAGATCGGAACGACTGGTTTGATGATGAGTGCAAACTAGCGACTGAACGTAAGAATGCTGCATACCGGGCAATGCAGCAGTCTCATAGGACGCGGGTACACGAGGATAATTACAAACAGCTCAGAAGATCAGAAAAAAGACTTCACAGACAAAAGAAAAGTGCCTGGGAAAAAACCTTGTCTGTGAAATAGAGAAAAGTAGAGAGCGAGGTCCGCACCAGGGGCGGAAGTTCTACCAAATAATCCGCAGTATGACGTGGTACATACCACGCTGCACTTACTGCAAGGATAAAGAGGGCAATCTGATCACCGATCCTGAAGGCATTCTGGAGCGATGGGAAGTGTACTTTAATGAATTGCTAAATGGCCAGCTCACAGAAGAATTGGAGGCTCCACCAATGCCAAATCAAGACCAAATGCTGCCGTCACCAAGCATTGAGGAATCATTAAAAGCCATAAGACAGCTCAAATCAAATAAAGCCCCCGGAGCTGATGGCATACCAGCTGAGCTGATCAAACAAGGGGGGACCGCGTTACATCGCGCAATTCATGAGATCTTGGTGCACGTATAGGAGCAAGATGAGATGCCGGAAGGTTGGCGTCGTGGAATAATTTGCCCGATACATAAGAAAGGAGATATCACACTGTGCAGCAACTATAGGGGTATGACATTGCTGAGTACCGCCTATAAGATACTCTCCATTATTCTACAAGATCGGATAGCCCCATACGCTAAAGTCATCATTGGTCAATATCAGTGTGGCTTTATCCCAGGGAAATCAGCGATTGATCAGATATTCACCCTTAGGCAGGCGATGGAAAAATGGCTGGAATTTAAGATTCCATTATATCATCTATTTATAGACTTTAAGGCTGCATACGACACCATAGCCAGGGTAGAATTATATAATGTCATGAGAGAGTTCGGCATTCCAAACAAATTGATACGACATTGTAGGTTGACCATGAACAATGTAACTAGTCAAGTAAAAATAGCGGGATTGCTGTCCAAACCCATAAACATCGTTAATGGACTCCGACAAGGGGACGGTCTGGTCTGCCTCCTCTTCAACCTGGCATTGGAGAAAGCAATGCGTGACTCTGGCGTCACAACTAGATGGACTATTGTCACCAAGTCCTGCCAGATAGTTGCCTATGCATTCGGATTCGGCTGTACAGGACTCCTTTACCCAGGTCGGGCAGGCGGCACAAAATTGGGACTGCACATTAATGAGGGAAAAACTAAGTACATGGGGGCAACTTCTGCGAAGAGAAGGGAAGACCTAATGTTGGTCAAAGCATCAGGGTAGCGGAGCATGAATTTGAAGTAGTGCAATCCTTTAACTACCTTGGGTCAATAGTATCAGCCGATAATAATATGGAAGAAGATATACGCGAACGGCTGACCAAAATTTATTCAGAACATCCAAGCTGCTACTCTACAAGACCATGGTCTTACCAGTACTCATGTATGGATCCGAGAGCTGAGTGCTCAATAAATGGTACTCTGAACTCTTAGACGCGTTCGAGGGAAAGGTCTTAAGGAGAATTGTTGGCCTCGTATGTGAAGGAGGACGATTCCAGAGACGCTACAACCATGAGTTGTATACGATTTACTTTGAAGCTAATGTTGTAAGAAAAATCAAGCTCGGAAGACTCCGGTGGCCGGGGCACCCAGCTCGAATGAGCGAAGAGGAGCCTGCCCGGAAGGTACTTTGCGGCAGGATGTATGGAAGGGGACAGAGCGGCAGACCTTGTCTGCGATGGAGGGATGGCGTAGACCAGAACACCCAGAGCCTGGGAGTGCCAAACTGGATAACATCGGCTCGAAATCGGGACCGGTGGAGAGATTTGTTAAGTAAGGCCAAGACTGGATCCCGGTTGTAGTGCCTATGATGATGATGATACACCATAATCTCGTCGGTGAATGCAATGGCATGGTTGGGAGAGCCCACTAAATCACTACTGCAAATGTTAAATAGAACGGGAGAATTCACTGTTCCCTACTGTAAGCCGTTTTTGATGTGAAAGGTCTTGTTGGAGATTATTTGTCCACATTTCCCCACAAACTGTTTGCCCATTACCATATCGTAGATTATTACTTCCTACAATGAAACACTTTTTTTAATTTCGTTTTGTATTCCTCGATGCCGTTTCTTGTATAAATCGGTTTTATGCTCCATTCATTAGGGAAATCCAAGTCGATTTCATCCTACTTTCATGAGCACCAAAAGAATGTCTGCAACAAAAAAGTGTAACATTGGCATTTCTTTTACTTTCATCTTACAATGAACAATGGGTTTATTAAAAATGAATTTCAGCAAAATTTCGCCAAAACCTAGCACGTGTATCGCTGCGGTTTTGGTTTATATTTCCGACGCACGACGCCATGTTTCTAAATCCCAAACAAAAGGATATTAAGAAAAGAGTGTAATTAAGACTCGAGAAATAACTCACCTTAATTGCTTTAGAAAAAAAAAAAAATGCTAAATAATTTAATGGCAACTTTTTTTCCTACCATCTGTTCATTAGCAGAAAAATAAAGATAGAGTTTATTGCAAAACAATAGTTGGTTAGGTCTGTAAAGCACTCAAGTGTTTTTACCGTTCTGTTAGTAACAGGCGAAAAGTATAGTTTGCCAATCATTTCAATTTTAATATGATTGTCTTAAATGATATCGGGGGGAATATATCGGATTTCTTTGTGGCTACATTTATGTTCAATATATTAGTCAAAAAATTTTTAAATAAATTCTCAATTTCTATATAATGTTAAGGAATTACAAAAGCTTAACAGTTTAACAGGGGACGTTTTGAGGGGAACATCTATCACGCAGGGTCTTATAACGTTTTATATCTTATTCATTGGATATTTTAACTTTCCTATTTCCCCCGAAAGCCTCCGCTTCCCCCCCTTTTTTTTACCTCTTTTTGAAACCATACATTTATTAGCGACTACATTTGCGCATTGTAGTATATTGGAATACGTTAACTCAATATTGCGTAATCTGCAAGTATTGCAGACGATTCTGTTTTTTGTTTCTACCATATAATCTGTTCATTAGCAGAAGTTCATTGATTGGATTATATGGTAAGACAATAACTCATTAGCTATTTTTATACAATTAAGTGTTTTTTTTACTTTTCTGTTTGTAACAGTCGAACAGTATTGTTCTCCAAAACATTTTGTTTTTAATTCGATTGCCTTCAATGATATCAGCCAATACGTCGGGATTCTTTGAGGCTACATTTGTGTTGAATGTATTAGTAAAAAACAAAATAAGTAAATTCTGAAACTCTATATAATGCTGTAGAGTTACCAAAACTTAAGTAGTTTAAAGTCGTAAGACGTGCGTCTACCATGGAAGATCTTATACCGTTGTATATCATGCTCATCGGGTTGTTTAACTTTCCTATTTGGGAAGCTTCGCGTACGTGTAATTGAATTTAAATGTTGAAGTCCACATTTCTACTGAATTTTTATAATAATTCGTTCTAGCACCTTCGTTTGAGATCTGTAATGCTGGTAATGAAACGTGTTTAATTCACGTCGTTCAAAATATTATACAAACACGATACGGAGGTAAAAATATTGAATGATTTCCCTTTTCTGTATTCACACTTGTTATATGTAAAGGTATTCCGGAACTTGGTATACCTTCATTTGATCCCATACATATTGATTCAATGGTCTGGGATCTATCTGGCTGTAGTCCCATAAATATAAAAATCAGCTGGACAAACATGACCGTGTACAACTATAAGACCGCGGAAGTCAGCAGTGTCAAGTTGGTGAAATGATCGTTTTAAGCCTTTAGAATATTTTTTAAATGTATCATTTCTATTCAGGGGTTTCGGCGTCGATCCAGAAGGACAGCATTCAATCACCTTTTTCATACCTGAATCATATTTAATTGCAAATTATGAAATTGTCGGTGATATTTTTGGTCTTCCAGTTAATGGATCCGGTCGCGGACAAATCATCAGAGGTGCGTATTCTATCCCATTTATTTCAGTATAATCTTACTTCTTAATACTAATTTGCAGAGAATGCGAACACAACTATAGTCCTCGAAGCCAATTCTGTAACCATAAATGAATCTGTTTACCTAAATGTGACACATCTTACGCTGAGCGTGATTTTTGATCTTTATTACATTGATCTTCCCAACTATTATCCCGATAATTTAGTATACAATTCTCTGATCAGATATTTGATGTATTTCGAGAAGGATTTTGTGGCAAGAGAGATTTCCCCCATTGCAAAAGCTGCCTTCAGAGAATCGTTCTATAAAGCTTTGCACCGGGCTTTTCTTAAGTTGCCATATAATGAGCTCGTCATTGGAGGCTTATAAATTAATAACATAGTATGTTGTGCTAAAATAAAAGACAATAATTCAGAAGTGATTCAATAAATCATTTATTTGAGTGGTATATTCTCTTATTTGTATATGGTGGCACTTGAAGGTTTGGATAATCTCATAGTGTGCCGATTTATTGAACCCCCGAAAACTCGGAGAGCACTCACCTTTCGTGTAATTGACTACGTGGCGGGAGACCATTCTTCAATGTTATTTTTACATTGTTACATTCCGATTGCATATGAATGGGAAGCTTAGATTCAGTATTCCAGGTATTAGGGCGATAAGACAGCAACTAGAATTTTAAGTTGGGAATTCACACAACTTGATCTTTTCTGGGGAACTTATACAACAAATTGTGTGCAAACTTCCCAAAAACGCAGTCATTAACACTAGATTGCCCAAGGAAGTCATTTTGACAGCTTCTTAATTTTAATTAGAAAAACAATTATGTATATAATGACACAATTTCTTAGAATTTTGTGACTTTTTGTACAACATATAAATGCGTTTATTAATAATTGTATTTCAGAATAATTGTATCTAAGAATTCCTTAGCACGACCTTCAACCACATGATATCCAAGTTATTGGGTTCTAAGGCCTCCATCCTTTGGCAAGCCAGATCGAACCGCGTGAAGACGCAGACTCCGCCCTTAAAATGGAATCTCGAATATAAGTCGTATCCTGAGCAACAAAGATATGTTGAATCAGTTGACGAATCGACCTGGGTCTCAATTAGGACAAGGATATTAGGTTTCGCGCTTTGCAAAGATTGGTGGACGGCTTTTACATTACATTACATCGTATTGGTGCAACCGATGCCCCTGATGTTACAAAATGCGCTTATCAATCGAAGATCAATAGAGCTTTGAGAACGAACCCGATTACGCGATGACGAATTCCTTAAAGTTACTTTGACACCCGCCAAGTAGTGAATTGATTGTTTGAAGGCGGAGCCCCCATTTTTATTTAGCTTAATGCAAGCTTAAAATTAACTTAACATAAAACCTTACAGACTATCTTAAAATCTAGAGTAGTGGTTAAGACATTATTCAATTATTCAACAAAAAAAAAAGTAGAGGAAAGCCAGGAAGTTGAAGATTACTGGGCGATAGGGGAGGTAGGAGGCCAGGGAAGAGCGAGTGTATGTGGGGGTGGTAAACGCGGCCTTTGTGCGACAGTGGAGGGCATGTGTACGGGCTGATACAGGGGCGGGGGTTAGTGAGCGTGTGTGGAAAGGTGTTGGGGGGAAACTAGTTTGAGGGAGGGAAAGGAGACGAATGCAGGGTAGAGGGGCTATTGAAGGCAGGGGGCGGATTTAGGTCGGGTTTATTCTGAGACGTCGTTAAAGAGCGGGAGTGGAGATGTTGAAATAGAAGGAGGTGGGGAAAGAGTTGGCTTGTCCTACCATACGCGAGATGGGTTCGTTAAGGCCGTAAGAAGTGTGATGAGCGGGCACGTAAAACTCTCGAGGGTTACGTACGTTACGGGGATTTGTATGCAATGTTAAAGCGGAGAGCAACCTTAGGCAATTGATTGAGCCAGACAGAAGGCGATGGACAAAGATGATGTCGGCATGGATTCTGCGCTCTTCAAGCATGTTTAGATTGATTAGAGGGAGCCGGCTTGTGTATGGTGGTAGAATCAGCGGATTTTCCCAGCTTAGTCCGCGGAGGGCAAGGCGCAAGAAACGACGTTGAACACCCTCAATCCTGCGAATGTGAGTCACTTGATATGGGGACCAGACCTGACTAGCGTATTCGAGTAGTGGCCGGACAAAAGTTTTGTAGAGTGATCGGATGACATAGGGGTTAAGGAATTTCTTCAACCAGCGTTTGACAAACCCAAGGGTAGCGTTGGCTTTGAGGATTATGTAATCAATATGTGCGGTAGATTTGAGCTCCTTGTCGCATAGGACACCCAGATCGCGAATCAATTCAACCGATGTTAACGGTTGGTTCAGTAAGAGATAGGAGCGTGGGTGAGTGGGGGAACTCTTCCGAGAGAAGGTGATTGTGTGACATTTGGCGATATTCATTTCTAGGCAATTATTTTGGCACCAAGTCGAGAAGCTGTCAAGATCCGATTGGAGAAGTGAGGAGTCCAGGGGAGAGCGGATTGTCTTGAAAATTTTGGAATCATCCGCATAAGCGAGATGAAGGAGTGATTAATGCAAGAGCCTATGTCGTTTATGGTTAGGATAAATAGGAGACGGCCGAGATGACTGCCCTGGGGGACAACTGAGGTTGGGAAAAAAGGATCGGAGAGGGTGGATCTAAATCGCACGCGGCAGATTCGATAACTGAGATAGGATGAGACCCACTTAATCAGCAAGGGTTCGAAACCGAGGGAAGATAGCTTGAAGAGAATGAGGTTATGGGAGATTTTGTCGAAGGCCTTGCTAAAGTCGGTAGCGACTACATCGACCTCATCGCCATTTTCTAGGGCAAGGAGTGTGTGGGATGTGAATTCGGCAAGGTTAGTAGTAATGGACCTGCCTGAGAGGAAGCCGTGCTGGTTGGGAGAGATGATGGGTGCGCAGCTAAAAAATTACGCCTCATATAGAATGCCTTTGAACAGTTTAGGAATGTGCGAGAGCTTGGCAATGGGACGATAATTGGATATATCGTTTTTTTTTTCCTTTTTATGTATGGGGGTTATGTAAGAGGATTTCCAAAAGTCAGGGAATAGACCCTGTGCAAGGGATAGATTGAAGATTGACGCGAGCGGGAGAGAGAGAGAGAAGAGGAACATTTTTTTAAGAGGATAGCAGGGAGTCCGTCAGGGCCGGGACTGAAATCGTCTTTCAGTTCTTCCAGTTTTTTTTTATGAGTTGGTGTTGTTGAATGTGTAGAGTGATGAGAGGGCCAAGGGAGAATTCAGACATGCCAGTAAAGTTAGGCTCGAACCAGTCGTCCGTGAAGGATAGTTTGAAGAAGCACGCGAAAAGATTGGATATGGTTTGGGAGTCCGTTGTAGTAGTTGAGCCGTAGAAAATGGAGGTGGGATAGGCATCAGATTTCCGTTTGTGGTTGATGAAGTGGAAGACAGATTTGGGGTCGTTGATCAGGTTGAATTGAGCTTTAGCAAGGTAATTGTGGTAGAGGGAGATGTAAAGCTCGGTGAATTGGTAAAAGTAAACCAGATAGTTGGAGTAGTCAAGGGGAGACCGCGTGTTTAGGAAAGTGTTCCACAACTTATTCCTCTTGTTACGAAGGGTGCGTAGTTTGTGGTTATACCATGGAGGCGATGGGAATGATAACCGGTGTGGGGACTAGGGCAAGGGCTAGAATCAATGAGGCTGCCTATAAAGAGATATTCCTTAGTAGTAGTAGTGGGAGTAGTCGTCAGACAGCGTCCATTGGAGATGGGGGAGATTAAAATCGCCAAGGACTACAATGTCGTCTTGGGAAGAACTAGGCTCAGTTATGTGGTCGATTGCCACAATAGCGAGTTCGTATGACTCGATAGCTTGCGATGGCGGTATGTAAAAGCATATGATGTACATGGACAATGTTCAATTTTTATTGCGACATAGTCGAGGTTGGGGGAAGAAGAGATGGTGATAAGAAAAGATGTAAGTCCGTTTTGGATGGCAAGCAGCACGCCTCGGCAGGGGGTGTCAGGACCGGAATGATGGACCTCATCGTCCCAAAAAACTGTGGGGGGGGGGGGGGGGGGGTTCCAGGCTATCGATACTGGGGGTGAGGATACTTCCGGTCAGTGCGTACATATCAAAGGGAAAGGAGTGAGTATTTTGTAAGATCGAATGGGTTTTGGAACGTAGTTCTCTGACATTCTGGTAGTAAATGGTTGGGGGAAGAGTATTGAAGTTTTCATGGAATTTTATGTACAAATTATGAAGGCTAGGGAAATCGGCAGGGAGACCTTCCTGCTGAATGGAAATCATACACTCGTTTTCGTTTTGCCTTCGTAGCAGACTGCATCAGATTTGCCATGAAGGTAAGCTAGATAGATGCGGACGTTATCGTAGGTCCGACTGTTTTGAAGCTTCGAGAGGGCATAGCGGCATTCAGATGACTTAAAGGATTGTTGTGTGATCTTGACGGGGGGCGGTAGCAGGAGATCAAAAACGGGGGGGGGGGGGGGATGAGATTCGATCTTGAGCTCTGTTCGGAGGACAAATGGGCTGTGCTTTCATGGGCGGTGTCTAATGGCACGAGTGTGCGGTCTTTGGAAATTGGTGTATTTAGCACCTGTTTTTAGGTCAAAGAACGGAAAGGGCAGAATGTGATGTGCGGGGAGTGGTTAGGTCGGTGTTGGGCAGGACGACATCGCGGGTGTGTGCGGAGGAGAGTTTGGGATAAGGAGTGGGGTCTAGCTGAGATAAAGTGCGGGAGGGTCGGTTGAAACTAGGCTTGGGAGAGGGTTTGGTGGGTCGTCTTATGGGTTGGATCGAAGAGACGAGTGCGCGTGCTTCTGGGATTGAGAAACAGTTTGTTGAGCCGAGCTTGCCAATCAGCGGGTGTCCAGGATGTGCCCAAGTGGACTATTAGTGGAGAATCAGCTTGGGGAGTCTTGGAAACTGGAGTTGACATAGGGGGTGGTAGATGAGTGGGACAGGTAATTTGGGGTGTAGTGGGAAGTGGCGAAGGTGGGGGTACGTTCTGGAGTTCATCGTGTAGAGATGATACGTATCGGGGGGGGGGGGGGGGGTGTTTGCTTCGACCGTACTGAAGCTATAGCGGTGTCTTGCTGGCCCATCAGAGATCGAAAAGCCGAAAATTCATCAGCGACAAAGTCGAGTTTGTGGAGAACAAGCTCGAGTAATGGGTTAGGATCGGCCGAGATAAGGTGACTATGAGTGGAAGAGTGCGACAAAGCGACCTCCTCACTAAGGCTGTTAAGCTTACAGAGAATGTCTGTAGCAATTCTAACAGATACACACACAATTCACAAGCAAAAATAGTGAAGAACACCGAACGAAAATCGAATAAGAAAAATACATCAGATCCGTATACCAAGCGATAACACAAAAATAATTCACATCAGTGGAGTATAGTCGAGTTTGGAAATCAAATTCTAAACACGGTCAGTAGCCTGATGTGTAACGCTTAGGTAAAATTTTTTTCGTGATTCAAGCTGTCATAGCGTCAGTTCGAATCACACGATCTTCTTCACTATTATTTCAAACGCTATATGTCATCACGAAGGGGACTGGTAAAGTGAACAGGAGGGTTTTTGAACGTCGATTGCTGGAATCTGTCCAAGTCGGAACGAACGGCGCGGAGTAATTCATGAGTTCTCTCTTTAAGGGATTGTTTGATTGAGTTAATTGACGATTGTTTTGTTGTTGTCTGTGATGAGGGAGGTGATATCAGAGAGCGACATATGGTGGAGAGAGCCGGGGTCGTCAGTATACCTTATGCTACTCTTGAGGGGTGAAATTATATCAGAGATTATTTTGGTGCTTAGGGTGTCGGCGATTGCGTCTCCTAGGCTTTTGATTGCCAATCGGACATGAGAGAGCGAAACATCGTTGCATTCATCGCAGAAAAATAAGAGGTTGCCTGGAAATTCTTTAGCGAAGTGCGCGCTACGCTTGTTCAGGCCCACGCAGGTGGCATGGACATTTTTGCCACAGGTGCTTTTACAGCGAACGAAGTCGGCATTGGTGTTGTTAATCCCACAAGTCTGGTTGCCACATGACATGCTGGGATGGCGGTTATGGGAGGAGAAAAGGGGGAGAGAAAAAATGTTGACAAAAAAAAAAAGACAGTGGGGGTTGGAAAGGAGAAAAATGGAGAACACAACACTGACTGGGGAAGCTGGGGGTGTAGAGGTATATAATTCTATATTAAAACTTAAAGAGATAAAAAATTAAAGAATATAAATTAATTTTAAATTTAAATTTACAATAAGTAAATGTAGAGAACTTAAAAACTAGGACCTAGAACAACAAGAGAAAAAGAATAAAAGAAGAAGAACTTAGTATTAGGATTAAAAATAAACTAACAAATCTTATATTAAAAAATAAAAAATAAACAAAAAAAGTGACGCTAAAAGATAAAGAGAATAAAAGACGGAACGTTCTTATGATATAAACACGAGATAAAAAATATAAAAAGCAGAAGTTCGTGTAGAGAGATTCCGCCGTAAGTTGAACGCACGTCCAGTTGAGCCTAAGTCCAGCGCCTTGCACGGATACGGCACTAAAGCATTAACCGAGCACAGATTTATTCAGCCCTTTTAATGTATTTTTACAATATTGTGTTTGCTTCTACACAGAGACGCAGCTGTAGTTTATGTGATGAGAATTTATTTAAACCACAGTAAGCAGCATGGTTTAACGGCTGCCACTTTATTCAAATTAATAAAAGTAGAAGATAAACGTTGCTTGACCCGCCGGCACATTGGGTTAACAATCCGTCAATCCGACAATCCGATGCTTTTGCTTATCACAAGGAGGACTAACTATAAATATTGTCAATGCATTGTCGTGAGTATTAACAGTACACGAAAATGGAACAACAGCAGGTATTGTTTTATAAACTTGAAACAACTTCACAGTTTCTAAGAACTGCACATGAAATAATTGTTAAACGGGAAGAGGATAAACAAATTCTTCTACCTGTTGGAAATGAGTTTAAATGGTGCCGCTGATTTACTCATTAATACATTAGCTACACTGTACAATGTGTTACACATGTATTATATAGTTTAGTTTGTGCAATATTAAGACTCGTTAGAGGACCACGAAATTGTATTTGAAATCACTGATTAGGCAAGGGGATGGAACGATTTTTCGACCGGCGAGGGGTGAATGCAACTTTAGTTAGTAAGTAAGTTAGTAGTAAAGTGACAATCATTAATAAGAGTATGTAAATTGTTGAAAAATTTATCGTACGTACATTTCGAATTTACACGGAGTGCAATCATAACACGACTACACTTGACGATAACGTGTCTGCCACTGAACCAATGTATGCAGCGACATCCTGAGAAAGGTTCACGCAAGGCCAACCTTGCCCAGAAAAATAAAATATGGCAAATTTATCAAGATCGGATACACGACGACGACCACGGAAACGAAAATGGCTAAACGATATGAGAATTTGCTCATGGAACGTCCGCTCAACATACGGAGCTCAAGCTGCACAGCTGCTAGTCGATGCCCTGTCCGAATATAAGGCTGACATAACAGCATTACAAGAAATAAGATGGATGGGGAGTGGTGTTATTCAAAGAAACGAGTATAACATTTATTACCGCTCTCATGAAAACACCATGTGCTCGAGGTAGGCTTTCTAGTCAGCCAAAAACTGAAGCCTGCCATTATCGGCTTTAATGCAATAAACGAAAGGCTATGCACTCTTCGCGTGCGAGGCAAGTTTAAGAACATAAGCCTCATAAACGTCCACGGACTTACAGAAGAGTCACCTGACGACGAAAAAGAATTCTACGAGAACGTCGAACTGGCCCTCAATGCCTGCCCAGGATACCACGTGAAAACCGTTCTTGGTGATTTGAATGCGAAAATAGGTCGGGAGCAGGTTTTCAGGCACTACGCAGGTTCCCATAGCTTACATGAGAACACTAATGACAATGGCCTACGAGTCATCGAACTGGCAGCATCAAAAAACTTGGTCGTTCGCGTACCAGGTTTCCGCGTAAAGATATCCACAAAGCCATCTGGGTATCACCTGATGGAGCCACTCGCAACCAAATTGACCACGTGTTGATAGATCGCCGCCACTGCCCGAGCCTGATGCCGGTACGAACGTACCGAGATGCCAACGTCGACTCGGATCACTATCTTGTTGGTACAGTTTTCCGAGCGCGGATTGCCGTGCGGAGACGTTTTGCATCCGCGGATCAGGTTCGAATCAACACGGCTGCCGTACGCAGTAAGAATATCAGTAACACCTTTGATCATGCGCTAGGACTCACCCTTGAAGAGCTCGATGGGGGGAGAGTACCTCCTGGGGCCAGAATGCCGGGAGTAGAAGAGAAATGCACACGCCTTAAGAATACTGTCATTAGTACTGCCAACTCCATCTGAGGCAGTAGTCGTAGAGATCGCAACGACTGGTTTGATGATGAGTGCAAACTAGCGACTGAACGTAAGAATGCTGCATACCGGACAATTCAGCAATCTCTTAGGATGCGGGTACGCGAGGATAATTACAAACAGCTCAGAAGTTCTTAAAAAAGACTCCACAGACAAAAGAAAAGTGTCTGGGAAAAAAACCTTGTCTGTGAAATAGAGAAAAGTAGAGAGCGAGGTCCCCACCAGGCGCGGAAATTCTACCAAATAATCCGCAGTATGACGCGGTACACACCACACTGCATTTACTGCAAGGATAAAGAGGGTAATTTGATCACCGATCCTGAAGGCATTCTGGAGCGATGTGAAGTACTTCATAATGTGATAAGTCAATTAAATTGGCGATGGCGGCTCGAAAACATATAAAAGAATTGTTAACGCCTATCCGTATGAAAATGTTTCTGTTGCTAGAAAAAAATGTATTGGCCATGTTCAAAAGAAAATAGGAACTCGCCTTCGTAAGGTGAAAAAAAAAAAATACCAAAGGCCTCGGGGGCCGAGGTCAATTGACGGCTAAGCTCGTTGATGAACTTTCTACAATAGTTTTTATGGACTTGCTATTAGACGCAATACTGGATCAGTTGAAAAATGAGTAATGATATATGGGCAACCCTCTACCATAAAATGCCCACAGAAGAAAAACCGCAACACGACAAGTGTCCAGTCGGAGTCGATTCTTGGTGCTCTTGGTAACGGAGCAAAGCCATAGCTACTCTTTCTACTTATAACCATAGGCTTCCTTTGCATAAAGATGTTTTTGAAATAATCAAGCCGATTTACGAAGAACTAACCCCCGACGATCTTCATTCACGTTGTTTGTTTGGATAAATCCAAAATCAAAACGAATCATTCAACGCAGTTGTATGGACCATCGCACCGAAAACAGTGTTAAACGGAAAAATTGTGCTTGATACATCGACTGACATCGCTGTCATCGATTTCAACGAGGGGTTATCAGGCTTATGTTCTATCTACTATGCACTAAGAATAACGGTTGGACGTACATTATTCGACTTTTGCATGGAATCGGACGCCAATCGCATCAAAGCCGCTGAGTGCACCATTTCCGAGATTGAGAAAACGGCTATACGCAGCCTTACATCGACGAGACAAGAGCTGGAGGACCAGAATACGACTTTGGAACGGCAATTATACGGTTCTAGGATAGTAGAGTAAAGGTAAACAAATTATTATGGATCACATTATTATGATGTCGTCCCGGCTTGGTAGAAACCCTGACGTGGTGCGGGAGCTTAAACTACAATGAATCACTCAGGCTATGCTGACGGAAGCATACGCTTTCAGTAGGGCCACCCATGTCAGACAGGCTAGCGAAGAGTAACACACAAAGATCTACCAGCCCTAATCCAGGGTGTTACGCGTCACCGTGCCCGTTAGAAGCTTTGCAGCCGGGGGTATACCGGCTGTATTATAACGGCGCCTCTGGTCGAATCAGAGTAGTAAGCAGACCTTACCATATCAAAGAAGGGCTCTGATATGGCGGACTATTTGATACCCCAAGACTCGTGGGAACACAAATGAATAATCAATATACAAAAAACAATCTCACGAAAAACCCGGTAGGCGTAGGTGTGATGAGCCGACACTACAATAAGGGAACAAATCATCAAGAAAACACCGACTCGGCAAAAAGAAGACGTGGGGAAAAACGAAAAAAGCGGGATATACGCGTCGGCACGTGGAATGTTCGAACGTTATATAAAGCAGGCGCGATACAGACGGTCGTAGAAAACACGAAACAATATAAAATGGACATCGTCGCGCTTCAGGAATTCCGACTCCCATATCAAGTAATCGAAACCAACGGATTTACACTGGTGTGTGGAGGAACCGATACACATAACATCGGAACCGGCTTCATCATAAGCAAGAAGATTACGCCCCGTGTAAAAGATGTGAAATCTATTACGGACCAAATGTCGGCGCTAAACATACAGAGCACATGGTATAATTACATATTTATAAACGTACACGCCCCAGCAGAATCTACCGACGAAGAAACCAAGATGTTCTACAAGACCCTACAGGAAGTATTTGATGGGATCTCATCATTCGACGTTAAAATTCTCTACGGGGACCTCAATGCGAAAATTGGAAAGGAATATATCTTCCAACCAACTATAGGTAAAGAAAGCCTACACGACGTTTCAAATGGTAATGGAATTCGAATTATTACGTTCGCAGTGTCAAAAGATCTGGTAGTGAAAAACACGATATTCAAGCACAAGCATATCCATAAGGCCACATGGATATCACCCGACGGCGTAACGCGTAACCAAATAGACCACTTCCTCATAGAGAAAAGACACCACTCGAATATCCTTGACGTAAGATCATATAGAGGAGCAGATCGCGACTCTGATCATCTTCTAGTGATGGGCAAAATCAGGAGTCGGCTCGCAGAAAACCCGCATGGGCAGTCGCGGGAGACGAGGAAAAAGTTCGACTTTGATAAACTAAAAGACCCGCGCAAAAGGGCTGAATATCAAGACGAACTAACGAATAGATTTAGCATCCTAGAGAATGGGAGCAGTGAGGAAGAGGAAGCCAATAGTGTGGACACTAAATGGACATCGATCAGAGATACAATCAAACAAACAGCCCAAAAGGTATTAGGATTTAAGAAAACAATTAAGTCCAAACTTTGGTTTGACGATGAGTGCAGGGAGAAGATCGAAGAACGTAAACGCCTCAGAGTGATCCACTTACAAAGACATGATGAAGTCAACGCAGAAAGATACGCGACAATTCGGAGAGACAATGAAACTATTCAAACGCAAAAAAAACGCGAATGGTAGAAGACTCGGATAAAAAAAAATCCTAGAAAATGCCAGAGCAAAGAACATCAGAGGTATGTATGCCGGCATAAATTCAATTAGAACTGGCTACCGAGGGAGAGCCAAAATAATTCGTGACGCAAACGGTTGTCTGGCCACAGAAACAAACAATATCGTGACAAAATGGAAGCAGTATTTTGAAAACCTACTCAATGTACGCACCCATCAACCACAAATAAACACACCAGACGTACATACAGCCGAACCTCAGATCACAGAGTCCTCTTTCAACGAAGTTGTAGACGCAACAAATCGAGTGAAAAATAAACAAGGCTCCCGGGTCGACTGCATACTGTTTGTGAAGCATGGAGGAGAGGAAATCGTTCGAAAGATCCACCAACTCATCAAAACAATATGGGATGAGGAAGTTATAGCGTTTGCGACGATAGTGAAGAGCATGTGATTCGAACCGACACTATCATGATTAGAATCACTAAAAGATAGAATCAAAGCTCACCGCATCAGGCCAGTAACCGCGTCTACGATTCCATTTCTAAACTCAAGTACATTGGACTGGTGTGGAATTGCTATGTTAAGGCTTGGTATACGGCTGATGCATCTTCTTATTCGATTTTCCTTCGATTTCTTCTTATATTCATCATCATCATCGGCATTCTTACATTATATTTGCTTATATATTGTGTGTGTATCTGTTAGAAATGCCACACTACTCCCTCCTCAGTAACTTTGTTACGATTAACTTCGTGTGCGAACGACGGAGCGAGGAAGGGACGAGCGAGAGGACGTCGGAGTAGACGGGTGTACCGGTGCTCTATGCTGAAGTCGTGATCGTAGTAGTAACGTTCTGTTTACCTATGGGAGATTCTGTCCTGTGTGTACAGATCAGGTCGGGGTCAGCAAATATAGTGTTTGCGACGATAGTGCAGAGCATGTGATTCGAACCGACGCTATCATGGTTAGAATCACTAAAAGATAGAACCAAAGCTCAACGCATCAGGCCACTGCCGCGTCTACGAATTCGATTTCTAAGCTCAAGTACATTAGACTGGTGTGGAATTGCTATGTTAATGCTTGGTATACGGCTGATGCATCTTCTTATTCGATTTTCTTTCGGTGTTCTTCAGTATTTGCTTATATATTGTGTGTGTATCTGTTAGAAATGCCACACTTCTCCCTCCTGAGTAACTTTGTTACGATCAACTTTGTGTGCGAACGACGGAGCGAGGGAGGGGACGCCGGAGTAGACGAGTGTGCCGGTGCTCTATGCGGAAGTCGTGATCGTAGTAGTAACGTTCTGTTTACATATGGGAGATTCTGTGCTGTGTGTACAAATCACGTCGGGGTTAGCAAATATAGCGTTTGCCACGATAGTGAAGAACGTGTGATTCGAACTGACGCTATGACAGTTAGAATCACTAAAAATTGAACCTATGCTCAACACATCAGGCCACTGCCGCGTGTACGAATTCGATTTCTAAACTCAACTACACTCAACTGATGTGCAATTATGTTATCGCTATGGTATACGACTCTGATGCTTTTTTTTGTTCGATTTTCTTTCGGTGTTCTTCACTATTTGCTTGTGTATTGTGTGTGTATCTGTTAGAAACGCCACAAAGTCACTCCGGAAGATTGGAAAACCTCAATAGTCGTCCCCAATTTTCAAAAAAGCGACAGATCTGACTGCGAAAACTACAAAGGTATATCATTGCCCTCAACCACATACAAAATACTAACAAATGTCATACTGGCAAGAATCACACCGTACGCAGAAGAAATACTGGGAGACTACCAATGCGGATTCCGTAGGAACCGGTCAACAAGCGACCAAATGTTTACAACAAGACAACTGCTGGAAAAGAAGTGGGAATACGGAGAGACGGTTCACCAACTGCTCGTTGACTTCAAAAAAGCCTACGATTCAGTCGCAAGGCAAAGGCTTTACCATATTGTAGTTGAGCTGGGAATCCCGAAAAAATATGCCGCGCTCATTCAAATTTGCTTGAACGAAAACAAAGGGCGAGTTAGAATAGAAAACCACCCCTCAGAATCATTTGAAATCCGGGACGGACTAAAACAGGGGGATGTATTTTTGTATTTTTAAGCTTGTGCTCGAGTATGTCATCAGAAAGGTACAAGACGACAACATGGCCGGATCATCCCTGAATGGGGTCACACAAGTGCTCGCATATGCGGATGACATCACCGTTCTAGGCGATAATCTAGAAACTGTAACTAATAGCATTACTGTCTATTTTATCTAAGGTAATGAAAAAAGTCATAAATACAGAGTTGGTTAAGTATTTGGAGTGCAACGGACTTCTGAATGATCGTCAATACGGATCCCGTGGCAGGCGGTCCACAGGAGACCTTTTGACACTTATAACCGATATATGGACATCTGCGATTGAGCGACATGGTGAGTCAAGGGTCGCATTGGTTATCTCCAAGGCTTTTTACCGCGTCTGGCACGGGGCATTGCTGAGCAAACTTCGGTCATATGGACTTTCCCAACAGCTTTGCGACTGGACGAGGAGCTTCCTCAGAAATCGATCAATCCGGGTTGTTGTGGACGGCGAGTCTTCGGATCTGTATCCTGTTAATTCGGGGTGCCCCAAGGTTCTACTTTGGCTCCAACCTTGGTTTTGCTTCACATAAATGATTTGTTGGAGACAACGGATAACAAAGTGTTCAGTTTTGTGGATGATAGTACGCTTGTTTCCTCCTTTTCGAGTGATCGGCCGATTGGTGCATCTACGTCGCACCAGCTGAGATGTAGACAGATTGACTCTCTGAATCAGGATCTGGATAAAGTCCTGCAGTGGGGAAAGGCCAATCTTGTCGACTTCAACGCAACGAAGACCCAGTATACAACATTCACAAAGAAAACTGGATCATCGGTTCCACAGCTGATGATGAATGGCCGGGCCCTCGAGCCCGGGGAAAGTTTGAGATTGCTCGGCGTCACGGTCTGTGGGAATGTATCATGGCATAAACACGTATCGGGTATCGCCAGATCAGCCTCAGGAAAACTGAGCTATCTTTTTAGAGCCAAGAAATATTTTACTCCGGCCCAACTTCTTCTCCTATATAAATCCCAAATTAGACCCGCGCTCGAATATTGCTCTCATGTTTGGAGCTCGGCTCCTAAACATACCCTCGACCTACTTGAGAGCGTACTGTCTGTTTTACAGATATTATCACGGGTGCTGTTCTTCGGAGATTCTTGGCATTGTTCCACGCAATTCAGTTTATATGCGCTCCACAAGACAATCCGACGGATCGCACCCGTTTGTGGTTCATCTCCCGACGGCGCGAACATCCTTTTATCAGAACTCGTTCCGTCACAGAGCGGGGAAGCTGTGGAACTGCCTTCCCACGCGAGTGTTCCCGGAGCGTTACAACCTGCAACAGTTATTTGATGGCATCTCGGGGCGCCCACTCGGCGCTATAGATTCGCCTCCCCCGAGAGAAGTCAAAAAAAAAAAAAAAAAAAAAAAAAAAAAAAAAAAAAAAAAAAAAAAAAAAAAAAAAAAAAAAAAAAAAAAGTGAAATCATTATGCAAGCAGCAGAAGTGGTGGGTTGTACAAGACGACCACATGGCCGGATTATCCCTGAATGGGGTCACACAAGTACTCGCATATACGGATGACATCCCTGTTCTGGGCAATAATCTAGAAAATGTAAATAAAAACTGTGAAATAATCATGCAAGCGGCAGAAGAGGTGGGGCTAGAAATAAATGAAGACAAACCAAAATATATGATAACGGCGATAGCAGGTGGACCCCAAGGAACACATATAAACGTCAGAGGCAAGATATTTGAAAAAGTTAAAGAATTTAAATATCTGGGAACGATACTAACGGCCAGTAACGAAATGTCGAAGGAAATTAACAAAAGATTACACTCCGGCAACGTTAGTTGGCACACAGTCGGTAAACTGCTGAAATCCGAACTGCTGTCACGTAACATAAAGCTCCGTGTCTATAGAACCATAATCATGCCGATTGCTCTATACGGGTGCGAAACATGGGGTCTCACAAAACGAGAAGAAAACAAATTGCCCGTATTCGAGAATAAAGTTTTAAGGGGTTGTTGCAGTGCAACATAACATTAAATAGCCAGCATTTAATAGATTATTTAAGAGCAAAGGCAATATCATTAAATAGCCAGCATTAAATAGATTATATAATTGCAAAGGCAACATCATAAAAAACAAAGGATCAGTTAAAGGCGCTGATGCTATGCTGCGCCCAGGGGTATGCAATAGAAGGCCAGCCCTGGCAAGGTTGCAGCTAGAGATGAGCTTTGCATGCCAATCGTCTGCCGGACAAAACTCGACGAGCTCTCTCAGGCAGCGGAGAATAAACAGTAAGACGACGATTTGAAGCCGTTGCCAGCAGAAGAACCTCGTCAGTGCCATAGTAAACACAGTTTTAGCAGGTTGAAAAAATGAACGGTGGGAAAGTGCAGAAATAGAAAAGATTAAAAATGCAGCTAAGGAACTACGGGAGTTCATTAAAGGAATTTCGACAAGGTGATACACAAATGTATCAATATAGTTAAAAATAAAATTTTATAAGATTATCACTAATCGGTGTTCTTTTTTTTGCTGATTCGTAACGAATCATACAGGGGTATCTTTGGAGGTAAATATGACGAGGAGGCAGGACAATGGAGGATACTCCACAACCACGAACTGGAAGAGCTATACCGCAAACCTACAATAGTAAGAGTAATCAGGTCGCGAAGATTAAAATGGGCCGGACATGTGGCGCGAATGGGCAACGATAGGATCGTGTGTAGAATTTTTGACGATAGACCAACGCGAAAGAGACCGGCAGGACAGCCGCGATGGAGATGGGAGGACGATATTAGGTTTGACCTTGAGGAGATCGAATCGTCTGGTCAAGCGTGGATGAAGAGCGCACAGGACAGGGAACGAAGGCGGAGTCGAGTCGGTGAGGTCGTGAACTTTCGGGTTCCTAGAGGCCAATAAATAGTAATAGTAATTCCTGAAGAGTTGCTTAATCGATTCATATATTATTTGTATATGATTATTTAAATGGGCTCCTCGATAGTATAGTGGTTAGTACACCCGCCTGTCACCCGGGAGACCGGGGTTCAATTCCCCGTCGGGGAGCCCCTGGCGCAAGACTAATGACCTTGCCCAGAAAAAATAAAATCATTATGGAAAATTTAACAAGCCTCACGACTTGCTAAATAAGGCCAAGACCGGTTCCCGGTTGTAGTGCCGATGATGATGATGATGATGATTATTTAAAAACAAGCTCATAAAAAAATTAAAAAAAAATGCCTTTTTTGGGCTCCAAACAGATATAATTCCTTAAGTACTCTTTTACAACAAACAGCCCCAACTGCGCGTATATTCTAACGTCCTACCGTCACAGGAATAACATAGAAATTGCAATTAGTATTTTACTCCGACGGGTCCTATTCATTGTCATTAGATGCAGTAGTTCGCAATACAATAAGAATGATGTTGGCTCAATCAAATCATTATGGAAAATTTACCAAGCCCCAGGATTTGCTAAATAAGGCCAAGACCGGTTCCCGGTTGTAGTGCCGATGATGATGATGTTGGCTCAATAGAGGTATAATTTCTTAGATTTCATGGTATTTCGTAGATTATTTAATGTGATAGGAGGTGTTTTGGATAGAAAACTTCGCACTAGTTATCCAATTACAAAAATTCACCACCCTTTCAAAAGATCAGATCTCAGCCCTGAAAAACAGCCTGAGATGTTAATAAGCTCTATGAAGGAAAATTGAAATTCGATCCCAAGGAGAGAGCACGGGTGAATCATAGGTAGTTGGGCCATTCGGCTGTTCAGCCTCTCGCCTTGCGAATGGCAAAAATATATATTTGTATGAAAACCAGGTTCGTTCGAAATATGCCGCTACAATACAACACATTTCGATGTGACCCTTCTACCATTTGTCTACAAAAGAGCTAAAGGATCAACCAGCGTATTTATTAGCAAGATTTTTAAACGTTTTCAATAGTACAAATACGAGGGTCGTACTTGCTAGAGTGCGACCGTTCGCACTGGGCTTCGGCATTTAAGATTATCTCCCTGTGAGTAAGGCGTTAGAATATACTCACAGCTAGGCCGGCTTGTCGTAAGAGGCGACTAAAGGCCAAGTGGTAGCCGGGGTCCCAACGCCCTGTGCGCCCGGTGAAATACCACTATAGCGTTTGAAATAATAGTGAAGAAGATCGTGTGATTCGAACTGACGCTATGACAGCTCGAATCACGAAAAAAATGTTACCTAAGCGTTACACACCAGGCTACTGACCGTGTTTAGAATTTGATTTCCAAACTCGACTATATTCCACTGGTGTGAATTATTTTTATTTGATCGCTTGGTATACGGTTCTGATGTATTTTTCTTATTCGATTTTTTCGTTCGTTTTCTTCACTATTTTTGCTTGTGAATTTGTGT
Organism: Microdon myrmicae; assembly: GCA_963931805.1. Lineage (NCBI taxonomy): Eukaryota > Metazoa > Arthropoda > Insecta > Diptera > Syrphidae > Microdon > Microdon myrmicae. The sequence goes on along the minus strand of OZ007502.1, from coordinate 83,437,169 downwards.
GTGTCTGTTAGAATCGCTACACCACCCCATCAAGCTTTAGGCTCCGTGAAATGGTCGGGAGAAATCCCTGGCCATCTTTCGGATCTTGGCTGATGGACCGGTTCGAGAAAAGGTTGGTTAGGTGGTAGTCGGTCCCAAGGTGAGATACCACCCCGTCACGCTGTACATTCCGCGATATCGCCGAGAGAAATCTTCGACGGTGTTTCGGATGTGTGGCTGATGTCCCGGACTGACACGGAGATAAGTCATGATGGTACCCTCTGATATAAAGAATTCCGGTGGTAAACTAGTCTCCCATTCGGATGTCCGGGGGGGACCATGTCAGGGGGAACATCGTGCAGATATCATGATAAATAATGGAACTTTAAGAGGTTCGTCATCGCATAACCGGGCTCGCTTTCGAGGCTCTGCCCACGTTCGACTGGTGACGGCATTTTGTAACATCAGGTGCATCGGTTTCACCAATACGAATGTAAACGCCGTCCACCAATATTTGCAAACAACGAAACCTGATATCGTTGCCCTAACTGAGACCCAGGTCGATTCGTCAACTGATTCGACATATCTTCGTTGCTCAGGATACGACTTACATTCGAGATTCTGTTTTAAGGGCGGAGTCTGCGTCTTCGCGCGGTCCGATCTGGCTTGCCAGAGGGTGGAGGCGTTGGAACCCAATAATATGGACATTATATGGTTGAGGGTCGTGCTCCGGAATTCCGTTAGATTTCTTTGTTGTCTTTACCGCCCCCCGAATGACGATCGACCGGCGACATTTTTCGAACATCTTTCACATACTGCCGACTGGATACAGATCAACCACCCAGCTTCTGAAATTGTTGTCCTTGGCGATTTTAATGTGCACAATTCCGGCTGGTTGTTACATTCTAACAGAACCGACGAGGCTGGGAGGCTGGTGGAGATGTTTGCTGTAAGCCACAACTTGACTCAACTCGTGGGGGAGCCAACGCGCATGCCCGAGGCGATTATGCGAACACCCTGGATCTGTTCTTGACATCCGAACCGAGTATTTATACCGTAGAGGTTTCTGCGCCACTGGAAAACTCAGATCACTGTTTGGTATCTGTCGCGCAAGCACTTGCATTTTAAGCGAATAACCGGCCTAGGCAGCTTCGCCATGTATGGAAGTATGGGGCTGCTAACTGGAACGATTTGCGAGATTTCTTCGCATCCTTTCCATGGTCCGAGGTGTGCTTCGGAACCTCCGATGTTAACGCTTGCGCGGAGTCGGTATGAGAGATTATTCTTCTGGGGATGGAGATGTATATTCCACATTCCATCAAACGAAGTTCGTCTGTTAAACCTTGGTTTGATAAAAAATGCGAGCTGATTACAGCGGCAAAAAATAAAGCTTTTAAGCAATGGCGCTCCAATCCGACCGATGTTAACAGAACGAATTTTGTTAGAATCAGAAGGCTCAACGACAGGGTGATCAGTAAGCTCCTTCTAGTCAATGGCAAAGGCTGTCAGCGGTAACTTCGCATCCTCCTCTTTCCCTCCGAGGGTGACAGACAGCGGGGCGTTAGTCACGAATTCGAAGGATAAAGCTAATGTGTTCGCGAATTCAAACCTCGATCCCGGTCTTTTGGAGCCACCTGTGATCCCGCCGGTGCGGTCTTCGATGCTGGATGTGAGATTTCGTCCGCGCACTATTCAACGCATTCTACGTGAATTGGATTGTAGGAAGGCAACCGGCCCGGACGGAATACCAGCAATAGTCCTTAAGAACAGTGCTCCAGATCTATCGCCGGTTCTTGGCAGACTCTTCCGCTTATATTATGCACGGAGGACCTTTCCTGCATGCTGTAAAATCGCTCGAGTTCAGCCAATCCCAAAGACGGGAAAAAAGTGTCTCCCACAAAATTACCGTCCGATAGCATTACTGTCTATGTTATCTAAAGTGATAGAACAGGTCATCAATACTGAGTTAATTAAGTACTTGGAGTGCAACGGACTTCTGAATGATCGTCAATATGGATTCCGTGGCAGGCGGTCCACAGGAGACCTTTTGACACTTATAACCGATATATGGACATCTGCGATTGAGCGGCATGGTGAGTCAAGGGTCGCATTGGTTATCTCCAAGGCTTTTGACCGCGTCTGGCACGAGGCATTGCTGCGCAAATTTCGTTCATATGGACTTTCCCAACAGCTTTGCGACTGGACGAGGAGCTTCCTCAGAAATCGATCAATCCGGGTTGTTGTGGACGGCGAGTGTTCGGATATGTATCCTGTTAATTCGGTAGTGCCCCAAGGTTCTATTTTGGATCCAACCTTGTTCTTGCTTCACGTAAATGATTTGTTGGAGACAACGGATAACAAAGTACTCAGTTTTGCGGATGATAGTACGCTTGTTTCTTCCTTTTCGAGTGTTCGGCCGATTGGTGCATCTGCGTCGCATCGGCTGAGATGTAGACAGATTGACTCTCTGAATCAGGATCTAGATAGGGTCCTGCAGTGGGAAAGGGTCAATCTTTTCGACTTCAATGCAGCAAAGACACAATATACAACATTCACAAAGAAAAGTGGATCATCGGTTCCACAGCTGATGATGAATGGCCGAGCCCTCGAGGTTGGGGAAAGTTTGAAATTGCTCGGCGTCATGGTCTGTGGGAATGTCTCATGGCATAAACACGTGCCGAGTATCGCTAGGTCAGCCTCAGGAAAACTGAGCTATCTTTTTAGAGCCAAGAAATATTCTACTCCGGCCCAACTTCTTCTCCTATATAAATCCCAAATTACACCCGCGCTCGAATATTGCTCTCATGTTTGGAGCTCAGCTCCTAAACATACCCTCGACCTACTTGAGAGCATACAGAGACGAGCGATCCGCCTGATCGGGGACTCGGCGCTGACGTCCGGATGACGCCGCTATCACATCGAAGGCGCGTAGCCGACCTCTGTCTGTTTTACAGTTTTTCGGAGATTCTTGGTATTGTTCCACGCAACCCGGCTTATATGCGCTCCCCAAGACAATCCGACGGATCGCACCCGTTTGTGGTTCATCTCCCGACGGCGCGAACATCCTTGTATCAGAACTCGTTCCGTTACAGAGCGGGGAGGGTCTGGAACTCCCTACCCACTCAAGTGTTCCCGGAGCGTTCGAACCTGCTACTGTTCAAAAAGAACTGCAACAGTTATTTGATGGCATCTCGGGGCGCTCACTCGGCGCTATAGGTTCGCCTCTCCCGAGAGAAGTATAATAATAATAATTTAAAAAAAAAAAAAGAAAAAAACGTTTCCACGTTTGCTATAAAAAAGGATTCAAGGTCCAGCAAATCCAAACGCAAACTTTACTACTCTATAATTCTTTAAAAATTCACGATGTTGTTTGTAAAAGAAAAAGACATATTACCTTCTTCCTCCATTCGTTCACCGAATTGCGTACTTCGATTGGAGTTAGGGATGTGTAGGTGATGCAAGCATATCCAGTTTTGCTCAAATGAGATTCGATCTGTTCTACTTCTTCATCCGAAGAGCACAATATGGCTACCCGTTCCAAGGCATAAGGACAGTTTTCCAGATACTTTGTAATAGTCTCCAGCTTGTCCATTTTACTTTGGAGTTTAATTGATAGTTTTGCTTTTCCATACACTGCGGCTTCCAAATAGTCAGCGATGCACAATAACGGCTGGCAACTGATCTTAATCAATTTTCGTAGATATGGCGACCATTTCTCTGAGGCAACCACCAACTGGAACGCTTCCTTATTTTTTACCTTGTTTTGCACAATAGGTATGAGGAACTCCTGTAAGATGTTATGGAAGTTTGCATAGTCATTGGACATGGCATCGAATCCATCGATCACTGCGCACTGGATACGATGGATGTTAAATAAAACTTCGTCTTTGTTAATGTCCAGCAAACGTTTCAAACTGGGAGGGGTAGTAACCAAAATACCACAACCATTATGTAGCTCTATTTGAACTTCTAAGGCGTTTCGATACGCATACGATTGCACGGCTTTAAATTGTTGTGTACAACCGTATAGGATGCGGTTGCAACATCGTGTGATATATTCGACTTTCTGGGAATAAGGTGCAATAATAACAGCAATAGGTCCGCAACCTTTTGGAATACAATTGGTCTCAAGCCGGTAATTAATCATACTGCAAAGCGGAGGTATGTAGCTTAATGTTTTTCCAGTTCTGGGTCCGTTGATTACAAAAAAGGAATTGCCGCGGACCAGATGTGCCCAGCCGTAGGATTGAATACGATATAATTTGGTAAGCCGCATGTTGACCATCTCCTCGTGGATTTCTGGACAGAATAAGGCACTGAAAACATTTCCAATTGGTGACACTGTTACGTCACTGTGTGCCAGTAAAAGATGCTTAATGAAATTTGTTGTTAGAGTTGCTTCGTTTGATATTTCTGGTAATTGTTTCACGAATTCTTGAACTTGAAATTTACCATCAGACATATTAAGAAGATCGTTTTCCTCGGAAAGCTGCCCGTCCGAAATGTCTACAGATTTGGTTGGGCTCTCAAGAGATTTCGTATTCGAATTACTATTTATTTTCTCGTTCTCTTTGACGTCTTTTTTGGTAATTGGCGATGATGAAGAATCACTTGACATACTGAGTCTTTTAGTAGAGTGTGGAAGACTTCTTCCAGGTTTGGGTGAAGTTTCTGTTGAGTCGCCTCTGATTGTTTTGACCATTTCGTTGATTTCCTTTGGCATGGGTGTCGTTGAAGAACCACTTGATACGCTGTGCCTTTTACTGGCATGTTTATCAATGTTCTCGGATTTAAGCGAATCATCTGTGGATATCGCACTAAAACTATCATTTGATCTTTTTAGCACATTGCCGATGTCTTTTGAGGCAGACGATGATAATGAATTACTTGAACTACGTTGTGGGATTGATGGCGTTGAGGAACCGCTCGACATGCGGTACCTTTTGGTCTCAGAATCAGGTGAGAGAATTGATTTTGTGTTTACCTTACCATTCGCTGTATTACCGACTCCATCGTCTTCCTTTTCGATAGAGGGACTTGCTGAATCATTTGGCTCGATATGGTTCTTTCCGGAGTTTTGAAGATTTCTAGGAATATTGGGTGATGCTTTTGTGGACTTCGCAATTGAATCACCTTTCGCGATTTTGGCCACTTTCTTCGGAGTAGGTGAGCTACTCGATAAGCTGTCCCTTTCAATCGCATGTTTAAGAATGGATAATTTTTTGGATAAATCATCTGTGGGTTTTCCACTTAAGCCTTCATTGGAGTTTTTGATCACTTCGCCCATCTCTTTTGGTATAGATGATGTTGAAGAACTACTAGACACTCGGTGTCTTTTAGTCGTGGACTTGGTTAAGCCCTCCGTAGAATTTGTTTTCAACTTTATGTTGGAGGTTTTGATCACTTCGCCGATTTTCTTTGGTACAGATGACGTTGAAGAACCACTGGATGCGCGGGGCCTTTGAGAACCGATTTTAAGTATGTTCTCAGCTTTGGGTAAGTCCTCGGTGGAAGTTTGACTTAAGTTATCATTGCTGTTTTTGATCATTTCACCAATTTCCCTTGGCATAGATGACGTTGAAGAACCACTGGATGCGCGGTGTTTCTCAGTCGTGAGTTTGGGTAAGTCCTCTGAAGATTTTGCTATTAAGTTGTCGCCGGAGCTTTTGATCACTTCGCCGATTTTTTTTGGGATAAATGACGTTTGAGAACCACTCGACACGCCGTACTTCTGAGAATCGGGTTTAAGAATGTTCTCAGTTTTGGGTATATCCTCTATCGAGTTTGCACTAAGGCTCTCATTGGAAATTGCGATTACTTCATTGATTTCCTTTGAGATAGATGACGTTGAAGAGTTACTGGACGCCCAGTGCCTTTTAGTTTTGAGCTTAAGGATGTTCTCAGTTCTAGGTAAGTCCTCTATGGAGTCTGCATTTGAGCTATCATCCGATTTTGTGATCACTTCGTCGAATTCCTTTGGGAAAGATGAAGTTGAAGAACCACTGGGCATGTGGGACCTTTCGGTTGCGAGTTTAGGCAAGTCCTCTGTCGATTTTGCACCCAAGTTAGCGTTTTTGATCGCTTCGCCGATTTCTTTTCCGGTAGACGAATTTGAAGAGTAACTCGATTCGCTGTGCCTTTTATTCGCAGATTCAAGAATCTCTGCTGTTTCGGGTAGGGCCTCTGTAGATTTTGGACTTAAGTTGTCATCGGAACTTTCGACCGCTTCGCCAATTTCTTTTGGGGCAGATGATGTTGAAGAATCACTAGACGTGCGGTTCCTTTCCATCGCAGGTGTTAGAACGTTTGCAGTTTTGGAAAAGCACTTTGAATTTGTATCCATTTTGCCGCTCGTCCTTTTGTTGACTTCATTATCTGCTTTATTGGAAGATGACGGCGATGACTCATTTGAATCGATGTGACGGTCTTCAAGGTTGTCAGTCCCCTCTCTTATAGGTTTTCCTGACTGCTTTAAGGCGGGGAATCGGATAATTTGGGTTATGCTAGATTCTCTATGAGAGGTTTCATTTCTAATATTGACATCATCACGATTATTCTTTACAGTTAAGGGCTTCGTATCAGAACTTGCATGCGAACTATCACGCGAAGTATCATCGTTGTTAGACGATCTATTTTTATTTAAAAAGTTAAACGCCCACTCTGTAATCTTATCAACTGTATCCACCTTAACATTATTGGATTCCCCATTTTTTTGCGACTTTTCCCCTTCAAGGGTCCTTGATGTTATGCGCTTAGGATTCAATGTGGCTAATGGAGACTGATTGGTTCTAGTGGAACGAGTTGTGCCACTTCCTTGTGATTGTTTCTTCATTACCAAATACTTCGAATTGGAACTTGAAAATGAATCGTCAGGCGATATGTCTTCTTTGTCTCTCGACATATTTTTCCTGAAAGATGCATGTGCCCATTCTTTCTCTGGATCATCTTCACAACTCTCGTCGCTATTTACATCATCATAATTCGGTGACTTTTCACCTTGTGGGTGACTTGGAATTCTGCGATTATAACTCGGGCCAAATTGTTGTCTTTGCATTATTGGCGATTTAGAAGGATGATAATCAACGGTAGTAATATTTTTCGCTGAAGAATTGCCTGCACTTTCTTGTTTCGAATTATTTCGGTATTCACTGTGAGGTACGCTTTTCGACGAGTTTTCTACTTCAGAGGATCGTAATGTGGTGCGATGAGAGCTCAATCTGACCGATGAAGATGGCTTGACATCAGAAAACCATGGATCATCATCATATTGAAGTGCTTTTTCCTTCATCAACGGGGACTTCGAGTCGTTATTTAAAAATGAATTTTCAAGCGAGGAGTTGTAGTCCACAGTCAATATTTTTTTCTTTGATAAGGTATCTTGACTTTCTCTCTTTGAATCATACATGCCAATTTTGTTAGGAGTCGAATTGGTGAATGAAGTTTGCTTGGTAAGATTAGGTGAAGAAGTGCTACCATATTCATATCGATTTCTACTTGCCGAGATCTCGGAAAAACGGGAATTGGTTTTACGCTCAACCAGTCGCTGAATATTTAATCCGGCAGGAATTAAATTCATCTCCAACAAAGGGTTCTCCTCCTTCTAAAAAAGAGACTGTAGGCAAAACAGCTACATTGACACAATTTTCGTTTCTTAAATTACCCGGTTAAATTTCCCCGGAGCCAGTTTTTTTCCTGAAATAGTTTCACTTGTTTTAAGATTTCTTCCTTCAGATAAAGTGGGGGGTTTCTCAGAATTTTTCATATTCTTTCCAGAACCCGGCTAAAACAGAAGATCGAATGTTGATTAGAATATTTTATGGTTTATTTGAATTTCTTTACAAAGTAAAAGTCTAGAGAGGTGGTTGATGATTGCTGCTTGATGGTAGTTAATTCTTTCGGGGTACTTGTACGTGAGTTAGGATATTCTATATCAATCTGAAACGAAAAATAAAGTGTTTTTTTTATATTGCTATTGATCTTTGGTGCAATTACTCCTCAGGAGCTTTGTATTTTAAAATAGTCGCCAATATGACAGAGATTATCTTAGAAATTCCCTCATATAGAACGAATGTAAGAATAGATATTTTATAAGTTTCTTTGATATCGCCTCCTCACTAAAAGAGCTGGAGTCTTATATTATGACGAGTATGGTTTCCGCCAAAATAACCCACGAATGGATATCCGTACACCTTTCTGATCCGCTTACCAAGAAAAAAGGCTAGTGTAACACCTGAGCGTAACCCCAGATGCTAACATTTACTATTTATTTATCGGGAGTGTGATTTTATTTATAATTTCTTCTATTATCCCCCACGTTGGGCGCCAAAATATTGTATTTAGATTTTTAAAGGAACTTTCGTTACATATGGCGTGCTGGAACTCTTCTGGTGCCTCCTGTGAGGGGTGTCCTCTCGATGGTTAAAAGATACGCTGTTACTTTGTTTGGGTTTTACGCTTTATTTAGCACTTTTGCTTTACTTTTAATTACACGTTGTTAGTAATCAACTTTACAGGGGGATGTCAATCCCTTGTGACAGTTGTTTGTTTTATCTAGAAACAAGAAGACCCGCTGTACTTGTGCAAGGCCGCAGTCTTCTTGTTATATTATTACACTGCACTGCGAAGAAACTCATTTGCACCACCCTTTTCATACCAAATTATTGGTGAAGAAGTGCAGATGATGCATTTTCCTCACCCAGCATATGTAACCTATTCTGAGGTTATTTGCCTGCCATAGGTCATTGGCAATATTCCATAATCGTTTAATTTGCCCTGCTGTAAATGCAAAAAAGTAATTCAACAATTACTTAATTGGTTTCATACGAAGAACGAATTATAGGGCATTGCCCGCGTGTGCAAATCGTACGATTAATTTCGCCTCACTGCTGTGTTCGCTATTTCGTCGAACTCAGGACTTTTCCGACGCTCAATTACTTCGTAGTCGGTGGCCTTTGACAACACCGCTCGTGTCATATATCTTGTATCACACTTGTTTCCCGGCAAAAATAAAATGTATTTGAAATATGACACTGTGCAGGTCCACGGACAGGTGCTCGCTTGATTTTTGAAATTCGAAGCAGAATGCAGTGGCCTTGGGGAGTGGGTCAAGTGTTTGATTGATATATGATAATTGTTTTGGCTTTGGAGGGTGGGTATGAATGGGTAATTATCGCAACGTATGCGATATGAATTAATTGCCCGTGGAGAAGGCTTTGCTTCTGAATGGATGAATGATCATATGCGAATTTCAATTGCCTGTGGGAAAGGCGTGCATTGCATTGTATGCAAAATACTTTGTTACAAAGGGCGAGTTAGAATAGAAAACCACCTCTCGGAACCATTTGAAATCCGGGACGGACTAAAACAAGGGGATGGCCTCTCACCATGCCTTTTTAACCTTGTCCTCGAGTATGTTATCAGAAAGGTACAAGACGACAACACGACCGGATCATCCCTGAACGGGGTCACACAAGTGCTCGCGTATGCGGATGACATCGCCGTTCTGGGCGATAATCTCGAAACTATAAGTAAAAACTGTGAAATCATCATGCAAGCAGCAGAAGAGGTGGGCCTAGAAATAAACGAAGACAAAACGAAATACATGATTACCACGAGAGCAGGTGGACCTCAGAGAACACATATAAACTTCAGGGGCAAAATATTTGAAAATGTCAAAGAATTTAAATAGCTGGGAACGATACTGACGACCAGAAACGAAACGTCAAAGGAAATTAACAAAAGACTACATTCCGGCAACGCTAGTTGGCATGCAGCCAGTAAACTATTAAAATCCAAACTGCTATCACGTAATATAAAGCTCCGTGTCTATAGAACCATAATCATGCCGATTGCTCTATACGGATGCGAAACATGGGCTCTCACAAAACGGGAAGAGAACAAATTCCGCGTTTTCGAGAATAAAGTTTTAAGGGGTATATTTGGCGGTAAATATGACGAGGAGTCAGGACAATGGAGGAAACTCCACAACCACGAATTGGAAGAGCTATATCGCAAACCTACAGTAGTGAGAGTAATCAAGTCGCGAAGATTAAGATGGGCCGGACACGTACCGCGAATGGGCTATGATAGGACCGTGCATAGAATTCTTGACAGTAAACTAACGGGAAAGAGACCGACAGGACGGCCGCGACGGAAATGGGAGGACAATGTTAGATTGGACCTCGAGGAGATCGGATCGTATGATCGAACGTGGAAGGAGAGCGCACAGGACAGGGAACAATGGCGGAGCCGAGTCGGTGAGGTCATGAACTTCCGGGTTCCTACAGGCCAGTAAATAATAAAAATAATAATGCAAAATACTTTGAGGATTGTTTGATGATTATTGGATGCAAGGATGATTGAATATTTATTAATTGTTTGAGAGGGGGTGTAAAGCGAGGTGTAACACTAGCATGTTGCTGACTACAGGTTTCCTACGGGGCGGATGGGTGAGATGAAGCCTACAAGAACACACCACACTCACACGATGTTTCAGATGTTGGCAATACGGACATGCGACGAAATTTTGCAAATGATTGTTCGGAAAACTGTTTGAAATGCGGTGGAAAAGGCCACAAAGCATGAGCTGTAATGCACAACCCAAATGTATGTTCTGCGAATCAGGGTGCGAGGGCGGCAACCACCACTGTTATATTTTTTATTTTGGTAAATATATCTTGCACGCCCTTTTAAGAAAAGCCACGGTTATAAAAAATACTCTAGTCCGTATTGAATCAGAAATAATTTATAATCTCTTCCGCTGGTGGTATGCAGATATGTAGAAAGGTCTCTGACTTCTTATGATATGCGTTGCTGAACTACAAGTTGTTATATTATAGATTATTATTATTTGCCTTCGCAAATTTGTTATAAATTATATATTTGCATTCGCCAAATTGTTACACACAATCTATGCCTTGCTGTTTTGCAGCGCCAGTTGTTACCGTTGTTATAGATTTCTTCTCGGGTAGTTGAGTTCCTTGTTCCTGATACCGTGTGGTATTGTACCGCAGCAGCGGTAAGTGATACGGGGAACAACTGCGCCGCACCGAACCAGTTACCTCGCCTCCGCTACAGCAAGAAACTACTTAATAACTTATAAGTGGGCTTACCGATACTCTCCAGTATGATCCACCGCTGGATTCCCTACAGTTCAAAGTAGCAAAACAAAGTCCAGCAACGTCCACCAGGGTATCAAGCTTTCTCGCCACCAGTAACTTCAGTGGTTCCCCACTGTCTCTTGGTATTCCAAATTAAGACACAAAACAAAATAAACTGAACTTAATAACAGTCCTTCATGGACGATATTTACTTTTATTTGCTATTGTATAACACACTTAATCTGGTTTTAACAAACAAAATTCAATAATTCAAAATGTGTTCTCCATGGACGAGATCTTGGCTTACGACCACTTCAGAACAGGTCAAAGAACAGAATCACACTATAAAAAACTACTCTCTCTCTCTCTATCGCTCGCCATCTCGCCGCTACTCCGAAAGGAAACCGACCTTTCGCAATCAACACGATGCCGGTTCGTGCCTCAGCTCGTATTTAATTGTAGACCATATAAAAGGATCCAAGAACAAAATCAATGATCAATATAGAGTATTAAATTAATGTGGAGTATTCAATGAAACAGAATTTATATTCTTTACTCCATCAATTAAATCAATGAGGAGCATTAAAAAAAATAGAATTCATACTCTTTACTTCCTCTCGGTGGGGCAGTGGTGATGGGGGAGGCTATTACGCAACACCACTCAAGAGGGAGTTACAAATGCCGAGCATTTAAAAACGCGATGTCCAATCTCCTGAATAAAAATGAACAGGTTTAAGTGCATTCAAATTAACTTAAACCATTGTGGAGAGGCACAAGATCTTCTTTCCCAAATGGTTAAGGAATATGGTGCAAACGTGGGACTCATCAATGAGCAGTACAGGATGTCTGGCACTGGTACAATTACATGGGAAGAAAATAGCAGCTGAACCGCGGCCATCAGGACAACCGGAAATTCCCCCATAGAATGCAGAAGTGTCCAGCGGCAGGAAGGATTCGCCCATGCTAAGATTAGAGGAATTCATTTCTACTGTTGTTACGCTCCGCCAAGGTGGGAAATAGAAGAATTCAACCGCTTTTTGGAACACAAGAAGCTAGAGATAAGAGCCCCTTATAGTTGCTGGAGATTTCAACGCTTGGGCAGTAGAATAGGGAATCACAAGGACCAACAGCAGAGGACAGGCACTACTTGAAGCTTTCGCAGTCCTACATGTGGTGTTAGTTAATGATGGTGCTGATGACAACCTCATAAACGAGAGAGTCCGGTCCAAAATCGACATCACATTTGCCAGTTCCACGTTGGCAAGAAGTATGGAATGGACATTTTTAGACACCTACACCCATACTGACCACCAAGCCGTGATGTACGAAATATGGCGTTTTCCAATAGGGACGTGACAACTTTTTTTTTTAAATAAAACGCAAACCATTTGAGATATTTCAAAACCTTTATTATCGGTTTGAAGTATAATCAAAACATTTATGAATGAAACTCGACTTCGGTCATATGGCCACCGCGGGGACGTTTGCTGCGGTCGATTCGTTAGACCCAATTTTCGATGACTCGGGCACACATTTCGGCCGAAACGGCCGCTATTTCGCGTTCAATGTTGGCTCCGAGCTCTTCCAACGTTGTCGGCTTGTTCGCATAGACCAATGCCTTGACGTAGCCCCAAAAAAAAAATAGTCTAAAGCGTTAAATCGCACGAACGAGGCGGCCAACCGACTGGCCTATTTCTTGAGATAACACGCTCATCAAACTTACTCTCCAATAAATCGATTGTATCGTGTGCTGTGTGGCTTGCGGCACCGTCCTGTTGAAACCACGTGTCGCCCAAGTCCATATCTTCCAATTCAGGCCAAAAATAATCGGTAATCATGGCGCGATAACGATGGCCATTCGCAGTAACGTGACGATCGTTATCGTCGACGAAAAAATATGACCCAATGACGGCGCCGGCATGCAAACCACACGAAACAGTTATTTTTTGTGGATGAAGTGGTAATTCATGAAGCACGTGTGGATTTTCACCCGACCATTAACGCATGGTTTGCTTATTGACGAACCCATGAGCCAAAAATGAGCTTCGTCACTGAAGATGGTTTTGCGATGAAATTCATCATCTTGGCGCATCTTTTCCGGAGCCCAATCGGAGAACGTACGTCGTTTCAAATGGTCCATCGGCTTCAATTCTTGACTCAGCTTGATCTTGTATGGGTGTAAACCAAGATCTTTACACAAAATTCGCCATCAAGTGGTCTGGGCGATGCCCAATTCTTGAGAACGCCGTGGAGTTGACTGATTTGGATCGTTTGCTACGGACGCCTGAACGGCAGCGATATTTTCGACACTTCGACCAACCCATTGTCTCACTGGCACGGCAACGTCACACAACGAATATGTAGATTGAAATTGTTGCACTAAACTTGTTATTGCCTGTCTACTAGGGCGAGAATTATGACCGAAAATTGGAGTTAACGCTCTTAAAGTTGCGGTCACCGACTCCAAATTTCGGTAGTAAATTTTTATAATTTGCAGACGTTGTTTGTTCGTGTACTTCACCATGATGAAAATGCTGAGTTTACTGAATAAATTGACAGTGACTGTTCGATGATTAGTGAAAGGGTGCGTTCACAAATTAAATTCAAAGTTGTCAAGTCCGTATTGGAAAACCCAATATTACCACACAGGGGATTCATCACTAGCAAATTGGCAAAGAAAGCCCAGAAAAATGGGTGGAAAGAGAAGGACCCCGATGCGGAACTGCTCGATTAGATACTAGAAGACCAAATCGAACAGTTTGACGCAGAGGCCGATGCGAACAGGCAGGCTGGAAAAGTCATGAAGTGGCTAACTACCGCATGTGATGCTTCTATGCCACGACAAAGACAACCAGTAGGGGCTATCAAACCAGTATATTGGTGGAACCCAGAAATCGCCTATGTGCGATCGGAGTGCAACAGTTTAAGACGCTTGCAACAAAGAGCAAGAAACCGTATCACCTATCCACAATTACATGCGGAATTCGTCTACAAACGAAAGAAGTTGAGAAATGTGATCCGCAAGAGTAAATATGACACGTTCTATTCCCTAAGGGATGAATTAAATAAGAACCCATGGGGCAGCGTTTACAGGATGGTCATGAAAAGACTACACAACAACAGTAATCAAATGCAAAAAGTAAAGGTGACATGGGCAGAATCGTTGTTGTCCTCTTTCCGCAGTGTGATGAGCTGTTGACAGCGCAAGAGGAATGGAACATCATTGAAGGAGAGATACTTCCCGTGACCACTGAAGAGGTGCTCTTGGCTGCAAGGTGTTACGAGGTCGGACCTCGTGTCCATGCCCTCGCCCAACAACTAATCCCCATAACTTTAATTTCCCCTCTCTGCATGTAAACAGGAAAAATCGTCAAGTAGCTAATTTGTATAAACTACTTTATGCAAATTCTACTTTGCAGTAGATATAAAAAAAGGGCGCTGGCACCGAATAAAAAAAAAAATAGAAACGTCAACGGCAAAAAAAAAAAAATAATAATAATCAATCAAGTTCAGAAAACAACGAAAGCTATTTTCGTTCGAATTACGTTCAATATTCACAATTATCAATAATGATATTAGATCAAGGGACGAAGAAACTAACCATCATCAACAAACTAGTCAGCTGAACAGGGGGAGTCAGGAAATCAACGCCCCCCCTGGAACCTGCATACCAGCGACCAGCAACAACGACCGCTCCACGGTCCGTACAAGTAAGTCACTTCCATCCCCTAGCACTACCCTTACTATATTATTTACAAATTGTTAAAATTTTATACAACAAAGGGTTGTTAAAAAAAAAGACACCGGGGCTGGATGGTATTATACCTCCGAAGAAGTGCTCCTGAGTGCAAGGGTTGTCAAAAAAATCAATACCCCGGGACTGGGTGGTATTCCTAACGCTGTAGTGAAGACTGCTTTAACAAAAAAGCCGGAAGTATTCAGCTGTCTCTTCACAACCTGCCTTCAAACAGGACAATTTACCAAACGATGGAAAAAAAACAGCGGCTTGTGCTTATCCCAAAAAGGAGTCAAGAATATAGAAGCGCCGTCGTCCTATCGCCCGTTGTGCATGTTGGATACAACAGCAAAACTGCTTGAGCGAGTAACTGCCATTCGCCTGGAACAATTCACCGAGGGGACATTGGGGCTCTCTAAATAGCAATACGGGTTCCGGAAAGGTACGTCAACCGGTAAGGCACTATCTGTGGTGTGCGACATCGCTCACAATGCGATAGCTGGAGCACCATGGCCAAAAAATATTGCGCGGTGGTGACACTAGATGTTACAAATGGATTTAACTCTGTGAACTGGAATCGGATTCTAGAAGCGTCGGGCGATCTATAAGTCTCACCCTACTTGGTGCGTATACTAGCTAACTATCTCTTGGATAGAAGACTGCTCTATGACACAGATGAGGGACCACAGGAATATAAAATAACAGCGGGTGTACCCCAGGGGTCTGTATTAGGTCCACTGTTATGGAATATCATGCATGATGGTGTGCTCAGGGTCAATGTACCAGGAGGAGTTAGAGTCATTGGGTACGTATATGATATGGTGATATTGGGCGTAGCTAAACATCTAGATGACCTGGAGAATATTTGCTCGCCAGCAATCCAGAACATTACATGTTGGCTAGATATGGCCGGAGTGAAACTAACTGGACATAAGACGGAGGCAGTTTTAATAAGCAGCCGCAAAAAAGTTGAACACCTTGATTTGGAAATAGAAGGACAAATAATCGGATCCCGTCCTTATATTAAATATCTTGGTGTCATACAGGACAACAGGTTGACCTTCAAAGAACACCTGAGGTAAACGAGTGAAAAAACGGCAAACGTGTGCAAAGTTTTGGCGAGATTGCTACCCAATGTTGGTGGACCCCGGCCCCACATAAGGAAGCTCATAATCAGTGTCAAAACCTCCATTATAATATATGCAGCTCACATATGGGCAGGAGACGTACAGTATAGGTCGTACATGAGGGAAGTGAACTCAGCACGTAGGCTGGGCATTCCAAACGCTATCCGAAGATGCCGCAAATATTTTGGGTGGAAGGACACCACTTGACATTGCAGGTAAAGAAAACGCTGCAATGCATGAGGTCTCACTAGAGAATCGTCGGAGAATGCGGTCACAATTAGAGCTCTCAACCCTAAGGGAATGTCAGTCAACGAAGGTGAGATTTTTCTACCAAAGGAAGATGGACAATGTTTTTTTTCCCTTGTCTTGGGTTTGTTCATTTTGCACTTCACCCGCAAAAGTAAGAAAACAAATCGCCGCGGCGCTTTCGGCTGTTAACCGGCGTAATAAATATTATGTGCAAGGGGAAACGCGACTCTTCCCTTTGCTGGTCAGACACTCAATTCCTAAAGAAAACGCTGTGTTGCATCTCACAAAAGAATCGTCGGTGAATGCAGTCACAATTAGAGCTCTCAAGCCTAGGAGAATGGCAACGAAGGTAGGATTCTTCCACCACAGGAAGATGGGCCCACACCATGATACCTGATATAGAAACCAGGGTGAAAAGGAAACATGGCGAGCTGAATTACCACTTGACTCAGCTAATATCAGGACATGGATGCTTTCGGCAATAGTTGCACAAGTATAAGCATGTGAATCACCCGCACTGCTTGTCTTGCGAAGGCAAAATAGAAAATGCGGAACACGTACTCATAGAGTGCGTGAGATTCGAGACCGCACGAAGGATTTTGGAGCGGAATATGAGGCGAACAGTTACTCCGGCAGGAGTAATAGAATACATGCCGAATTCAAAACAGACATCGTCCGTAGCAAATGATATTCTATGTGACATGATGTAGCAGTTGCGACGCGGCGACCGGAGTAACAGCTAAATTCCGTCCCGCCCCGCGATGGAATATTTAAAATAAAGTTCCGCGGGGATCAATGGGAATATGTGCCTGGGGGGTATGGTTTCAGTCTGTAAAATTCTGGCATGCCTCTGGATCGGTCCAGACGTATCTTTTGAAGATTTCCACCTTCTTACCGAAAACAAAAAAATAAAAACACACAGACGAGCCGAGTAACAGGCAAACTCCGTCCCGCCCCGCGATGATATATCTAAAAAAAAAAAAAAGTTACGCGGGGATCAACGGGAATGTGCCTGGAGGGAGGTGGTTTTACTCGGTAAAAATCCGGCACGTCTTTGGTCCGGTCCAGAGGTATCTTTTGAAGATTTTCACCTTCCTACCGAAACAAAAAAAATAATAAATAAATAAAATCGCAAGCTTTGTTCGTTACCTAATAAACGGAACACGCTGTGGGCTACCTTTCTCCGTAATCGCTCCGCCTGCGACTCCTCCAACTACCTTAGCACTTATTTTCAATTCAACGCACTCTACGATGACCTTTACCATAAATACCTAACAAAAACTCAGGCTAACCTAATAAATGACCCAAAAACGTTTTTCCAATTTATCAATCAAAAACGTAAATCCGATGATTATCCCACCTCCCTCTCATATAATTTGGAAACCTCATCGGATTCACATGGGATTGCGAACCTCTTCGCATCAGTTTTCAGACAATCCTTCATAGACGACTCTTTCGTTCCCGACCTCACCTATTTAAATTACGTACCAAATTTCTTTCTCAATTTGTAAATCCACCCACGATAGAAAACAATCTAACCCAGCTCAAAGAAGAATTCACCCCCGGGCCCGATGGTCCCAGCGTTATATTCCTTAAAAAATGCTCCTCCGTTCTCTTTCCCCTCTTTCGAATATTTTCAATCTGTCGCTCTCTCAAGGTGAGTTTTCTAATATTTGGAAAACATCGTTTATCACGCCTGTGCTATCTCAAACTATCGTCCCATCGCCAAACTCTCCCACATCCCCAAAGTGTTTGAAAGCATTTTCTACCAAAGGTTACGCTTCCACTGTAAATCCCTAATTTCACCCAGGCAACATGGCTTTCTTGGTGGAAGATCTACCGCTACTAACTTAGTCGAATTTCCCAAACACTTCTAGCCCTAGAGAGCGGCAACGAGGTCGACGTTGTCACTACGGATTTTAGTAAAGCCTTCGATAAAATCTCACAGACTGATATTTTTTAAACTATCCTCCTTGGCCTTCGGACCCATATTAACAAGGTGGATTTCGTCATACCTGAGTAATCGCCCTGTGAGTAGGGCGTTAGAATATACTCACAGCTAGGCCGGCTTGTCGTAAGAGGCGACTAAAGGCCAAGTGGTAGGTGGGGTCCCAACGCCCAGTGTAATATCACCCCATCAAGCTATAGGTTCTGTGAAATGGTCGGGAGAAATCCCTGGTCAGCTTTCGGAGGTTGGCTGATGGACCGGTTCGAGAAAAGGTTGGTTTAGGTGGTAGTCTGTCAGGGGGAACATCATGCAGATATTATGATAAACAACTGAACTTTAAGAAATTCTGTCCACGCTCGACTGGTAACGGCATAAGTTTCATCAATACTAATGTAAACGCCGTCCACCAATCTTTGCAAACAGCGAAACCTGATATCCTTGCTATAACCGAGACCCAGGTCGATTCGTCAACTGATTCGACATATCTTCGTTGCTCAAGATACGACTTACATTCGAGATTCTGTTTTAAGGGCGTAGTATGCGTCTTCACGCGGTCCAATCTAGCTTGCCAGAGGATGGAGGCGTTGGAACCCAATAATATGGACATCATATGGTTGAGGGTCGTGCTGAGGAATTCTGTTAAATTTCTGTGTTGTCTTTACCGCTCCCCGAATGGTGATCGACTAGCGACATATTTTGAACATCTTTCACATACCGTCGACTGGATACAGATCAACCACCCAACTTCCGAAATTGTTGTCTTTGGTGATTTTAATGTGCACAATTCCGGCTGGTTGGTAGATTCTAACAGAACCGACGAGGCTGGGAGGCTGGCGGAGATGTTTGCTGTTAGTCACAGCTTGACTCAACTCGTGGAGGAACCAACGCGAGTGCCGGATGCCCGAGGCGATTATGCCAACACCCTGGATCTGTTTTTGACATCTGAACCGAGTATCTATACCGTAGGGGTTTCTGCGCCACTCGGAAACTCAGACCACTGCTTGGTATCTGTCGCGCAAACACTTGCATTTCAAGCGAATAACCGGCCTAGGCATCTTCGCCATGTATGGAAGTATGGGGCTGCTAAGTGGGACGATTTGCGAGATTTCTGCGCATCATTTCCATGGTGGGAGGTGTGCTTCGGAGACTCCGATGTTAACGCCTGCGCGGAGTCGGTCACAGAGATTATTCTTGGAATGGAGATCTACATTCCACAGTCCATCAAACGAAGCCTATCTGATAAACCGTGATTTGACAAAAAATGCGAGCAGATTACAGCGGCAAAAAATAGAGCTTTTAAGCAATGACGCTCCAATCCCACCGATGTTAACAGAACGAATTTTGTTAGAATCAGAAACGCGTGCAACCAAGCGATTGATACCGCGAAGAAAGCTCATAACGACAGAGTGACTAATAAACTCCTTCGGTGCTCGACTGGTTCGCGCTCCTTCTGGTCAATGGCAAAAACTGTCAACAGTAACTTCGCTTCCTCCTCTTTTTGTCCTCTGTTGGTGAGAGACAGCGGGACGTTAGTCACAAATTCAAAGCATAAAGCTGATGTGTTCGCGAATTTATTTTCCGCGAATCCAAATCACGATCCCGGTCTTTTAGAGCCACCTGTGATCGCACCGGCATGATCTTCCATGCGGGTTGTGAGATTTCGCCAGCGTACTATTGAACGGATTCTACGTGAACTGGACTGTATGAAGGCAACCGGCCCGGACGGAATACCAACAATAGTCCTTAAGAACTGTGCTCCAGAACTATCGCCGGTTCTTGGCAGACTCTTCCGCTTATCTTATGCTCGGAGGACGTTTCCTGCCTGCTGGAAAATCGCATGAGTTCAGCCAATCTCAAAGACGGGAAAAAAGTGTCCCCCACAAAATTACCGTCCGATAGCATTACTGTCTATGTTATCTAAGGTGATAGAAAAAGTCATCAATACTGAGTTAATTAAGTATTTGGAGTGCAACGGACTTCTGAGTGATCGTCAATATGGATTCCGTGGCAGACGGTCCACGGGCGACCTTTTGACACTTATAACCGATATATGGACATCTGCGATTGAGCGGCATGGTGAGTCAAGGGCCGTCGCATTGGATATCTTCAAGGCGTTTGACCGCGTCTGGCACGGGGCATTGCTGAGCATGTTTCGTTCATATGGACTTGTAGCGTTCTACGAACGCACAATTCCGCGCAGGTAAGGTCCCTACCCTTCAAGGAACATACCTACCTGAAACATTTAGCCAACGTTGAGCCCGACACTAAAAAGCAAGGAACTGAACGTCTCTCAAAGCTTTTGATGCCAAGCTCAACAATTTGCGGTTCATCATGTCTGAAACAAAGGTATAAACATCCATGCATCCTATTCCTAAAAGCCATTCCCAAAAATGTCATACATTCTGCCTGCGCCCAGGAACATCTCATCAAACCGGCAATTCCGAGTATCGATACAAAAGAATTGCTATCACCAAAGAATGAGCCGATCAACGGATGCACGTGCGGGTAATCTAATGCAAGGACCACCCAAATCCGTTGAACAACAGAAGGCAGCCACGACCTATCGTAATCAATAATATCTCAACGAGATATCCGATTGTTTATGAGGAGTTAAGCCAACAAAGGCAATACTCCAGTCCCACGGTCACGCTAGAATTTCACACCATTAGAAAGATCTAATGGATTTCGATTTCGGGTACCAAGTCAAATAAGACCAACGGACTGTACGTCCAAACAATCGCCGAATATCTCCGGTCTGCGCGCCAGATGTCGTATGTAAATAAGGCGGCACACAATCGGCAACCGTCGAACTGAACTTCGATCGCCACCACGGACGGCGATAAGGATGTATGCAAGGAATGACTTTCTCCTTTCAGGAAAATAGGAAATTACCCCTGGGATGAAATAGCATGCTGCTAACAGAGATTTCGGGAATTCTGTTAGCAGAGCGAATAGGGAAATTTTTCCGTACAGATACAGATACCAGTTTTGAATCTGGATATCTGTGTGGGCAGACAGTTAGTCTATATCGAGCATCCGTCCAAGGGTCATCACAGAGAAACTCCACCGAGGAGGTCGAGCCACGCGACGAATTAGAAATAGAGCGAAACATATTGATCCGACATTCGGGAAAGTGCAGCGTTAATCTCTTTCTGTGCCGAAATAATTAAATTAAGTGAGGACCATAGATTCTGAGACTGACAAGTTATCCTCATCGCGACCCCATTGTGGTACTCGTATCGTGTGCGATTCTAATTTATCTCGTGTGTAATTGTGCGGAAAATATTGAGTGTAAGGCTGTATGCACTAGCCAGGAAGAAAGAAGAACATCTTAAATGTAAGACGGATGTGTATGTAAGATGAGGTGTAGTGTCAATTGTGTTGTTTCCATTCCGCAACCGACCATTTGACTAAAAAAACTAAATATACAAACAAGCAATAAAAACAAAAGAGTGTTTCAAAAAGTAGAACTGCGTTTCATTTGTGACAATTTCTCGGTGTTGTATTTCTGCCGATTCGCTCCGTGTTCGATTTGCGAACAGCGTTCGGCGGAACACTGCACCAGTTATAGACAGGCAAAACATCCGCCAAAGACTTTCCCAGCAGCTTTGCGACTGGACAAATAGCTTCCTCAGAAATCGATCAATCCGAGTTGTTGTGGATGGCGAGTCTTCGGATCTGTATTCTGTTAATTCGGGAGTGTCCCAAGGTTCTACTTTGGCTCCAACCTTGGTTTTGCTTCACATAAATGATTTGTTGGAGACAACGGATAACAAGGTGTTCAGTTTTGTGGATGATAGTACGCTTGTTTCCTCCTTTTCGAGTGTTCGGCCGATTAGTGCATCTGCGTCGCATCTAGATAGGATCCTGCAGTGGGGAGAGGCCAATCTCGTCGACTTCAATGCACCGAAGACACAATATACAACATTCACAAAGAAAAGTGGATCATCGGTTCCACAGATCTGGGAAAAGCTTGAAATTGCTCGGCGTCACGGTCTGTGGGAATGTATCGTGACATAAACACGTGTCGAGCATCGCCAGGTCAACGTCACGAAAACTGAGCTATCTTTTTAGAGCCAAGACATATTTTAGTCCGGCCCAACTTCTTCTGTGGGTATATTTTACTAGTCACGAAGCACGGGCGCGGGTTAGTCAAATACCCAACAAATAGTTCACGGGATACTGTGCACTTCAGAAGAATGTCAAGTAAAAACGCAAATGTTGTTGTTCCGTGTAATGTTCTCTTTATTTTTGTTTATCTGGAATCGCTGCACATACACATTGTTCACCCAGCTGGGTCGTTCTTAATACACGAATTGTTTCACTTAGTGTAGCTCTTTCTAATGTTTCTGGTCGCAATACAAAATAAAGTATCCGTACAAAGTTAACACTTGGCGTGGGTTACTATTGAATTTAAATTATTTAATCAACTCACAATGCTTCTGGTAGCAATAGAAAATAAAGTATCCGTACAAAGTTAACTCTTGACTTGTCGTATTCTCCCGGCTCCTGTAACGCAACGACCAACACGTGTTGCCGGTTGTAAGGTTATTATATGACTGCTCGTGTATCTATATGTTGCTTCGCGCGGATATCTCTATTCGAGATTGCACACATACAGAGAAAGGGCCTGTACATGGAAAGGACAGCATTTCAAATATAAACTGAAGTCGAATAAAGAGAAGCGGCAACAACAACTGCCTAAATGATATTCGAATTCAACTCAGGTCAGCTGTGCAAATAAATGGTCGCTCGGATAGCGGCCGGAAAAGGTTGCTATGTTTGAACTAGCGATTCGTTGACGCATAAATAGGTTTTTGAGTATTATGTCAACAGAACGCTATTTCGAGGGTCATGCGCGAAGATACGCGTTTATTTATCTTAGCTAATGGTATATGGGTTCTTAAGGAAACTATACCGTGGGACCTGATCATTTCCAAACAATCATGATCGTGTCCGACTCGATGATCGGTTATCGATATAGGCGATCGATCATCGGAAATCTGGCTTGCAGATGTGCAAGCAGGAGAGTTGCCCATAGTGTCCTCTTGGACCAACGGATTGTTGGAACAAGAAGACACAGGAGGATCGGTGTATGTTTGGTTGGCATGTGTTCGTATGATGCCATGACAAGATGATATGTTATTGAAAGGGTAGCTTAACGCTGCTCGATTGCAGGTCAGCAAAATGGCTTGTTGGGTGTGGAAAGGCGGGTTAATTTAAAGGGAATGGGTGGTTCTTTGTAAATGTTTTAAAGAAGCGCCACACTTATCCTGTATAAATCCCAAACTAGACCCGCGCTCGTATATTGCTCGCATGTTTGGAGCTCGGGTCATAAACATACCCTCGACTTACTTGAGTACATACAGAGACGAGCGCCCCGCCTGATCGGGGACTCGACGCTTTCGTCGGGGCTACACCCGAAGGCGCGTAGCCGATCTCTGTCTGTTTTACAGATATTATCACGGGTATTGTTCTTAGGAGATGTGTGGTATTGTTCTACCCAATTCGGCTTATATGCGCTCCACAAGACAATCCGATGGATCGCACCAGCATCAGAACTCGTTCCGTTACAGAGTGGGGAAGGTGTGTAACTCCCTTCCCACGCGAGTGTTCCCGAAGCGTAATAACCTGCAACTGGTCAAAAAGAACAGCAACAGTTATTTGGCATCTCGGGGCGCTCTCTCGGCGCTATAGGTTCGCCTCTTCCGAGAGAAGTGTAATATAATATTGTGACGCATATGACAGTCAGTACTGGAATATTCGGGAAAGTCCAAAACAAGCACTGGAATATTCTATAAAGTACTGGAAAACTGGAGACTAGAACATCCAAGATTATGGAACGGACGGAAACGAAATGAGAATGTGAGAAACGATAAAAAGACGTCGAGACTGCTGATGGTGACAACCAAAAAAGGAGAAAGGGAAGTCAAGAAAATCGTTGAGTGTACGGGATAAGTACGGTTATTATCAATAAATTAATAAAGTGTGATATTAGTTAGAAATCGATTTAACGGCTCTTATTTACTGGAAATAATCAATCCAGCGAACCCTAAGCTCGCTACAATATATATAGATACATATAAAAAAAAATCGGCTCTACTAAGTACGTTTCAGATGTTTTCTCAAATCCTTTTCGTACTACCTCTGGAATCCCCCAGGGCAGTCATTTGGGTCGCCTTTTGTTCATATTAACAACAAACGACATCGATATGATTACCAAGCTTTCCTGTATGTCCCTTTACGCCGGCGATACCAAATTCTACAAAACAATTTGTTCTCCGCTTGATTCTTTTCTTCTCCACATAGACCTTGACAGCTTTTCGTATGGTGCCAGGAGAATATTCTGGAGCTTAATGTCGACAAATGTCAATAAAATCACGTTTTCGCGGAAGCGGAAAAGAATATTAGAATAGGACTTTCAATAGTGAAAAAAAAATTCTCTACTATCGATAGACTTCTACGTCGTTACCACAAAAAATGTATCTAATAACAAAAATGTGTAACTCAGTGAGAAGGAATTCATTTGCACACATGGTACACTTTCGTTTAATTACTACATGCAGATTCATTTTTGTCGAGCGTTCATATTTCATATGCAAAATCGCAAGTATTTGCTTCAGTATAAAAAGAAAAATAAAAACTAACCTCATGTTGCAGAAGTTTCTTATTCTGGCCAGAGAACGTTCCATCTGCTGTATATTCCGAATGCTTTGCGGCCTCCAATTCCCCTTCATTTTGCAGTTTGACAATTTTCTGCTGTGAGCGTTTTTGGCGTATCTACAAAACAAAGCAACAAAATGTTAAAACAACATCCATTGTACTTATGAGTACATACGTTTTGCAAATAAGTTAACCTTTCAGATTTGGTCGGGGATATTTTAGCGGATCCATTCGATCCCTTATTAGGTAGGGTAAAGTTGCACTCCGTCTGTAATGGTTTCTGAACATCCATTTCGTGACGCATAGAGTTCATAATAACTTTCTAAATTAAAAGCCATTTGAATATTACTGGAATAGAGTTACTCAAATTGGGTACCTTTTCACTACACGAACGAATTTCAACCTTTTCTGCTTTGTCGACTGAATCTGCATTCTTTTGTTTGGGATTCAAGTGCTACAACGAATAATGTATTTTAAGAACAAAACAAAGTAAATCTGTCAGCAGAGAAACATACTTTTTTCCGTAGTTCCAGAATATACTCAATTCTTTGAGATTGGGTAACAAGTAGTGGTCTCTTTCCAGTTGCCTGCTTATTTTTGTCCCCACAAATTTCAAATATATCGTTGTTTGGCGGGGGTGGAAGGACTTTATCAGCATATGTGATCCCCCTCTTCTCGTGTGAAGTTCCTCCGCAACCGACTATGTTGTAATTGCTCATGCTAACAGAATCACTAAAACAAATTTCAGAGGTATCTGCCTCCGACTCAGCCACAACTACTGCGTCTTTAATTTTGTAATCATTGTTCTCGTTGCGCTTGCACCAATCCATGACCTTTTCTGCAGAGATTGAATCGCATGAGGAACCAGTAGACAATGGATTATGATGAGTGTAACGTAGACTTATAGCATTTATTTTATTCTCAATAAGTTTATCGTTTCTAGTATTTTTCTGCCATGATTTAATCGGTTTTGTTTGCAGTGATTTCAATTTGGTATTGAATACATCTCCGTCTTTTATGGCATAATTGTACTTGATGAGATATTCGCTTGCGTAAAACTCTTTGCCGGCATGGCTGATAATTTTTAAATCGCCAAAACTCTGTACTTGCTGATCTCGATTAATTATATGAGATGATATAAATGATATCGATGCCGCATCATTAATAATCTTCTCCAAGTGTTCGCAAGCACGAGGGGACCAAGCTGATTTCATGACTGTTCGATTTAACATGGTAACAAAATCAAAATCCCTTTCAGCCGGTACTATGTCCGTAATACCACCCAAACGAATATGATTAATCTGCATTTTGTATATCTCCGGTAATCGACGAATATGACAAACTTTGGTTTGAAATGGAAACCCATAATCAATCGCCCACAATACATATTCATTTTCCTGTTTGTTAAACTCAAATATATGTTCTACACGGCCTCGTATGTATTTTTTCCAAGGCACAAATGATATTGCAACAGTCTCACCAATTATTGCCCGATGCGGAGTTAGGCTCAACGATCTGCGTTCACTGTAAAGAGCCTTCAACGAATCCTCAATTCCTTGTAATTCATGTATGGCAGGATTCTGTCCATCGACCTTATGAAACCAGAATAGGTAAGGACTAATAAAATGTGGAATCGTTATCAATTCTCCCTCTTCCATAATGACGCTTTAGTCTGTCTAAAAATAATAAAAAAGATAATATTCGGTTTTTCGTAGAAGTGAAAAGAATGTGAACACAACTATTGCAACGGATTATCTTATTAGTACAGTAAGCGAACGCTTATTCTTCAAAATTTTCCGCGTGCTAGTAACAACCAAAAAGAAATAACAAACTACTTCACAAAATACTATTCTAAGTGCCGCTGTGCGGTCTACTACCATACCGACAAGCGGACATTAGATACTCGGTCATGCTTTACAATCAAACGACTATTCACAATAATATATTATTTTAAAACCAAAAACTTACAATTAAAAATGTAGTCAAATAAATGTAAGGCAATTAGTTGCAGCGGTATTTCTACAATATTTATTTATGAATTTCATGGATTAACAATTAAAATTTGTTTTAGTAATTATTTCGTTCGGATTACGTTTTTTTTTTTTGTTGTTAAGTGTAGTAAAAAAATAAAAAATTGTAAACTTAACTTATAGCTAGACCTTACACTGTAAGCCCATTATTACTGTATACCAATTGTGACTGATCTAGTACAATAGGACGATAATGGATGGACTTCCGGCTCCTGGCCTTCCTCTTGTCCGAGCAGTGACGGCGGGTGGATGTAAGATAGAAATTAAAATTGTGAATGCCGATAATTTAAATAAAAATATAATTCTTAAAACATCAGGTGTGGGGTTTACCACAAAGGCATAAAATTTCAGCGGATCATCAAACGTAATCGGATTAATCCCCGTACAAAATGATGCTCGATAGACCCGGGAAGTACGTGATGACGGAAGCCCTGCGCGAGTTAGAGATAGATGTCCAGACCACAGCCTTGATTGAGCGGATGCGGACAATATACAAGGAAGCGTTTGGTCATTCTGAGCTTGAAAATATAGGCGAAGAATCTTCCGGAACTTCAGATGTGTTCACAACTTCTGACGGAGCACTCTCTATTGACGGAGCGTCCACTTCGGGTGGAGCCCCTACTTCAGGCAAAGCGCTCGCTTCCGACGGTGCACCGATTTCTGACCTAGCTGGTCAGCGGATGGCTAGCGGACGATCAACTTCTGAAGTAACTTCTGGGACCATTTCCGATGATGCTGAGGAGCGAGAACTCGCTCGACTGGAGAGAAGAAAACTGCAGGCGGAGTTGGAAGATATGGAGCCAGTTCCGGCGACTACAAAAAAGGTGGACTTCGACGACATTGAGAATGCAGTCCCTTTATTCTCCGGTGACGACAATTGTAGTATTCGTAAGTGGGTAACAGACCAAATACCTCTGGGCACGTCGACTTTTGACAGGAACTGCCAAGGTACTGTGGGTGGTTAGTGGTTGGTGTGCCGACACGGGAACTGGTTTACTACTCCCCCACTATGTTAAGCCACAAACTGTTTACCAAAAGAATATTCAAGAGTTCTCAAAAAGGGGAAAAATAAAACGCACGATGTTAATGTGTTGTGGCGAGCTTAGGGTTCGCTGGATTAATTATTTTTAATAAATAAGAACCGTTAAATCGATTTGAATTAATATAACACTTTATTAGTCCGTTAATAACAACCGTTACTTTTACCGTACACTTAACAACTTCTTGACTTATGCTTTCGTACTTATCGCGTCTTTGACTGCTTACTTCTTACTTATCTCCCTGATCTACGTGCGACGTATTTATACCGTTTCCTCTTTCTGATTCGGCGTTTGGTTTCCGTCCGTTCCATAGCCTCGAATTTTCTACTGCCCATCATCTCCAGTTTTCCAGTACTTTCTAGAATATTCTAGTTCTTTGTTTTGGACTTTCTAGAATATTCTAGTACTGATTGTCATATGCGTCACAGTATTTATTATTAATTTGTGTTTATTGTTGGATCTTATGTAAAACTATTCCTATTTACTCTAATACTCAGTACAAACATTCAATGAATAAGTAATAATACACGATACTGTTTCTTGATTTATTGACCAACAGATTCTAATTTATGTTCGCTTGAGGTTATTTCACTCACGATGTCAAGTGTTGTTGTTGTTGTTAAAGTGTTCTATTTTATGTAAACATATTTACATTTACTTTAAAACTCAGTACGATCATTCACTGACTAAATAATTATGCACGTAAAAGGGGAACCAGGTAAGGTAAGCAACACACGTTTTTAACCTGCACTTTAACTAACATCCACGCAGTCGACTCACACGATTCGAACTCGACTGGTCTCCTCGGCGTTTGAATTTTGACTCCTTGTTTCCACCCTTGGCTCGTGCAAAGCCAACTCGCCAATGGGGTGAGATCCCTCCCGCGGTGAGAGAGGATTTCTCTCTCCCGATGGTGAGGTACCAGGGAGAGGAGCTCGCTGGATAGATCCTGGTGGTGTGTGTGCAGTTGATCGTATAGATCGCGTTGTTTATCCATGCGCTGGAACGAAGGATAAACGAAATTGCACCAGGGACAAAGAACAAAGGGAAAACGTACCAAGGGCATCATGGGTAATGCAGCTGAGTAAATACTCTGCGCCTCATTAGAGCAACATTGGGTGCTAAAAGGCATTTCAGATCTTACACAATGGCAATTGTGTATAGTATCTATGACGGCGGGAAGAACCGAATTCTTTGTTTGCATTTGTTTATGCTGAAGAATTCGGTTTTGGCGGTTATGTGCGAGATGCGGTGATTGTTTGTCGGTTGGACAAACGGATCGTGGTGATTGGTATTGCAGCTGTGTAAGCAAGCTGCTTGCCATTGCTTTTGTCGTTGTGCAAAAGGTTGGCTAGACATGTGCATGCAGGAAAATTGCTGCGCACATGTGGGACAGGAATTGCCGGCGAGGGGAATCGATAAGATCCTTAATGGTTCACGTTGGATGTGTACCGAAATGCTTTTTGAGGAAACTCGCTGTTGCTTGATGCAGGGAAATGATGATGGCCTTGGGGAGGAATATTTGCAGCTTTGTGGATGGGGAGTTAGTCTGAAATTATGGGTGGTTCTTCAGGTAATCTTTAAATAACTCCCACAGTACTTTTGAGAACCGTTCGGATCTCTCTGGGTTGATCTTTGCTAGTGTGCTAATTGATCCATTGTTTACTCATGCAACGAGGTCATGGGTAAACGAAACTGAGAAAATGGGATGAACAAAGGACATCATAGGTTCATGGATGCAAATGTATAAATAGACCGCAAGCCATTAGGGAAATTGGTGCTAAAAGCAATTCAGATTCACACTGTATCTTTACTGGCGGAAAGGGTCGAATTCTTTGAATGCATGTTTATATGCTGAAGAACTCGGTTTTTGGCGGCTAGACGCTAGATGCGTAAACGCTTTTGTCGATTGGACAAAGGCTGCCGAGACTGTAGATAAGCCAAGAAAATGAGCTGCGCACATATGTGGCAGGGTACGCTGGCTGACATGGGCGCCGATAAGTTTTTCCAATCTATGATTATGCTTGGTATAAAGAATTCTTCCAGAGAATTTTGAATGATGCATTAAATGCATGAATGATGGGAATTCTTTACAGGAAATTCTGGGCGATGAATTAGGTGCCCTTGGGAAGGAAATGTTTGCAGGTTTGCAACGGGAGTTAGGTTGGAATTGTGGGCGGTTCTTCCGTATGTTTAAGGAACCCCCACAGGTCGACAAAACAAGGGGTGCCAAAACACTGTCAACATTTATTTTTTATTCTCGAACTAAAACGCAAATATTTGTTGTAATTTTTTTTCTTTATTCTTTACTGTGAAACAGTACTTGCGGATCTCCTACTAAAAAAATGTTGTTTCCAGTTGTACCAATGCTTCGGCTATCCACCTAATTGAATGTTTTTTTAAGTAAGCATCCGAGTTATAGTCTTTGGAATAATAATGAATGAAACATTTACTATCGGTCGCGGCACGACAAAGCATAGAGTACCAAACCTGTCAAAAATTCTTTTTTATCCTTGAATTAAAACGCAATTGTAATTTTTTTTTCTTTATTCTTTACTCTCATTCATTTGATACTTTTCCAGTATACTTGCTTAGGGATAGCATCTTCCATTTGAAATCCCATCCATTCCTTTTCTTTACTCGCCTACAGCATCACTCATTAACATCGCATTATTAGCTAATGCTTTGTGTGTGGGACAAAGAAAAACAAAAGGAAAGGTGCTCCGAAAAATGCAATTGGGACGCGAAGTGAAGCCGCGAAGCTAACGATGGAGAAAATGGAACACCAAATGGAGGAGGACAGTGAGCTCCCCTCTTGCAGTAGTAAGAGCATGACTAGAAGAGACACGCCGGAAGAGAAAATATGGCTGCGCTCAAACAGCAAAAAGCCATCCAACAACAACAAAGCCGAAGTCAAAAGTCGGCCAACCGCAACAGGTCAACGTCAACAGCAGCTACAAACACAAAATCGCCCCAGGAACAGCAAGCAGCACAACAGCAGCAAATCAACAACAACAACAGAAAAAATAAAGATGCTACTAATTAACACCATGGATATTGAGTGTAAGGAATTGGTAAGTCTTTGTGAGCTAGCTGTAGGCAACGATTTTGGTAACAGGCATTCCATTCAAATCTATACCGTGGCAGACCGCGATAAAATAAAAGAGGTTTTAAAAAGAGCCACCGCGGAATTTTACTCGTTCACGCCGAAACAAACAAAGTGGGTAACAGGTCTATTAAAGGGCGTCAACCATGAAACGGAACCGGAAGCTCTGCTCGAAATGCTTGAAAAGCTGAAGCATGAACATCTAGAGTTCAGCGCGGTAAAACCGTTCACCACAGCCAAGGCAAGAAGAGAAAACCGTAAGCTAACTTTCTTTTTGGTTCAATTATAACCGAGCAGCAGAATTGGTGGTCTAGGGGCAATTACAGTCCTGAAGAATCAAAGAACCGAAGGCTCTGCTTGAAATGCTTCAAAAGCTGAAGCACGAAGATCTCGAGTTTACCGCGGTAAAACCGTTCACCACAACCAAGGCATGAAGCAAAAACCGGAAGCTACCCTTCTTTCTGGTCCAATTAACACCCAGCAGTAGAATTGGTGGTCTAAGGAAAATTACAGTCTTGGATCATCAAATTGTCACATGGGACAAATTAAAATAAAGGCAGAGACATCCTGCTATGTGTCCGCTGCCAAAGGTTTGGTCACGCAGCGGCGAACTGTGAAATGCAGCATCGTTGCGTAAAATGCGGGCAGGTCCATAAGGGAGAAGAATGCCATCTGGGGAAAGAAGGGGTAGAAGACAAAGCCCTTCTAAAGTGTCCAGTGTGTCGGATTTAGGGACATCCCGCTAACTATCGAAGATGGAATTAATGCCGAGAAGGGTGACTCGGCGAAAAAAAAAACAGAGACAACTCGAACAAGAACAATGGCTGTAACATCACAGCGGTCGTACGCACTATTTGCGTCGGGCGGGAGAATAACAAAACAGTCTACAACACTGGTAGCCACAAATACTCCCACACAGACTGAAACAACACCACAAGCAGACGTGTTCACGTTCTTGCTCAATCTGCAGAGAGAGATGACATAGCTGCAAAGACAAATAAACGAAACCTACTCGCATTTGCCCAGTCTAGATAAAAAGTCAATATAAACCCTCTAACCAAAATATCAATCAAAGCTCTTGACTTCACTTCTGAGAACTGAGAGAAGAGTCACTCTGTTCAACCTTTTGCAAGATAAAAACGCTGATGTACTTCTGGTGGGCGAAACAAAGATATACCAGAGATATAAGAGGGGGCGCATAAAAACGACGATATTATACGAATAGATCGACCTAACTCCTCTCAAGGGGGAGGTGTCGCAATCCTTATTAGAAAACGAAACCATCATAAAGTTATATATAGTGGAGAAGTGGGCAGGTTCGGGTGCTGGAAGCCTGTATCGTACGCATACCCCTTCAGCAAGAGAGGGGGTTGTATGCGATTGCGTCTACCCACCTGAGGAACACCAACATAACCTCTTTATACCGGAGCTCGAGACTCTCTTTCGATGCTTACAATTGCACCTGGACAAAAACTATTTTATTCTGGGTGGTGATATGAATGCCAAGCATAAAAATTGGGGAAATTATGTATCTAATGCCAGAGCAAGTCAGTTGGCTGGTTGGTTAGATCTGTATCATGTAGAATATAAAACTGACCCTCTAGCCACGGAATATCCATTGTTCTCTAGAGGAAATCGTCCTTAGGTATTTACCTTATTGACTCACGACTGAGACTAGCATCAACAGACGAAACAGAAACTACGAACAATTGAATACGACAGTGACCACTGGGCATTGTAGGTTTGCGGTATAGCTCGTCCAGTTCGTGGTTATGGAGTTTTTTCCATTGCCTTCCTCCTCGTCATATTTACCGCCAAAAGCCCTAAAAATGTATTCTCGAATACGCGGAATTTGTTTTCTTCCGGTTTTGTGAGAGCCCATGTTTCGCATCCGTATAGAACAATCGGCATGATTATGGTCCTATAGACACGGAGCTTTATGTTACGTAATAGCAGTTTGGATTTTAATAGTTTACTGGCTGCATGCCAACTAGCGTTGCCGGAATGTAGTCTTTTGTTAATTTCCTTTGACGTTTCGTTTCTGGTCGTCAGTATCGTTCTCAGATATTTAAATTCTTTGACATTTTCAAATATTTTGCCCCTGACGTTTATATGTGTTCTCTGAGGTCCACCTGCTCTCGTCGTAATCATGTATTTCGTTTTGTCTTCGTTTATTTCTAGGCCCACCTCTTCTGCTGCTTGCATGATGATTTCACAGTTTTTACTTATAGTTTCGAGATTATCGCCCAGAACGGCGATGTCATCCGCATACGCGAGCACTTGTGTGACTCCGTTCAGGGATGATCCGGTCGTGTTGTCGTCTTGTACCTTTCTGATAACATACTCGAGGACAAGGTTAAAAAGGCATGGTGAGAGGCCATCCCCTTGTTTTAGTCCGTCCCGGATTTCGAATGGTTCTGAGAGGTGGTTTTCTATTCTAACTCGCCCTTTGTAACAAAGTATTTTGCATACAATGCAATACACGCCTTTCCCACAGGCAATTGAAATTCGCTTATGATCATTCATCCATTCAAAAGCAAAGCCTTCTCCACGGGCAATTAATTCATATCGGATACGTTGCGATAATTACCCATTCATACCCACCTTCCAAAGCCCAAACAATTATCATATATCAATCAAACACTTGACCCACTCCCCAAGGCCACCGCATTCTGCTTCGAATTTCAAAAATCAAACGAGCACCTGTCCGTGGACCTGCACAGTGTCATATTTCAAATACATTTTTTTTTGCCGGGAAACAAGTGTGATACAAGATATATGACACGAGCGGTGTTGTCAAAGGCCACCGACTACGAAGTAATTGAGCGTCGGAAAAGTCGTGAGTTCGACGAAATAGCGAACACAGCAGTGAGGCGAAATTAATCGTACGATTTGCACACACGGGCAATGCCCTATAATTCATTCTTCGTATGAAACCAATTAAGTAATTGTTGAATTACTTTTTTGCATTTACAGCAGGGCAAATTAAACGATTATGGAATATTGCCAATGACCTATGACCGGCAAATAACCTCAGAATAGGTTACATATGCTGGGTGAGGAAAATGCATCATCTGCACTTCTTCACCAATAATTTGGTATAAAAAAGGTGGTGCAATGTAATAATATAACAAGAAGACTGCGGCCTTGCATAAGTACAGCGGGTCTGCTTGTTTCTAGATAAAACAAACAACTGTCACAAGGGATTGACATTCCCCTGTAAAGTTGATTACTAACAACGTGTAATTAAAAGTAAAGCTGATATGTGCCCGAATACTTCATATAAAGAATAATAAAGACCGCGAACGCATGCTTCTCCGCGCACTCGAAAAACCACTAATTTTGATTCACGACTACGCTCGGAAAAACAACTTTTTGACCCACTTAAAAGTTTCTCCCCCTCATAATCGACTTGTTTTTATCATTCTTGGATACTTTAAGGAGCGTTTAAGCCAATAAAAAATATGTGAAAAAAAATCACAAGGTGATGTTACTTCTTAACTCAGGTCGTAAATAAACTAGGGGTGATAGGGAGTATCAGGTGATATAATTAATAATGAGTTTAGTCGACCCGTACATAGGTAGAGTTTTTTCTGTGCACGATTTTAACAAGTATATGCGTTGATATACATGGGTGGCCTCAAAAGTTTCCGACTTAACAAAGATACAAGACATTTTTTCTTAAAATTTATTTTTATTTTTCTACACAGTCTCCTTGTAACTCTACACACTTCTCCCAGCGGGGCTCTCATCTCTCTAACCCGTCCATGTAGTATTCGGGGTTTTTCTCTGCAAAATAAGTGTTCACGAAGGTGATTGCCTCCTCAGTTGATGAAAACCTCTGTCCTCCGAGCGCAATTTTTAGGTTAGGGAACAAAAAGAAGTCGCTTGGGGCTAGATCTAGTGAGTAAGGCGGATGGTCAACCAGTTCAAACCATAAGTCGTGGATTTTCGCCATTGCAACCGCTGAGGTGTGAGACGGCGCGTTGTCTTGGTTAAACAGGATTTTATTTTTCTGCAAATGTGGCCGTTTTTTCGCAATTTCTGCCTTAACTTGGTCAAGTAATGATGCGTGGTATGCTCCTGTAATCGTTTTTCTTTTTTGAAGATAGTCGATTAAGATAACTCCATGACTGTCCCAAAAAAAAACAGTCGCCATAACATTCACACACACGAAAAAACAGCTTTTGTTTTTTTAAAAGCCAATCCCCTTTGCGCTCCACTGTTTTGACTGTATTTGTGTTTCGGGCGTATAACGGTGTATCCAAGTTTCATCGACAGTAATTAATCGGCGCCAAAACTCGAATTTATCGCGCCTAAACTGCGCCAACAGAGCGTTGGACATGTCCATTCGAACACGTTTTTGGTCTAACGTGAGCAAACGCGGCACCCGACGCGCGGACAGCTTTCTCATGCCCAAATCTTGATTTAATATGCGACAAACGCGATCTTTCGACATTTTCTTAGGCTCTGCTATCTCTCTCACTTTAATTCGGCGGTCGTCTAGCACCATTTGGTTAACTTTAGCGATGTAACTTTAGCGATGTAACTTTAGCGATGGCCTTTGCAATACAAGCAGTATGGGTGATTCACATGTTTATACTTGTGCAAGTATTGCCGAAAGCATCCATGTCCTGATATTAGCTGAGTCAAGTAGTAATTCAGCTCGCCATGTTTTCTTTTCACGGATGTTTCTATATCAGGTATCATGGTGTGGGTCCATCTTCCTTTGATGGAAGAATCCCACCTTCGTTGGGATTCTTAGGCTTTAGAGCTCTAACTGTGACCGCATTTTCTCTTGAGAGACCTCATCTCTGGACCGATCCAGAGGTATGCCGGGTTTTTACCGACTAAAACCACCTCCCGCCAGGCTCATATTCCCGTTGATCCTCGCGGAACTTTCTTTTAGATATTCCATCGCGGAGCGGGACGGACTCTACCTGTTACTCCGCTCGTCGCGCCGCAACTGCTGCATCATTTCACGGAAAATACCATTTGTTACGGACCATGCTTTTTTTTTCTCTTCTGCTGCTTGCATAATGATTTCACTGTTTTTTTTTTTTTTTTTTTTATTAGACTTCTCTCGGAAGAGGCGAACCTATAGCGCTGAGTGGTCGCTCGGAGATGCCATCAAATAAGTGTTACAGTTCTTTTTGAACAGTTGTAGGTTGTAACGCTCCGCGAACACTCGCGTGTAGTCCCAACGTCAGCACCAGTCCCCGATCAGATGGATTGCTCGTCTCTGTATGCTCTCAAGTGGGTCGAGGGCATGTTTAGGAGCCGAGCTCCAAACATGAGAGCAATATTCGAGCGCGGGTCTAATTTGGGATTTATATAAGAGAAGAAGTTGGGACGGAGTAAAATATTTCTTGGCTCTAAAAAGATAGCTCAGTTTTCCTGAGGCTGACCTGGCGATACTCGACACGTGTTTATGCCATGATACATTCCCACAGACCGTGACGCCGAGAAATTTCAAACTTTCCCCAGCCTCTAGAGCCCGGCTATTCATCATCAGCTGTGGAACCGATGATCCACTTTTCTTTGTGAATGTTGTATATTGTGTCGTCGCTGCATTGAAGTCGACGAGATTAGCCCTTCCCCACTGCAGGGCCCCATCTATATCCTGATTCAGACAGTCAATCTGTCTGCATCTCGGCTGATACACCAATCGGCCGAACATTTGAAAAGAAGGAAACAAGCGTATTATCATCCGCAAAACTGAACACCTTGTTATCCGTTGTCTCCAACAAATCATTTATGTGAAGCAAGAACAACGTTGGAGCCAAAATAGAACCCTGGGCCACCCCTGAATTAACAGGATACAGATCCGAACACCCGCCGTCCACAACAACCCGGATCGATCGATTCTCGAGGAAGCTCCTCGCCCAGTCGCAAAGCTGTTGGGAAAGTCCATATGAACGAAATTTGCTCAGCAATGCCGCGTACCAGACGCGGTCAAAAGCCTCGGAGATATCCAATGCGACCCTTGACTCACCATGCCGTTCAATCGCAGATGTCCATATATCGGTTATAAGTGTCAAAAGGTCTCCCGTGGATCGCCTGCCACGGAATCCATGTTGACGATCATTCAGAAGTCCGTTGCACTCCAAATACTTAACTAACTCCGTATTGATGACTTTTTCCATTACCTTAGATAAAATAGACAGTAATGCTATCGGACGGTAATTTTGTTGGAGACACTTTTTTCCCATCTTTGGGATTGGCTGAGCTCGAGAGATTTTCCAGCAGGCAGGAAAGGTCGCCCGTGCATAAGATAAGCGGAAGAGTCTGCCAAGAACCGGCGATCGTTCTGGAGCACAGTTCTTAAGGACTTTTGTTGGTATTCCGTCCGGGCCGGTTGTCTTCCTACAATCCAGTTCACGTAGAATGCGTTGAATAGTGCGCGGACGAAATCTCACATCCCGCATCGAAGACCGTACCGGCGAGATCACAGGTGGCTCCAAAAGACCGGGGTCGAGGTTTGAATTCGCGAAAAATAAATTCGCGAACACATTAGCTTTGTCCTTTGAATTTGTGACTAACGTCCCGCTATCGGTCACCAACGAAGGGAATGAGGAGGATGCGAAGTTACCGCTGACAGCCTTTGTCATTGACCAGAAGGAGCGCGAACCAGTCGGGCACCGAAGGAGCTTATTGATCACCCTGTCGTTGTGAGCTTTCTTCGCGGTATCAATCGTCTGGTTGCACGCGTTTCTGATTCTAACAAAATTCGTTCTGTTAACATCGGTGGGATTGGAGCGCCATTGCTTAAAAGCTCTATTTTTTGCCGCTGTAATGTACTTGCATTTTTTATCAAACCAAGGTTTATCAGACGAACTTCGTTTGATGGAATGTGGAATATACATCTCCATCCCTAGAAGAATAATCTCTGTGACCGACTCCACGCAAGCGTTAACGTCGGAGTCTCCGAAGCACACCTCCCACCATGGAAAGGATGCGAAGAAATCTCGCAAATCGTCCCAGTTAGCAGCCCCATACTTCCATACATGGCGAAGCTGCCTAGGGCGGTTATTCGCTTGAAATGCAAGTGCTTGCGCGACAGATACCAAAAAGTGATCTGAGTTTTCCAGTGGCGCAGAAACCCCTACGGTATAGATACTCGGTTCAGATGTCTAAAACAGATCCAGGGTGTTCGCATAATCGCCTCGGGAATCCGGCACTCGCGTTGGTTCCTCCACGGGTTGAGTCAAGTTGTGGCTAACAGCAAACATATCCGCCAGCCTCTCAGCCTCGTTGGTTCTGTTAGAATGTACCAACCAGCCGGAATTGTGCCCATTAAAATCGCCAAGGACAACAATTTCAGAAGCTGGGTGGTTGATCTGTATCCAGTCGACGGTTATGTTCGAAAAATGTCGCCGGTCGACCGTCATTCGAGGAGCGGCAAAGACAACAAAGAAATTTAACGGAATTCCTCAGCACGACCCTCAACCATATGATGTCCATATTCTTGGGTTCCAAGGCCTCCATCCTCTGGCAAGCCAGATTGGACCGCGCGAAGACGCAGACTCGGCCCTTAAAATGGAATCTCGAATGTAAGTCGTATCCTGAGCAACGAAGATATGTCGAATCAATTGACGAATTGACCTGGGCCTCAGTTAGGGCAAGGATATCTGGTTTCGTGGTTTGCAAATATTGGTGGACGACGTTTACGTTCGTATTGGTGAAACCGATGCCCCTGATGTTACAAATTGCCGTCACCAGTCGAGCGTGGGCAGAGCTTTGAGAGCGAGCCCGGTTATGCGATGACGAACCTCTTAAAATTCCATTATTTATCATGATATCTGCATGATGTTCCCCCTGACATAGTCCCCCCCCCCCCCCCGCAGATCCGAATGGGAGACTAGTTTACCTCCGGAATTCTTTATATCAGAAGGTACCATCATGACTTATTTCCGTGTCAGTCTGGGCCATCAGCCACACATCCGAAACACCGTCGAAGATTTCTCTCGGCGATATCGCGGAATGAACAGCGTGACGGGGTAGTGAGATACTAGGTGGTAGTAACCAACAAAAAAAAATTTTTTTTCATTGAAATTTCGTAATTATCATTCAGAAACGTTTGAATGGAAATGATCTAAGACATGGGACCGAAATTCGTCTACTAGGCCGAGCAATCGTGAAATTGCGACGAAATGATTACTGTCGGTAAAGTTGGTCATTGACATAAGGGTTAAGGAAATATCTCCTAAACAAAACGAAGGACGGCGCCCATGATTAGATTTGTAGCGGTTTCGCCAAACCCCACGGTTCGCTTTCCTAAAAACCCCCCATTACTTTCACCCAGTCTGCATAAGCTTTCGCTAATGCAATAGCATTAGCATCTTAAATGCTTCACGGATTAAAGAGAACAAATTTGTAATCAAAAAAGCCTCTGGAAAAGAGAATTCTTACCTGCATGCATAACTTCGCATTTAAAATCCCCTATAACAGTTCTCTCCAAGCTTATCATAAATTTCCTGAAAGAAAATTCATCGGTTCATATATAATACAACCGCATAATCAGGAAATCTTACTCTTGAGTTGGCTTATCCCAGCTTCATCATGTGTATCATAAATCACGATATAAACACATTGGCTGGCGACTAACACCCAATGGACCAAAACAAATATACGCATCTCTTGGCACCAATTGAATCCTACAGCATAAGCAAATGCAAATAGCAATTCGATACTTACCCTTACCAGTGATGCCATAAACACCATTTCCCGGTAATCTAGCTAAAACCCATTAACACCATTTCTTCGATGCGTCGCGTCTATTTATTTAACCGCGACGCACATCTCAAACAAAATTTCAATTAGCATCCGACGAGTTTCGGTTTTGTTTGCTTTACCGGACTCGCATCCCATGAATGCACATTTTCCCTTTCTTTGTTTATATTCTTTCCCATGGCTTTGATCCATAAAAGAACCAATGTACACACATACATGTGTACCGTGGCGATCTTCTGTATGAGATCTGTTTGGTTACCCCAAAGAGAGACTTTACGTCTCTCTTGGAACAGGAAATGCATCCTTAATTGATTGAATATCGTTGAGTCGTTTTCCATCCGTTGACCAGGCTGGTCACATGCCGTTCCCGCTGTCCGTAGCGCTGCGGACACGCGATAATACCCGGAGTCGTCAGAGGTATTTCGGACTTGTCGGTTTCCAATTGTTTGTCGACTTTGTGCCGCAATTAGTTTGATAGTGAAAGGAAAAGAATTTATAAGTGAGAAAAGTAACTTTATTTTGAAACAATGCTAAATTGCCATGCCATCGTCGTTGCTGATGTCCCCACAAAATGTAATCCAATTAAAGAACCTTATTACAATAAAAAAAAACATTAATTAATTAATCAATAAACCAGTGTTTTAATTTGCCGTGCTACTGTTCCTGAGAGTGTTTTCCTCATTGTTCTTGGTGATCGTGCTTTCGAACAGTTTTGCTTCCCTCCGTGTGCTGTCCAACGAACCGATAATTATGATGGAGGAAGAAGTGAACCGAGTGCCCATGCTTGGCACAATACTTCTTCCCCACAGATTCACTGGACAGCAATACCATGACAAAAATATCTTTGGCTCCGTTGTCTAATAACATATTGTAGCGAGCTTAGGGTTCGCTGGATTAATTATCTTGAATAAATAAGAGCCGTTAAATTGATTTTTGAATTAATATAACACTTTATTAGTCCGTTAATCACAACCGTTACTTTTACCGTACACAACGATTTCTTGACTTATCGCTTCCGTACTTATCGCGTGTTTGCCTTCTTACTTCTCACTCGGGACTTTCGCTTGCTTCACTGTCTTACTTATAACTCCTTACTTCTTACTTATCGCTTGCTTCACTTTCTACTTCTTACTCATCACCATGCTCTGTGTGCGGCGTATTCATACTGTTTCAGCGTTTCGCCTCCGTCCGTTCCATTGCCTTGAATGTTCCACTGTTCCCAGTCCCCAGTTTTCCATCACCCTATAGAATATTCCAGTACTCTGTTTCGGACTCTCTAGAATACTCCAGCACCGACCGTCATATGCGTCACACTACCCTCCGCCTAGATTAGTTCGTCCCGAACTAAGTTCATTGGTCTCCCGGGCCAACAAAAGCCGCCAGTCGGTCGCGATGCACCACTTACATCTTGGCGTTCGGTGGTGGAAGTTCTTGACCTTCTTCCAAATTTTCTACTGCTCTCCTTTTCGCGTCAGCTCTAGCCTGCCGCCATTTTTCCTTTTCCTGACGACGGAATTCCTCTTGCATTTTAGGGATCTCATGCGAATAGTATAAGAGAAAATTCATGTGCCCACCCTTAAGCTCTTCTGGAGTTTGCACATCACGTAAGCGGTCTAGATCTTCATCTTTACTTACACGCGTATCATCTGGTATTGGAGCATCTGTCGATTTCATAACTGTGTCCAACTGGTAGTTCCGCATCTTTTCAAATAACTGGAGCAGTTTGTTCTTTGGGGCTGACAGTAAACACCAGCCTGTGTCGTAGTAATAGACTTTCCATACATCGTCGCACGTTAATTCTGGTTTCACGTGTTCTTCTCTATAGAACGCAATGAACGGCACCTCTACCTGTTGATTACGCCTACAATCTAGGGCTTGCTTGATCTTTCCCCCCGTATGTGGTGGCTTACAATATCGGTCTCGACCTCCAACATCCGTTGTTCTCTCTTGTTCAGAAACAGTTGATTTACAAAACGCATGTTTGTAAATCCATTCGGCTTCATCTTGTAGTTCATTGGGTCCCTCTGGAACAGGCGTAACCGGAACTTCGCGCAATTGCTCCCGCTCAGGAATATCTGTTTTACGGATTTCATTGTCCAAATCAGTAAAGTGACCCCTTTCCAATTCATCATTGAAATGTTTTGCCGCCTCAGTTTCCCTGTGACTACGTTGAGAGCGGCGTTCAACATCGTCTTCGTCGTCGAATAGCTGTTCGTCTATAGCCTCACGTGCTGAACCTTCATCGACGTGCTGTTCCTCTCCATCACTTTCTTCATCATGTGTACGACGCAGACGCTTGGAACGCTTTCTGCCTTCGACTTTCAAACCAAGATTCTCTTCAATAAGGCCACAATCGTCGTCTTCCTCTCCATCACTTTCTTCGTCCTGTGTACGACGCAGACGCTTGGAACGCTTTCTGCCTTCGACTTTCAAACCAAGATTCTCTTCAATAAGGTCACAGTCGTCGTCTTCCAGTCGGTCGTCCAACTCGTCATCATCTTTGTAAATCCGTTTCAGGGAACGGCCTGAAGCATCGGTGTCTTCATCATCACTGCCGTCCTCTTCAATCGGGTTATTATCAATGAAATCCTTCAGTTCTTCACGCAACACATCATCGTCATTTTCCTCCTCTTCCTCACGGCTGTCGGCCATAGCTTTGCTCTTCCTGAGGTTCTTCATTTCATGTGGCTCCAATTCCTCCTCATCCTCAGATTCTTTCGCTTCCGAGTCCCAGAATTCTTTCATACACTGCCTTTGGGCATCCAATTTTGCATTAAACTCTGCAGCTCGCGCGTCTAATTTTACAGCTTGCGCATCCAATTT
Organism: Microdon myrmicae; assembly: GCA_963931805.1. Lineage (NCBI taxonomy): Eukaryota > Metazoa > Arthropoda > Insecta > Diptera > Syrphidae > Microdon > Microdon myrmicae. The sequence goes on along the minus strand of OZ007502.1, from coordinate 83,394,636 downwards.
TGCAGCTTGCGTATCCAATTTTGAATTTACGGTGTCAAATTTTGCATTAACATCTGTAGCTTGTGCGTCCAATTTTGCCATCATAATCCTGAACATCTCCGAAATGTCCAACGGTTGCGAACTCTTCTCCGAATGTCGATCTGCCATCGTCACAATACACTTCCACAGACTTATTTATTTCACCAATAATTAATCCCACTTCTGACACCAATTGTAGCGAGCTTAGGGTTCGCTGGATTAATTATCTTGAATAAATAAGAGCCGTTAAATTGATTTTTGAATTAATATAACACTTTATTAGTCCGTTAATCACAACCGTTACTTTTACCGTACACAACGATTTCTTGACTTATCGCTTCCGTACTTATCGCGTGTTTGCCTTCTTACTTCTCACTCGGGACTTTCGCTTGCTTCACTGTCTTACTTATAACTCCTTACTTCTTACTTATCGCTTGCTTCACTTTCTCCTTCTTACTCATCACCATGCTCTGTGTGCGGCGTATTCATACTGTTTCAGCGTTTCGCCTCCGTCCGTTCCATTGCCTTGAATATTCCACTGTTCCCAGTCCCCAGTTTTCCATCACCCTATAGAATATTCCAGTACTCTGTTTCGGACTCTCTAGAATACTCCAGCACCGACCGTCATATGCGTCACAATATAATAACTCATGAAACGCATGCTAATTACCAAGTCTAAACATTACTGTAAATCCCATATAATGTTTGTGAGTTTCATGACAATTGACGACCCAAGGTTAATTACCGAAGGAAGTCTCGAGGGTTGTTACATTTTCCATAATAATTTATTTTTACGGGCAAGGTTATTAGACATAGTAAGATAATAATAGCAATACAATAATAATTATAATAGGTTAATTCACAATAGCAAAAAAGATACTTTTGGTAGGTCTGGCTACATCAAAGTCACATTAAATATTCATTAATATTTCTTAACATAATTGTTGATTGAATACAATATAAAAAACTTCTGGGAAACTGAAGTAGAGGAGATGATTTTTTTCTCAATTTTCTGCAAACATTTTCTTTTATTTCAGGTTATTCGTAATAATAGAAACTAAATCCTATCCCATTATTATCTAATGCTGACTAGTAAATTACACTCAACTCTAATTCGTGTATTGTATTTTACTATAAGAGGAATTGCTGAAAGGACCGATCTTCGGATTATTTACCCCGTGTAACACACAATTTTTGTGTAAGGGAACTTATAATATAATCAACCAACAATAAAAGAGGGCAATTTATATCATGTGTAATTACCAGAAAGAGCAATCAGTAATGAAGGCATGTTATTGTTAATGGAATTAGTTAATTAAATGCAGAAATGGGATTGGGAAGATTGACAGTCGTACAATTGGTCTCCAAGTGTGTCATCACTTTTCTAATTTATCAGCTAAAATTTCCTGAGCATATTGAGGTTCGTTTAAAATTTATGAAGAAAGGGCAGAATTAAATAATTTATTTAAGGTATTAACGACAAAGTCAAAAAAACGAAATAATCAGTTCAATTTATAAATTTATATTGTTATAACGTTCAATTACATGCTTTTGGGATATTAGAATAAAAAAAGCTTTGTGACTATCATCATCATCATCGGCACTACAACCGGGATCCAGTCTTGGCCTTATTTAGCAAGTCCCGAGGCTTGTTAAATTTTCCATAATAATTTGTTTTTCCGGGCAAGGTTATTAGCCTTGTGCCATTTGTGACTATAATATATTATTATTATTATTATTTATTGGCCTGTAGGAGCCTGGAAGTTCATGACCCCACCTACTCGACTCCACCATCGTTCCCTGTTCTGTGCAGTCTCCTTCCACGCCTGACCATCTGATCCGTTCTCCGCAAGGTCAAACCTAACATTGTCCTCCCATCTCCGTCCCTGCCATCCTACCGGTCGCTTTCCCTTTGGTCTACCGTCAATAATTCTACGCACGGTCCTATCGTTGCCCATTCGCGCTACATGTCCGGCCCATCTTAATCTTCGCGACGTGAATACTCTCACTATTGTAGATTTGTGGTATAGCTCTTCCAATTCGTAGTTGTGGAGTTTCCTCCATTGTCCTGCCTCCTCGTCATATTTGCCCCCAAAGATAACCCTTAGGACTTTATTCTCGAATACGCGGACTTTGTTTTCTTCCCGCTTTGTGAGAGGCCATGTTTCGCATCCGTACAGAGCAATTGGCATGATCATGGTTCTATAGACACGGAGCTTTATATTACGTGATAGCAGATTGGCTTTCAGCAGTTTACTGACTGCGTGCCAACTAGCTTTGCCGGAGTGTAGTCTTTTGTTAATTTCCTTCGACATTTCGTTACTGGCCATCACTATCGTTCCCAGATATTTAAATTAAATTCCCCTGTTTTAGTCCGTCCCGGATTTCAAATGGTTCTGAGAGGTAGTTTTCTTTTCTAACTCGCCCTTTGTTTTCGTTCATGCAAATTTGAATGAGGGCAGCATATATTTTCGGGATTCCCAGCTCAACTACAATATGGTAGAGTCTTTGCCTTGCGACTGAGTCGTAGGCTTTTTTGAAGTCAGCGAACAGTTGGTGAACCGTCTCTCCGTATTCCCACTTCTTTTCCAACAGTTGCCTTATTGTGAACATTTGGTCACTCGTTGACAGATTCCTACGGAATCCGCATTGGTAGTCTCCCAGTATTTCTTCTGCGTACGGTGTGATTCTCGCCAGTGTGACATTTGTTAATATTTTGTATGTGGTTGGGAGCAATGATATTCCTCTGTAAATTTCGCAGTCAGGTCCTCGAGGAGTATTTTAACATCGAATGACGCCTTTTTTGAAAATGGAGACGATTATTGAGGCTGGAGTGACTTCCTTATCCCATATTGTTTTGATGAGCTGGTGGATCTTTCGAGCGGTTGCCTCTCCTCCATGCTTCACAAGCTCTGCCGGTATGCAGTCGACCCCCGGAGCTTTGTTGTTTTTCAATCGCTTTATTGCGTCTACAACTTCGTTGATGGCTCTGGGATCTGAGACTGGGCTATATGTACGTCTGGTGCGTTTATTTGTGGTTAATGGGTGCGTACATTGAGCAGGTTTTCAAAGTACTGCTTCCATCTTGTCACGAGTTTGTTTCTGTGACCAGTCAGCCGTGTGCGTCTCTCCCTCGGTAGACATTTCTAATTGAATTTATGCCGGCATACATACCTCTGGTTTTTCTAGGAATATCTAGGATTTTTTCGATCCGAGTCTTTTCCCATTCGCGTTTTTTGCGTTTGAAGAGTCTCATTGTCTCTTTCCGAATCGTCGTGTATCTTTCTGCGTTGACTTCATCATATCTTTCTAAGTGGACCACTCTGATGCGTTTACGTTATTCGATCTTCGCCCTGCGCTCATCGTCAACCCAAGGTTTGGACTTAATTGTTTTTTTAAATCCTAATAGCCTTTGGGCTGTTTGTTTGATTGTGTCGCTGATCGATGTCCATTTAGTGCCCAAACTATTGGCTTCCATTCTCTAGAATGCTAAATCTATTCGTTAGTTCGTCTTGATATTCAGCCCTTTTGCGCAGGTCTTTTGAGTTTATCAATATGGAACTTTTTGCTCGTCTCCCGTGACTGCCCATGTGGGATTGCTGCGAGGCGACTCCCGATTTTGCCCATCACTAGAAGATGATCGGAGTCCCAATCTGCTCCTCTATATGATCTTACCACAAGGATATTCGAGTGGTGTGTTTTGTTTATGAAGAAGCGGGCTATTTGGTTACGCGTTACGCCGTCGGGTGATATCCATGTGGCTTTATGGATTTGCTTGTGCTTGAACATCGTCCTTTTCACTAACAGATCTTTTTTGACGCTGCGAACGTGATAATTCGAATTCCATTATCATTTGAAACGTCGTGTAAGTTTTCTTTACCTATAGTTGGTTGGAAGATATCTTCCTTTCCAATTTTCGTATTCAGGTCCTCGAGGAGTATTTTAACATCGAATGATGAGATCCCATCAAATACTTCCTCTAGGGTCTCGTAGAACGTGTCCTTCGCTTCTTCGTCCGTAGATTCTGTTGGGGCGTGTACGTTTATAAATACGTAATTGTACCATGGGCCCTGTATTTTTAGCACAGACATTCGTTCATTAATAAATTTCACATCTTTTACATGAGGCGTGATATTCTTGCTTATGATGAAGCCGGTTCCGATGTTATGTGTATCGGTTCCTCCACATCATCATCATCGGCACTACAACCGGGAACCGGTCTTGGCCTTATTTAGCAAGTCCTGAGGCTTGTTAAATTTTCCATAATGAAATCGGTTCCTCCACACACCAGTGTAAATCCATTGGTTTCGATTACTTGATATGGGAGTCGGAATTCCTGAAGCGCGACGATGTCCAGTTTATATTGTTTCGTGTTTTCTACGACCGTCTGTATCGCGCCTGCTTTATATAACGTTCGAACATTCCCCGTGCTGATGCGTATATCCCGTTTTTTTCCGTTTTTCCCTACGTCTTCTTTTTGCCGAGTCGGTGTTTTCTTGATGATTTGTTCCCTTATGGTAGTGTCGGCTCATCACACCTACCCCTACAGTTTTTTGTGTATTGATCATTCATTTCGTGGGAACACTCTGGGGTTTCAGATAGTCCGCCATATCAGAGCCGCTCTTTGATATGGTAAGGTCTGCTTACTGCTCCAATTCGACCCGGTGTCAGAGAAGAGCCGTTATAATACAGCCGGTATACCCCTGCCTGCAAACTATCCAATGGGCACGGTGACGCGTAACACCCTGGATTAGGAGTGGTAGATCTTTGTATGTTACTCCCCGCTAGCCTGTCTGACATGGGTGGCCCTACTGGAAGCGTATGCTTCCGTCAGCATAGCCTGAGTGACTATAATATAATAGATTAATAATATTAAGTATAGAATTCTATAAACAATAGAAAAGAACTTGATTTACGAGACGGCTCACGCGACTGGTCATGAATTGTATCGGCATTTTGCAAAATGAGACGACTCGGTTTCACTAATATGAAATGTCATTTATTAAAATTAAGGGGGTCTCGCCACTGTTATATGTAAAATTACCAATTGATAAAAGGTTATATTTAAATTACTAGGTAATTTTAATCGACAGAGAGAAACTTTTAAATCGATGCAAATATTGTTTTTCACTCCTCGCAGTTTGACCGCCATATTTCAAAATTAGATATGTTTTGTGATACTCACGGGTTCCGTGTTACAGGTGTGTCAGTTAGTGTTGACCTCCTGTCACCAGGCTTCTTCGCTGTTGCCCTTGATCCACAGGCTCCTTTCCTCTTCCTGTCACCATCTACTTTAGGTTTTGTTACTGCTTTCCTTGCACCACCTGATTTAGGGTTAGTGATGGCTTCTTTAAGTCTTCTTCGGTAATAAAACTGCCTGAATGTTCGGCGAAACACCTTCTCGAACAATGATAACACCAGATACCAGTTTGTTTTATGTCACTTTTATTTTTCTTTTAAGTGTTAACAATTTATTTTACTTTTTGGGTTTTTTTTCTTTTCTTTTTCTCCTCTCTTTAAAATTTAAACTGATTGCTTTTACCGTCTCAACAACTGTCGCCACACTTACAACTGTCCCAACCGTTGTTGATATTCCACCGTTTCGTCTTTGTTCTTTCATTCACCGTTACCTCGACGAGAAAACAACGGCTATGATCGATTTCGAATTATTCGGAAATATCGCCGCCAAGGAAAGAACTGGGTTTGCATGCACCAGTTCTATGTTATTGTTTTATGTTTTCAATATTAAATGTAATTTAATCTTTTGTGTATTATGTGTTTAATTTGGTGATATTGTAAATTGTATAAATAAATGTATTTATTTTATGTTGTAAATGAATGTAATGGAATTGTATGTTTTATGTATTATATGTGTCGCAGCATGCTTAGTGTAGCAGTATGCTTGGTTTTACCACATTTGCTATTCTGTGGAGAATGCACGTATTTAAGGATTTTCATTTCATCTGTTTTACCATCGTAATTGTTATAATTCGTATTCCGTATAGTTCTTCTAATCGTTTCTTCATTATCGCCTTTATTTCTGTAATCTCGCGTTGAAATTCTATTACATCATTTTTCCATCCTGTAAAACCACCATTTTGTATTAATATGTAAAAGAGGACTTCCTTCTTAAACAGCTATAAAAGTAATTTGCTTTCTGTTTGTAACTCTTCTTTTCATCTTTTTTGTATGTAGCGTGCAGTCGCTCGAATATAATCGGGTCGTATAAAGCAAAAGTTGATATCTGTTTATATCGTTAAATATATATACGTAGCCGTTCGCAGTGTATATTATAATCATCATCATCATCGGCACTACAACCGAGAGCCGGTCTTGGCCTTATTTATCAAGTCCTGAGGCTTGTTAAATTTTCCATAATGATTTGTTTTTTCCGGGCAAGGTCATTAGTCTTGCGCCAGTATATTATAATATTTTGTTTCATTTTCAACTACCTTGATTTCTAGAAAAATACAGTTCGGTACAGGAATCCTTCATCCAGATCGAGCAGGCGGCACAAAAACTGGGACTGCACATTAATGAGGGAAAAACCAAGTACATGGTGGCAACTTCTGCGAAGAGAAGACCTAACGTTGGTCAAACTATCAGGGTAGTGGAGCACGAATTTGAAGTAGTGCAATCCTTTAACTACCTTGGGTCAATAGTATCAGCCGATAACAATATGGAAGAAGAAATACGCGAACGGCTGATTAAATCCAACAAAGCCTACTATGGTCTATCAAGGCTCTTTAAATCCCGAAATTTATCCAGAACATCCAAGCTATTACTGTACAAGACATTGTCTTACCAGTACTCATGTATGGATCCGAGACCTGGGTGCTTAATAAAAGGCACTCTGAACTCTTGGCCGCGTTCGAGAGAAAGGTCTTAAGGAGAATTGTTGGACCCGTATGTGAGGGAGGACGATTCCGGAGACGCTACAACCATGAGTTGTACGCAATCTACCTTGAAGCTCATATTGTAAGAAAAATCAAGCTCGGTAGACTCCGGTGGGCGGGACACCTAGCTCGAATGAGCGAAGAGGAGCCTGCCCGGAAAGGCCTTTGTGGCAGGATGTATGGAAGGAGACAGCGCCGCAGACCTTGTCTGCGATGGAGGGATGGCGTAGACCAGGACGCCCAGAGCCTGGGAGTGCTAAACTGGATAACATCGGCTCGAAATCGGGACCGGTGGAGAGATTTGTTAAATAAGGCCAAGACCGGATGCCGGTTGTAGTGCCGATGATGATAATGATGATGATTTCTAGAACACAGCAAAAAAAGTCGAATTGTATTAAATTACTTCATCGTGTATTGTTGTTTCTTGTCAGAGTTTTGTGTTGCTCCGAGTTGTACCCGTACAGTTAACGCACCGTGTTACAATATGTGTAAATGAAAATGTACATTGTGTTTTGTATTTAAGTTTAATTTGAAAATGTGATAATTGTTTGTAGCTCTTCAATAGTATACTGGTTAGTATACCCGCCTGTCATGCGGGAGACCGGGGTTCGATTCCCCGCCGGGGAGCCTCTGGCGCAAGACTAATGACCTTGCCCGGAAAAAACAAATCATTATGGATAATTTAACAAGCCTCAGGACTTGCTAAATAAGGCCAAGACCGGTTCCAGGTTGTAGTGCCGATGATGATGATGATAATTGTTTGTAACGTATGTATTTGAGGTGCCTGAGCACAAATCATGATCTCCACACAGTCGCCGCAAGCAAAGACTCACACCGAGAGTGGTTTTCGACTAATTAAGTCAAGCACACTCTCTGTCACCCTCACACAGAAACGAGAGTCACGGCTGAATTGGCGTGAGTCGACGCGAGACTGTAGCCGTTCCACGAACCGCACAAATCACCATAGGCTGAGATGTCTTCGTTCCACCAAGGAACATACTCACCTATAACCAAACTCCACGAACCACACAAATCACCATAGGCTGAGATGTCTTCGTTCCACCAAGGAACATACTCACCTATAACCAAACTCCACGAACCACACAAATCACCATAGGATGAGATGTCTTCGTTCCACCAAGGAACATAGTCACCTATAACCAAACTCCACGAACCACACAAATCACCATATGATGAGATGTCTTGATTCCACAAAGGAACATACTCACCTATAACCAAACTCCACGTGCCTACACACGCGTGTCCGCAAAGTACACCGTTTCACCTGACCAAAGGTGACATTCATACCGGTGTCAACAACCTCACATATCCACAGATACGTGGGCCACAAGTCCCGAACAATTTTCCAACGCCTGTACGGCGATCGAAGGATGTGACCCAGAACAGAAATTGTGTATCGATCCATCAGCTGGATATACACAAACGGTTGGCACAGCTGCGCCAGATCTCGACAAACATCTCATCCCCGGGGATAAGTGATTTGCCGGAATACCAATCCGTCGACAAAACCTTTGTCCCTGCCGCAATGCACTTCACCTGAACAAAGGCCATTGCGGAGCAACAGCAATAAACGAGAACGCTGTTCCCATAGGGCAAAGTAAACACGATCCCAGCATCGACTAATGTAAACCACATATTCGATTGTTTGCATAATCAATGCAACTGAAGTGTGAAAATTCGGGTGGACCCACGGACGGCAACCTCCGCGTCTATAAGTGTGAGCGCGATCTTCCCTGGTGGAGAGATTCTTAATTGAGAGAAAGTCACCACCCAGGGGAAGCGAAAGGAGAAAAGAAAACTATGGGGTGAATGGAATCATCCCCAGAGAAGTAATCACAGTCGTCAAAGAGAACCCCACGAAGTGGTCGGCCCGCGCCGCGCATTACGATTGTTCTGATTTTCGAGAGTATAGTCGCAAGTCTAGTTTCACAAGTGATATAAATACTGTACGATACAAATAGCGCTAGCGAACATAATCGAAGTAGTGAACGACACGAATACAGTGCTAACGAGCATAATTGGAATATTGACCAATACAAACATGGTGCTAAATAGCAAAACTGCCTTAGTCAATTAAGTGATACGGAATAAACAAACTAAATGTCAAAAATTAAGACGATGCAAGTGTAGTAAATCTTGGAGTTGTAAACAAATTAAAAATAAAAGAAGAATTAAAACAAAAACATTTCGCATTGTCTTTTTGTGGCAGTGTCTCCGTGTTCTGGTTAGTGTATTTTTCTCTGTGGTGAACAGTGTTCGGCGGAACACTCCAACATTCAACTAAAAGGGAACAAAATCCGCCAAAACACTACGTGGGCCTCGCTCACACATAAAACGGGAACCGACGCCCGAAACACAAAGGAAAAATCAACAGAAGATCTTGCTAATAAACATTTACGATCCTCTATGTCGGTGGGCGATAAAACGAACGTGTGGTTCGTTTTATCCTCTCCTTGGATCGCGATTGATAAACGTCGAATGTGAGTAATTTTATATAAATTTATTTATTTTTTCTACATACTAACATTTAATTGGTTTGCATCGGGATGGGATTAAAAGAACACATCCCAGGACAAAAGTCACTGAGGTGGCCAAGAAAGGCGATGAAATGTGGCGGGCTCTGACTGATAAGTCGGAGTGGGAAGCGAAGGCAGCCAAATGTAGGGAAGATTATCACGAAGCCGTCCGTGAATTTGAGGCCAACTTTGGATCCGCAGCAAGTGGCGTCTCTGGTAGAAAACGCGGTAAACCAAGTAACAAACCGGAGAAAAAACTTAAGAAGGAGGCGTCGGTTGATGAGGATGACGACATCCGTATGTAGTTTTCCACCATGTCATTTTGTCCCTTTACAGTATCCAGCTTTCACTAATTAAGAAAATAAAATTACAAATTTATTGTAGAAATTTTACCGAATGATTTTTTATCGAGTTAACATATTTTTAACCGTGTAAAATAAGAAGAAAACAATATTTTTGTGAAATTTCCGGCAGTTTCGCGGTGCGCCGCATTGTTTTGAAATAACTACCTGTGGCGCATTAATACCTGCTCGATGGGAGGAACATATTTGTTTATCTTTTGATATTTAATACCCTAATAGATGTTAGAACAAGTTGCTACTCAGTTATAAACCCTTTGCAACGATAGAATAATGTCACTTCATGTAAACGAAGGGAATACTTTTATGACGTGAAATTGCAAGTTCCATTGTATAGCGTTTTGTGATGATTTTTGTAAGATTATACAGGGTGTGCTGTAAATAGTGTTCACCCTTTAGGGAGGGTTTCCTTACCTAATAACATAACATGACTTTAGTAAGAGTCACACCGTCTTCGAGTTATTTGGGCGACTTTGACCCTGGGATGTTTTTTAATCTCATCCGTGACACTTTTCACCCAAAGCGTGTAGGCGGTGAGGGGGCGTTTTGACTTGTTTGACATTTCTATTTTGGTTGTTATTTGCTTATCTATTTAATCTAGGGCCAAACATTTTAAATTATTGAATAATGTAGGTGCAATTAGAAAATAAACTGAAATGAAAACCAATTAAATTTTAGTATTTAGAAATAAAATTTTAAATTTATATAAAATTACTCACATTCTAAACGTCGAATTGCGATCCGAATCGAAATTAAATATACGTAGAGAGGTTTCGGAGCCGCCTACTTGAACTCATGACTATTCATTAAATTTTGTAAATTTTGATACGAGTTTTTGAGTATTTATGAGGATAGTTTGATAAGTCGTTGTATGGCCACCAGCATCGATACGTGCACAATCGTCGTTGTATGGTCGACAACGTTGTAAGTCGATAAAAAATAATTCGGTAAAATTTCTACAATGAATTTGTAATTTGATTTTGTTAATTAATGAAAGCTGGATACTGTAAAGGGACAAAATGACATGGTGGAAAACTACGTACGTATTTAGTCGTTTTCATCGTCGTCCTCATCATCCGACGCCTCCTTCTTACGTTTTTTCGCTGTTTTGTTACTTGCTTTACCGCGTTTTCTACCAGAGACGCCACTTGCTGCGGATCCACAGTTAGCTTCAAATTGACGGACGGCTTCGTGATAATCTTCCCTACATTTGGCTGCCTTCGCTTCCCACTCCGACTTATCAGTCAGAGCCCGCCACATTTCACCGCCTTTCTTGGCCATCTCAGTGACTTTGATCCTGGGATGTGTTCTTTTAATCCCATCCCGGGCACTTTTCATCCAAAGCATGTAGGCGGTGAGGGCCGTTTTGGCTAGTTTGACATATCTATTTTATCTATTTAATCGAGAGCAAAACTTTTTAAATTAGTAAATGATGTAGGTGCAATTAGAAAATAAACTGAAATGCAAGCCAATTAAATTTTAGTATGTAGAAAAAAAATTATAAATTTATATAAAATTACTCACATTCGACCTTTATCAATCGCGATCCGAATCGAAATTAAATATACGTAGAGAGGTTTCAGAGACGCCTACTTAAACTCATGACTATTCATTAAATATTGTAAATTTCGATACGAGTTGTTGAGTATTTATGAGGGTAGTTTGATGAGTCAGGGATTTTTTGAATAAAAGATATTTTTCTTCGGCAAATAAGCATTTTATTTCTCAACATAGTCTCCCTTTCGATAGTACATTTAATTTAGCATTTTTTCCAATTTTGTTATTCGTTCCACATTATAGGTTTCCTCAAGGCCCTCAAAATAGGCGTTAGTTTTTGTGATGACCTCTTCATTCGACCCAAAAATAGTCGCAGGGGGCTAAATCTGGAGAATATGTTGGATAGGGTAACAGTTCGTAGCCCAATTTATGGTTTTTGCATGATTATGCTTAATCAGAACATGAAATTGAGTACCTGGCTGACTTTCAAATCGACAACTTGTCTCTCAATTTTGCTCGTGCTATTTTTCTTAATTAAATCAACCGTTATATTCACAATAATTATCATAAGCCATTATCTTGTTATCTTGTTTTCTTTGCCTCATTACCGCAAACACATAACTTGATCAAATGTGAAATCCGTTAAGTTATAGCCCCTGGGCCACGTGAGTTAAACAAAATTAAACGTAAACGGTTGCGTTACGACCCCGGTAATGGAGGACAAACCCCTCCCGATAAACTTACAAAAATTAACAATAAAGTGCTAGATAAATTCAATATGTGTTCAAACACTAACTTTTTCCACTCACTTCAAAGTCTTATGGAGGACTAACCCGAAATGGATTCTACCAACATCGATCAATGTGCAGAAGTAACGAAAGAAACCGTTCCGCCAATTGTGGTTTTAAAATCAACCAGTGCTAAAGTGCGAAATATTTTGAATAACATTAAAATAGACAAGTATGTTACTTAATAAAAAACATCACTTGGACAAAAAATATGTTCCCCAACAATGGACATGTGATGTTATTTATTATATTTTAATCTAATGTGGTTTTTGGCTTCCCTGATTCTACCGGCTGCGCCAATAATGTGGTGTTATTTATTATATTTTAATCCAATGTGGTGTTATTTATTATTAATTAGCGTTGGCTTACCTCCCTTTTTTTCTTGTCCAATAAATGAGCGGAGTGGTTTTAGGTTTTTTTTCATTTATTTTCACTTGACTTTGACTGCTGCCATCGGCCTCTGTATTTCGACTGCCAGTTTCGGCAGCTGGTTATTGACTCTCCCGAAACCAAGATGGGCCGCCCTTTTTACTGTGGCCAATCGAGAATTGCACACATGCGGTATTTTATTTGCCAAGCACAGACTCGATTGTTGTGCTAATAAAAGGTTAGTCATTAGGTCAATGTGCGACAGATTAGGTTTGGGTTTCACCCGTCGCACATGTCCCCCGCTATGGGAGGATGGATGAGTGGATGGAAAAGGTAAGTATGGATAAAGGTAAGTATGGAATGGGATAGGTTAGGGGGTTTCAGGTAAGTGGTTATTCGGGATAGGTGGTAGGTAAAGGAGTTGTGATTACGAATCACAACATCCCACCCCCCTTCAGAAAAGAAAATTAATCTAGAAGAGATTAATTTTCTATAGTGGGTGAAAATTGAAAGGTGTTGGGGGTAGCGATTTAGGATCGCTACTTTCCTCCCCCCTTCTGACAAGGACATTAATCTTGCTGAAGCTAAATTTCTGAAACGAGTGAAGCTTACGAAGGGCGGCTGCGTCTTGATTTCGGTTCAGTTTACATTTGTTATTTGTAGCATTTTGTTCATAATAGTATTTTATATTTTAACAACAGGTATATGTATGTTTTTGTTTTACTAATTGTGTTTTGGTTCTTAATTTTTTAATTTTAACAATAAGTAATAATTTCAATTTATGTTTGGTGCTTAACTTTTTTAATTTTAACAATTTGTATATATTTTTCAATTTACATAATTTTTGGTGCTTAATTCCTTAATATTAACAATAGGTATATTTATATTTCAATTTTCATAATTTTTGGTTCTTATTTTTTTTTTTTTTTTAAATTTTAACACTAAGTGTATATATTTCAGTTTTCATTATTTATGGTACTTAAGTTTTTAATTTTAACAACAGGTGTATATATTTCAGTTTTCATTAGTGTGTATTTATTATGTTCCATTTTTACTGGTGTGTGTTTTATTTCTGTTCATATTGTGTGTTTATGAATGTTTTTATTGATTTTTTTGGTTAGTTATTGAATTATGGTACACCCTGGGGATAGCATATGTCTAGGGATAATAGTGGGGTACGGGTTGTGGGGGGGGGGGGGGGGGGGTTAGGATTTAGAAATAAGGTTTTAATCTATTGTTGTGGATTACCACCGCTCTTCGGCCCATTTTGATGACCGTATTGACTGGTCCTTTTACGGCAGTAACTAGGAAGGGTCCCTTCCAAATAGATGCCAGTTTGCCCTTGCGGTTTTCGTTTTTTACTAAGACCTGGTCCCCCACTTGAATTGGTTGCGGTTTGTTTTAATTCCGGGGCATGCGGTTGCCTTTGAAGAACGGTATTCCTCGCATTGCTTTTTATATTTCCGAATGTCGGAGAGTATGGACGGCCACCAGTATCTTTGTCGTATTTTGTTGTACGACTTGGTGATGCTCAGATGTTCACCGGAAGGGGAAATATGATACACCCTGAGTATTTCCGCGATCTCATTGAGGTTTATTATTTTTTCAGGCGTTGTGGGCATTTGCAATAGGTTTGTATTCTGAGAGGAGCTGGAACGGAACTACTCTATTTTATTTAAAACCATCGTTCGATGGGACTTTAAAAAACATCATCCAGGTCCGGCCACGGCTCGATGCATTGTCCTTGCTTTTTTTTTCCTTTTTTTTTCTTTTCTCTCTGGTTTCACTTCCTTTATACCGGAAGTACATACATCAAGAGAGATTTTGGAGAAACTATTGTCTGTGTTCAGTATATAACATTCGTGACTCTAAAGGTCGAAACAAATGCTATACACTGGGATTGGAATTTGTAAAAAGGGGTGATAATTTAATTTACATATTTTTCTATTGCATAGTGGGAATATTCTATTGGAATTTAATATGATGTGTTGATATCGCTTAAGGATATGGATCAGCCATGACTGGGTGTATTTTAGGGCGTGACTATTAAGCGATGTTAATTATATAACAGGGGAAGAAGTGAACCGTGTGCCCGTGTCTGGCGCAAATACTTCTTTACCCCCACAATATGTTTTTAATTAAGTAGTCTATTTTAATGTTATTAAAAATATTTCGCACTTTAGCACCGGTTGATTTTAAAACCACAATTGGCGGAAGTGTTTCTTTAGTAACTTCTGCACATTGGTCAACATTGGTAGAATCCATTTCAGGTGAGTCCTCCATTCGACTTTGAATTGGTTGGAAAAAATTAGTGTTTGAACACATATTGAATTTATGTACCACTTTATTGTTAATGGGGAGGGGTTTGACCTCCATTACCGGGGTCGTAAGGCAACCCAAATTTACAATATTTAATGAATAGTCATGAGTTTAAGTAGGCTCTTCGAAACCTCTCTACGTATATTTAATTTCGATTCGGATCGCGATTGATAAACGTCGAATGTGAGTAATTTTATATAAATTTATTTATTTTTTTTACATACTAACATTTAATTGGTTTGCATCGGGATGGGATTAAAAGAACACATCCCAGGATAAAAGTCACTGAGGTGGCCAAGAAAGGCGATGAAATGTGGCGGGCTCTGACTGATAAGTCGGAGTGGGAAGCGAAGGCAGCCAAATGTAGGGAAGATTATCACGAAGCCGTCCGTGAATTTGAGGCTAACTGTGGATCCGCAGCAAGTGGCGTCTCTGGTAGAAAACGCGGTAAACCAAGTAACAAACCGGCGAAAAAACGTAAGAAGGAGGCGTCGGTTGATGAGGATGACGATATCCGTATGTAGTTTTCCACCATGTCATTTTGTCCCTTTACAGTATCCAGCTTTCACTAATTAAGAAAATAAAATTACAAATTTATTGTAGAAATTTTACCGAATCATTTTTTATCGAGTTAACATATTTTTAACCGTGTAAAATAAGAAAACAATATTTTTGTGAAATTTCGGGCAGTTTCGCGGCGCGCCGCATTGTTTTGAAATAACTACCTGTGGCGCATTAATACCTGCTCGATGGGAGGAACATATTTGTTTATCTTTTGATATTTAATACCCTAATAGATGTTAGAACAAGTTGCTACTCAGTTATGAACCCTTTGCAACGATAGAATAATGTCACCTCATGTAAACGAAGGGAATACTTTTATGACGTGAAATTGCAAGTTCCATTGTATAGCGTTTTGTGGTGATTTTTGTCAGATTATACAGGGTGTGCTGTAAATAGTGTTCACCCTTTAGGGAGGGTTTCCTTACCTAATAACATAACATGACTTTAGTAAGAGTCACACCGTCTTCGAGTTATTTGGGTGACTTTTATCCTGGGATGTGTTCTTTTAATCTCATCCCGGGCACTTTTGATCCAAAGCGTGTAGGCGGTGAGGGGGCGTTTTGGCTTGTTTGACATTTCTATTTTGGTTGTTATTTGCTTATCTATTTAATCTAGGGCCTAACATTTTAAATTATTGAATGATGTAGGTGCAATTAGAAAATAAACTGAAATGAAAACCAATTAAATTTTAGTATTTAGAAATAAAATTTTAAATTTATATAAAATTACTCACATTCTAAACGTCGAATTGCGATCCGAATCGAAATTAAATATACGTAGAGAGGTTTCGGAGCCGCCTACTTAAAGTCATGACTATTCATTAAATATTGTAAATTTTGATACGAGTTTTTGAGTATTTATGAGGATAGTTTGATAAGTCGTTGTATGGCCACCAGCATCGATGCGATGCACAATCGTCGTTGTATGGTCGACAACGTTGTAAGTCGATAAAAAATAATTCGGTAAAATTTCTACAATGAATTTGTAATTTGATTTTGTTAATTAGTGAAAGCTGGATACTGTAAAGGGACAAAATGACATGGTGGAAAACTACGTACGTATTTAGTCGTTTTCATCGTCGTCCTCATCATCCGACGCCTCCTTCTTACGTTTTTTCGCTGTTTTGTTACTTGCTTTACCGCGTTTTCTACCAGAGACGCCACTTGCTGCGGATCCACAGTTAGCTTCAAATTGACGGACGGCTTCGTGATAATCATCCCTACATTTGGCTGCCTTCGCTTCCCACTCCGACTTATCAGTCAGAGCCCGCCACATTTCACCGCCTTTCTTGCCCACCTCAGTGACTTCGATCCTGGGATGTATTCTTTTAATCCCATCCCGGGCACTTTTCATCCAAAGCATGTAGGCGGTGAGGGGGCGTTTTGGCTAGTTTGACATATCTATTTTATCTATTTAATCGAGGGCAAAACTTTTTAAATTAGTAAATGATGTAGGTGCAATTAGAAAATAAACTGAAATGCAAGCCAATTAAATTTTAGTATGTAGAAAAAAAAATTATAAATTTATATAAAATTACTCACATTCGACCTTTATCAATCGCGATCCGAATCGAAATTAAATATACGTAGAGAGGTTTCAGAGACGCCTACTTAAACTCATGACTATTCATTAAATATTGTAAATTTCGATACGAGTTGTTGAGTATTTATGAGGGTAGTTTGATGAGTCAGGGATTTTTTGAATAAAAAATATTTTTCCTCGGCAAATAAGCATTTTATTTCTCAACATAGTCTCCCTTTCGATAGTACATTTAATCTAGCATTTTTTCCAATTTTGTTATTCCTTCCGCATTATAGGTTTCCTCAAGGCCCTCAAAATAGGCGTTAGTTTTTGTGATGACCTCTTCATTCGACCCAAAAATAGTCGCAGGGGGCTAAATCTGGAGAATATGTTGGATAGGGTAACAGTTCGTAGCCCAATTTATGGTTTTTGCATGATTATGCTTAATCAGAACATGAAATTGAGTACCTGGCTGACTTTCAAATCGACAACTTGTCTCTCAGTTTTGCTCGTGCTATTTTTCTTAATTAAATCAACCGTTATATTCACAATAATTATCATAAGCCATTATCTTGTTATCTTGTTTTCTTTGCCTCATTACCGCAAACACATAACTTGATCAAATGTGAAATCCGTTAAGTTATAGCCCCTGGGCCACGTGAGTTAAACAAAATTAAACGTAAACGGTTGCGTTACGACCCCGGTAATGGAGGTCAAACCCCTCCCGATAAACTTACAAAAATTAACAATAAAGTGCTAGATAAACTCAATATGTGTTCAAACACTAACTTTTTCCACCCACTTCAAAGTCTAATGGAGGACTAACCCGAAATGGATTCTACCAACATCGATCAATGTGCAGAAGTAACGAAAGAAACCGTCCCGTCAATTGTGGTTTTAAAATCAACCAGTGCTAAAGTGCGAAATATTTTGAATAACATTAAAATTGACAACTACTTAATAAAAAACATATCATTTGGACAAAAAGATGGTCCCCAACAATGGACATATACAACAAAATTAGAACCGAACTCCTGCGGTTAAAATGTGAGTTTTTTACCCACTCGCGAAAGGAAAATCGCCCAGTAAAGGTAGTGCTATCCGGTTTAGATCTAATTAGCAATGACATAATAAAAAATGAATTAGTTACACTCGGGATTATGTGCCTAGATGTTAAAACCGTCACATTAAATTCGTCAACAAAAGCCTTGTACAAGCATTACTTGTACATCGTCTACATTCAACGCGGTACTATTAAATTAAATGAACATTGTCACATAAATCGCTTCTGTGCAATATGTGCTCGAAACCACAAAACATCCAATTACGAAACGAATAAGGTCATCAAGTGTGCAAATTGCAGTGGGCCACATAAATCCAGCGATCCTGAATGAATTAGCCGAAAGCAGTACCTAGACATTCGCCGCAAATTATCCCCACGTTGACGTGGTACAGGAAATACAACATTCCTACAGCTTCAGAGTGATAAACACCAGCCACTGCCCGACCGATTCTCCCTTGATAATTTTCCTCCACTACCAAGATCTGTGCGTCAACCTTCACTTCCTTCATCCACCTGGGCTTCTGGCCTCCATCAAACCCTGCAACCTTCCAACTGTGATACGACACACACTAAGAAAAATCCGTCTGAAACTATAATATAAATAATGATAACTTGTTCTCTCTTCTTAATGAAGTTGTAACCAAGCTTAGTGCTTGTCACACCAAATCTGACCAATTTAACGTCATTACCTCATTAGCTATTAAGTATCTATATTCGGAAAGATCATGTTAAGAAACTCTCTTAACATCATAACTTGGAATGCGAGAAGCATCAAAAACAAACAGCATGCATTTTTTAATTTCTTGATAAATTTTAATATTGATATTGCACTTGTTTCACAAAACTGACCCAAACAAGACATTTCTTCCTCTCATCTAAATTACATGTGTTATCCCCTAGACAGGGTACATGCTAGTGGTGGAGGTGTCGCCATTGTTGTGAAAAAATGTATAGAACATACATTGCGTCCTTCATTGCACCTTAAATTTATTGAAGAAATTAGTATTGATGTAACATTAAGTGATAACTCCAAGATGAGTATGTGGCGTAGATGTAGGTGCCTGATATGGACACGGGTTTCCACCTATCACCCACGAACGATTTCCTCACAAAAATTGTCACCAAACCATGTTCCAAGAGGAAAGATAAATAAGAGGCATTGATAGAGCTAGGTTGGATAAAGTTTTCTTTATTTGGATTTATTCATTACACAGTATTTCCTCCGGTCACACTTTATAAATATCCAGTTGGCCTGCGATTTTGCTTATTAGATTAAGGGTTAGAAATATTCCGTATCTCGTTTATTTTTACACTATGTTAGTGGATTCTAGTCCAATAACTGACACAACACTGTTATTCTTTAGTTCTTCCAGCGCACACACATTTAATTCGAATCCAACCGACCACAAGCCACTGACAGCGATCACTTTTTGTGAAACGTCCCAAGTGTTTAAGGGGTAATTTGACGTAATAACGGACCGCAATAAACTACACTTCGGACACCGTGTTACCTTTAATGGAGAGAAAGACTTGATTTTCAGGACAAGTACTCGCGACAAGGATACAATCAGACTCTTCGAGAATTCGTCCTCAACATTCCTTGAAGCCGCGAGGCCGAGACGCTGATCAATCAAAGAGCCAATCCGATCGCTTCATTGGTGGTAACCTAATGGCCATCCAACAATGGAAACTCCAACAATGGAATTACTCCGGCAGGGGTACAGGCTAGGAAGTACGCCCACTCGCTGGAAGCAATGACTATCGGAAATCTGGTGGTGTACCAGGAAAATTCAAATACACATCTGGGTAAATAAAGGGACGGGTATTGAGACTGCCAGAAAATGCAGTCATAAATCATGGGAATGCTTTCCTATGATGTTGATATAATATCACAGAAACTCAAGGCTGCCCGAGTGTATGCTTATATTAGGCTACGTTGGTAAGATGGTGCGGTACAGGAGAAAATGTTTTCATCTGTTTGCTTGGTCAAACAGACGTATTTGAGTAAGAATAAAGGAATAATGCAGAGGGCGGCAATTGGGCTCTTCTGTGATGTAAAATCCACAGAAGATTGCTCGCCATAGTAACTAGCAAAAAAAGATTTATTGGTCTTTTTTTATTATCCTGCTCATTATTTCCTATTGCAGGATTATTAGAAATCTGGCTTGCAGATGTGCGAATAGCCCGGCATGTATTGTTGGACGCTGATGGGCATGGCGACAGTGTTTGTGTACACTTTCATTCTGCTCAGAATGTAGCATTCCGTCGGTCGATGAATCGAGTGTGTGTTATTTTAAATAACGCTCGATCGCTTGCATGTAGCCAACGATGGCTACGCTGTATAGGATATATAGATAGGACGATCGGCCGATGGGTCTGTAAATAAAGGGTAAGTATGCTATGCCGAATATAGAGAAAATGCTCCTCAGCCCTGTTCGGGGTATTTATGTCGGTTATCCGTGGGGATAACCGAATTGTTTTCAGCAAATGGGTTGGCAATTAATGCCATGACACGATTTTTGTAATCTTGCCGGAAATTCAACTCACAGGTAAGCTGTATTTGCTGATTAGTGGGGTTCGAGCGATGCGTGGCTCTTCGGGCCCTGAAAAGCCCCACAATTATTTTTTCGGTCTATTTCCCTGGAGGAAATGGAAACATTGAGAAATGTACTTACTTTAAGGGGGATCTACAAAAAATGTATAGACTCAACACTCGAAACAAGGTAATTATTAGTGGTGATCTAAAATGTAGACATCAGTCGTGGAATTGTCTTAGGGCAAACTGCTGGGGTAACCTTTTACTAGACGTTACTGAATCCAGCCCAAGTGTTTCCATACTTTATCCACTTCTCCCAACCTATATTCCATCGACTGCTAACAAGAACCCATCAACACTCGATCTATATATCACTAATATTGCAAATTACTGCTCAGAGAGTTAATAGTCTCTAAATGCGTTAAGTTCAGACCACCTTCCGATCAGCCTCACTATATCGTTCCAGTTTATATCACAACAATTCCGCCGCCAACTGGAATTGTTATAAATCATATATAAACACGAACTTGGTTCTGGCTGATACCAGCCTAAATTCTATACGGTTTTCCAATAGGGTCTTGAGAACTTTTTTTCCAGAGCCCAATCGGAGAACGTACGTCGCTTCAAATGGTCCATCGGCTTCAATTCTTAAGTGAGCTTGGTTTGCATCGGGATGAGATTCAAAGAACACACCCTAGGATAAAAGTCACTGAGGTGGCCAAGAAAGGCGGTGAAATGTGGCGGGCTCTGACTCATAAGTCGGTGTGGGACGCGATGGCAGCCAAATGTAGGAAAGATTATCATGAAGCCATCCGTCAATTTGAAGCTAACTGTGGATCCGCAGCAAGTGGCGTCTCTGGTAGAAAACGCGATAAAGCAAGTAACAAAACAGCGAAAAAACGTAAGAAGGAGGCGTCGGATGATGAGGACGACGATGAAAACGACTAAATACGTACGTAGTTTTCCACCATGTCATTTTGTCCCTTTACAGTATCCAGCTTTCACTAATTAACAAAATCAAATTACAAATTCATTGTAGAAATTTTACCGAATTATTTTTTATCGACTTACAACGTTGTCGACCATACAACGACGATTGTGCATCGCATCGATGCTGGTGGCCGATGCCGAATTCTTCTTTGTATGTTATAATGCTGAAGGATCAAATTCTCGTCAGCGTGGCGCAAGATGGTCGCGCAAGTTTTGTCGGTTGGACAAAACTTGTGGTGACTTTGAATAAGTCGTAGAAATACACTGCGCACGTGTTATGGCAGTGTAAATATGTTGGCAAGGGGTGCCGATTGGTTTCCCTGGTGTATGTTGCATGTTAGTCAATCCGTTTCCTGAAATTGATGTTATGCAACACACAAGTGAACGATTCTTCGTTTAGGGAATTTTGGCTGGTGCCCCATAGTAATGCAGTAAATGCTTATGCCAGGTTGTTAGGTTTTATGTTATGATGCCGATGGCATGAAAAACCAAGTTCGATGGTGCATTGTCTGCGTGCGATGATAAATTCAGACAGTGCATCCTTTACCTGTGTTATGCCCTTAGGGACGGGCACCTTTGCTGGAGGTATAGGGCCACGGAAAAGGGGTTGGGGTTGGCGTTATGGATAGATGCAGGCGAAGCTGTGGCTGGTTTAGTGGGTTGGTTCTCAACATAGTATAGTGGACCCCCATAAGATCTCCTGTAGTTAGATTAGGCATCTCTGTGCCGTCTTTCTGTAGGCCGTAGTACTTTGCAACATCGTGCCCTTCACGACTGGGATCAGGAGATTCTTCGCATATTTTCCCGTGCATGGCTTGGAGGTCATCCCAGTATCGCTCGATGCACTTTTTTTCACTTCGCAAAATTGTTTCGTTTCGTCTGTCTCGAGGCTAGTGATCTGTTCATAGATCTGTGGGGGAGGTAAGTCTGCGCCAGCACGGACGCGGTTTCACTTAACACCCACCACTTGTCCTGCCAAAATCCGAGTCGCCAAAAATTGTGAACAAGAATGTCCAAGAATCAAGGGGGTGAAAATAAAACGCCAGAGCACGAGTTCCGTTGTTAATTGTCTCTTTATTATTTAGCATTGATATTTCGTACACGAAATATTGCTCTGCCGGGATGTTCCTAATCCGGTGGAGTATCTACGGTTAGTCTCTTAACATGTCACATAAACTATCGCGCATTGTTATATGAGGTAAAAGTTCTTAAAACTCCTGGGTTCACCTTTTAACAGATCTATGGTTCGGCTGATTTTTAGTGTTCGTAACCACGCGCACGTTTAACTGACACGCGGCTGTTCGATTTTACAATAAAGGGTATTATCGACCAATTGGAAGTTGTGAGATTTTAAATTAAAGCCGCACTCCACTGTGACTGAAATTGGGCTTTTTTCGCCTCATAGAGCGGAAGAAAAACTTGACTTAACCGTGTGCGCACCCCGGCCCGACTTGTGTTGTTGACGCAACGGTGGATGAATCACGACTCCTGGCGGATGATAAGACGGGAGATGCGCGCTTGATGGCGGTTAGATAGTGATTGGGGGCAATTGCAGACGCGCACTCTGTATTGGTTGGACAACGACTGGACTAAGAAATGAAAATAATTCATTCAATGCGTCGTGGCGGTGCGTCATAGCGAAATTAGGCTCGCTGCCAATTACGAGGAATTTTGGAGGAGTTGCTATGCTCGCATAAGAACTCAGTTCCAGCGAATTCTGGCCGTACAGGCTGGGTTGAATTCGTTGGTTGGGTGTACCGGGAAATTGGCTTTGCGGACGCGAGCAAGTATGGGCATGCATTTTCGGAGGGAATTGGAATGGCTTGGGTGCAAGCAAGGAATATTATTTGGGTGAAATGTTAACCGAAGTAATTTCGGGGAAATGTGCGCGGCTTGGTTAGCTGTTAATGTTCCGTTGAGGATTTGGATATGCGTTTTGTTAAGGCATATGAATTTCGGGGGAATTACGATTGCTTGGTCAGAAAGAGGAAATATGAATTAAGTGGAGAACTGACCGAAGCAATTTTGGGAAAATGGATGCGCGGATGATTAGAATATATTCTGATGAATTATATTCTGTTGGGAGTTTGGAAAATGGTTTTTATTGCGGATTGGTGAGATGTATGCGATTGCGGATCGGGTTTTTGCATATTTGCAGGTTATGGTTGTGGGTTGGTTCTCCGTGTGATGTAGAGAACCCCCACAGATCCTCCTTCGTCCTTTTACGGCAGTTCTTTATTTTCGTATCAGCTTGACGATTGTATCGAAATATTTTTGTTCCTCTTTTTCATCCTGGATGAGTCTTTCTTCTGTCCCTTCCATCGCCATTGATTTTACCTCGTTGAATTTGGTGGCAATGTCTTCATGGACATTCTCATATGCCTTTTGCATATTTCCATATTTGTCCATTGTGAAGTATGGATGAGGCAGCTCCGCTTTATAGCCCCCACGGATGATGGTATCTCTTTCAATAGAACGAACTCTGCCAATAGCCGTTCGAGGTTCAACAGCCTTTTGGTAAGGGTTTCTCTCATTCTTCGCGCTAATGGCTCCTTTCCGTACACTGCGATGGTTTGTTCAAGTTCTTAGCGTGTTTTTTCTTGACTAGCGCGTTTAGCGCCTTTTCAGACTCATTCGTTTTTCTTGTGCCAATCATATTTTGCAGCTCCTCCATTCCTTGCTACCTAACCTGTGAGATCCAACCCTGTTAGCAGGTCTATTATAGGAGGCCAATGACCCTTTCGTCGATCGTTGCTGTCATGCTCGACATGTGCAGTGCAACGTATAAAATATCGAGTGAAGAAAATGCCTTCGAACAACACCTTCAGACATTTATACCAACATTTATCACTATCGGTCATTTTGGTAATGTCAGTCATAAAAGTCGACGTCACCCGAGGTGGCCTGATTAGAACATTTAAGCTGTATACACTAATGCTGAGTGATCAACGACCACATCGAGATATCCCCGCTTAGTCGTAGTTGGGCACATCTCCCATGATTCTCTGACCCATAATTCGTGAAGTATTGAAGTTATTCCCCTACAAAACTTAATCAGCGCATCGACTTTTACCAACCGATAAGTTACGTCGCTTAGATTCTGCGAATTCCGTGGTTCTCGAAGATTTAAATGGCCCACCCTATATTTGGAGAGGTTGAATGCATTTACCAAACTTGGCTGAACAACGACTGCGGTAATGTTTCTAGAAAGCAGATATGCAGATGATGTTTTAATGGCGGAGTTGAACAACTTATCTCTGTATGTGATTTACTAATTATTTTTATATTGTATTAAATATCTACGGCGTTACTTTTAGTTTGGCTGATGAAATTTCGGAATTGAATTTTGTGCAAATTGTGGCTAAATTAAGTGTGATTAAATATTGTATTGAGTATCACTCGGTTATGTAACCATTACTATAACATGTTAGTTCTTCAGCCTAACGACACACATTTGGCAATTGATATTGTGACGGATATGACAATCAGTACTACAATATTCTAGAAAGTCCAAAACAAAGTACTAGAATATTCTAGAAAGTACTGGAAAACTGGAGACTATGAACAGTAGAAAATTCAATGCTATGGAACGGACGGAAACGAAACGCCGAATCAGAATGAGGAAACGGTATAAATACGTTGCACACAGATCAGGGAAGTAAGTAAAAAGTAAGAAGTAAGCAGTAAAAGACGCGATAAGTACGGAAGCGTCAAGAAAACGTTAAGCGTACGGTAAAAGTTACGGTTGTTATTAACGGCCTAATAAAGTGTTACATTAATTCAAAATCGATTTAACGGCTCTTATTTATTAAAAATAAATAATCCAGCGAACCCTAACCTCGCTACAATTGGTGTCAGAAGTGGGATGGGACAACTAGATTTTGTGTCAACTACCGCCGGTTAAACGACGTTACGAAGAAAGACAGTTACCCACTTACTCGAATCGACGACACACTAGATACCCTTTCTGGAGCTCAGTGGTTTTCAACATTGGACCTAAAAAGCGGTTACTGGCAAGTGGAAGTGAAGGAGGAGGACAAGGAGAAGACAGCGTTTACTACCGGAAACGGACTTTATCAATTCAACGTAATGCCTTTTGGATTGTGTAATGGTCCAGCAACGTTTGAACGATTAATGAAAAGTGTTCTACGGGGACTTACATGGAAGACGTGTCTTGTGTACTTGGACGATATCATCGTTGTTGGACGGAATTTACCAAAACACGTCAATAATCTGCGCTCCGTCTTCGAACGATTAAGACAGTCCAACTTCAAGCTCAATTCGTAGAAATGTGAACTCTTCCGAAGGAGAGTCAAATTCCTGGGACACATCGTTTCATCTGCAGGAGTTCAAACGGATTCTGATAAGATAGCAGCCGTCCGAGAGTGGCCTACTCCAGAAGACAAGCAACAGTTGAGAAGCTTTATGGGATTAGCCACATATTACCGACGGTTGATAAAGGTTTCGCCAACGTGGCTAGAACCCTACACGAACTAACGGGTAGAGAAAAGAAGTTCAATTAGACAGAAAAGTGTGAGGTAGCATTCAACAGATTGAAGGCCGAGTTATGTAAGACTCCAACATTGGTATTCCCAAGAGCGGATTGCCCATTTATATTGGATACTGATGCAAGTAACACAGGAATCGGAGCAGTGTTGTCACAGGAAGTCGATGGTAAAGAGAGAGTTGTCGCATATTATAGTCGAGTTCTATCTAAGCCAGAGAGAAATTACTGCGCAACAAGAAAGGAACTGCTGGCCATCGTAGAAGCCGTTAAGAATTTCCATAAGTACCTCTACGGACGTCAATTCCACCTTCCGACGGATCATGCCGCCCTGAAATGGTTGTTAAATTTTAAGAATCCGTAAGGACAAATAGCTCGATGGATTGAACGACTTCAAACGTACGATTTACAAATTTCCCACCGTCAAGGGAAGGTGCATAATAACGCTGATGCTCTATCAAGGAGACCGTGTAAGCCAGATTGTAAACATTGTCATAGAGCGGAAGAGAAAAAAGAGGCATACGGCCTGCGAAATGTACAAATAGAGGTACTAGATGGGTGGACGAGTGATGCTATACGCGCAGCTCAACTTCAGGATGAAGATATGTCGCTAATCCTGGAACACAAAGAAAAGAACGAGCGGCCAACTTGGAGCAATATTTCCGACAAGAGTGGAACATTTAAAGCATATTGGGCACAATGGAATTCCTTGCTGGTGGAAGATGGAATTCTTAAGCGTAAATGGGAAGCCGCGGACGGAAAATCCCATCGAATGCAGATTCTAGTCCCACCATCAAAAGTGAAGGATGTACTAACAGAAATGCACGACGGGGCCTCCGGAGGACATCTGGGAGTTAATAAGACACTTTCAAAATTACGATCTCGCTTCTACTGGCTTCACATGGGAGATGACGTCGAGTCTTGGTGTAGGAAGTGCACAACTTGCACTGCGACCAAAGGACCAACGGCAAAACCAAGGAGCGCTATGAAGCAATACAACGTGGGTGCCCCTTTCGAGCGAATTGCGATAGACATCTCAGGACCATTTCCAAAAACCAACGACAACAACAAATACATGTTGGTCATCATGGACTACTTCAGCAAGCGAGTGGAAGTCCTTCCAATTTCACACCAAGAAGCAACAACCGTCATTGAGCAGCTTATCAATGATTGGATCAGCGGATATGGAGTTCCCTGTGGGCTTCATTCCGATCAAGGCCGAAACTTCGAATCGCAGATATTTCAAGGCATGTGTGCGGCACTGAGTGTAAGGAAAACCAGGACCACACCCTTACATCCGCAGTCAGACGGAATGGTCGAAAGGTTCAACCGAACAATGAAAGAGTATTTATCGAAGGTCATTAGTGATCACCAACGAGATTGGGACAAATATGTACAAACCTTTCTCATGAGTTATAGATCGGCCAATCAAGAATTATATTTGGACGAGAGATACGATTACCAGCCGATCTGCGATTGGGAATACCTCCAGACGCCATAGACAAGACCGAAGGCTACGTAGCCGAATGGAGAAATCACCTAGATGAGATTCATCATTTGGTTCGAAAACAAATCAAGGTATCAAGTGACAGGATGAAAAAGAAAGTACGACGTTCGAGCCAACGCATCCGGATTTAATGCAGGCGTTAACGTGTGGCTTTATAACCCTCATCGGCAAAAAGGAAGGTCTCCGAAGTTGCAGCAACATTGGGAAGGACATTATAGGTTTCTCACAAGAATTAACGACGTGGTCTATAGTATTCAGCGAAGACCGAACGCCAAGATGAAAGTGGTACATCGTGACCGACTGGCGACTTTTTGTTAACCCAGAAGACCAGTGAACTTAGTTCGGGACGAACTAATCTAGGCGGAGGGTAGTGTGACGCATATGACAATCAGTACTAGAATTTTCTAGAAAGTCCAAAACAAAGTACTAGAATATTCTAGAAAGTACTGGAAAACTGGAGACTATGAACAGTAGAAAATTCAATGCTATGGAACGGACGGAAACGAAACGCCGAATCAGAATGAGGAAACGGTATAAATACGTCGCACACAGATCAGGGAAGTAAGTAAAAAGTAAGAAGTAAGCAGTAAAAAACGCGATAAGTACGGAAGCGATAAGTCAAGAAAACGTTAAGTGTACGGTAAAAGTAACGGTTGTTATTAACGGACTAATAAAGTGTTACATTAATTTAAAATCGATTTAACGGCTCTTATTTATTAAAAGTAATGAATCCAGCGAACCCTAAGCTCGCTACAATATCTTGTTCAAAATCGTTCTGGCACAATCGAGATTCGTCGTCTGTTGATATGAGATGTAAATTGGCTTCCGGATTGCAGCTGGGGACTCGATGCTCGTACTTCTCCATGATATTTAAAAAGTTGTCGTTTTTTGAAGGCACTGCTCCCACCCAGACTTGCGTTGTATGCGATAAATATTGCTTAGAACTATATATGATTGACTGGATTTCATACATTACTCTGCCCTAACAGAAGTAAAATATCAAGTCCGCCTTGCAAAGAAATGTACTACAATCACTTGTTTTAGTTTAATATTTGTGATTTATAAAAATACTGTTATAAAAATTTGTCTTTTGTAAAACATAGAAAAAAAGAGAAAAAAAAATATAAAAACTTGTACCAGATGGAATGGTAGTAGCTTTTTTGTCATTTATCCTTTAATGTGAATAGCGCATCAAATCCAAATAGAGCTCCATTAACAATTGCCAAGGACGCCTTGACGATTGCCAAATCTCGTGTCCTTGTTCGAAATGAATACTCCCAGGCTTCGTCGTCTGTTGATATGAGATGTAAATTGGCTTCCGGATTGCAGCTGGGGACTCGATGCTCGTACTTCTCCATGATATTTAAAAAGTTGTCGTTTTTTGAAGGCACTGCTCCCACCCAGACTTGCGTTGTATGCGATAAATATTGCTTAGAACTATATATGATTGACTGGATTTCATACATTACTCTGCCCTAACAGAAGTAAAATATCAAGTCCGCCTTGCAAAGAAATGTACTACAATCACTTGTTTTAGTTTAATATTTGTGATTTATAAAAATACTGTTATAAAAATTTGTCTTTTGTAAAACATAGAAAAAAAGAGAAAAAAAAATATAAAAACTTGTACCAGATGGAATGGTAGTAGCTTTTTTGTCATTTATCCTTTAATGTGAATAGCGCATCAAATCCAAATAGAGCTCCATTAACAATTGCCAAGGACGCCTTGACGATTGCCAAATCTCGTGTCCTTGTTCGAAATGAATACTCCCAGGCTTCAATTAATAAAACACCAGATGTTATAAACAAACAGCTTCCGATAACACTATAAAAAACATCTATCCGTTTGTGTATAGGCGCACGCATTAGGATTCCTTAAAGTATAATAAATCAATTTTAATAATCCAAGAGTTATCATCATAAAAAATTCACCAGCAAAGATACCAAGGATGATCAAAATGAATCCGGCGAATGTACCTGTTGCCATAAAAGAAGTCACTATGTCACCATCGTTAAAGCTATAAAAATGCAGAACCAGGCAGGCTATTGAAAAGGCTAACTCGAGAAACTTGACGACATTCAGATGTGCCTTGCGATCTTCGTTGGCCATTGGCTCGACCGATGAAGTCACAAAATCTGAACCAAATTCTGGTCTGTCTGGGGCGGCCGTAAACAATTGACTGATGGCAATGGAATCCTCACCACCGCGGAGTAGCTAGACTGAATGACGACGTTAATTCGATACAAAGGACAAGGAACACGAAAAGAAAGGAAATGCGTTTCACTCAAGAGATGATCGAAAGCCACTTTAGCCACCCACGACAGACGGACAAGTACTGGCCCCAGGAGATCACTTAATCAGCGAAAGGGTGGATTTTAAATCTCAGAATCGACGAATGGATGAATCGAGCACATTGCAATTTGTAGCACAGTTAATTAAACACACTGAGCATGTGCCCCGAAACCGGGTTATGAGAATTCCCTGGATTGGAAGGGTCTTTTGGACTTCTTGTGAATGGACTTCAACGTATGGTTAATTACAGACCGTTTGTTTTCAAGCGTTACTCGGATTTGATTGGGGTGTTCCGTAATGAATGCGGAAGATTAATAAAAAACGCGTTGACCGATTGCATTACAATAGAAATATGAGATGCTTTATGAGATATAGTTAATACTTTGACATACATTATACGGAGCAGAAGAAAGAGCAAAAAACTGATCTTCTGACTTTGAACTATATTGCAAGATATAAGTTGGGGATAACAGAATAAGGCGTTTTTGGTAAATTTTTTTTTATATTCAAAAACAGTTTATTTTATTAAAACATTTTCCATAATTTTCGACCACCTTCGTTCTTCGTTCTTCTTGACATCATCCTTTATAGAATTCTGGAGTTTTATTATTAAAATTGACAGAGATGCTCTTTAAAATACCCTTTAGAGATTTATTTTGTATATAGCAAGTGAGTGTACACAGGGTACGGTACGAAAACCCGGTCAGAATTCAATACCCAATATCCCATAATAAATACAGAATTGTACTAAGAACATTTGTTAATTTGTTTTTTGCTTGTTTTTGTTTTATACGTAGCATTTTTAAATCACTAACATTTTCACTAAAAAATTAAAGAAAGGTTATGATAAAAAAAAAACCCGTCGGGGAGCCTCTGGCGCAAAACTATTGACCTTGCCTGGAAAAAAAAAACAAATCATTATGGAAAATTTAACAAGCCCCAGGACTTGCTAAATAAGGCCAAGACCGGTCTCCAGTTGTAGTGCCGATGATGATGATGATGATGATAATAAAACAGTGGTAAAATTTTAGCGATTTCTTTGAGTTGGATTAAACTTTATTATCTTTTTTTTTTGATTGTAAATTAATTTCGATCTATATGATACTATGTTTTTAGTTATTAAGTTAACATGATAAACTTTGTTTTTAAGGTTAAGAATATTACATTTTTCCATTGTTGACTGCTTTATTTTATTAATTTATTTGTTTCGTAGCCTAAGTGCTAGGTTAGGAATCTGTGTTCGAGCGAGTTCACCGACTTTTTTTTTTGTTTTTGTTTTTTGTCTGAAAAATTACTACAAATAATTTTCAAGACACTCTTAAGAGCAACGCTTTCTATGAATTTAATTGAAGGGATGCTTCCAAACTGAAACGATCGGAAACAGTCAATTTAAAATAATGCGAATCTCTTTTAGGTCTAGAAATATGGGTTGTTTCTAAAATTGAAGTTCAGTGGGGTTCCACCCCATTTATTAGATCTAACTTACGAACTAACTGAATTAAGGGCGGGAGAGGAAAAGAAGACATTTATATTGAAATCAAAAATTTATGATTTCGAGTTGACACTTCCCAGCATTTGGGGGGATAGGTTCGTTGGAGCCGTATGATGGGGGGATGTAGAGCGGGCGAGGGATTATGTATGCTGTGTGGATTTGTGTTAAAAAGTGTTGAATTGAGAAGATTGGCACAGTCGATGGCGCCAGAGAGAAGATGTGGAATGAATAGAATATCTGATTGGATTCTGCATACTTTCATGATTTTCCGATTCATTAATTTCAGCCGTTTAGTGTAAGGGGCAGGATCAAAGGGTTTTGCCATCCCAATTTACAGAGAACCAAACGTAAGAAACAACTTTGAATGCTCTCGATTCTACGAATATGATTCTTCTGGTAGGGGGACCATACCCGACTCACATATTCGAGCATTGGACGGATAAAGGAAATGTGTAGGGATTATGTGCCGGCATTGGCAAGGTTCATTAAGCTTCCTAACGAGTTACCTAATCCACGTCCTCAGGTAAACAGCAGCCAGATAAAACTTCCCCAGGTTTGGACGTTGCACTGTCACTTCGGGATAAACTTCACAACGAGCGCTCAGACACAGCGCAGATACCAGGCAGAAAATAAAACATTAGGGTTGGTGATACTGTTTTGTTTTTATTGTTGGAAAACTGCGGCGGATCTTCACAATATCAGGTCCGGCACTAAGTTCGTAAATTTTACTGACACAAATATTCGCGGGTGTTTATAAATTTACCAAGGTCCTAATTTTATTTAATTTACGCTGATTTTTCTTATAGGAACTTCACTCTTCCATCTCTTGCACTTGCACAGGCGAACTCCACCGTGTATCGGACTCGACTCATTTACAACCGTTTCATCGACTAAACTACTTTTGCGCGCGGATCACCTTGTCGGGTCGTGATGCGAGTTCATGGGTGGTCGAACCGTGGGAATGAAAAAGCATCTTTGGGATAAGTATTTGCAGTTGTCCAAATACTGCGTTAGGGATTAGGATGCATTGGGATAATTATACAATGATGGTTGTGTTTACAACCATGTTAATTGTGTATTGCAATCCTAGGGAGTCATGGGTCGAATTCCAGTGTGAGTATTTACACTGGCATTGAATTCGGCTCTTGGCAGCTAGGCGCGAATTGCGCCGGTGCTTTGAAGATTGCATAAAAGCCGCCGTGAGTACTGGTACACATGAAAATCTGTTGCGCACGTGTGGGACAGTAAATGCAGGCAGACAGGGGTTCTGCTGATTGTTTTCATAATCCACTTCGGTTATCTAGTATGGCAACCGAAATGTTTTCTTTTTAGAACAATGCTGAGATGCATTGATGTATGCGGTACTGGCGTACCAAATTTCTTCTAGGGAAAATTGATATAACGCGTTAATTGCGTGAATGTCCTTGATGGGCAGATGCTTGATGTTTGGATGCGATTTGCATAATCGAAAGGTAATGCAATCGGTGGGAGAATGCTCGGGGAAGTTATTGCGCTTGCATATTCAAAAAGGATGCAATTAGTAGAGCTTTAGAAAGGAAGATTTGGAGGTAGGTTGAAAAGGTAGCAGTGACGTTGGTAGAGACGCCACAGATCAAGTGACATATGGTTTGGAGAATTCTTTAGACTACCGTCGTAGTGATCCTAAATCACTACTCCCATCCAAATCCCCAATATTACCTATAATCCCAATCCAAATTCCATATTGAATCATATGAGCGACAAGTTAAACCAAAAGCTAATTTGTTGCACATTGATTCAATTTCCAAGTACCTTACATCCCAATCCAATTGAATCATACGCACGATAAATTTAAACGAAAGTCCATTTGTCGTGCATTGATTCAATTCCCTATAACCATTAAAATTATGAAATGCCTAATTTTAAATGCATTTCATAATTTTTCCTTCCGAGAATTTATTCAAGTAAATTCCTATACACTTCCTAGAACCCTATTCCAATTGAAGCACACAAAATCTTATTTGTGCTTCTTGGAATTTTTAAATAAAATTTTATCCAATCTCTGTCATCACAGAGTATAAAAGGGTGGCACATTTTGGATTCGAGATCAGTCGGAATCCAGAGCTTGAGGCGACGGACATCAGTTAAATAAATAAAATAAATAAAACAAATATAAATCAAAACTAATCGCCTATTAATATGGCCACCCTGCCTTAGAAGCGCCCCCATTGAGGTAAGATAAACAATTTAACAAAAATATAACCCTACACCGTTTTCCAGCCAGCGGGTTGATCATCTCGTCAACATGTGAAAGGAAATTAAGTACACTATTACATATAATACCAAATCAATCATACACAATGCTGTTGTTGTTAATAATGACACCAATAAAGCAAATATCATCAGAGAGACCTTTGAAAATATTAACAGGCTTACTCTCGAGGATGGCGACCCGGACACTAATGTGATCATTAGTTCAGAGGTCCACAATAAATTAGACAAATTTAACGAGCCTATTGTTGTCTTTAACCAAACTAACAGTGCATACTTCGATGACTCACGTGATAATGGTCACGGTTTCATCACCTCAAATATCCTACAAAACCTAGTTAAAACTCGAAACCCTAGGAAGTCACTCGGTATCGACAACATGTCACACCACTCGTTGCGAAGGCTTTCTGCTTTATTCTTTATAAAGCTTTCCATTCTGTTCAAACATGCCTACAACATGGGGTACTTTCCCCAAGCTTGTAGGCATGCTATTATTTGTCCAATAGCAAGAGTTGGGAAACCAACGTATCACCCATCAAGCTTTCGTCCCATCTCGCTCCTCATTTGCATCAGCAAAATAGATGAAAAATTCATATCAACATCCACATCATCGGCACTACAACCGGGAGCCGGTCTTGGCCCTATTTAGCAAGTCCTGAGGCTTGTTAAATTTTCCATAATGATTTGTTTTTTCCGGGCAAGGTCATTAGTCTTGCGCCAGAGGCTCCCCGACGGGGAATCGAACCCCGGTCATTCATATACGAGAAGCTAAATAACTTTGTCAGTGTCAGGAACCTAATACCTGATTTCCAATTTGGATTTAGAAGAGCGCACAGCACCACTATGGCTCTCAACATATTTCAAAACCACGTCTACGTGGGAGTTTTTAATGAGGTACCCACCATTGCGGTGAGCCTGGACTTTGAAAGGGCTTTTGACACGATCTGGATCGAAGGCCTCGTTTCTAATTTATTGAATACTGGCCTCAGTAGAATGTTGTTTGGAATCATGTACCAGTTCGTTTGAAATAGCACCTTCCAAGTTCGCTTGAATGGAAAGCTTTCCCGAACTTTCAACGCCGCTGCAGGTGTACCACAGGGCTCCATTCTAGGCGCCATCTTATTCAATATTTGCACCTCCGATATTCCCCGCCCTGTGGACGGGAGAGTAAACCAGATATGCTACGCGGATGACGTCCTGGTGTACACGTCACCCAAAAGCCCTAAACTCGCAACAAATCGACTCAACCATCACCTGGACGAACTGCATCAGTATTACGGTCGATGGAAAATTCGACTTAATCCGTCCAAAGCAGTAGCTGTAATTCTGAATAGTAAACACTCCCAACCTATTTCTCGATTTTCACAGAATAGTCGAATACAAAAAGGAGGTACTACGATTAGACCACAGAACAGGATGAAATATCTTGGGGTCATTTATACCCCAAAAATGAATTTCATCAAAGATGTGACCCACATTCTTCAAAGGGCCCCGGTCGGTATAAGCAACTACACAACATCTTGAAGTGGAGCAACAAAGTTGACACCCAAGTTAAGCTTCTCTGCTATAAGCAGCTAATCCATACGCATTTCACATATGGTCTTGAATATCTTTGGCCCAAATGAAAAGACTTCGAGTTTCCGAAAGAAAACTTCTCAGAAGGTGCACCAACCACTTCAGAAGGCCTGATGGTCGCCATTACACCAACTCTCACCTATACGAAGGTGCTTCCATTTCCCCTATCGACGAGTACTTGCTACAATTAGCACACAAGTACCTCGAAAGCATTCAGAATGGCTAGAACGTCTTGCGTTCTTGACACTTCTCTCTCTCGATCTCTTCGGATCAGACCAACACAATTTCTTCTTCAGTACAAAACTGAAGAAATCACCCTTCCCAACAATATTCCCCTCTATAATAGAGGATTCCTGGACCCATCCCGTAGGGTCTACTGCTAACACGCCACTGGCTACAGGTTCCTAAGGCTTGGATGGGTGAGATGCAGACTTCGAGAACATATCGCACCCACACGTTATTTCAGATGTTGGCAATATGGTCATGTGGCGAAATCCTACAAATCCGAAGAAGACCGTTCGGAAAACTGTTTGAAATGCGGTGAAAAAGACCACAAAGCAATGGGTTGTAAAGTACAACCCAAATGCAAGTTCTGCGAATCAGGATGCGAAGGCGGTAACCACAACTCAACAGGAAGTTACAAATGCCGAGCATTTAAAAACGCGATGTCCAATCTCCTCAATAAAAGTGGACAGGTTTAAGTGCATTCAAATAAACTTAAACCATTGTGGAGCCGCACAAGATCTCCTTTCCCAAACGGTTAAGGAATATGGTGCCGACGTGGTACTCATCAATGAACAGTACAGGATGCCTGGCACTGGTACTATTATATGTGAGGAAGACAGCAGCGGAACAGCGGCCATCTGGACAACTGGAAATTTGCCCATGGAATGCAGAAGTGTCCAGCGGCTGGAAGGAATTGCATATGCTAAGGTCAGAGGAATTTGTGGCTAGTTTTTATTAGGTGTATCGACACGGATGCTTATTCAATAAAAACAACCACCGCGGAAAACAAAGGAACAACAAGGAAAGCACTGGAACTGCTCGACAACGAAGAATGTAACGAATAAAAGAAACACTAGAGTTGATTTGTTGATTTAATGTTTGTTTTTATTTAAAATAATTTTAATTCATCACAATTATTGGACTTTACCAAAGGCGGCCTTGGATGAACCGTTTCACAAAAATCTTATTGTACTTGAAAAGAATCGTTTAATTCTTACACCGATGTACTCTATTTGTTAAACCGGATATAGTCACGACACTGCTTATGGGTTTATAGAAAAAGGTTATGTTTCGCGCTCTTGTGCATTCGGGCCGACTCGAAAATGTATTTTAAAAGTTATCGTTATCGACTCCTTCAACGCAACGACCCCGACATGTCTTGCTGGTTGTAAGGTTAATATCTGACGCCAGGATGCAATTCACATCCATCAGATTCGATGGCCGCGAATTGCATCGATAGGGGAGGATTCTATATGTGTCCGTATAGGACAAGAACAATGCGCTGCGATGAGGACGATGATCGGTGGACACCTGATTAAACAGAAGTACAATCGTCTGGGGCGATGTACCCATACATCGTTAATGATGTATGCCCGGGATCGAAATAGATTTTTGTTTCAAAGTTAACAAAAACGCTATTTCACAGATCAAATGGTGGCATACATGATGTATATGATGTGCCTATGATACAAAAGGGGTCGTCATGGTATTTGCCAAAGATTCCTTGGAAACACCGATATAGGCAATATCCAATCTAGCTATATGGCTCCGGTGCACAAGGAGGCAAATTATTTTGTTGACATAAGTCAGCAGAAACCTCGTCGACGGCGGCAAAGGGTCAGGCTGGATGGCTGTATGTTTAGATTAATATGCGGGTAAGTAAAACGAACTCAGTGAGATACTGTATGTTTAATTTAGGTTTTCTGGCGGGTCATCATAGGCATGGCATGGGTAAGGTTACCTAAACAATGATCATATCCATGCCCATCTTCATTATCGGTTGATAGCCGATAACGGGAAATTATCGCAACTGTCGCGGACCTAAGGGTATAGGCGCCATATACAATTGCGTACTATGGAAAGAATATCGGCTACAGCTATGTCAACAATATGCTGGCCAGCGTTTGTTTATCGTAATTGAAGACGGGCTGAGCCGGTAGGAGATGAACTGGTTAATGGAATATGAACCAGGGAAATTCAGAATGTGTGGATGCCGTCGAGTAGGTTTTCCTTTCAGGTATGATGCTGCAGGGGAGCTTACGCTGCCCCTAATTGCAGGTAAGTACCATGGCTTGGTATGGTAAGAGGAAGTGGTTAATGTAAAGAGGATAGGCGGTTCCTTGGGAATGAATTAAAGAACCGCCACAAATTCATTTCTATTGTTGTTACACTCCGCGCTTTTTGGACAGGATAACACAAGAAGCTAGAGATAAGAGCCCCCTTATAGTTCCTGAAGATTTCAACGCTTGGGCAGTAGAATGGGGAAGCACAAGGACCACCAGTAGAGGCCAGGCACTACTCGAAGCCTTCGCAGTCCTAGATGTGGTGTTTCTTAATGATGGTCTTGATGACACCTTCATAAACGAGAGAGGCTGGTCCAAAATCGACATCACATTTGCTAGCTCCATGTTGGCAAGAAGTATGGACTGACGAGTTTTGGACACCTACACCCATAGTGACAGGGGATTCATCACTGGCAAATTGGCGAAGAAAGCCCAGAAAAACGGGTGGAAAAAGAAGGACCTCGATGCGGAACTGCTTGATTATATACTGGAAGACCAAATCTAACTAACTACCGCATGTGATACTTCTATGCCACGACAAAGACAACCAGAAATCACCCATGTGCGATCGGAGTGCAACAGGTTAAGACGCTTGCAATAAAGAGCAAGAAACCGTCACACCTACCCACAGTTGCATGCGGAATTTCTCAACAAACGAAAAGAGTTGAGGAGCGTAATCCGTAAAACTAAATATGACGCGTTCTGCTCCCTAAGGGATGAATTAAATAACAACCCATCGGGCAACGCCTACAGGATAGTCATGAAAATACTACACAACAACAGTAGTCAAATGCAAAAAAGGAAAACTGATATAGCCAGAATCGTTGTTGTCCTCTTCCCGCAGTGTGATGAAATATTGCGAGTGCAAGAGGAGTGGGGTATCATTGAAGGAGAGATACCTCTAGTGACCTACGAAGAAGTGCTGCAAGGGTTGGCAAAAAAAAACAAGACCCCGGGACTTGATCCCTAATGCTGTAATGAAGACTGCTTTAATAAAAAAGCCGGAAGTCTTCAGCAGTCTCTTCACAACCTGCCTTCAAACAGGACAATTTCCTAAACGATGGAAAAAACGGCGGCTTGTGCTTACACCCAAAGGAGTCAATAATCCAGAAGCGCCATTGTCCTATCCCCCGTTGCGCCTGCTGGTCACAACAGGGAAACTCCTTGAGCGTATAATTGCCACTAGCGTGGAACAATTCACTGAGGGTACATCGGGACCTTCTGAATGGCAGTATGGGTTCCGGAAACGTAGATCAACCGGTAAGGCAATATTTGTGGTGTGGGACATCGCTCGCAATGCGATAATTGGACCACGATGGCAAGGAGGTACGAAAAAATATTGCGCGGTGGTGACCCCAGATGTTAAAAATGCATTTATCTCCATTTCACAGAGTGCGTGAGATTCGGGACCGCACGAACGATTTTCGAAAGACATATGAGACGGACAGTTACTCCGGGAGGAGTAATAGAATACATGCTAAGTTCAAAATAGGCATGGTTCGTAGGAAATGATATTCTATGTGACATGATGCAGCAGATGCGACGCGGCGAGAGGGATAACATATAAACTCCGTCCGGCCCCGCGATGGAATATCTAAAAGAAAGTTCCGCGGCGATGAATGGGAATATGTGCCTGGCGATAGATGCTTTTAGTCGGTAAAAGTCCGGCATGCCTTTAGATCGGTCAGAGGTATATTTTAAAAATTTCCACCTTCCTACCGAAAAAAAAAACGACCAAAGCGCAGATTATCAGACACCGAAGACGTAATCTGCGTTTACTGCCGCACTTAAAACTTACCGGTCTTGTATGATTTCTTTCCCACCATTCCTTTATCCAAGTAGTTAGAGAACATTTGAACTAACGCTGCCCACACTATCCTTAGAACCGCCCCCCCCCCCCCCCCCGCCCCACTACCACAGCACACCATTCTTTTTCAGATATCTCGAGACCGAGCTCAACATCCTCACGGATGCGGGTGATTCTGGTTATCGCAAGATGACGCAATAGCATTAGCGCCCAACAATCAATTTCCTAAAAAGCAATTCGGTTGCACAGATAAGCAACCGACATAACGCGAACCACCGCGGGGCGCCATCAATATGCCTAAGGCATGATTTCATGAAGCGCATCATTCTCCTTAAGAAAGCAATTCGGTTGCGTCACCAACCAACCGATACAAGCCTAAAGCAATTCGGCGCGCATATCTCTTGTCGAGTGCCGCCGCGCACACATCCAGGAGATACTTCTTCTTTTCTGTTACCTACAAGCATCTCGGTCCCTAAACCGATCAACAGGCGACGTAAGAAATCATGCCAGGCTGCCCAAGTAATTCATAGCAAAGGGATGTATAAACATCCAACGTCCCTCTATACAACGAGTGCACAGCTGCAACCCTTTTAATTACTATTCTTTGTGTTCGATCTTTACCCGTCTGCGTGCAGGTCGGCCGGTCATGAGTATCATGCTTCGCCAGTGGTGGCCAAGGGAAACAGAATTCTCAATGGCATAAACATACATACGAGAGTTCGACCCTTCAGTCGGCTCTGGTCATAGGCATGATCAGCATAAGCACTGTACACGGGTACGATAATGTAAACATCCTCGTGTTCAATGCCTCGCCCAAGCAACAAGCGTATCTCGCGCCTCAGGTAAAGTGTATCGGTGTGTCCACGGTTCGCATGCCGAGGGATGCTCAGCATGGGCAGCACGGATAATCATGGTGTGAGTGCACATCCTAAATGAGACCGGTCGTCGAAGATTTTTTTCCTATAGGCCGCTTAGGACGGGAGATGCATGCGAAATATTTATCCTTTTATTTCATCTTGTGGATAGTGGTTTTTGTTGGACGGCGAATCAGTCAGAAAACAGCTACCGTCGACGGAAGAGTGCCTGAAATTATTATTTTAAAATCGTCACAATTCATAGCTAACCGGAGTTATAGTAAAGTATGTCTAACAAACCACGCGATTGCGAAGTCTTTGCCGGCTACGACCTTCCTAGTATTTATTATCGTTTGTATTAAAACCATAAGGCAATACCTTTCTAGTATTTGTTACAGTTTAAGTTAAACCACAAGACAGTGCTTCCGGACAATTAATTTTACAGTTTAAACCTTTCTATTAATCAGTTGTTCAAAGTAAAACCTTAAGCCAGTGATGCTGGACAGTAAAATCACTTCAATTAATCACTATGCCTCAAACCATAATTGTACATCGTTGAGGCTGTACTCGTATTGTTAAATCTGTGTTATTGTAATTCTTAACGATTAGACGGATACGGTATACCCAAAGTTTATAGTAGTGACCCAGCTGGACATTGGAGTCACCGTAGTCCCTTAAGTCAAGAAGAAGTTTCGCAAATCCTTGTTGTTCATTTAGTTTACGTTATGTTTGTTTAAATTAATAAATAAAGAAGTGATAAAAAATAGATGGAGAGTGTTTTCATTATTGCAACAGATGACTTTCGGAGGCAATAGTGAATACATATAACCACAGAACTCCGAAGAACAGTACCCGTGATAATATCTGTAAAACAGACAGAGGTCGGCTACGCGCCTTTGATGCGATAGCGGCTGTAGTCCCGACGTGAGCGCCGATCAGGAAAGGTCCTCCGTGCATAAGATAAGCGGAAGAGTGTCCCAAGAACCGGCGATAGTTCTGAAGCACAGTTCTTAAGGACTATTACTGGTATTCCGTCCGGGCCCGTTGCCTTCCTACAGTCCAGTTCGCGTAGAATCCGTTGAATACTACGCGGGCGAAATCTCACATCCCGCATGAACCGTACCGGGGCAATCATAGGTGGCTCCAAAAGACCGGGATCGAGGTTTGAAATCGCGAAAAATATTATTATAATTTACTTTGAATTTGTGACTAACGTCCCGCTGTGCGTCACCCACGGAGGGAGAGAGGAGGAAACGAAGTTACTGCTGACAGCTTTTACCACTGACCAGAAGGAGCGCGAACGAATCGGACACCGTAGGAGTTCATTGGTCACTTTGTCGCTATGGGCTTTCTTCGCGAAATTAATCGCCTGGTTGCACGCGTTTCTGATTCTAACAAAATTCATTCTGTTAACATCGGTAGGATTGGAGCGCCTTTGCTTAAAAGCTCTATTTTTTGCCGCTGCAATCTGCTTCCATTTTTTGTCAAACCACGGTTTATCAGATGAACTTAGTTTGAGGGAATGTGGAATATAGATATCCATCCCGAGAAGAATAATCTCTGGGATCGACTCCGCGCAAGTGTTAACATCGGAGTCTCCGAAGCACACCTCCGAACATGGAAAGGATGCGAAGAAATCTCGCAAATCGTCTCGGTTAGCAGCCCCATACTTCCATACATGGCGAAGCTGCCTAGGGCGGTTATTCGCTTGAAATGCAAGTGCTTGTGGGACAGATACCAAGCAGTGATCTGAGTTTCCCAGTAGGGCAGAAACCTCTACGGTCTAAATACTCGGTTCGGCAAGCGCGATTTATGTTTCCGCGAGTGTTTTTTTTTAAATAGATCACTCCCAACAGTAAAGGAAAAAAGTCTATAATAGTTCTTTTTTCCTTTTATTTACTATCTCTTACTTTTTCTTTTTTTTAAATTGTATTTACCTTTACATATTCCCTTAACTCTAGTTTACAAAAACTTCTCTTCACTTACATTTTACAGCGGTTCTTAGCCGTTACAGATATTTAATGGTTGTCTTCGTTTTTGAACACTTATTCACATTAATCATTGCCTTTACTATTATTAAGGCACTTCCTTTCAATTACTTATCAATAACAAATATAGTTCACAGTGTGTCTTAGTAGTTACATACATATATTGTTTGCTTTACTCTTAATTCTCATACACTTTAATTATTGCTTTTCTTATTATCAAGGCACTTCCTTTCAATTTCTTATCAATAACCATCATAGTTCACAGAGTTTCCTTTATTATTATTAAGACACTTCTTTCAATTACTTATCAATAACCATCATAGTTCACAGAGTTTCCTTTATTATTATTAAGACACTTCTTTCAATTACTAATCAATAACAACTATCTCATACTCAATTGCACTACTGAGCTTTTCACACAATCTATATCTTATCGGACCGCTCACCGAAGACCGTTTTGCCAACTCTCCTCAATCTTCACTACCTCCTATTCTGTTTGTACCCCTTCTTGTTACCTCGGGGTCAACACCTCCCGATTACGATAATGCAATTTCGATTTGCAATGACCCACTTTCCGATTTTCATTTCCAATTTGCAATTGCGTCGAACTGCTGAGTCAGCTGATATACCTTCATCGCTTTGCGCCACAGTTCAACATCCGCAGTTGCGAATTGACCCAATTAGTTTTTCATGCAATTACTTATTTTACCGAGGTTTATCGATTATGCCGAAATTTGCATTTAATTGCTTTTTTGTGCTTAATTAATCGTTTCGGAATATGCAATTAATTGCTTTTGTATTATTTGTTAATTGTTTTGAAATATGCATTTAATTGCATTACCGTTCTGGGGGTCATCTGAGTTTGGAATCGGGTGGCGTGTTTGAGTGTATTAATGACCTCATGTACATCATATTTGTCTATGATGGCACTGACACACTTAACACGCGCTGGTTCCTTCACGAGTTGAGTCAAGTTGTGGCTAACAGCGAACATCTCAGCCAGCCTCCCAGCCTCGTCGGTTATGTTAGAATGTACCAACAAGCCGGAATTGTGCACATTAAAATCGCCAAGGACAGCAATTTCAGAAACTGGGTGGTTGATCTGTATCCAGTCGAGGGTACGTGAAAGATGTCCGAAAAATGTCGCCGGTCGATCGTCATTCGGGGAGCGGTAAAGGCAACAAAGAAATTTAACGGAATTCCTCAGCACGACCCGCAACCATATGATGTCCATATGTTTGGGTTCCAACGCCTCCATCCTCTGGCAAGCCAGATTGGACCGCGCGAAGACGCAGACTCCCCCCTTAAAACGGAATCTCGAATGTAAGTCGTATCCTGAGCAACGAAGATATGTCGAGTCAGTTGACGAATCGACCTGGGTCTCAGTTAGGGCAAGGGTATTAGGTTTCGTTGTTTGCAAATATTGGTGGACGGCGTTTACATTCGTATTGATGAAACCGATACCCCTGATGTTACAAAATGCCGTTACCAGTCGAGCGCGGGCAGAGCCTCGAGAGCATGCCCAATTATGCGATGACGAACCTCTTAACGTTCGTTTATTTATCATAATATCTGCATGATGTTCCCCCTGACATAGCCCCCGCCCCCGGAGATCCGAATGGGAGACTAGTTTACCTCCGGAATTCTTTATATCAGAAGACACCATCATGACTTATCCCCGTGTCAGTCCGGGCCATCAGCCACACATCCGAAACACCGTCGAAGATTTCTCTCGGCGATATCGCGGAATGTACAGCGTGCTGGGGTGGTATCTCACCATGGGACCGACTACCACCTAAACCAACCTTTTCTCGAACCGGTCCATCACCCAAGCTCCGAAAGAAAGCAAGGGATTTCTCCCGACCATTTCACTGAGCCTAAAGCTTGATGGGGTGGTATTACTGTGGGTAAGTTCGTATTGTGCCAAGACACGGGCACCTGTTTAACTAACTTACCAACGTCTGGGAGAGAAAAGTCATAACGCACACTGACGAAATGGTTCACAGGAGATCGTTCACCCACAGAGATGAAAATAGAACACTGGAGTTGTAGTTTGAAATTCATTTATTGTTAACTATTGGTTTTTTATTATGTTTGTATGGTAAGTTCGGTTTTTATAAAATAACTATCGGACACTTCCGTACGAGCTTAATATTATTTCCCATCAAAGGGTCTATTGCTTATGGTAGTTGTACACGGCACTATATGTCTTGGTAATGTCAATTAGGATATGTACTTAATTATTCTATTCCGTAGGTTTACGGCTAGATTAACGCAAGGAACAAAGAAAAACTAAACTTCCTCGAGTTAGAAAAATACGACACTCACAACGCGCTTGATGTTACTCCGGTATAAAGCCTGACTCCGATACGTGCGTTCGCTTACATGATTAATATCTGACTCAATTAGGATTCGTTCTTAACGTTCCTTGTAGGGTAGAGGATGAGATGCTGTACCATCGAAAAGCCAATCGGATCGCTTCATTGTGATGACAATGGCAATCGAACTGGAAAATTCCAACCGTGAAATCCCTTCAGTAATCGT
This sequence comes from Microdon myrmicae, assembly GCA_963931805.1. Lineage (NCBI taxonomy): Eukaryota > Metazoa > Arthropoda > Insecta > Diptera > Syrphidae > Microdon > Microdon myrmicae. Next base: position 83,350,077 of record OZ007502.1, on the reverse strand, counting down.
ACGGCCAGTATGACACGCCCCCCACTGGAAGCGGTGACTGTGCCGATATCCGTTGATGCGTAAGGAAAATCCGAATCATTCAATTAGAGGGACGGAAATTTAGGCTGGCAGAAAATATGGCCATAAATCATGAGAATGGTTTTCTATGATGTAGACAGACACTCAAGGATACTCTATTGTGTGTTTGTCTTTTCGGGCACATAATTTGTGTAGAAATTGCCGCCCGAATGAAAATCATTTCTTCCGTCTACATTAAATAGACAGAAACATTTTATGGGTGGTGTGTAAGGGATAATAAAGGCGACGGTGTTAGATTCTTCTGTGAAGTTAAATCGGCAGAAGATCGCCCGCCATCGAGACTGATCTTTTATTATCCCACTCATTATGTCCTATTACAGGGCTATTAGACATCTGGTTTGCAGATGTGCAAGCCGGCCAATAGCCCAGCCAGTGTTTTGGAAGATAATGGACATTGAGACGGTGTTTGGGTACACATTGTTCTGATCATTAGAACATCCTATCAGCCGATGTGGTGACATGTGTGTTGTTTAAAATAACACAAGGTCATTTGCAGGAAACCTACCATGGCTACGCTGCATTAGAAAATAGAAAGATCGGCCGATGGATCTATGGCCAAAAAGGTAAACACAGCCTGCCGAATCTGGGGAAAAGCTCCTCACCTATCATGGAATATTTATGTCGGTTGTCCAGGGGGACAGGGTGGTGATGAATGCTGTGGCGAGGTTGTGTAATTTTGCCAAGGATTCGAATTAAGGGCAGCTAAGGAGTTTATACGATTTTTATGGGGGTTAAGATGATGCGATGGTCTTCGGGTCCTGAAAACCTCCACATTACCACTCGGAATTAATTTAATTAAGTCGTTTAAAATATATTTAAAAATACACAATCGTTGAAATTATTAAATCTCTTTAATTAAATCGTTTTCCTGTTCTTTTACTACATTTTTTACATTTTCTTTGTAATAACTTTTACACAAGTTAATCTTTATTGACACTTAAAACTATATTATGGACGTTAATGTGTACTTGTATATAGTACAAACATTCGGATAAAATATGTTGCAGTCCGACAAGGATGAATTTAAATTCGAAATCCCCAAAATCATAACTGCCTGACAAACTTAGCCAGAGCCATGCACGAAGAGAGAAGTATCCATTAAAACTAAAAACTGACAACAAAAATATTTTCAATAAAATTTTACAGATTTTCATCTTTTTTTTCATCCTTGTGCATTTGACCACAATTAGAAAATCCAAATTTATGTGTCTTCTCACCTGAATGACAACAAATGTTGCAGACCTTGTACTACTCCTCAACATAGCGGTCCACCAACTTGTTGCAGTGTGTAGAGTTAGATCGCTTTTGATTTCGGTTAACTTGCTGTTGGAACATTTGCTCTCCAGACAACAGTATTCGTTGAGCTTCAAGTGAGTTAACAGTTGTGACTGGTTGTATTCGACTATTTTTTGTGCGCGCAGTGGTCAATCTTAATTTATTTCCTGTTTTCCAAGTGAATCAATTTAGCAGTCGATACAAAATGCAGCTGAATAATCGCCTTCTGTTGAAAATTATTGAACTGGTAAGTGAAGAAAATGTTCTACCGTGTTTAGTTAAAAGAGAAAGCGAAAGGTTTTCCACTCGTGTCCCTCTCTGAAATTCCAGCATTAGAAGTACATCTATGGTATAGAATCCAGGTGTTCGCGTGGTCCCGCCATTGATTGTCCCACAGTCCCAGAGTAGCCAAATAAACTGTTGATGAATGTGCTGAGTAGTTTACCGACGCCTACAAGGTTGCTATCCAATTGGTGCTATTCATTTTTTTTTTTTTTTTGGGGAGCTGGGAAGGTAGTTTGTCCATTTGTTGTTATACGAGAATGTGCGTAGTATTTGCGTTCGGTGACGTCATCGCTCTCTTCAATGGTTCACTAGATTAGAAGCGAATCAAGACGTCGAACCCTTTCAGATTTATTGTGGAAGGATGAGCTCAGACCAGTTTTAGTGGGAATATTTATTCTGTGAGAAAAACTCGTTATCTGAATCTGTCTTCATTGTTATATTAATAAATTTGTTTTTTCTTGTCTGAGAACATCTGTGCTGATTAGAGTTAATCTATCGAGGGTAATGTTGCTCAGCAAGTCATCTAAGATGGTTGTTTTTGGAAAACCAGTGTAGCACTAGTAAGAAGAGGTCGCAGCTGCAACGAGGTCGAACGACATGAAAATGAAGATTGTAACGTGTAGCTTTGTATTATTTATTTTTTTACAGGATTGGTTTTGAGTTAACGAAAACGATTTCAAAATATTGGAATGTATCAATCTTTGACAATAATTCTAAATTTCGCAATTTGCTACGGTTTTATACTCGGCTTAGTACGCATTTCCGTCAACAGCCTTTACGCCACCGATTTTTGAACCTATGCACAACTGCATAATCGGTTGAACACAAAATGAAATATACTCTATATACAGGTAGTCCCCGACTTACGACCGTTCGACTTACGACTATTCGTACTTGCGACTATTCGCACTTGCGACCATTTTTTCCAATTTTTTTCAGAGAAAATACTTAAAGAAGACAAATATGTAGTTGCGGGGAATCCCTAAAATATATGAGAAAAATTTAAAAAAAAAAACAAAGTAAAAAAGTTCGATTTACATACATATTTCAGTACAAATAATACATTACATTAGCTAAGTAGGAAATTTTTTTATATGAAATTCGACTTGCGACTTAATCGACTTACGACCGATGACCAGGAACCTATCTCGGTCGTAAGTCGGGGAATACCTGTACATATCTTTTTAATCTTGATCACTTGTTTATGAAAGGAATTTGGGAAACCAAAAAAAAAAAATTGTTTTAGTTTTAGTGCTAAACGAGAGTGGACTGAAATGTTTCCGACCTAACGAAGATACAAGACACTTTTTCTTAAAATTTACTTTTATTTTTCTACATAGTTTCCTTGTAACTCACACACTTCTCTCAGCGATGCTCCCATCTCTCTAACCCCTTCAAATAGTACTCGGCGTTTTTCTCTGCAACATACTGTGAGCGTCAAAAGAAAGTGTACAGCATTGAACTGCATTTTTACAACCCCGTTAAAGCAAGGTGGTTCGATCTTTTAGTAAAATACTTATGTTATTTTTTAAAGTAGTTTATTTTCAATGAATTGCCATAAAAAACTTAACAGAAAATAATGAAGTAAAAATACAATAAAAAAATAAAAAAAATATTTCAGTTTTAAAGCGTCAAAAAAAGTGTACAACTTGCCACACATACTGTGCAACTTTCCGCTTATCGGGAAGACAACCGTTAAATTTATTTTGTTTTCTTTACAACTCACAACTAATTGATTAAAAGTGTTATTGAGTTCATTTCCATCGAAAGTTGCTTGTTCGGTTGGGATTTTTTGCCACTCTTCAACTAGAATTGACTTTAGTGACTCTCTGCCTGAAATGTTCTTTCGGATCTGCTTATCCGGATACTCCCACAAATGCTCGATGGGGTTTAAGTCTGGGGATTGCGGAGGGTGATCCAGTTGCTTAGGTGTACGGTAAAGTAACCATTCCTTGACTATTTTCGATGTGTGCTTGGGGTCGTTGTCTTGTTGGAAGACCCATGAATCACTTAAACCCAATTTCGCAACACTACTTGGCAAATTGTCTCTTAAAATATTAAGATAATCTTCTTTTCTCATTGTGTGTTTTTCGTTCATATGGACTTTCCCAACAGCTTTGCGACTGGACGAGGAGCTTCCTCGAGAATCAATCGATCCGGGTTGTTGTGGACGGCGAGTGTTCGGATCTGTATCCTGTTAATTCGGTAGTGCCCCAAAGTTCTATTTTGGCTCCAACCTTGTTCTTGCTTCACATAAATATTTGTTGGAGACAACGGATAACAAAGTACTCAGTTTTGCCGATGATAGTACGCTTGTTTCCTCCTTTTCGAGTGATCGGCCGATTGGTGCATCAACGTCGCACCAGCTGAGATGTAGACTGATTGACTCACCGAATCAGGATCTGGATAAGGTCCTGCAGTGGGTAAAGGCCAATCTTGTCGACTTCAACGCAACGAAGGCCCACTATACAACATTCACAAAGAAAAGTGGATCATCGGTTCCACAGCTGATGATGAATGGCCGAGCCCTCGAGGCTGGGGAAAGTTTGAAATTGCTCGGCGTCATGGTCTGTGGGAATGTCTCATGGCATAAACACGTGTCGAGTATCGCCAGGTCAGCCTCAGAAAAACTGACTTATCTTTTTAGAGCCAAGAAATATTTTACTCCGGGCCGACTTCTTCTCCTATATAAATCCCAAATTAGACCCGCGCTAGAATATTGCTCTCATGTTTGGAGCTCGGCTCCTAAACATACCCTCGACCTACTTGAGAGCATACAGAGACGAGCGATCCGCCTGATCGGGGACTCGGCGCTGACGTCGGGACTACAGTCGCTATCACATCGAAGGCGCGTAGCCGACCTGTGTCTGTTTTACAAATATTATCACGGGTGCTGTTCTTCGGAGATTCTTGGCTTTGTTCCACGTAATTCGGTTTATATGCGCCCCACAAGACAATCCGACGGATCGCACCCGTTTGTGGTTCATCTCCCGACGGCGCGAACATCCCTGTATCAGAACTCGTTCCGTTACAGAGCGGGGAAGCTGTGGAACTCCCTTCCCGCGCGAGTGTTCCCAGAGCGTTACAACCTGCAACTGTTCAAAAAGAACTGCAACAGGTATTTGATGGCATCTCAGGGCACCCACTCGGCGTTATAGGTTCGCCTCTCCCGAGAGAAGTCTAATAAAAAAAAAACTGTGAATAAAGACGAGATTCCCAACTCTAGATGACGCCATACATCCCCAGACCATTACCGAACCGCCTCCGTGCTTAATTGTTGAATTGAAATTTTTTTGTTCAAATTCAGTTTTTTTCGTTCTCCATATTTTTGGTGGTTTTATTGAGTATCAAAAAGAAAGTTCTTCATTCTGGGGAAATGTTCTCTTTAGTGACGAGAGTGAATTTGAGATTTTTGGTTCAATAAAACCATGACTATCCCAAAAAAACAGTCGCTATTATTTTCCCAGCCGAAAAAACAGTTTTTTTTTTTTTTTTTTTTTGGAGCCGATTCCCCCTTTGCAGTCCACTGTTTTGACTGTATTTTTATTTCGGGCGTATAATGGTGTATCCAAGTTTCATTGACAGTATTTAATCGGCGCCAAATTTATTGCCCCCAAACTGTGCCAATAGACTGTTGGAAATGTTCATTCGAACACGTTTTTGGTCTAACGTGACCAAATGCGGCACCCAACGTGGGGACAGGTTTCTCATGCCCAAATCTTGATTTAATATGTGACAAACAAGTTCTTTGGACATTTTCATAGGCTCTGCTATATCTCTCACTTTAATTCGGCGGTCGTCTAGCACCATTTGGTAAATTTTAGCGATGTTATCGTCAGTTGTTGCAGTTTTTGGATGTCCCGAACGTTCATCGTCGCCCAAGCTCTCTGGGCCACGTTGAAGTTCAGCTGCCCAAAATTTCACTGTGGCAAATTATTGTGCAGAGTCCCCACACACATAGTCCAACTCATCTTTAATTTGCGTAGGCGTATTGCCTTTCAAAAACAAAAATATAATGACAGCTCGATACTCAATTTTGTCCATTTTCACAAAAACACTCACATCGACTTACTGAAACGACTGTCAAATAAAAACTACGCGTCCAAGATGGTTGGAATTTGGGTGAATAACTGTCAAAAGATGCACAACTACATTCACTAGCTTTTATTGAGGATTGCTGCTATCTTCACGTTGCGGACGGAAACCACCCCCGTTCAGACCACCCTCGTATAACACAAGCACGTTCAGATTCAAAAACAATTATAATGATGTGTTCAAATTCTATTCTAATTTCATTTACTTTATTTACTTATTTATTTTTGGATATGTTTAATTACTTTATTTAATTGTTTTTATCCGTTTACTTTCACTAATTTCGTATTATTTTTGTTTTCTACATGAAATGCGCACCCAAAACATTGTAAATAATAATTACACCACACCAAGCTTTATTTTATTCAGCTTTTGTTTAATTGTATTTTTTGTTTTTTTTCCAATTGGCCTTATTTGGCATTCATTCATGCTCTTCACATTTTCACTGCATGTTTATTTTTGGCGACGGAAAAACTTAGAAGTTCCTGGCAGGCCAGCTTTCTAAACCAAATATTCTCGCTATTTTCACTCGTAAAAGTAAACACAAACGCCAATCTTCTTGCACGCGAAGAATCGCCCATAAAAATGTCCGATCTTTTGATCTGGTGAGTGGTCGCCTTGTACACGAAGGACTGTTTTAAGAATGTCGCTGGTCCACGAAGGACTGGTGAATAGTTCAAATTCAATAATATACGACTTTTAACTCAGTGGTCGGTCACATTGTAAATGAATGATCGTGTTCAACAATACCCGATCGTTGGATTCAGTAGTTGATCACTTTGACCACAAAAAACTGGTTTTCCAAAACAAACGGCTATTTAATTCAGTGGTCGACCACGGTGGAAACAAAGGATCATTTTCAAGAATATACGATTGTTTGATTCAGTAGTTGATCACTTTGACCATCAAGAACTGGTATTCAAATATATACGACTATTTAACTCAGTGCTCGATCACATTGTAAACAAAGGATCATTTTCAAGAATATCCGATCGTTTGATTCAGTAGTTGATCACTTTGACCATGAAGAACTAGTTTTCAAATATATACGATTGTTTAACTTAGTGGTCGATCACATTGTAAACAAAGGATCATTTTCAACCATATTCTGTGATTTGATTCAGTAGTTGATCACTTTGACAACGAAAAACTGGTTTTCAAAAACATACGACTTTTTAACTCAGTGCTCGATCACATTGTATACAAATGATCATTTTCAAGAATATCCCATTGTTTGATTCAGTACTTGATCGCTTTGACCACGAGGAACTGTTTTCAGAAATGTACGCCTGCTTGACTCAGTGAGTGGTCACATTGTAGACGAAAGACTGTTTGTAAGAATATCCGATCATTTGATTTAGTGGTTGATCATCTTGTCCGTGAAGAACTGTTTTCCCGGCTATTTGATTGGGCGCTTGTACCAGAAGAATAGTTTTCCAAAAATTTCCGACCGTTTGATTGGGTGGTGGGTGATCGATACTTTGAAACAACTATAGAGTACGATATCGATTATGTCGCGTTGCAAGCGTTGAATTCAATATTAGAGATTTTTAAACGTTTAGTTCGATTGATTTTTGCTATTGAATTCAATGTTGGTGTCTGAAATGTTACCTTTTGTTTCAGGTGGGAGTAAGGACTTTTGGGTCACGTGTCTGTGGGAACGTGTAATGGATAAAGGTGAGTATGTTCCTTGGCGGAAGGGACATCTCAACCTATAGTGGGTTGTGTGGTTCGTAGAACCGCCACAGTATCTTTTCCAATAAAGTTAAATTTGACAAAAAGGAAGTGGGTTTCTACTTGCACACCTATTACATGATTATGTTTTCGATAATAGAAGCAGTATAAATGTATAATTTAAAATTCTTATTTCATGTTTTATTTTTTTATTTTTATAATCATATTTTTTCCCCTATTTTTACAAGTTTTCCTATTTCTTACAGTTTTATTTATTTTTTAAATTCACTAATATTTTATTATTGTTGTTAAGGAGCATATGGAAGCTTATTAATATTTTATTACCAAATCTCTTAATATTTACGAGTGTAACTTGAAAACGGTTGGAATTATACATAAATTGTGCACCGAGAGTATCGGCATTAAGGTCATCAATTGGTCAATCACTTCAGGTCAGAAAGACGCTTTTGGTTTTAATTTTTTTCGCTATCTTTGGAGGAAGCAATAGGAACGTTTCAATCTACTTGCTGGCCACTGCATTCTATAAATACTGTTCTGATGTATTAAACTTTTGATAATTTTAAAAATTGGAGGTTGCATATGGTTGGAGCGGTAGATAAGAGGCTCTTGAAGTTCATTGTGCGTTGTGATTGCACAATTCGATGATAGTAAGATACACTTTCCCTTTTATAAATCTGTACTGATGTGCCGTTTTGTGTCGCTACTGTGTATTTTGAGTCTCAAAAAGCACACAGGATGGCATTTATACCATTAGAGTTCTTATATATTTACCAAGTTCCACACGTTTTTTATGACAATCTTAAGGATTTGTTATACCTTTCTTTACATTCATAATAGACAAAATGTTCAACCAGGATATCTCTATCTTGGTTAGAATTAATACTGCCGTGATCGACGACTCACTTGAAAAGATACTGAATACGGTACTGTAGGATTACTAAAATCGGCAAATGTCGATTTGTTATGTAGACGGAGTTTTTCCTTTCAATTTATGACCACTTTTGGGGCATGTCTTACAGTTTACAGTCATCCAATTTGTGCTCACTTTACTTCTTATCTTTGCATTTCGAATCTTGAGAGTAATTTACTCTTATGACAATAATTGATTTAATGTAGATATGAGGTAAATTGAGACTTTGAGACACGTGCATTCTAAATTATAACAGCCAACCAAGTAAGTGAAAGAGTATCGGGTTAAATTGAAAATTGAAGATATAAGAAATTGGGTACTCTACGATATACGGCGGAACTAGTCCTTTATTTCTATATAAGTTGAATTCTTAATAAATAAAATAATAGAGGAAGGCACCTTTTTTTAAAATAATATAATAATTGGAATTTTTAAATTGAAAATTTCATTTATTAATTAACATTTATTTAATTCCTCTCAAAGTAATCCGCTTTAGATATAATATATTTGTGCCTGGTTTTTTTGTCTACTTTGGAACTTCTGGAACTCTTTTTTTGCTCATTCGTCTCCTTTCCTAATACTGATGATGGCAAAATATCGTCATCTTATAGTTCTCCTCACCCTCGAAAAAAGAAGTAAATTAACATGGACATGATGATATGTCCGGCTGTGGTAAAATAAAGATTTTATTTTGACACAAAACTACTATTACTATTTATTGGCTTGTAGAAACCCGGAAATTCATTACCTCACCGACTCGACGCCGCCATCGTTACCTGTCCTGTGCCCTCTCCTTCCACGCTTGACCATCTGATCCGATCTCCCCAAGGTCAAACCTAACATTGTCCTCCCATCTCCGTCGCGGCCGTCCTGTCGGTCTCGCCCCCGTTGGTATCCGTCAAGAATTCTACGCATGGTCCTATCGTTGCCCATTCGCGCCACATATCAGGCCCATCTCAATCTTCGCAACCTGATTACTCTCACTATTGTAGGTTTGCGGTATAGCTCTTCCAATTCGTGGTTGTGGAGCTTCCTCCATTGTCCTGCCTCCTTGTCATATTTACCGCCAAAGATACAAAGAAAGAGAAGATAAAACTTTATTCCCGAATACGCGGAATTTGTTTTCTTACCGTTTTGTGAGAGCCCATGTTTCGCCTCCGTATAGAACAATCGGCATAATTATGGTTCTATAGACGCGGAGCTTTATATTACGTGATAGCTGTTTGGATTTTAGTAGTTTACTGACTGCGTGCCAACAAGCGTTTAAATTCTTTGACATTTTCAAATATTTTGCCCCTGAAGTTTATATGTGTTCTCTGAGGTCCACCTGCTCTCGTGGTAATCATGTATTTCGTTTTGTCTTCGTTTATTTCTAGGCCCACCTCTTCTGCTGCTTGCATGATGATTTCACAGTTTTTACTTATAGTTTCGAGATTATCGCCCAGAACGGCGATGTCATCCGCATACGCGAGCACTTGTGTGACCCCGTTCAGGGATGATCCGGTCGTGTTGTCGTCTTGTACCTTTCTGATAACATACTCGAGGACAAGGTTAAAAAGGCATGGTGAGAGGCCATCCATCGTTACTGGCCGTTAGTATTGTTCCCAGATGTTGCAGTACAGCAACAAGCCAAGAACATCAAGCAGCCTCAAATGGCACTCGAAAATGCCAGCAGTGATTATAAATTATAAATTGATAGCGGATGCACTGCTCGGCACATTACCAATCAAATCGGAACTGTCCTACAGGTTCATTCCAGCATTTAGCCCCTGAATTTATACTACATAAAATCCAACTATGCAGAAAACTCTTTTGGCACTGAACGTTGCCAATTACTCAAATACCGAAGATTCAGCGGAGATGCTGAATGAAGGAGATCGACAGATTGTTTTTAACAGTTTGTCATTGTTACTGTTTTCTAACACAGTTTATGTGTTGCGGTAAAAGAACTTTGACGCAGTTTTTACTACTCAGTTTTGTAACTCTGTTCTATGTAACAAAGGAGAATTTAACTTTTGATTTTTATATGTACAGTTTGCTCTTAACGAGTTAACACCGTTTTTTTCGTGTCTTTGTTTAACTACTTAAATGATGTTAATAATAAAAGTCGCGCAGTGGCAGAGAAAACATACGATTTACTGTTTCGTTTTTCGTACAATGGACGCGTTTTGTATGATTTTTGCCCAATGCGGCAATTGTGAATTTGCTGTTCTCGTCGAGGAGGAGCTCGACGCAGAACAATATTGGCTATTCTTAGTTGGCGAACCATCTGCAACGATTGGAGTTGCGGCTCTCAACTGGCGAAACACCAGATATTTAAACTCTTTAATTTTTACCAATATCTATCCTCTGACGTTTATATGTGCTCCTTGAGGTCCACCTGCTCTCGCCGTTATCATATATTTTGGTTTATCTTCATTTATTTCTAGCCCCACCTCTTCGGCCGCTTGCATGATTATTTCATAGTTTTTATTTACATTTTCTAGATTATTGCCCAGAACAGGGATGTCATCCGTATATGCGAGTACTTGTGTGACCCCATTCAGGGATAATCCGGCCATGTTGTCGTCTTGTACCTTTCTGGTGACATACTTGAGCACAAGGTGATAGGCCATCCCCCTGTTTTAGTCCGTCCCGGATTTCAAATGATTCTGAGGGGTGGTTTTCTATTCTAACCCACCCCTTGTTTTCGTTCATGCAGATTTGAATGAGGGCGGCATATTTTTTCGGGATTCCCAGCTCAACTACAATATGGTAAAGTCTTTGTCTTGCGACTGAGTCGTAGGCTTTTTTGAAGTCTCTCCGTATTCCCACTTCTTTTCCAGAAGTTGCCTTACCGTGAACATTTGATCGCTTGTTGAGCGGTTTGTACGGAATCCCCATTGGTAGTCTCCCAGTATTTCTTCTGCGTATGGTGTGATTCTCGTCAGGATGACATTACTTAGTATTTTGATATTCATCTGTAGTTTTCGCAGTCAGATCTGTCGCCTTTTTTGTAAATGGGGACGACTATTGAGGTTTTCCATTCTTCTTCCTTACCTCATATTGTTTTAATCAGTTGGTGGGTCTTTCGAGCAGTTGCCTCTCTCTCCTCCATGCTTCATAAACTCTGTCGGTATGTAGTCGACTCCGGGGGCCTTGTTATTTTTCAATCAATTTATTGCGTCTCCAACTTCCTTGAAAGAGGGCTCTGGGATCTAAGGCGCGGCTGTATGTATGTCTGGTGCGTTTATTTGTGGTTGATGGGTCCGGACATTGAGCAGGTTTTCAAAGTATTTTCTTGTTACGATATTGTACTTTCTTGTCACGATATTGTTTGTTTCTGTGACGAGACAGCCGTTTGCGTCTCGAATTATTTTCGCTCTCCCTCGGTGGCCATTTCTAATTGAATTTATGGCGGGATATATACCTCTGATGTTCTTTGCTCTGGCATTTTCTAGGATTGTTTTGGTCCGAGTCTTCTCCCGTTCGCATTTTTTTCGTTGTCTCTTCCGGATCGTCGCATATCTTTCAGGGTTGACTTCATCATATCTTTCTAAGTGGATCAGTCTGAGCCGTTTACGTTCTTCGATCTTCGCCCTGCATTCATCGTCAAACCAAGGTTTGGTCTTAATTGGTTTCTTATATCCTAATACCTTTTGGGCTGTTTGTTTGAATGTGTCTCTGATGGATGTCCATTTAGTGTCCACACTATTGGCTTCCTCTTCCCCACTACTCCTATTCTCTAGAATGCTAAATCTATTCCTTAGTTCGTCTTGATATTCAGCCCTTTTGCGCAGGTCTTTCAGTTTATCAATGTCGAACTTTTTGCTCGTCTCCCGTGACTGTCCATGTGGGTGTGCTGCGAGCCGACTCCTGATTTTGCCCATCACTAGAAGATGATCGGAGTCACAATATATATGATCTTACGTCAAGGTTATTCGAGTGGTGTCTATGAGGAAGTGGTCTATTTGGTTACGGGTTACGCCGTCGGGTGATATCCATGTGGCTTTATGGATTTGCTTGTGCTTGAACATCGTGCTTTCACTACCAGATTTTGTAACATCGAATGATGAGATCCCATCAAATACCTCCTCTAGGGTCTCCTAGAGCGTGTCCTTTCGGTTCTTCGTCGGTAGATTCTGTTGGGGCGTGTACGTTTATAAATACATAATTGTACCATGGGCCCTATATTTTTACCACCGACATTCGGCCATTAATAAATTTCACATCTTTTACATGGGACGTAATCTTCCTGCTTATGATGAAGCCGGTTCCGAGGTTATGTGTATCGGTACCTCCACACACCAGTGTAAACCCGTTGGTTTCGATTACTTAATGTGGGATTCGGACTTCCTGAAGAGCGATGATGTCCATTTTATATTGTTTCGCGTTTTCTATGACCGTCTGTATCGCGCCTGGTTTATATAACGTTCGAACATTCCACGTGCCGACGTGCCATGTAGCATATAACGTTAACTCTGCTGCCAAGTTGACCACTACGAAACAGTCTTCTTGTCATAAGCTTTCTTTGCCCTGGCCAGAGCAGCCTCTACATGTTTGTTAAAATATAGGTATTTTTGTTTTCTTTAATAAATTTTATACTGAATCATCCAATAAAGTACCCGTCGCTTGTAGTCTCAGATTATGTTCACATTCTGCTACAATTGATTTGTTATGTGTTTATGTTAATATAAAGTTCTTGTTAACAGTCGGGCCGGGGTATGTTCTGATTCACCAAAAGCAACGAGCCAGCAGCTCTCAGTCCGCTGCTCATTGAAATATTTTCAGCTACCTGCGGCTTATCGATTGCTGGACTGATGCTCCATCTCTAATAATCTGTGCACAAAGAACCATTCACAGATGAATCCACAAGTGCGTCGTCAAAGTAAACAAGGGTGAGTTTCATTCTCGTTTATAAGATATTTGTTGAGACTGTGGAGTCAGTCTTAGTTTATACCTCAACGAGTCGGAACATGGTTTTTTAATACAAAGATTTGGTCTTGGTCTTTGTGTGACCTCTCACTGGCTTACATTGCCCACCGGGCAAATACAGTGATCAGTGGCTAAACGGTGCATATCGTATGAAAGATTGATTATCACAAGACATAATTAGATAACCAGTGATCAGTGACTGAGTGGTGCATATCGCGTGACAGATTGATTATCAAGAGAGAATTAGATACCCAGTGATCTGTGATTAGTGCCCGATACTCCGGGTTTTAGTAACCAGCCGCTGGAGTGGCCTGTGCCTATGGGGTTGGACATTCCACACAGGATCATCACCCGCCTCATAACCTCACAACCTCAGGAGACGCTATACTATTATGTGCCAGGTAGGTGGAAGTTTATTATTTATTAGGTTGGTGGCTTCATCTTGGACCTACTCTGAAACCTGTAACGCATCGGTGCTCATCTCCTGGTTGAGTGCCTGAGATCCCTGATCACCTGAGATCCCTGATCACCCGTTCCTGTGACTGTTTCCACTACCTGACTTAATGGGCTCATGACTCCACCGTTGGTTCTCCTACTGGCTCCTACTGCCCGATTTCACGAGACTGATGTTCAGGTGTGTTACGACGGCTGCATTGCCTGTTTCTATATCTGTTGCCTACTTCAAATCTGTTTGGACTTCTTGTCAGCGAGGCCGAGCTATTGATCATCGGACATGAGAATGGCTCGGAAGCACCTGGACTATAATAACATTCCATTATCGTTTCCTTCTGATCGGCATCGTGTGCTGCACATGAAACTCAGTCCTTTACGGACTGACGCCTTCTAACGTCCTCTTCCACTCAATGGTGTGGGAACTCATAAATGCTACGACCTACGACATCGGTCGGACTTCACCTAGTTCCTCTTGAAGTCACCCCCGTATAGCTCTGCCTCTTCATCTATCAACCAACGTGCTTGGTCGATTGAGATCACCTACACCAACGGTATCTCGTTCTGTTGCTTAGCAGCTACTTATTATAGCGCTACTTCGGCCATTCTCGAATACCTTACTGTTAGGGTTCGATGGAGTGTCAATTGACACTTACGCCAATGGTGAGTCTCTACTCATATCCAGTGATCATACTCTGCATTCCTATAATCACGATGGGATCCCTTCGGCGCGTACTCCTTTCGCTGATGCTTCGCAGAATCTCACCTGATACAACTTATTTTTAGAATCGCCGTTACGCCGTCCACAACAGTCGAGCCTTCTCCCTCGTGTAACAACTTCACAATTATAAGTATAAAATCTACAGGTAAACAATCAACAGCTAATTTCATTGTATTGTTTGTTATAAGAGCTCTGCATCCAACACCTATTATCAGTTTTTTTATAGATGTCCATTTAATCTAGTATAAACTTTGTTGGGCTCCTCGATAGTATAGTGGTTAGTACACCCCCCTGTCACCCGGGAGACCGGGGTTCGATTCCCCGTCGGGGAGCCCCTGGCGCAAGACTAATGACCTTGCCCAGAAAAAATAAATCATTATGGAAAATTTAACAAGCCTCAGGACTTGCTAAATAAGGCCAAGACCGGTTCCCGGTTGTAGTGCCGATGATGATGATGAAACTTTGTTGAATACTTGTCTAGCTAGCAGAACCCCTAAAGGTAGGGTTGATGTTATCGCCACAAAGCCTCCCAATTTGTCTGTTAATTTTCTGATAACATTGCCGAATTAATTTACAATGATGTTCGAAGTTTTCCCTGCTTGGTATAAAATATTTACTTGTATCTAAAATCAAATCTAAAATGTTTAAGTGTATTTCTTCGGAGGGAAGAACAAAAAGCACCAAAACAGGAATCTTGTTACTGTGGTAAGATGCGTCAGTTGCAATTGCAGCACAATTTTTATTTTCTTCGACCATTTATTAAATCGTCTATCGTCGTACTTTTTTTTATTTTGCTTCTCCCAGGAAAGGCGAATCTATAGCGCTGAGTCAGCGCCCAGAGATGCCAAGCACCGAAAGATAGTCAAAAATTTCTCCCAACCGTTTCACGAAGCCCATAGCTTAATGGGGTGGTATTTCACAGGGCGGTTGGGCTTTGGGACATACACTGATTACTATTATAGCTTTATTTTTCGTACACGTGGAACTGAATTTCGATTCGAAACAAAACTACTGTGAATGCATAAATTTCCGGTTTCTTTGTTAAAAAAAAAAAAACGTAATTTTCTAGGGACATTTTTTTTTATTCAATATATTAGCCATCGGCTTCTACACATTTTACCCATCTTTCAGGTAATTTATGAATAGCATGCCAAAAAAAACTGCTTGTCTTTCGCGGCAAACCATTCGTCGCAAAAGTACTGAATATCAAGACGAACTAACGAATAGATTTAGCATCCTAGAGAATGGGAGCAATGAGGAGGAGGAAACCAATAGTGTGGACACTAAATGGACATCGATCAGAGACACAATCAAACAAACAGCCCAAAAGATATTCGGATTTAAGAAAACAATTAAGTCCAAACCTTGGTTTGACGATGAGTGCAGGGCGAAGATTGAACAACGTAAACGCCTTAGAGTGATCCACGCAGAAAGATATGATGAAGTCAACGCATAAAGATACACGACAATTCGGAAAGAGATAATGAGACTCTTCAAACGCAAAAACGCGAATGGGAGGAGATTCGGATCGAAAAAATCCTAGAAAATGCCAGTTCAAGGAACATCAGAGCCGCCATATACTCAATTAGAAATGGCAACCGAGGGAGAGCCAAAACAATTCGAGACGGAAACCCTTGTCTGGTCACAGAAACAAACAATATCGTGACAAGATGAAAACAGTACTTTGAAAACCTGCTCAATATGCGGACCCATCAACCACAAATAAACGCACCAGACATACATACAGCCGCGCCTTAGAGCCCACAGCCCTCTTTCAAGGAAGTTGGAGACGCAATAAATCGATTGAAAAATAACAAGGCCCCCGGAGTCGACTACATACCGACAGAGTTTATGAAGCATGGAGGAGAGAGAGGCAACTGCTCGAAAGTCCCACCAACTGATTAAAACAATATGAGGTAAGGAAGTCACTGCAGAAGAATGGAAAACCTCAATAGTCGTCCCCATTTACAAAAGAGGCGACAGATCTGACTGCGAAAACTACAGAGGAATATCAAAATACTAAGAAATGTCATACTGACGAGAATCACGCCGTACGCAGAAGAAATACTGGGAGACTACCAATGGGGATTCCGAACAAACCGCTCAACAAGCGATCAAATGTTCACGGTAAGACAACTTCTGGAAAAGAAGTGGGAATACGGAGAGACGGTTCACCAACTGTTCGTTGACTTCAAAACAGCCTACGACTCAGTCGCAAGACAAAGACCGTACCATATTGTAGTTGAGCTGGGAATCCGGAAAAAATATGCCGCCCTCATTCAAATTTGCATGAACAACAACAAAGGACGAGTTAGAATAGAAAACCACCTCTCAGAACAATTTGAAAACTGGGACGGACTAAAACAAGGGGGTGGCCTCTCTCCATGTCTTTTTAACCTTGTGCTCGAGTATGTTATTAAAAAGGTACAAGACGACAACATTACCGGATCATCCCTGAATGAGGTCACACTGTGCTCGCATATGCGGATGACATCGCCGTTTTGGGCGATAATCTAGAAACTGTAAGTAAAAACAGTGAAATAATCATGCAAGCGGCAGAAGAGGTGGGCCTACAAATAAATTAAGACAAAACAAAATAGCGAGAGCAGGTGAGAGAACACATATAAACGTCACAAGCAAGATATTCGAAAAAGGTAAAGAATTTAAATATCTGGGAACAATAGTGTCGAAGGAAATTAACAAAAGACTACACTCCGGCAACCCTACCTGGCACGCACTCAGTAAACTGCTGTCAAGTAACATAAAGCTCCGTGTCTATAGAACCATAATTATGCCGATTGTTCTATACGGGTGCGAAACACGGACTCTCAAAAAACGGGAAGAAAACAAATTCCGCGTATTCTAGAATAAAGTTTTAAGAGGTATCTTTGGAGGTAAATATGACGAGGACAATGGAGGAAACTCCACTACCACGAATTGGAAGAACTATACCGCAAACCTACAATAGTGAGTGGTTTATAGTTTATAGAGGAAGGCCTCTTTTGATCTTCCTCTGTTGAATGCTCGTCTTTTGATGTTCCTTGCGGTCTATAAATCGCCAGGGCACATAAACGCCAGGGCACAGGACGTGATATGTTATAATTGGCGCCTAGGCTCATTCACTTATGCGTCCAACGTAGAGTTTAATTAACGATCCAACAACACTCGTGGTGCAATTTGCTGCTGTAGCTCAGACAATGGGGAATTTTCAATCACAAAATTCCATAATGATCTCGTGCCATCGGTGGTTATTACTATAAAAATAATATCACTAATAACATTACGCACCTTTTAAAAAGAACAGTGTTTAATTATTTTATTGAAATACGAAACAAACCGCTTCACATTGTTTGCGATATTCAAATACAACTCGTGGTTTTTAATCGTCCAGGTGCACGGAATAACAAACCTTTCTCTGTTACTCTCTATAATGAAGTGTCCTTTTACTCCTGACGTACATGAAATCTATCGTAACAAAACAATTCCATTGAGAATATGGCGGGCTTCAAGTGATGCTAGACCCAGTAGAGTTTATGATGCAATAACAAGAATGGTAAAACATACTTAAATTCACAATGATACAATAACAAAAATGGTAAAAAATACTTAAATTAACAATGATGCAATAACAAAATGATGAAAAATACTTAAATTAACAGTGAGAGTAATCAGGTCGCGAAGATTAAGATGGGACGGGCATGTGCGCGAATGGGCAACAATAGAACCGTGGGTAGAATTCTTGACGGTAGACCAACGGGAAAGACACCGGCAGGACGGCCACGACGGAGATGGACGGACAATGTTAGGTTTGTCCCTGGGGAGATCGGGTCAGATGGTCAAGCGTGGAAGGAGAGTGCATAGGACAGGGAACGATGGTGGAGTCGAGTCGGTGAGGTCATGAACTTCCGGGTTCCGTATAGTAGTAGTAGTAATAACTTACTGATCCCTTGCGGACACTCTAAGCTAAACTTTGGTTGACTATTATCATGTAATATTGGTTTTCGGCTTTGTTCTTTTTATACTTATTGCAATCTTCATTAATAATTTATAAAAATGTTGTGATTTTTTTTTACTTTTAGACCTAATTATACTTACTTTACTAACTTAACCTAATCTTTTTTTAAAACTTACATAACACTACCCTATCCTAAGAAAAGCTAAATCTATGTAAGTTTGCCATTGTTTTGAGATGTTATTTACTATGCTTATTTTGGCTGACAGGTCTTTACTTGCCATTCAACCACCAGAACTGCTGGCGTTGCTTCTTAACTTCCCTTTGATCCCTGTGAGATATAGCCCTACTGTACCGCAGACACTCTTCATCTGTGTGTGCGACTTCCCGTCCATAATCTATCCGCTTATCTAAGGTCGATCGACGCACGTGGAAAACCAACGGTATTTCGGATTCGCCCTGAATGAGGCCAAGCATATCATGGCAATTTTTAAGGAATTCTGAGAGCAATCTGTGGCTGAATACAAGCAATTGATGGGCTACGGGCCCAAATAGCTTGTGTTGATGCCACCCGCTGAAAAAGTGTTAACAACCAGTCGCTAAAGGATCATTTCTTTCGTATCGAAAAATGGGCTGTTATTTAACTTTTTTGACAATTTCAGCTCAGAATTGTGGGTTTATTTTTTATATACTTCAACTTTTATATTCTTTTATATTGTTCAACTTTTCGTCAAGCTGTGTTAAAAGTTGAATAAATATATTCCGGGAATTGAAACTGCACGTGAAATCAATAAACTAATAACCAATTTATCACAGAAAGCGACAGCTTAGTTCCTTATTAATGCCTTCCGTAGTTAATTGGTAGAATTGAGGGAGGGCGGCCACACAGATAGTGTTGTAATTTTCTTGCACATAATAAATATAATATGAAATAAATAATTGTAACCTACTCATAAGTTTTCCTGCCAAGTTGTGTAGACTCCTCCGTGTTACTGCCATTCGATTCTTCGCTGCTATGTTTTCTGACAATCTCTTTGTTAATGATGATATCGCGTTTTGGTATCGCAGTTCTAAATTGTCTTGAAATGTGATTTATCCAAGAGACGGGCTACCAGATTTCAATAACATTATCTTTTATTAATTCGTAATCAATAGTTTTCTTTATGTTTTTCACACTTATTTATTTTAAATTATAATTCCCATTCATTTGCTATATTTGTTTTTCATGTAATTTATTCAAAAGAGACACGCTTCCAGATTTCAATAACTTTATCTTTTATTAATTTAGTTTCACTCAACAGTTTTCTCTTTGTTTTTAACATTCAGTTATTGTAATTGCTTTTCACATTCATTTATTTTAATTGTTTTTCACATTCATTTATTTTAATTGTAATTCAAATTCATTTATTTTAAGTGTTTTTCATGTAATTTATTCCAAAGAGACACGCTACTAGATTTCAATAACATAATCTTTGTTTATATAGTTTCATTTATTATAAAAACACCACCCACACCAGTTTAGAATATACGAGAGTTTTGCGAAATATCTCACACCACCAATGTTCAAATCACTAGAGAGTCGAATCGCTCATTCCCGTCCTTTTATAAGAGGACACAAATTTGCCTCCATCTTATTATTTATTGATTCACTGGTATTTGGTTTCGGCTCTCGCTGGGCTCAACCCCCTTCCAATGAATCGGAGGTGCATTTGTATATAATGGTAGAGTAACGGTAAATTTGCCGGGAAGTACTAAAAATGTACAATGTACTTGTAAACTCGATTTACTAATTTCTAAATGTTTATTTAGATATAAAACAATCTTTATAAACGCATGTGCAGCGTTTGACTGCTTGACTTGTACTCCTTTCCCTCGTTCGCATGTTGTCACAGGAACAAGGAGCCAGAGTATAAAATGTGCGATGCTCAGTCTGCCAGTCGGCAGTCGTGTGCTGCTAGTCGGCCGTCGTGTGCTGCTCCGTCTCCAACATTCCGCCCACCTTGAACTGTCGGTTCAACCGTCTTATCTCCCGGAACCGGGAGTAGGACCAACTTCGTGACGGGTCGCTTAAGGGTTCCCCCCTGAATCTTTACAGTTGCCACCCGCACCTTGCCATCTCTGCCAGGATGAAGCTCGATGACCCTTCCCATGGGCCAATAGGTCGGAGATAGTTGCTCGTCCTTCAGAAGCACCACGACCGGATTTCCTAGGTTTGGTTCCGGATGATACCATTTGTTGCGGGCCTGCAACGTGTGGAGGTATTCGTTCCTCCACTGGTACCAAAATGCTCGATACAACGCCTGCAAGTACTTCCATCTGGAGCGCCAAGTGATTGTTGTCTCTCCCGGATCGGCTTCCGGGACGCTCATAGCTGGTCCTCCAACTAAGAAATGACTGGAGGTCAACACCTCGGGGTCGCCAGGCTCCGTTGGCAGGACGACCAGCGGCCGGGAATTCAGACAAGCCTCGATCTGGGCCAACACGGTAGTAAGCTCCTCGAATGTCAGAAACGCATTTCCAATAGCTCGCTTCAGGTGATGCTTCACGGACTTGATTCCTGCCTCCCACAAGTCACCAAAGTGGGGAGCTGCCGGGGGAATGAATCTCCAAGTGATGCCGTTGGTGGCCAATTCCGCCATGATCCGGTCCTGGGTAGCCTTTCGGTTTATGTGCTCATAAATTTCTCGTAGTTCTCGGCATGCCCGAACGAAATTGGTACCATTATCGCTCCATAAAGTGTGACAAAAACCCCTACGCGCGAGAAATCTCCTTAATGCTGCCAGGAAAGCCTCGCTGGACAGCTCGCTAACCGCTTCGAGATGTATTGCCTTGGTTGCCAAGCATACGAAGAGACAGATGTAGCATTTGACTCGCTTCGCGCCGCGCCCTTTCCATGTCCGAAGAGTGATAGGACCTCCATAATCGACGCCGGTGTTACTAAATGGCCGTGCGGGATTAATCCTACTCGCTGGCAATGCGGCCATTTGTTGAGATAGCACCCGTCCCTTGTGACGAACGCAAACCGTGCATTCAGCGATGACCCTCCGGACAAGTTCTCGGCTCCCTATGATCCAGTACCGGGAGTTAACTGCGTATAGCAGTAACCGGCTTCCAGCGTGCATCAGTCTCAAGTGCAAATCTCTCACGATAATCCTTGCCAGGTGATGTTGCCGATGTAAGATTGGTGGATGTCGGCGTTCGTATTCCATCTTTGCTGCTTCTAGTCTTCCGCCCACCCTGAGGGTACCTTGGTCATCGATGAATGGGTTGAGCGCAATCAGTTCGCTTTGTCTTGATACTTGCATTCCGGCTCTCATGGCAGTTAGGTCCGCCTTCCGCCACGCTAATGTTCGTACCGTTCGAGTGAAGCTGGAGACTCTTCTTGTTATAGACATCACCTCTGGCTGTATTACGAAATACGATGCCCTTCGTTCCTGGAGGTCTACCGGTGTTCCGGTGTCCGCCTCTCGGACTTGATGAGCGGGCGTCCGGGGCAACTTCAGCTCCTTGTCTCGCAGAAAAGCGGGTCCTCGCCACCACAGCTCTGCTCCGGTGAGCTCCTTTGCTTTAAGGCCCCTTGATAAGTAATTTTGATGGCCTTTAGATTGGTGTGGTATAGATTGCTGCCCCATAGGTGGTGGGGGCAAAGATTGTTGCGGAACAGATTGCTGCTGCATAATTTGCTGTGTCATATGCTGTTGTGGCACCGATTGCTGAGTCATAGGCTGTGGCAAGGTTTGATGAGAGACATGCCGCTGTGCCATAAATTGTTGTGGCATGGATTGTTGCGGTACAGACTGTTGTGCCATTGATTGCTGTGGTACAGACTGCTGTGGCACAGACTGCCGTGGTACAGACTGTTGTGGCACCGACTGTCGTCGTACAGACTGTTGTGGTACAGACTGTTGTGGCACAGACTCTTGTTGAATAATTTGTGGTTGCAACGATTGTGGCTGTTGCAAAGTTTGATGCTGTTGCAGTGGTGGTGGTTGTTGTTGAATTTGCATTTGCCCATTCGGCGGAGTCCCTGAATTTGAATAAGGTTGTGAAGATATCTGATAAGAACTCTGTGGTTCATTTGTTACTTGAGAGGTTATGTACGTAGTGCCCATCATTGTGTTTGTGGCGCCAGAGGAATAGGATTGCTGAGTTATATTAGAAGTAGGTGGTGAATTATAATTTTGGAATTTTTGTTGCTGTGGTTGTGTGGAAGATGATGGAGAAACACCGAGTTCATTTCCACCTTGATACACCGATGTCGGAACATAAGGAGCTTGCTGATAATTCGTATTCGCGGCTTTACCGTTGCCGACATCGTTATATGTAGGCATATTTATTGGCAGTGTACCCTCTAATGGGTCGACTTGTTGGGTGACAGTGCAGCAATGTTGTTCCTGATCGAGCAGAGCTGGTCCACTCCCTGCGATTACCCAGCCGAATATGGTGTTCTGCGCCATCATTTTACTATCGGGATCCATCAGTCGTCCATCGCGCAGGATCTGGAAGATAGTGTCCGAACCCAGCAACAAGTCAATGGGTCTTGATTTGTGGAATAGCGAGTCGGCCAACGCCAAGGATGAAAAGCTTCTCCAGTCATGTTTCAGTGACCTTGACGGCAGATCCGAAGTCAATCGTCCCATCACCAATGCCGTTATCCGAATACTTGTTTCCCCTGTTCGGCCTTTCAGCAGCATCTCGACCTTTCCTCGGCTGGGTTGTGGATTCGCTTCCCCTATGCCACTTATCTTCACCTTCG
The DNA here is from genome assembly GCA_963931805.1 of Microdon myrmicae. Lineage (NCBI taxonomy): Eukaryota > Metazoa > Arthropoda > Insecta > Diptera > Syrphidae > Microdon > Microdon myrmicae. Next base: position 83,326,949 of record OZ007502.1, on the reverse strand, counting down.
CCTGCGTGCGTCGCGGGCCCAACTGCTGAATGAATGATTCTCGGACTAAGGATGTGGTCGAGCCTGAGTCCAGCAGCACCCGGCAAGGAACCAACTGGTTTCTGTCGTCCATCACCGTTACTATTGCTGTAGGTAGTAGTGAATCCTGGGTTTGTACTGTCGCGCAAGATCCCTCTGATGGTCCAACCTTTGGTGATAACGTCGGAACGTCTACGGGTTGATGCAGCAGAGAGTTGTGCCGTCCGTTACACTCTCGACAGTTCCCTCTCTCACATTTGTCAATGCTGTGATCGGGGCTAAGGCAATTTCTGCATAGCTTGTGGCGGCGGACAAACTGATCTCGCTGTAGAGCTGAGAGATTCCTGAATGCACTGCATCGGAACAATGGATGCGGCTGCGCGCATCTGGGGCACTTAGCCGTCCCTGGTGATGTGATTGCCGAGTACGCCTTCCTGGGTGGGCCGGCTGCTATACCTCTGTCCCGAACAAAGTGACCCTTTGAATAGTTCTTCGCTGTCGGGAGGCTCTCTAGCTCAGTGAGACGGGCTTCCAGGAATTCAGTCAGCTCCTCGAATGTCGGCATCTCGTTCCTGCTGGTTTCTCGAGCCCATAACTGCCTAGTCTCACTATCGAGCTTCTCGACTGTGGTGAAAACTAGCCAACAACTCCAGTGCTCCACTGGTAGCTCCAAGGCTCGCAAAGCCCGAACCTGCTCGAAGAGGCCGTTGATGAATCTGCGGAACTCCGTAGCACCTGGTGATTGCATAGCTGGAATCGTCATTAGTGCTCGTAGATGTGCATCCACGATGAGCTTCTTCTTGTCATAGCGCGTGACCAGTGCAGCCCAGGCCTCCAGATAGTTTGCCGCCGTGACCGGAACATTGCGAACCACTGATAGTGCGCCCGCTCTTAACGAAGTCCGGAGAAATTGGAATTTCTCGACTGCTGATAACTGGGGGTTGTCGTGGATGAGTGGTTGGTACAGGTCTCGGAACGTTACCCACTGCTGGTAATCCCCATCGAAGGTAGGCACGTCGATATGCTTCAATTTGACCGCTCGGGTGGTCGCTCCACTCGTAGAATCCGCTGCTGTCGGTTCCGTGGATCGCGTACCCAATTGTTCCACCAAGCTGTTTATGAGCCTCTGGCTGGCATTCATGGTGTCAAGCAGCCTCTCCATTCCTGGTTGCTCCGCTGTTAACGTTGTAGTAGGTGCCGTTCCCAGGGTGTCTCCTGAAGTATCCAATGCGGTGGCGTCCGTGCTTGTTGACACGTTCAAACGCTGGGTGAGTCTGCCTTGCAGCGAAAAGTATCGCTCCTCGAAGGCTGCTCGCTCCTCGTTCTCCCTGTCGATGTCCAGGTCCGGGTCGTTCTCTTCGATACATATCTGAAGGTTCTCAAAAGATTTGAATGAGTCCTCCAGTTTGCGCAGTCTGCTTGCGACTTCCTCCCTGGTCACCTCCTTTGACTTGTCCGCGAACTCCTCCAACCGCGTGAGGAATCCCTTGATGACTCCTCGTCTCCGTTTCATTGTCGGAACAGTCATGTCGCCGGTAGCCATTGCAACTTAGTTTGCCCCTTTTTTGATGCTTGTGGATCGAAGTGCCACTAGCTACTTGATTCCGATTCTTGTGGATCGGCTGTAGGTTGGCCTTAGGCTTCTACGCAACTGAGTGCGCTGCTGGTTGTGGCTAGCTTTAATCGGCTGGATGACCGTCTGTCTTGTTGCTTTGCGTTGCGGTTGAAACGCTTGGGTCACACGTTGCACTGCAGGAGAGGTTGTCTACTCGGCAGTTGCTGTGTTTACCTCGGATCGTGAATCCTCTAATATGCCGTGATGTAAGAAACTGCAACTCGTTTGTGCACTGCGAACTGGCAGCAGTGGATTGGATCCACAGACTGGATCCGGTTCAAAGGACCAATTTGTAAACTCGATTTACTAATTTCTAAATGTTTATTTAGATATAAAACAATCTTTATAAACGCATGTGCAGCGTTTGACTGCTTGACTTGTACTCCTTTCCCTCGTTCGCATGTTGTCACAGGAACAAGGAGCCAGAGTATAAAATGTGCGATGCTCAGTCTGCCAGTCGGCAGTCGTGTGCTGCTAGTCGGCCGTCGTGTGCTGCTCCGTCTCCAACAGTACTCAAAAATCTGTGTGAAAAGTATTTCATGTCCTCGTTAGAAGAATGTTGTAATCCTTTGTGGAAAGAATTACGACATTTGAGAATTAGGTAATGGAAAGGTAATGGAACAAGTTTGTGTGTATTTTTTCCACTTGAATTAAGACTATTCCTTTTGAGTAACTTGTACATGGTTTGTACGAAGGAAAGTTTGACCATGAATTATCCCGTTTTTGGGATAAGATTAGGTTAGGGAAAAATATTTTGAATTACAATGAATGTAAAAAGAAATGTGTTATTGAGGCGTGGGAAAATGTTGTTTTCTGGGTATGATATGTGTATATTAAGGGACAATTTCTCCCCCCTTATGAAAAATGTAGTTACATTCTCAGACGAGGAATGTAAGTCACTGAATGGCGTACGCGTGTTGTCGGTGGTGTTTTATAAAATTTACATTTATATATTATATATAATAGAAATAGTTTTTGGTTTTTTATTGGAAACGTATTGTTTATAATCTTTGTGGTTTGATCAGTATTTTAAATATTTTCTCTTATATTTTTTTTACAATATAGTAATTTACATAGTTTCTTATATATTTACAACTATTTTCTTTTTATTTTTTGACTATTTTTTGACGCCGACTTTGGCGAGACAAGGACAGATGTGTCTTTCATCTTGTCTCTGGCTTTTGGTCCTCTTGCGATAACCAGCATCACCTACATCCGTGAGGATGTTGGGCTCGGTCTCTAGATATCTGAAAAAGAAAAAAAAAAGGGCGGGGGGTGTCTAAGGATAATGTGGACAGGGTTAGTTCAGGTGTTCTCTAACTACTTGGATGGGGGGATTGTGGGAAAGAAAACGTACAAGACCGGTAGTAAACGCAGACCACGTCTTTGACTCCCGTACAAGTAGGTTCTCATTATACTGAATGCTTTCGAGGTACTTGTATGCTTATTGTAGCAAGTACTCGTCAACAGGGGTAATGCATGCACCTTCCTATAGGTGAACGTTTGGGTAATGGCGACCGTCAGGCCTTCTAGAGTAGTTGGTGCATCTTCTGAGGCGTTTTTACAACTATTTTCTTTTTTATTTTTTGACTATTTTTTGACGCCGACTTTGGCCAGACAAGGACAGATGTGTCCTTCATCTTGTCTCTGGCTTCTGGTCCTCTTGCGATAACCAGCATCACCTACATCCGTGAGGATGTTGGGCTCGGTCTCTAGATATCTGAAAAAGAAAAGAAAAAAAAAGGGGGGGGGGGGGGGGGGTGTGTCTAAGGATAATGTGGACGGGGTTAGTTCGGGTGTTCTCTAACCACTTGGATGGGGCTTGGTGGGAAAGAAATCGTACAAGACCGGTAGGTCTTGAGTGCGGTAGTGACCGCAGACCACGTCTTTGACTCCCGTACAAGTAGGTTCTGGTTGTACTGAATGCTTTCGAGGTACTTGTATGCTTATTGTAGCAAGTATTCCTCAACAGGGGAATGGATACGCCTTCGTATAGGTGAAAGTTTGGGTAATGGCCACCGTCAGGCCTTCTAAAGTGGTCGATGCATCTTCTGAGGAGCTTTCTTTCGAAAACTCGAAGTCTTTCCATTTGGCCCGAAGATATGCAGGACCATATGGGAAAGGCGTACGATATTCCAGACCGGATTAGCTGCTTATAGCAGAGAAGCTTAACTTTGGTGTCAACTTTGTTGCTCCACTTCAAGATGTTGTGCAGTTGCTTAGACCGACCGAGGCACCTTTGGTGAATGTGGATCACATGTTTGATGAAATTTATTTTTGGGGTATAGATGAGCCCAAGATATTTCATCCTATCCTGTGGTCTAATCGTGGTACCCCCCATTTGTATTCGGATATTCTGTGAATATTGAGAGGCAGGTTGGGAGTGTTTACTACTCACAATTATAGCTGCTGCTTTAGATGGGTTAAGTCGAATTTTCCATCGACTGTAAAACTGATACAGCTCGTCCAGATGACGGTTGAGTCGATTTGTTGCGAGTTTTGGGCTTTTAGATGACGTGTACACCAGGACGTCATCCGCATAGCAAATCTGATTTACTCTACCATCCACAGGGTGAGGAATATCTGAGGTGTCGATGTTAAATAAGATGGGGCCTAGAATGAAGCCCTGTGGTACGCCTGCAGCGGCGTTGAAAGTTCGGGAAAGCCCCCCATTCACTCGAACTTGGAAGGCTCTGTTTAAAACGAACTGGTAGATTATATTACACAGCGTTTTACTGAGGCCAGTATTCAGTAATTTAAAAACGAGACCTTCGATCCAGGTTGTGTCAAAAGCCTTTTCAATGTCCAAGCTCACCGCAATGGTGGGTTCCTTATTAAAGAGGCGCACGCAAACGTGGTTTTGAAATATGTTGAGAGCCATAGTGGTGCTGTGCGCTCTTCTAAATCCAAATTGGAAGTCAGGTATTAGGTTCCTGACACTGATAAATTTATTTAGCTTCTCGTATATGAATTGTTCATATATTTTGCTGATGCAGGTGAGGAGCGAAATAGGACGAAAGTTTGAGGGGTGATAATTTGGTTTCCCAACTTTTGCTATTGGACAGACAACAGCATGCTTCCAAGCTTGGGGAAAATACCCCATGTTGTAGGCATGGTTGAGCAGAATGGTGAGCTTTATAAAGAATAAAGCAGAAAGCCTTCGCAACGAGTGGTAGGACATATTGTCGATACCGGGTGACTTCTTGGGGTTTCGAGATTTAACTAGGTTCTGTAGGGTATTTGGTGTGATGAAGCGGTGACTATTATCACGTGTGTCGTCGAAGTATGCACTGTTAGCTGAGTTAAAGACAACTATTGGCTCGTTAAAGTTGTCTAATTTATTGTGAATCTCTGAACTAATTATTGCATTCGTTTCCGGGTCTCCATCCTCGAGAGTGAGCTTGTGATTATTTTCAAAGGTCTCTCCGATGATGTTTGCTTTATTGGTGTCATTATTGACAACAAGACCGTTGTGCATGATTGGTCCAGTGATACGAGACGTGCCACATATCTTTTTCACATTTTTATAAATGTTCTGGTCCATCTGAATACCCTTCAGTTTGTCTTCCAATTGTCGGGTGCGATTGTTTTGGATTCTTCGTTTTATCAGTGTGCCAATATTGTGAATAATGGCTCGCAATAATGGCTCCCGTTGCGTAAAGCGGTGACGATATCTCATTCTGCAGAGCTTTTTACGCTCCCGGATGAGACGAAGAGTGAAGTTGTCAAGGGGAATACTGATCGTGAAATTGAAATGTATCGTCCTTTTATTCTTTTAGTCGTTGCGATTTGTCAAAATTTTTATTGTTAAAAATTCCAAGAAGCACACACAAGGTTTTGTGTCAGTTGGAATAGGGTTCTGGGAAATGACTAGGAATTTATTTGAATAAATTACTGGAAGGGAAATCATGAAATGCATTTTGAGTTAAGCATTTCATGATGTCAGGATTATCGGGAATTGGATCAATGCACGACAAATGGACTTTGGTTTAAATTTATCGTGCATATGATTCAATTGGATTGGGGTATGAGTTAATGTGAATTTGAATCAATTTCAATATGGAATTTGGATTTGGATTATAGGAAGTATTAGGGATTTGGATGAGATTATTGGCAGTATTGGGGATTTGGATGGGAGTAGTCATTTAGGATCACTACACCTCCTAGCAATCTGAAAAAAAAGAAAAGATTATTAATTTACAGAAATGCCTCTATCGTTGGAACTAAAAATAGTTGAAAAAAAAATTGTTTTAATAAAATGGCGACTGCTTGAAAAAAAAATTATTTTTGTACCACTTTTTTCCAGTTTTTCGAATTTTTTAAAAATAGTTAACATTGAAATTTGGGGATGAGGATAGTTCATGCAATAGAAAAGCCTATAAAGACGACATATACTAAATTTGAAGTAAATCGGTTTAGTAGAACTTTAAAAATCGTGGGTATTGTTTTCGAGTTTCGAGAAAAATGCGTTTAAAGTTTCTCGCGGTCTAAGTCATGAAATAATATTTAAGACTTACGTTTATTTAATCTGCCTTTCCTGTTGCATACATTGGACTTTCCTCGACTTCGAAATAAGCATCTTTCGCGCTTCTCTCTTCCAACCGAGCAGCTCTGGCCTCCTTTGATACTCTAAAATACAGTAGCCGTAATTATTGTCAATAATCACTTCTTCATCATTCGATTTGCTCAATTTTGCTGCCGATACACTCGTAAAACTGGTGTCTTCCTCTACCGTTCACTTGGCTTGAAGGTTAGAATTTAACTGTTCGCAACTGGATGTAAGCTCACACTAAATATAAAAGATAATTTAAAAATACATAAAGGTTACCTTCGGTTATTGTATTTCAATATATATATAAAGGTTTTACGAGGAAACAGGGTCGCAGGTTGACAAAAGGTCCCTAAAGTCTTGTTCGATTCGTTCCAGCCGAGCCGGTTTAGACGGCGCGTCAGCAAACAGCCATACATCCGACAATAATTTGAATTTTCTAAAATCCTCTTAAAGACATATTCTTAGAGGGTTAAGCTTTGAACATATGAAAAAAAAAATGATTTTTTAAAATTTCTAGACCAGAATACCCCCTCAACAATGTCTATAATATAAACTCACAAACGATTTCTAAATTGACTACGAACACTTCGACACATTTTTTGTTAATAAATATTATTTGATATTTAGTGCACGTTAAATAATGGACTGATGAGGAAGTAATAATTCAAATGGTAAGAAAGTATAAAGTATAAGTTTCGGTGTAATTAACTTCATTGTATAAATTCAATAAAGAAGCACATTAGTAGTTAGTTTTAACCATACAAATAAAACAGGTAATCAGATAATTACACAAGTTTAAAACGCCGTAGGGTATTGAAAACAATGGTGCATCCGTATATAGTTTCCCTATCCTCCATCTCTCTTTCTCACAGTATTTGAACAGCCACAAAACAGCTAGTAGTCTGATACAGTAAAGGACAACAAACGTTAAAAAATGTATATTATTTTTTTATTATTATTATTTGCTGGCCTGTAGGAACCCGGAAGTTCATGACCTCACCGACTCGGTTCCGCCATTGTTCCCTGTCCTGTGCGCTCTCCTTCCACGTTCGATCATTCGATCCGATCTCCTCGAGGTCCAATCTAACATTGTCCTCCCATCTCCGTCGCGGCCGTCCTGTCGGTCTCTTCCCCGTTAGTTTACCGTCAAGAATTCTATGCACGGTCCTATCATCGCCCATTCGCGCCACGTGTCCGGCCCATCTTAATCTTCGCGACTTGATTACTCTCACTATTGTAGGTTTGCGGTATAGCTCTTCCAATTCGTGGTTGTGCAGTTTCCTCCATTGTCCTGACTCCTTGTCATATTTACCGCCAAATATACCCCTTAAAACTTTATTCTCGAATACGCGGAATTTGTTCTCTTCCCGTTTTGTGAGAGCCCATGTTTCGCATCCGTATAGAGCAATCGGCATGATTATGGTTCTATAGACACGGAGCTTTATATTACGTGATAGCAGTTTGGATTTTAAGAGTTTACTGGCTGCATGCCAACTAGCGTTGCCGGAATGTAGTCTTTTGTTATTTTCCTTTGACTTTTCGTTTCTGCTCGTCAGTATCGTTCCCAGATATTTAAATTCTTTGACATTTTCAAATATTTTGCCCCTGACGTTTATATGTGTTCTCTGAGGTCCACCTGCTTTAGTCGTAATCATGTATTTCGTTTTGTCTTCGTTTATTTCTAGGCCCACCTCTTCTGCTGCTTGCATGATGATTTCACAGTTTTTACTTATAGTTTCGAGATTATCGCCCAGAACGGCGATGTCATCCGCATACGCGAGCACTTGTGCGACCCCTCTTCATGGATGATCCGGTCGTGTTGTCGTCTTGTACATTTCTGATAACATACTCGAGCACAAGGTTAAAAAGACATGGTGAGAGGCCATCCCCTTGTTTTAGTCCGTCCCGGATTTCGAATGGTTCTGAGAGGTGGTTTTCTATTCTAACTCACCCTTTGTTTTCGTTCATGCAGATTTGAATGAGGGCAGCATATTTTTTCGGGATCCCCAGCTCAACCACAATATGGTAGAGTCTTTGCCTTGCGACTGAGTCGTAGGCTTTTTTGAAGTCCACGAACCGTCTCTCCGTATTCCCACTTCTTTTCCAGCAGTTGCCTTATTTTGAACATCTGGTCGCTTGTTGACCGGTTCCGACGGAATCCGCATTGGTAGTCTCCCAATATTTCTTCTGCGTACGGTGTGATTCTTGCCAGTATGACATTTGTTAATATTTTGTATGTGATTGGGAGCAATGATATTCCTCTGTAATTTTCGCAGTCAGATCTGTCGCCTTTTTTGAAAATGGGGATGACTATTAAGGTTTTCCAATCTTCCGGAATGACTTCCTTGTCCCCTATTATTTTAACCAGTTGGTGGATCTTTCGAGCGGTTGCCCCACCTCCATGCTTCACAAGCTCTGCCGGTATGCAATCGACTCCGAGAGCCTTGTTGTTTTTCAATCGATTTATCGCGTCTACAAATTCGTCGAAAGAGGGCTCTGGGATCTGGGGCTCGGCTGTATGTACGTCTGGTGCGTTTATTTGTGGTTGATGGGTGCGCACATTGAGCAGGTTTTCAAAGTACTGCTTCCATCTTGTCACGATATTTTTTGTTTCTGTTACCAGACAGCCGTTTGTGTCTCGGGTTATTTTGACTCTCCCTCGGTAGCCATTTCTAATTGAATTTATGCCGGCATACACACCTCTGCTGTTCTTTGCTCTGGCATTTTCTATGATTTTTTCGATCCGAGTCTTTTTCCATTCGCGTTTTTTGCGTTTGAAAAGTCTAGTTGTTTCTTTCCGAATTGTCGCGTATCTTACTGCGTTGACTTCATCATATGCTTCTAAGTGGATAATTCTGAGGCGTTTACGTTCTTCGATCTTTGCCCTGCACTCATCGTCAAACCAAGGTTTGGACTTAGTTGTTTTCTTAAATCCTAATACCTCTTGGGCTGTTTGTTTGATTGTGTTTCTGATCGATGCCCATTTAATGTCCACACTATTGGCTTCCTCTTCCTCACTACTGTCAATACTGCTAAATCTATTCGTTAGTTCGTCTTGATATTCCGCCCTTTTACGTAGGTCTTTTAGTTTATCAATCTCGAACTTTTTGCTCGTCTCCCGTGACTGTCCATGTGGGTGTGCTGCAAGCCGACTTCTAATTTTGCCCATCACTAGAAGGTGATCGGAGTCGCAATCTGTTCCTCTATATGATCTTACGTCAAGGATGTTCGAGTGGTGTCTTTTGTCTATGAGGAAGTGGTCTATTTGGTTACGCGTTACGCCGTCGGGTGATATCAATGTGGCTTTATGGATTTGCTTGTGCTTGAACATCGTGCTTTTCACTACCAGATCTTTTGAGGCTGCGAACGTGATAATTCGAATACCATTATCATTTGAAACGTCATGTAGGCCTTCTTTACCTATTGTTGGTTGGAAGATATCTTCCTTTCCAATTTTCGCATTGAGGTCGCCGAGGAGGATTTTAACATCGAATGATGAGATCCCATCGAATACCTCCTCTAGGGTCTCCTAGAACGCGTCCTTCGTTTCTTCGTCGGTAGATTCTGTTGGGGCGTGTACGTTTATAAATACGTAATTGTACCATGGGCCCTGTATTTTTAGCACCGACATTCGGTCATTAATGAATTGCACGTCTTTTACATGGGGCGTAATCTTCTTGCTTATGATGAAGCCAGTTCCGAGGTTATGTGTATCGGTACCTCCACACACCAGTGTAAACACGTTGGTTTCGATTACTTGATGTAGGAGTCGAACTTGCTGGAGCGCGACGATGTCCATTTTATATTGTTTCGCGTTTTCTACGACCGTCTGTATCGCGCCTGGTTTATATAACGTTCGAACATTCCCCGTGCCGACGCGTATATCCCGCTTTTTCAGTTTTTCCCTACGTCTTCTTTTTGCCGAGTCGGTGTTTTCTTGATGATTTGTTCCCTTATGGTAGTGTCGGCTCATCACACCTACGCCTACCGGGTTTTTCGTGGGATTGTTTTTTGTATATTGGTTATTCATTTTTGATCCCACGAGAGTTGGGGTTTCAAATAGCCCGCCACATCAGAGCCCCGTTTTGATGTGGTAAGGTCTGCTTACTGCTCTGATTCGACCCGGTGTCAGAGAGGCGCCGTTATAATACAGCCGGCACACCCCTGGCTGCAAACCATCCAATAGGCACGGTGACGCGTAACACCCTGGATTAGGGGTGGTAGATCTTTGTGTGTTACTCCTCGCTAGCCTGTCTGACATGGGTGACCCTACTGGAAGCATATGCTTCCGTCAGTATAGCCTGAGTGATTCATTGTAATTTAAGCCCCCGCACCACGTCAAGGTTTCTACCAAGCGGCGGTTAAAAAATGTATATATACAAGTTAACCTGCTGGAAAGATTAATACTCTATCTGGCTATATTGCATTTAAATAAAGAGATTTTGACCATAATGGTTAATCGTTTAGTTTATTTATTTATAATGACCCATTATTTATTTATTTTTATAGTGACCCATACGTTTCTCCTTCCTTTTATTGTCATTAAACAACTTTTGAGGCACGAGGAAGCCCATCAATAACAAGCTCAAATCAATTGCGTTGACTTCAGACATCATATCCGATAATTAGTTTGTATTGCCTGTCCAGAGGCGAAAAATAAGAAGCCAAATATTCAATTACTCATCAGCCGTTCATGTTAGCATTTGGCCAACAAATTAAAATCACAATTCAGCTTGAGTTGCTATTCAAGATGTGTTCTGATAACAACCCTCCGCCCCAGGTTACGTGACTGGCTGTAGGCTTTTTTATTTTATGCTTTGTTTTAGACCCAAGACAATAAGCGACTTGCGCTTAATCACTCATTAGACCCCAATCACTGACGTTGTTATTCAAATACGAACCTACCTCTGCGATAATATGCCCATTGAAATCCTGGTGTTACCTAACCAGGCATATCTCAGAGCTGATGTCATGAGTGTGGCGTAATGTCCGTTTCAGTCAAAAACCAACATGGTCAACGGACACGCAACTAAACGACGAAAGATGAACGAAACTATTAATAGATTCCACGAATATATTCTACACTACGGGAGCGAATTTGTGTTGATCGGGTTTTTGTAGTGAAAAGCAGGTCTTCTATTCATTGTTATGTGGACAACTCTTAAATAGCACGTAATTCGGAAACGAATGATGTCATGGGTCGTGTGCCTCCGGGTGTTCCCGAATAGTGTGATGGTTACTACCGACAAAGAACTCTAAATCACCGCAGCCAGATGTCAGGGTACTCTTAAAATTGGTATATATTTATCTTCTTTTTTTTCTTTTCTTTTTGTTTATGAGCAGTCGATATTTGAAGGAGTTTTCAAGTAAATTCCATATAAAAATAATTAAAGTGGGATAGATATTGATCTGTTGCCCGAAAATTTGAATATATACATGGGAAATTTCTCTGCAACAGCGTTATCTACCACACAATTTTAGTCAACCTAAATCTAGGACTAACGGAACTTCACAAGCTGTCCATTTTAGAAGAAAAAAAAAAACTATTAAATAGTGTGAATACAGAATTTCCAAACAGGAACAAATATGTATATCACCGTTGTATCAGTCCTCCGACTGTTTTTCGACAAACAGAATTACCCGCACACATAAGCATATTAGGCTGAGTTATATAAAATGGGGGGATTATCTTTATTAATAGTTTTTACTAAATTTAACTATAAAAAATAGAAGTATACTATGAAGGAAATCATACAAGACCCATAGCCAATCGATGACACTAAATTTATTTGATTTTTTTGTATCTCTATCCATTACGTGAATACATAAATAATAAAACAAATGAAAAAGTCATTATTTATATACATCTGTCCCAAAACTCCTGTCAAAAATGAACATCACCTCATTTGTACAATTCTGATTAATTCAAAAATCAAACGTGGATCTCTATGTTTTCATAAATATAAGGCGTCTTATTTGCCTAAATTGCAACACCTTTCTCAACTCCATGCGCACATCAAAGCGATTATAGTATCGAAATCAAGAATGAAAATATGTTTGAAAAAAGGAAATCTATTAAGTGTACAAATAAGTTTGGCAAAAGATGGTGTGGCGATTCTAACAGATACACACACAATTCACAAGCAAAAATAGTGAAGAACACCGAACGAAAAATCGAATAAGAAAAATACATCAGAACCGTATACCAAGCGATAACAAATATAATTTACATCAGTGGAGTATAGTCGAGTTTGGAAATCAAATTCTAAACACGGTCAGTAGCCTGATGTGTAATGCTTAGGTAAAATTTTGTTCGTGATTCGAGCTGTCATAACGTCAGTTCGAATCACACGATCTTCTTCACTATTATTTCAAATGCTGAAATGGCTCCACCAGAAAATTCTGTAGAAATTGTCAGATGTCAAACGTAATATTGTGAGTTTAAAAGTTATAGTTTTGAGCCCAACGATCTTTCGTTAGCAACAAACTTTGTATAAAAGAAAACGAACGCGATCATTCCGTTTATTTATCTTTATTATAGAGGATCTTCCCTCTTTCGAATCTATCTTAAGACTAATTTATAATTGTGTTTTTACTTAAAATCTAACATTGCAATATTAATAGATTGTATCTCAGGTTGTAACAAGAATGTCTACCTGTTAATAGGTAATTTAGGCATTTAAAATATAATTGCATTCAAACGACATTATAGGGATATATCCGTTTTGTTATCATCATCATCGGTACTACAACTGGGATCCGGTCTTGGCCTTATTTAACAAATCTCTCCACCGGTCCCGATTTCGAGCCGATGTCATCCAGTTTGGCACTCCCAGGCTCTGGGCGTCCTGGTCTACGCCATCCCTCCATCGCAGACAAGGTCTGCCGCGCTGTCTACTTCCATACATCCTGCCACAGAGGTCTTTCCTGGCAGGCTCCTCTTCGCTCATTCGAGCTAGTGTCCCGCCCACCGGAGTCTATTGAGCTTGATTTTTCTTACAATATTAGCTTCAAGGTAGATTGCGTACAACTCATGGTTGTAGCGTTTCCGGAATCGTCCTCCCTCACATACGGTGCCAATAATTCTCCTTAAGACCTTTCTCTCGAACGCGGCCCAGAGTTCAGAGTGCCTTTTATTAAGCACCCATGTCTCGGATCCATACATGAGTACTGGTAAGACCATGGTCTTGTACAGTAGTAGCTTGGATGTTCTGGATAAATTTCGGGATTTAAAGAGCTTTGATAGACCATAGTAGGCTTTGTTGGATTTAATCAGCCGTTCGCGTATTTCTTCTTCCATATTGTTATCTGCTGATATTATTGACCCAAGGTAGTTAAAGGATTGCACTGCTTGATAGTTTGACCAACGTTAGGTCTTCTCTTCGCAGAAGTTGCCACCATGTACTTAGTTTTTCCCTCATTAATGTGCAGTCCCAGATTTTGTGCCACCTGCTCGATCTGGGTGAAGGATTCCTGAACACCCGAATCGGATCTACCGATGATGTCGATGTCATCTGCGTAGGCAAGCATCTGGCTGGACTTGGTGACAATAGTCCCTCTTGTAACGTCAGAGTCACGGATTGCTTTCTCCAACGCCAGGTTGAAGAGGAGGCAGGCCAGACCGTCCCCCTGTCGGAGTCCATTATAGATGTTTATTGGTTTGGACAACAATCCCGCTACTTTTACTTGACTAGTTACGTTGGTCATGGTCAACCTACAAAGTCGTATCAATTTGTTTGGAATGCCGAATTCTCTCATGGCATTATATAGTTCTACCCTGGCTATGCTGTCGTAGGCGGCCTTAAATTCTATAAATAGGCGGTATAATGGAATCTTAAATTCCAGACATTTTTCCATCGCCTGCCTAAGGGTGAATATCTGATCAACTGCTGATTTGCCTGGGATGAAGCCACATTGATATTGACCAATGATGGCTTTAGCGTATGGGGCTATCCGGTCTTGTAGGATAGTGGAGAGTATCTTATAGGCGGTACTCAGTAATGTTATACCCCTATAGTTGCTGCACAGTGTGATATCTCCTTTCTTATGTATGGGGCAAATTATACCGCGACGCCAATCTTCCGGCATCTCCTCTTGCTCCCATACGTGCACCGCGATCTCATGAATTGCGTGATGTAACGCTGTCCCTCCTTGTTTGATCAGCTCAGCTAGTATGCCATCAGCTCCAGGGGCTTTATTTGATTTTAGCTGTCTAATGGCTTTTAATGTTTCCTCAATGCTTCGTGGCGGCAGCATTTGGTCTTTGTCTTGCATTGGCGGAGCCTCCAATTCTTCTGTGAGCTGACCATTTAACAATTCATTGAAGTGCACTTCCCATCGCTCCAGAATGCCTTCAAGATCAGTGATCAGATTACCCTCTTTATCCTTGCAGTAAATGCAGCGTGTGGCGTGTACCGCGTCATATTGCGGATTATTTGGTAGAACTTCCGCGCCTGGTGCGGACCTCGCTCTATTTCACAGAAAAGGTTTTTTTCCCAAGGCACTTTTCTTTTGTCTGTGAAGTCTTTTTTCAGATCTTCTGAGCTCTTTGTATTTCTCCTCGCGTACCCGCGTCCTATGAGACAGCTGCATTCCCCGGTATGCAACATTCTTGCGTTCAGACGCTAGTTTGCACTCATCATCAAACCAGTCGTTCCGATCTCTACGACTACTGTTTTAGTATATTTTATACTAAGATGGAGTTGGCAGTACTAATGACAGTATTCTTAAGGCGTGTCCATTTCTCTTCTACGCCCGGCATTCTGGCCCCAGGACTTACTCTCCCTCCGTCGAGCTCTTCGAGGGCGAGTCTTAACGCATGACCAAAGGTGTTGCTGGTATTCTCATTGCGTAAGGCAGTCGTGTTGATTCGAACCTGATCCGCGGATGCAATACGTCTCCGTAAGGCAATCGGCGCTCGGAAAACTGTACCAACTAGATAGTGATCCGAGTCGACGTTGGCACCTCGGTACGTTCGTACCGTCATCAGGCTCGAGGGGTGGCGGCGATCTATCAGCACGTGGTCAATTTGGTTGCGAGTGGCTCCATCAGGTGATACCCAGGTGGCTTTGTGGATATCTTTATGCGGAAACCTGGTACTCACAACGACCAAGTTTTTGGATGCTGCCAATTCGATGACTCGTAGTCCATTGTCATTGGTGTTCTCATGCAAACTATGGGAACCTGTGTAGTGCCTGAAAACCGGCATCCGACCTATTTTTGCATTTAAACCCCAAGAACGATTTTCACATCGTATCTTGGGCAGGCATTGAGGGCCAGTTCGACATTCTCATAGTATTCTTCTTTTTCATCGTCAGGGGACTCCTCTGTAAGTCCGTGAACGTTTATGAGGCTTATGTTCTGAAAATTGCCCCGCACGCGAAGAGTGCATAGCCTTTCATTTATTGCATTAAAGCCGATGATGGCAGGCTTCAGTTTTTGGCTGACTAGAAAACCTACCCCGAGCATATGGTGTTTTGCGTGACAGCTGTAATAAATGTCATACTCTTTTCTTTGAAGAACACCACTCCCCGCCCATCTTATTTCTTATAATGCTGTTATGTCAGCCTTATATTCGGACAGGGCATCGGCTAGCTGCTGTGCAGCTCGAGCTCTGTATAGTGAGCGTACGTTCCATGAAAAGATCCTTAAATTATTTAGCCATTTTCGTTTCCGTGGTCGTCGTCGTGTATCCGGTCCATATCCGAGGCTTGTTAAATTTGCCATAATAATTCATTTTTACGGGCCTGGTTATTAGCCTTGCGCCAACCTTTCTCAGGATGTCGCTGCATGCATTGGTTCACTACTTGGCGGGTGTCAAAGTAGCTATCCAGGGGTGTCACGTGGAGACTGCATGTCAACTTAGATTGAACAGGGACAAGGATCGTCCTGGCCTTCGCCGGGTTGAAGGCAATCAGAGACTTTGCCCTGTATGTTCGCACCCATCCCCCCCATTCGTTTTGTTATGCTTATTTTATATTCATGCCATGTTTCTGTTATGGATATGTAACATTAAAACACGTGATAACAACATAACTTCAAAATATTAGTGACTTTGTGGTTAATTGTCACTAATGCCTCAGGACGGACGCGGGTTAAGCACAAAACACCACCGATGAATCCTTCCCTAAAATAGTCCGCCAAGGAAAGAGAAAATAAAACACCTGATTTTCTTTTCATTCACTTAGACATTTATTTATCGATTGTTATCAACATCTACACTTTCTGATGTATTTATAAACTTAGCAAATATCATCGCACTGTGATTCATTTAGTTCGTTTTCTAAGGAAAAAAACCGGCCAGGAAAGCTGTTTTCCTTTATACGATATCAATTTGGCACTTTAGTTAAAAACGCGCACGAAAAGAAACGACTCAGGCGTGACGAAAGAACTCTCCGACAAACTCTCGTGGGGATTCGTAAACGAAGGTGCGCAACCTCTGGATGTTAAACTCTGACTCGTCGATGTTCATCGAGATCAACTTCCACCAGCCGTCATAAAGATGGATTTTTCATATATGCTTACAGGTCTACGTACCGTGCCTCTTTTTCTGAAAAACCGACAACGAACGATCCCGCACTTGTTCATGGTTTAGCCGATGCTACATAGGAACATTATCGTGTTTACTTAGGCGTTCACAATCATGCCGTTGTAGGCTATACTTTCATCGGTGACGGTAGGTCAACCGAAGAATTGGGGTTTGTTTGTTTTAGCCGTATGGCTCTGGAGCACAAGGCGGGAAATTATTCATGGTGGTGAGGGATTTGACCTGCAGATGTGCAGGCTAACGTCTCACCCAGGGAAACCATGGACCAGCGGTTAGTAAACAAAACAAACGCAGTGAGGTACTGTGTGCTTGCTTTGATTTGCTGTGGGTCATCATAGGGCATGGCATGGGTAAGATTGTCTAAACAATGATCATATCCATGCCCAAATTCCATAATCGGTTGATAACCGATGAAAGGGAATTGGTCGCAAGTGTTGCGAACATCAGGATAGGAGGAATGCATGTTTATTCATTGGCCCTTGCGTACAGCATCTATTAGTCCCATTGGTCGGTGTGTCGGCTGTGTTGTTTGTGTTAAAACAACACTGGAAATTTCTATAGGCGGCCAGCAATGGCTGTGCTGTAGATTGTTGTTTGTACAATCGACCGATGACTTGGTGATGAGAATGAACATGTGATGCACATGTAAGGGAAAATGCTTCTTCTCATAGAGCATTGTCATGTGCACGACTTATTGCTGGTTACCTGATGAGGTAGCCGAATTAGCTTTCGGGGACATGATGCGTTGGATGCGCGCTTGCCCTGAGGTGAAAGTCTGATGTCACGGCTAGATGATAGTCTTGCCGTGGAACTATGTTTTCAGCTGTGAGGAAATGCGAAGCGGCTTACGCTGCTCATTTGCAGGTAAGAAGGAGACAGGTAATTTATGGAAATGGGAGGTTATTTGGAAGTGGGTTAAAGAACCCCCACAACTTTGTATCAGCTTTACATAATTTGTTTCGTGCAAAAATGTCTAGTTTTGTGCTAAATAAGCGTAATTTGCGGGAATTTTTGATTTACTTTTTTAATTTGAAGAAATCTGCCCCTGAGGCGCATCGATAGTTTGTAGAAGCATATGGTGAGGCTGCTTTGAGTGAGAGAAGTTTTGGGGTATTTATGTTCGGTTTCGGTGCTTTTAAGCATGTCGTTGTCAAAAGTCACGGTGTTCCGCCGAACACTGTCCATGAACATCAAAAGGAACACAGTGAAACAGGAGCGAGTTCCGTCACAAATGAAACAGAGATGTAATTTTAGTTGTAATTTTATTGTCACTGTTTTCCCTTATATTACCTCGATGTTTTGGCACCACTATTTTAATAAAAATAATAAGATGTTTCCACTTAATTGTACGTTACACGAATGTTTTGTTTTACCCACTACCGACAATACTAAAACAATATCTTTTCTTCGTTCGGCGTTATGTCATTGCCCCTTGTGGCCTCTTCTGATATGCTGAATGTCGACTTTCTTTTATGGTACATACATTACGCGTGCGCGACTGACTTCCTCGTAGTTCTTCTCTCCAGGACTCCTTCTTATTGAACGTTCGATAATAGGCTCTCAAAGACTGTCTTGGACGGATGCTCGATATAGACAATTGTATCTATCCTAAAAATATCCCATTCGAATTACTCAACCCGCATCTGCAAAGGAAAATTTCCCCATCCAATCTTCTAACAGACTTTCCCATCGTATTTGTTAGCAGCATAAAATTTCCGTTTGCATCTCAAAAGGAGAATTTCCCATAGGTACTGGAAAGGAGAAATCTTACCTAATAATCATCATTATCACCATTCGTTGCTGGTGGTCGGAATCATGATTCTTTTGTTTCAGGATCGGATGCCGCCGCTTATTCTCCGATCTTTCCGTAGTTTATTTCCACTACACATCAGGCATGCGGGCAAAGGATCGCAAGCACTTCGGATGGGTGCACGGACTATGGGATATGTTTAGGTTAGCCATCTGGCTTAAGCTAACAATGCTCTTGTGTGTTTCTAATGGGTAATAAAAAGGAATCGTGGGATTGGTATCGTTCCTTTGTTAGGCTTTTTGAATTATAAACATCTAGCGAGCAATCTACGTTAAGATGCTTTTGATTGCATGATTGGACGGCAGCTAAGCGATATGCCCTGTTTGCATAAGTGTGCCTTTGCATTAGGTCATGGCAAGGATTTAGGTGCTAATTGCATTTAGTAACCAGCGTATGCATCCGTTGTTCGGTCTATTTACCGACAATGGTATTTCTTTGGAAACATCGCGTTGATTTTTAGGATGGGAGATTGGTGGCCTGTATGCGATGCTTCCTGCATTTGACGCAATGCTTAGATGCGATGCTTTAGCTGCCCTTTTGAATTGGGATAGAATACCATGTATGAATGCGTTAAACTCGATATTGGGTGCTTTTGAACGTTAAGTTCCTTGGTTTTTGCTATCGGGTTCAACGTTGTTGCAATTTCATATATGACTATTGGGCCGCATGTCTGTGGGCACGTGTGTTGCGAAAGGTGAGTAGAGTTCCTTGGCGGAAAGGATAACTCACCTGTAAGGAGTTGTATGGTTCGTAGAACCGCTACAAAGGTGTTGTGAGTGGTTTCAAAAGTTTAAAAACGCTGAGTTTGACGTGGAAGATAAAGAACGAAGTTGAAGGCCGAAAGTGTACGAAAACAAGGTATTGGAAGCAATATTGGAGGGAGATCCATCCCAAACGCAAAAAGAACATGCACATACATTAAATGTAACTCATCAAGCTATTTCACATCGTTTAAAATCGTTAGGGATAATTCAAAAACAAGGAAATTGGGTTCCATATGAACTGAAGCCGAGAGACATTGAACGCCGACTTTGCATAAGTAAAATGTTGCTTGCAATACACAATTAATGAACCGAGCACTCAAGGAAAAACGCGCCCATTACTACTCCAGACATGACAAAATTATTCTTCTCCATGATAATTCTCGTCCGCATATTGCGGTGCCGGTGAAAAACTATTTGGAAACACTTAATTGGAAGTCCTATCCACCCACCGTATACACCAGATCTTGCCCCTTGTTCTAAAATAAGGCGGCTGCGCCAAAAATGTTATGTTTATATAAAAGACTGCTGCAAATGTTATAAATGAAGAGGTTGCGCCAAATGTTATATAATAAAGGCCCAAATGTTATGTATTTTGGTATGATGATGTTATTAAGTTGCTGGATGAACCGGCAGGGTTATGTAACCCCGAAGCCAAATAGTAATGTAGTTAGTAATGTGATATTAGAGATGCGACTGGGTTATGTGGTTATATGTTGATATTGCGTTGTTGTTCAGCTCAGCTGGTATGCCATCAGCTCCGGCAGCTTTATTTGATTTGAGCTGTCTTATGGCTTTTAATGTTTCCTCAACGGTTGATGACGGCAGCATTTGGCCTTGATCTTGCATTGGTGGAGCCTCCAATTCTTCTGTGAGCTGACCATTTAGCAATTCATTGAAGTGCACTTCCCATCGCTCCAGAATGCCTTCAGGATCGGTGATCAGATTACCTTTTTTATTCTTGCAGTAACTGCAGCGTGGTGTGTACCGCGCCATACTGTGGATTATTTGATAGAATTTCCGCACCTGCTGCGGACCTCGCTCTCTACTTTTCTCTATTTCACAGACTAGATTTTTTCCCAGGCCCTTTTCTTTTGTCTGTGAAGTCTTTTTTCAGATCTTCTGAGTTCTTTGTATTTATCCTCGCGTACTCGCGTCCTATGAGACTACTGCATTGCCCGGTATGCATCATTCTTACGTTCAGTCGCTAGTTTGCACTCATCAACCAGTCGATCCAATCTATACGACTACTGCCTACTGTTTTGCTGCGCCGTGCTTCCTCTATGATCGAGGGAAGAGTGTAGCACGCGTAGTTGTAACTTTTAATTAAAAAACTGTTTTAATAATTTAAATGTATTATATATATTTTGTTAAGGTCGTTCACATAGTGTGTCGAGCTTCAAGACTGTGATTACAAATATGACAATGATGACCATGATCGAATGATCATGGTCGACTGGCAAAATTGAAAAGCTACCTGAAAACATCTTAGTTTTCCTTTTTATACCTGAACCCTGAAACACATGAAAGTTGGTTTGGCCAACCATATTCGAGCAGATGCCACTGTTGCTCGATATGGATTTTGCTGATTGTATCAATCTGCTGCCAGGGTTTTCGGATTGGGATTCATAGGAGTTTGTTATTTTGAGCAGTTGCTGGTTGCTTGATAACGATCGGAAATCGTTTAGATTATTTGGGTGTTCGTTATTTCGAGCAGCTGTTATGGTTGCTCGATATTGGTTATGGAAACTTTTGGATTATTTGTATGTTATATCGAGCAGCTGCTATGGTTGCTCGATATTGGTTATGGATTTGTTTAGATTCTTTGGATGTTATATCGAGCAGCTGCTATGGTTGCTTGATATTGGTTATGGAATTGTTTAGGATTATGGGATATTTATTTAGAGGGGGGAGGATATTAATGGTAGGGCTTTCTGGAGCACTACACTACGATGGAGTTGGCCGTACTAACCACAGTATTCTTAAAGCGTGTCCACTTCTCTTCTACGCCCCGCATTCTGACTCCAGGAGGTACTCTCCCCCCATCGAGCTCTTCAAGGGCGAATCTTAACGCATGACCAAAGGTGTTACTGGTATTCTCATTGCGTACGGCAGCCGTGTTGATTCGAACCTGCTCCGCGGATGCAATACGTCTCCGTACGGAAATCCGCGCTCGGAAAACTGTACTAACAAGATAGTGATCCGAGTCGATATTGGCACCTCGGTACGTTCGTACCGTCATCAGGCTCGAGGAGTGGCGGTGATCTATCAACACGTGGGCAATTGGTTTGCGGGTGGCTCCATCAGGTGATACCCAGGTGGCTTTGTGGAAATCTTTACGCGGAAACCTGGTACTCGCAACGACCAAGTTCTTTGATGGTGCCAGTTCGATGACTCGTAGTCCGTTGTAGTCTCATGCAAACTATGGGAACCTGCGTAGTGCCCGAAAACCAGCTCCCGACCTATTTTCGCATTCAAATCACCGAGAGCGATTTTCACATCGTATTTTGGGCAGGCATTGACGGCCAGTTCGACGTTCTCGGAGAATTCTTCCTTTTCATCGGTAGGGGACTTCTCTGTAGGTCCGTGAACGTTTATGAGGTTTTTGTTCTTAAACTTGCCTCGCACGCAAAGAGCGCATAGCCTTTCGTTTATTGCATTAAAACCGATAATAGCAGGTTTCAGTTCTTGGCTGACTAGAAAGCCTACCCCGAGCACATGGTGTTTTGAATGACAGCTGTAATAAATGTCATACTCGTTTCTTTGAATAACACCAACCCCCGTCCACCTTATTTCTTGTAATGCTGATGTCAGCCTTATAATCGGACTGGCCATCGGCTAGCTGTTGTGCAGCTCGATCTCCGTATAGTGAGCGGACGTTCCATGAGCAAATTCTCATGTCGTTTAGCCATTTTCGTTTACGTGGTCGTCGTCGTCTATCCGATCCATATCCGAGGCTGGTTAAATTTGCCTTGTTTAGTTCGTTTCTCCGGGCAAGGTTATTAGCCTTGCGCCAACCTTTGTCAGGATGTCGCTGCATGCATTGGTTCACTATTTCGCGAGTGCCGATGTAGCTATACAGGGTTGTCACGTGTTGACTGCATGTCGACTTGGAATAAACAGGGACAAAAAACATCCTGTCCTTCGCCGGGTTGAAAGCAATCAGAGACGTTGCCCTGTATGTTTGCTGCATTTGTGCATCGGTCTGTCACACGGGAGACCGGGGCTCGATTCCCCGTCGGGGAGCCTCCGGCGCAAGACTAATGACCTTGCCCGGAAAAAAACAAATCATTATGGAAAATTTAACAAGCCTCAGGACTTGCTAAATAAGGCCAAGACCGGTTCGCGGTTGTAGTGCCGATGATGATGATGATGATTTGTGCATCGGTCAATAAAATAAAAACCCAATAATCAAAATTATTGGGAGTCATCGTTTGCTCGCTATAGTATAGTGGTTAGTATATCCGCCTGTCACGCGGAAGACCGGGGTTCGATTCCCCGTCGGGGAGCCTCTGGCGCAAGACTTCTGACCTTGCCCGGAAAAAAAATTGGAAAATTTAATAAGACTCAGGACTTGATAAATAAGGCCAAAAACCGGTTCCCGGTTCTAATCTAATCGTTTGATCGCGTGGTATAGTGTGACCACCCAATTTTTATTGGCTGGGTACGAATGACCCGTAAAATCCTTGTAGTAATTCCGAAACCTGCCTAAGTAGCTATGCTGGCAAGCTGGTTTTTGAATATGGATGCGACTGTGCTTACGTGGCGTCAAGTGGCGACTTTCTGCGCTTGCGGCTGTTGGACAACAAAGTTATTATGCGCTTTTGTAAAATTGTAGTAAAATTACAGAACATGGAATGCTCTTTGAGAGACTTACCTCATAAGGTCTGTAATACTGTATTGAAAGCTTTATGACTTAAGTTGGGTTTCCTGAATTAAAAATAAACCTGAGACGGGAACATGGGAAATGCAATAGAATATTTTTTCCTGACCTTCTGACTCACTAATATTGCAATTTGTTGAATTCGTTATTATAATTGTGGGCAAACATGAGAGAATAATAGCAACAGGTAAGTGTGCATTATAATTGTTTTTTTAATTGTTCACATTACCTAGACGATCACTACACCTACACGGTAATATAATTTTTATTTCAAATTGCGGTGAATTCGCTCATGTGCGGACCACACTCATCGATATTTTTCACCTGTGACACATTTCTAAGTCCAAAAGACCTGAACAATTTACTGTGCGATTAATTTGTCGAAATTCTGATAAATGGGTTGCTTCGTGGTGAAAAGGGGAACACTCTTGAAATCATTGCTAAAGGCGCTTATCCCTTGGAACAGTCGGAGACTCAATGGTGTTGTGTTGGACAGATAACCAGCTTGTCTTTTTATAGTTGTTTTGTTTTTATCATTTGCACCACTTGAATAATAATAATATCAGTAATTGCAGTGAGGTCATTGTATGTCTTTTGTTTGTGTACTTAGTTTAGTCTATAAAGTTTATACAACCTGGCGCCTACAAAATCCCCTGGAATGGAAGAAACCATTTTCCATAGCTCGACAATCACTCAAGCTGCGTTCACTTTTATCTTCATCTTCCTGGATGACTGTCTGCAAAGTTTATAGCAAGCTATCCAGATTACTATAAATATCTACAAATAGGACAAAGGTTGTCATGTTGTGCACAAATGTTTAATCAATGAACGCGTTCGATTTTCTTCAATAATTTTATTGAGCCTGCCAACGGTTCCTAATTGCTATTGACATGCGGTATTAGATTGAGGACCTGCGAAAGGGCGTTCATTCAGAATTGGACTGATATCATACTGCTGCGCTAAGGTGACGCCGTGTTGGGTTAATAAGCTCCAAAACAGAGCTAGAAAACCGCCAACTGTAGGTGTTATATTCAATTTGTCATCTGATATGTTTAGATAACAACAAGTGTATGCGATTAAATTACTGAATGTTGGAGTGTAAGTGTTGGCGTTTATGTGAAGAGTGACTACTACATGAGTGAAGTAATTCACTGTTGATGTTGATGGTGTTTGGAGCCTTGGAGTCTAAATGTGCGAAGGTGATGGAGACGTGCACTTGATATTCTATATTTATTTTCGAATTCCGACAATGATCTAATTGATGCGTGAAAAAAGCTTCTAGTAAATGGCAAATTGGCGACTGCAGGGGGTACAATAGTCTGGAAAATAGTGACACAAGCATCACCATAAAAAGACTGTTTTAATTAACTAATGCTTAAATGACATGAATAGCGAAAATGATTGGTCACTTCCCGGCAGAATCATTTACTTTTATTGTAAGATTAAGGAGTAAATTAAAATTAATTACAGGGCCGTTAGAATGCGTAAGTATCTTTAAGAAATACATGAGTGAAATTCATGAACGCCTTTGTTAATTGACACACATTCTACATGCGTTCGAGTACTGCGCCAGTTCGACGAAGATGGTGTGTTAGAATGAGGCCTCTATGTTACTGGTAACCTTGCTATCAAGCGTATTTATGTAGTTTTTTTATTCTTTTATTATGTTATTTTTACTCAAGATTCTGTTTATTGGACTTATTTCATAATAGAGCAGAGTTGCACACATCTGCTTCAGGAAGTTGCTTTGCTTTCCGCACCTGATAAGAGTATTGTTTGGTGAATGAGTAATGTAAAATATCGTTATCGTGTTTTTTGTTTTGTTCTTTTAAAAATGCGATAATCGTAAATGCAGCCAATGATCGAAAGTTAATCCGCATGTCCTGTTCACTTTATGAAATGTGTGTCATACGAACGTGCCATAATATATTCATGTGCAATTCATTTGATGATATCTTCAATGTAGAGTTGAAGCTTGTCAAACAGTTGTGTGCAAACATTGAAAATTATTGTTTTGCAGCGGGTACTAATGTTATCTCCATACGTGCCTTAAGTATTTACTTATTACATCGCGAATTCTGTCATAGCTCCCGTTGTATCTCTTCAACAGAAGTGAGTCTTGAGCAAATATCATATTTTTTGGAACCCCAATCCGTTTTGGGTCTTGATCAACATCATCGTGCTAACGGAGATGTTGTCTCTCCTTGGCGTTCAAAAATGTCACCACAAAGAAATTTCCGAGCAAATTCCTCTTCGCTCTTGGGAGTTAGGTGTTCCATTCAACAAACCCTCTTCATTTATTTTCTCAACATCGATGTCTTGGAAATTCTCATAAATCTCATTTAGTAGCTTCCGTAATCGTCCTTTATCATTTCTGGGACCACGAACTTTTCTTTTGAGTAACCTTAGCCACATTTTTTAAAGTATTCAAATATTAAAAAAAGGAAAGTGAGTACAAACAACTTAGGGAAACCTATTTTGTTAAATATATATAAACACTTACTAGCGAATTTATTTAATTGCAATTTTGTAACTAAACACTAATAAGCTGTTTGCTTTTGACTTAATGTACTACGGTTTAACATTACAAAGTACTTATTCCATGATTATTACTCTGAGTCTGAACATTAGTGCCAGTCGTTTATTGCGTACAATTAATACGTAACTGTCTACAGTGAAACTACACCAGTAATGGCTTCACTCGTTTTAGCTTTCTGACTAAACTATCATTATCCAGAAGAACGTCAAGGTTAATGTCCTGATGAAGTCGCTGTTCATGTCTTTGAGAATACTTCTTGATGACATTATCTACATTGTCCACATTCAGATCTTTGTGTAGATCGTCATTGCATATGCACGAGTATCAAGGAGCATCGAGAATAGCTCAAAAGACTTTTTTTCTGGCAGGTTGTGGGATCATTCTGTTGCTTTGATTGGTACAGCCCTAGAGTTGTATGCCGTAAGTCCATACTACTTGCCCTGTGAGTAGGGGGTTAGAATATACTCACAGCTAGGCCGCTTGTCGTAAGAGGCTGTAGCGATTCTAACAGATACACACACAATTCAACGAAAAATTGAATAAGAAAAATACATCAGAACCGTATACCAAGCGATAAATAAAAATAATTCACACCAGTGGGATATAGTCGAGTTTGGAAATCAAATTCTAAACACGGTCAGTAGCCTGGTGTGTAACGCTTAGGTAAAATTTTTTTCGTGATTCGAACTATCATAGCGTCAGTTCGAATCACGCGATCTTCACTATTATTTCAAACGCTATAAGTCTACTAAAGGCCGAGTGGTAGGTGGGGTCCCAACGCCCTGCCGGCCGGTGAAATACGACACCATCAAGCTATAGGCTCAGTGAAATGGTCGGGAGAAATCCCTGGCCATCTTTCGGAGCTTGGCTGATGGACCGGCTCGAGACAAGGTTGGTTTAGTTGGTAGTCGGTCCCAAGGTGAGATACCACCCCGTCACGCTGTACATTCCGCGATATCGTCGGGAGAAATCTTCGACCATGTTTCGGATGTATGGTCGATGTCCCGGACTGACACGGAGATAAGTCATGGTGGTAACTTCTGAGATAAAGAATTCCGGAGGTTAACTAATTCCCCATCCGGATCTCCGGGGAGGACTGTGGCGGTTCCGCCAAACCCCACGGCTCGCTTACCTAAAAAAACCCCATAACTTCCACCCAATCTCATAACTTCACTAATGCAATCGCATTAGCATCTTAAATGCTTCACGCATTAAATAGATCAAATCTTTAACCTAAAAGTCCCTGTAAAAGAAAACTTACCTTTCATGCATCCCTTCGCATACAATTCCACGTAAGATTTCTTGCTCAACTTATCAGGAATTCGAAAGCAATTTGGCACCTTCGGTGCCAGGCAGATTCCTCTAGACGAGTTCCTAATAACAACGGATTTGGATTACATACCATGTAACCTTCACCAGGGACCAGAAACATTGCGCTGTCTATTTTTCAGCTTCGCCATGTGTATGATAAATCTCTTAACGTACACATTGGCCGGCGAACTTTTTCTCCCATCAATAAAATACCCAAGCAGCTGCATTCAGTTAGTGCAATCGGCACTGAAGCCAATTTCCCTAACTCGCACCAAGTACAAACAAAAGAACGCTGTTCCTCCATAGGCTTCCTGGCGATACCATAAACAATCCATATCGTTTGTGGTATCCTAAACGCATTTTTCATTTAATGAGTGGCTGCTATATAATGAATGCAACGATGCATAGGTCGCTTTTCCGTTTGTCTTGTAATTGCCCTGAATCCATTTCTCATGACCTCGATGCATAATCAAACATAAACCCATTAGCATCCCACGAGATTCGATTTGTTTGTTTCAACGAACACACATCTCCTGGATGCACATTATGCCCCTTCTTGGTGTTTCAGATTCGTTATCATGGCTTCGACCCATGAAAAAAACCGACGTACACATATACATGTGTACCATGGCGATCTCCTCTATGAGATCCGGTTATCACCACCGTAAAAGCGAATGCACCCAAATTTCCTTGGACAACGAATGAATATCGTTGAGTCCATTTCCATCAGCCGACCACGCTGGTCGCGTGGGCTCCCGCTCCTCGTCGCGCCCCGAGGACGCGATAATACTGAAGTCGTGTGTGTAGTAGTTTAAAATTAATTCAAATCAAGTCCGTACCGTGTGTGTATTGAAATAAAATAACTAGAAATTAACTAAATGTCACAAATTCTCTGAAGGAATATATATTTAGAGAATAAAATTGAATAAATAAATTCCGGTGTGTTTTCTTCATTCTCGTTCCCTTGGTGCTCGTGTCTTTTGTATTGGATTGAGAAGTGTGATGGGATTGAGAAGTGAACCGAGTGCCCATGCCTGGCACAATACTTCTCGTACCCCACAGGACCATGTCAGGGGGACCATCTTGCAGATATTATGATAAATAACCGAAGTTTAAGAAAGTCGTCATCGCATAATCGGGCTCGTTCTCGAGGGTTTGTCGACGTTCGCTTGATAGCGGCATTTTGTAACATCAGGGGCATCGGTTTCACCAACACAAATGTAAACGCCGTCCAGTAATATTTGCAGACAGCGAAACCTGGTATAATTGCCCTAACTGAGACCCGGGTCTGATTTGACATATCTTCGTCGCTCAGGATACAACTTACATTCGAGATAACGTTTTAAGGGCGGAGTCTGCGTCTTCGCGCGGTCCGATCTGGCTTGCCAAACGAGGGAGACGTTGGAACCCAATAACAGGGACATGTGGTTATGGGGCAGTGCTGAGGAATTCTATTAAATTTCCTTGTTGTCTTTACCGCTTCCTGAATTGATCGACCGGCGGCATTTATCGAACCCCTTTCACGTACCGTCGACTGGATACAGATCAACAACCCAGCTTCTAAAATTGTCGTCCTTGGCGATTTTAATGTGCACAATTGCGGCTGGTTGGTACATTCTAATAGAACCGACGACTCTGGGAGGCTAGCGGAGATGTTCGCTGTTAGCCAGAATTTGACTCGACTCGTGGAGGAACCTACGCGAGTGCCGGATCCCCGAGGTGATTATGCGAACTGTTTTTGACACCAGAGCCGAGCATTTATACCATGGAGATTGCTGTGCCACTAGCAAACTCAGATCACTACTTGATATCTGTTGCACAACCACTTGCATTACAAGCGAATAACCGACCTCAGCAGCTTCGCCATGTATGCGGGTATGGTCCGGCTAACTGGAACAATTTGCGAGATTTCTTCCCATCCTCTCCTTGTTCGAAGGTGTGCTTTGGAGACTCTGATGTTAACGCATGCGCGGATTCGGTTCCAGAGATTATTCTTCTCGGGATGGAGATCTACATTACGCATTCCATCAAATGAAATTCATCTGATGAACCTTGGTTTGATAGAAAATGTGAGCAATTACAGCGGCAAAAAATAGAGCTTTTAAGTAAAGGCGCTCTAACCCCAATGATATTAACAGAACGAATTTTGTTAGAATCAGAAACGCGCGCAACCAGCTAAATGATACCGAGAAGAAGCCCTATAACAACAAAGTGACTAATAAACTCCTTGAGTGCCTGACTGGTTCGCGTCCGTGCTGGTCAATGGCAAGGGCTGCCAGCAGCAATTTTGCTTCCTCCTTTTTTCCTCCGTTAGTGACGGACAGCGGGATGTCAGTCTTAAATTCAAAGGATAAAGCTAATGTGTTCGCGAATTTATTTTCCGCGCCATTCGGTTTATATGCGCTCTACAAGACAGTCCGATGGATCGCACCAATTTGCGGTTCATCTCCCGACAGCGCGAACATCCCTACATCAGAACTCGTTCCGTTACAGAGCGGGGAAGCTGTGGAACTCCCTTCCCACGCATGTGTTCCCAGAGCGTTACGACCTGCAACTGTTCAAAAAGAACTGCAAACGTTATTTGGTGGCTACTCGGGGCGCCATGTCGGCGCTATAGGTTCGCCTTTTCCGAGAGAAGCATATTAAAAAAAAAAAGTTGCAGGACTTGTTGGTGTAGTAATATCTTGTTATACGCTGACATGTCTGTCCTATAAACAGTTGCTTTAGTTCTTCTAATAGGTGTGCAAGTAAAAACTCGGCTCTGAAGTTGAGTGACAGATTGCCGGCAAGGAAAATCTATAAGATCTTTAATGGTTCATGTTGGATGTGAACCGAAATGCTTTTAGAGGAAACACGGTGTTGCTTGATGCAGGGAAATGATGATGGCCTTCGGGAGGAATATTTGCAGGTTTGGGGATGGGAAGTTAAACTGAAATTATGGGTGGTTCTTCAGGTAAGCTTTAAAGAACCCCCACAGCCTTATGGGCGTCGTTTGATGGTGCTAGACTTGGCTATTCGCTGGAGAACAAAAACCCAAAGTCAGGTGAAAAGTATGAGAAATATACTTTTCAATCCACCCCATTTCCTCTTCTCGGGGTGCATTTTTGGTTCTGCACTCTGAGGGCAATTCAAATATGAAACAGGGTCATGCGGACAAACTCGTGGTTTCGCTTCCGCTGCATGATTGTACACCGGTTCCGGTGGCTGTCTTATCTTAGGCGGCACTTCCGGGGTAAAACCAAAGAGGCAATCCATCGGCGTAAATTTGGTACCTTCGTGCACGTTAGTATTGTACACGAATGTGGCCGTCCTCAGGCACTGATCCCACGATTGGGGATTGCTATCCACGATGCTGTGTAGATACTTACGAGCGGCCGATGCGCTCGTTCCAAAGCTCCATTCGGCTGTGGATGGTATGCTGAGGTTTGCAGTTTCTTGATACGGAGCAACCGGCATACGCTTTTAAACAGGCCGCTCAGAAAATTGCTACCCTGATCGGTGACTAGCTGCGTCCGCACACCATACCTAGCAACTATCTGGTCGAAGAAGACCGAAGCCACCGTCTCCGCCTCCGCATTGGGATGTCGTAGCAATCTATATATTTAGACAAATTGTCTTGGAACGTAAGTATATACTGATTGCTTGTTGGAGTGCAGTCCAGAGGGCCTACTATGTCTAAATAGACTTTTTTAAATGGCCTCTTGGCAATATCGGTAATTACCATTGGCATACGCAGGTTCGGTGAAGATTTCACCCGCTGACATGTTTTGCATACTTTAATGTATTGTTTTACGTCACGCATCAAAGTAAGAATTCTGTAATTTTTACAAGAGCTGGTTTAAAGGCTGGTGGATAAGAGGTAATTGATAAAGATAAGAAATACAAGAGGTGACAGTGCGGCGCCCTGAAGATCATGAGGATCCATCTTATGATGACATCTTAACACTATGTACTACTATCTGAGTAGAACTTATCAAAATGTTGCAATTTAATGAGCGATTGGGTCGATCTCTAAGATGAAAATGTTATTAAAAGGGCGAAAGGCTCTTCTTCAATGGTTTAGAGATGTTCAGTATGAGTACTGTCGCCGAAATAATGACTACTTTTCTGCGAGGTATGCCATTAGATCACTTGGGGATCTGTTACTGCGAAAATTGATTGGCGTTCACTGAAAACATTCTATCTGTGAAGATATATCGAGAATCGACTATTTGTGAATGAATCCACAACCTTCGGAGTTGGGTGGTTAGTGTTATGAATCAATAAGAAGAGAAAGAAAGTCTCACCTTTTGGGAATCGGATGTATATTCGCAGTCTGCGCCAGGATGACACGCAAAATCGTGAAGCGTTCCACAGTTTTAATTGTCATAACGACTAAAGGCCGAGTGGTAGCCAGGGTCCCAACGGATTTAGGATCCGTGAAATGGTCTGGAGAAATCCCTGGCCATCTTTCGGAGCTTGGCTGATGGATCGGTTCGAGCAAAGGTTGGTTAGGTGGTAGTCGGACTGATGACCCGGACTGACACGGAGATACGTCGTGATGGTACCTTCTGATATAAAGAATTCCGGAGGTAAACTAGTCTCCCATTCGGATCTCCGGATGGGACTATGTCAGGGGGAACATCATGCGGATACCATGATAAATAATGGAACTTTAAGAGGTTCGTCATCGCATAACCGGGCTCGCTTTCGAGGCTCTGCCCACGCTCGACTGGTGACCGCTTTTTTTTAACATCAGGGGCAGCGGTTTCACCAATACGAATGTAAACGCCGTCCACCAATATTTGCAAACAACGAAAGCTGATATCCTTGCCCTAACTGAGACACAGGACGATTCGTCAACTGATTCGACATATCTTCGTTGCTCAGGATACGACTTACATTCGAGATTCCGTCCAATCTAGCTTGCCAGAGGATGGAGGCGTTGGAACCCAATAATATGGACATCATATGGGTAAGGGTCGTTCTGACGAATCCCGTTAAATTTCTTTGTTGTCTTTACCGCTCCCCGAATGACGATCGACCGGCGACATTTTTCGAACATCTTTCACATACCGTCGACTGAATACAGATCAACCATCCAGCTTCTGAAAATGTTGTCCTTGGCGATTTTAATCTGCACAATTCCGGCTGGTTGTTACATTCTAACAGAACCGACGACCCTGGGAGGCTGGCGGAGATGTTTGCTGTACGCCACAACTTGACTCAACTCGTGGGGGAGCCAACACTAGTGCCGGATGCCCGAGGCGATTATGTGAACATCCTGGAGTTGTTCTTGACATCCGAACCGAGTATTTATACCGTAGAGGGGTCTGCGCCACTGGGAAACTCAGATCATTGCTATCGCGCAAGCACTTGCATTTCAAGCGAATAACCGGCCTAAGCAGTTTCGCCATGTATGGAAGTAGGGGGCTGCTAACTGGGACGATTTGCGAGATTTCTTCGCATCCTTTACTTTACCGATGTTAACGCTTGCGCGGAGTCGGTATCCGAGATTATTCTTCTGGGGATGGAGATGTATATTCCACATTCCATCAAACGAAGTTCACCTGATTAACCTTGGTTTGATAAAAAATGCGAGCTGATTACAGCGGCAAAAAACTACCGATGTTAACAGAACGAATTTTGTTAGAATCAGAAACGCGTGCAACCAGGCGATTGATACCGCAAAGAAGGCTCACATCGACAAGGTGATCGATAAGCTCCTTCGGTGCCCAACTGGTTCGCGCTCCTTCTGGTCGATGGCAAAAACTGTCAGTGGTAACTTGGCATCCTCCTCTTTCCCTCCGCTGATGACAGACAGCGGGACGTTAGTCACAAATTCAAAGGATAAAGCTAGTGTGTTCCCGGATTTATTTTCCGCGAATTCAAACCCCAACCCGGCCTTTTGGAGCCACCTGTGATCTCACCGGTACGGTCTTCGATGCGGGATCTGAGATTTCGTCCGCGCACCACTCGAAGCATTCTACGTGAACTGGATTGTAGAAAGGCAACCGGCCCGGACGGAATACCAGCAATAGTCCTTAAGAACTGTGCCCCAGAACTATCGCCGGTTCTTGGCAGACTCTTCCGCTTATCTTATGCACGGAGGACCTTTCCTGCCTGCTGGAAAATCGCTCGAGTTCAGCCAATCCCAAAGACGGGAAAAAAGTGTCTCCACAAAATTACCGTCCGATAGCATTTCTGTCTATTTTATCTAAAGTAATGGAAAAAGTCATCAATACATAGTTAGTTAAGTATTTCGTGGATTCCGTGGCAGGCGGTCCACAGGAGACGTTTTGACACTTATAACCGATATATGGACATCTGCGATTGAGCGGCATGGTGAGTCAAGGGCGGTCGCATTGGATATCTCCAAGGCTTTTGACCGCGTCTGGCAGGGGGCATTGCTGAGCAAACTTCGTTCATATGGACTTTCCCAACAGCTTTGCGACTGGACGAGGAGCTTCCTCGAGAATCTATCGATCCGGGTTGTTGTGGACGGCGAGTGTTCGGATCTGTATCCTGTTAATTCGGGGGTGCCCCAAGGTTCTGTTTTGGCTCCAACCTTGTTCTTGCTTCACATAAATGATTTGTTGGAGACAACGGAAAACAAAGTGTTCAGTTTTGCGGATGATAGTACACTTGTTTCCTCCTTTTCGAGCGATCGGCCGATTGGTGCATCAACGTCGCACCAGCTGAGATGTAGACAGATTGATTCTCTGAATCAGGATCTGGATAAAGTCCTGCAGTGGGGTAGGGCCAATCTTGTCGATTTCAACGCAACGTAGACCCAGTATACAACATTCACAAAGAAAACTGGATCGTCGGTTCCACAGCTGATGATGAGTGGCCAGGCCCTCGAGGCTGGAGAAAGTTTGAAATTGCTCGGCGTCACAGTCTGTGGGAATGTATTGTGACGCATATGACAATCAGTACTGGAATCTTCGAGAAAGTCCGAAACAAAGTACTAGATTATTTTAGGAAGTACTGGGAAACTGGAATAGAAAAGTCGAGATTATGGAACGGACGGACCGAAACGCCGAATCAGAATGAGGGAACGGTATAAATACGTCGCACACAGATCGTGGAGATGAGTCATAAGTAAGGCAGTGAAGCAAGCGATACGTGCGGAAGCGAAAGTCTCGAGTCATAAGTAAGGCAGTGAAGCAAGCGATACCTGCGGAAGCGAAAGTCTCGAGTAAGAAGTAGAACGTGAAACAAGCGATAAGTCTCGAGCGAGAAGTAAGCAGTAAAATACGCGATAATTGCGAAAGCGATAAGTCAAGAAATAGTTGTGTACGGTAAAAAGTAACGGTTGTGATTAACGGACTAATAAAGTGTTATATTAATTCAAAATCAATTTAACGGCTCTTATTTATTCAAAATAATTAATCCAGCGAACCCTAAGCTCGCTATAGTATCATGGCATAAACACGTATCGGGTATCGCCAGATCAGCCTAAGGAAAACGGAGTTATCTTTTTAGAGCCAAGAAATATTTTACTCCGGCCCAACTTCTTCTCCTATATAAATCCCAAATTAGACCCGCGCTAGAATATTGCTCTCATGTTTGGAGCTCGGCTCCTAAACATACCCTCGACCTACTTGAGAGCATACAGAGACGAGCGATCCGCCTGATCGGGGACTCGGCGCTGACGTCGGGACTACAGTCGCTATCACATCGAAGGCGCGTAGCCGACCTCTATCTGTTTTACAGATATTATCACGGGTACTGTTCTTCGGAGATTCGTGGTATAATTCCACGCAATTTGGCTTATATGCGCCCCACAAGACAATCCGACGGATCGCACCAATTTGTGGTTCATCTCCCGACGGCGCGAACATCTCTGCATCAGAACTCGTTCCGTTACAGAGCGGGGAAGCTGTGGAACTCCCTTCCCACGTGAGTGTTCCCGGAGCGTTACAACCTGCAACTGTTCAAAAAGAACTGCAACAGTTATTTGATGACATCTCAGGGCGCCTACTCGGCGCATAGGTTCGCCTCTCCCGAGAGAAGTCTAATAAAAAAAAACAAAAAAAAAAAAAAAGTCTTCTCTTAATTTGGGAATTGGTCAGTTGAGTAAAGCCGATCCTTTGGTAGTGGTGTAGTGAATGAAGAGGAAAGTCTTTTCTATTTTATAGGTAAAATGCTATTTGAGTTATCGGTGTTGTGTAAATTTAGCTCTTTAATTCTGATGTTGATAAAAAACGGATGTCATAAATTTCCATTTTAGGCTTAATAAACAAGCTAAGATTAGCTTAAATTTGCCGTAAAACTATGCTACTTGCAGCTTGAGTAGAGAGCGTCAGACTTTTCTTTCTTTTTAATAATGGGTTCGGATACACCTAAGTTTCGAAACTGTTGCAAGTGGTGGAACATAGAGGAACGTTGTTGCACATTTTGCATTTCCAATGTCTAACTTGTACTCTTCATCCAGAATTACCGAAGACTCAATAAATTCAAAATTCTGACGCATTCCATACGCTTGAATTTTACTTTATCCATAACCATTTTGTTGTGTCGTACGAAAAAGACAGCGAATGAACTGAGCTATATTTTTTGACTACCCCGTGTCCTCTTAAACTCGTCACCCAAATATGTAAATATCTAACGTCCGCTAAACTGGCGGTCATAACATAGAGTTCGTGATCGTACGAAAACGAGGTTCGTTTAAAATAAAGTAATTTAACTCGATGAGTATTGCGCGGAGGTGACAAATCATGCGATCAGAATTCAAATCACGACTGCTTTCGGTTTGCATTTGAGATCGGCCAATTAGTGGTCAGTTGCTAAGTGATCCAATGTGTATGCTGGCAGGTGGCAGTGGTGTCGTTAAAACACAGAAGCACCGTATCCCTTCCGATGATTTTTGAATATTGTTTGATTTACTAACGACTACCTGTTCCGCATAATAATTTTCGTTGTTTTATTAGGACCACGATAGCGGAATAATAATAACAATGATGACTAGTTCAGTCCCTTTTTATACTATGCACGTAATTTGAGTGCTCGAAGTGACCCTTGCTCAGGGTTAACTGAATACGAGCTTTATGATTTTGAATTATGGGTTTTGTTTTACTAATGCTATATGAACCAGTCAAGAACAAATACCATTTCATAGCGTCGACTCAGGGTTATAGGTTTGCCCTTCCCGGGAGATGTAAAACAAAAGAAAGTAATTAGTTGCCAAATAAAATATTACGATTTAGTTTCTTCCATTAACAATTCACTTGTATTTAATTTATTGTACTAATCTGGTCGTCTAAAATACAAATGTTTTAATTATTAATAATTTCCATTTCCTGAAGAATTGAGTGAAAGTTGCTCCCATTGTAAGTTTGCCGAAAGTTTATGGAAAGTCTCATGGGGTGTTTTTTATTAGCTTGCCAGCATCAAAACCAAGCTTTACTTCTCTATGGCTGATTGCTATCGCGGTTTCCCGGAGATCTGGCGAAGGTTCCTGAATAGATCGTGGACAGACTTCCGAGGCCTGATTTATTATATTTTGAAATACAGCCCAAATTTCTATTATGGTAATAATAGAACGTTCTCTTGAGCTCTTTTGCCATCTGTTTTTCTGGCTAAAGAGCGCCGTCATGTGATTTAGAAAAGCCTTATATCTTCTCATAGTGTTCGAAACTTGCGCTGATTGCAATGTGGACAGCTCCCGAGTTGAAGGTGATGTTTATAGCGTTTAGAAAGGATAGTGAAGACAGTGATTTGAACACACGATGAAACTGATGAGAAGCGAAGCATTGAAAAATCAGGCTAACTGTCGCATGTATGAATTCGATCGTTATTCTCATGTACACTCAGCTGATGTGGAATTGCTATGTTTTTGCTTGGTAAACGGCTGATGCTTTAGCTTATTCGATTATCTCTTTGTGTTGTTCTCCTTTATTTACTTGTGTACTGTATCTGTATCTGCTAGAAACACCACACGTTCTTCTGTTTCGCCATTAGAAACATTGCGATTTGTGGGGGGTTGTAAAATATTTAGATTCCTATGTACGTCATTCCGGAATCGTTCCCAGTATTCAGAAAATTACTCCCATTGTAAGTCTGCTGCAAGTTTATCAAATATTTAATGGGGTGTTATATGCATTATATGGGCTCCTCGATAGTTGATGGTTAGTATACCCGCCTGTCACGCGGGAGACCGGGGTTCGTTTCCCCATCGGGGAGCCTCTGGCGCAAGACTAATGACCTTGCCCGGAAAAAACAATTCATTATGGAAAATTTAACAAGCCTCAGGACTTGCTAAATAAGGCCAAGACCAGTTCCCGGCTGTAGTGCCGATGATGGTGATGTTATAGGTTTTGGAAGATCCTTATCTAAGTTGGTAAGGATGTTGTGTCTTGCGTTTGCTTGCGCAAACGTAGGTTCAACTGACGACTCTTGCTATTGTGCAGTTCGCCACAATTACTGAGGGATAGGTAGGGTCTCAAAGCGCATCCGCCCAGTGAAATACCACTCCATTAAGCTATAGATTTCGTGAAATGGTTGGGAGAAATGCCGGACCATCTTTTGGAGCGTGGCTTATGGACCTGGTCAAAAAAATAGCGTCTCAGGGCGGGGACTCAGCCTATAGGTTCGCCTTTCCCGGGAGAAGTGAAATAAAAAAAAATCTCATGTGGTTCGAAGCTTGAACTCTTATATTTAACCATTAGAAATTTTGGGATTTGTGGGAGGTTATAAAGCATATAGATTCCTATCTACAACATTCCGGAATCGTTCCTAGTCTGTATTCTTAAAGGATCTATATTTTCGGGTTTCGACGGTCTCTAGTTTGGACTGGTGCAAATTTGTTTTTATGTAGAGTGCCTGGTGGTCAGAGAATAAGGCAATTTATTTTACAGTTTCCTCTTGACTGAGTAGAAGGGGCGAAACGAGGGAGTGGTCGAGATATGATAAACCGTTGAGGAACGATGGTTCGTTCTCACATAGGCGACTGATATTGTTATGCGGGTCGTCCAACCAAGACGAAAGTACTCGTCCGTTCGAATTTATTGAGAAGTCGTCTGAGGTGTTATGTGTCCTGTTTAGGTCCCCACCTATTATACCCGCATCGAAGTTAATTTATGCAGCTTATTGAAGTGCTCCCTAAGGGACCACATGTTTGTGTTAGTCGGTACATATAACGGCACTACCAACATAGTCTTAGCCATGAGTCGTCGATCTCACTTTAATGAAACTATTTTGGATTGAGAGATTTGTTTGGACTGTTTGAAATTTCAGTTTCTTGATTATTATTTAAGTTAGTCCTTGACTACCTGAGGAACTGGCGGTTTTTATTACTTTGGCTGAATGAAACCAAGCTAGCATTTTCGGTGGTCCAGCGAGTCAAGAGGAACATTTCTTCAAGAGAATTGGGGGGAATGCCATCAGGGATTTGTTTGCGTTTAGCTCCTTAAGTGCGCGGGTACGTGTTTGGAAGTGAATCTGGCTCATGGTGTGCTGCTTACGATCAAGTTGAGGTGGAACTGAGGTGGTATCAGGCAGCTCGAGTTCGCTGCAAAATGTGCAGCAAGTAGACTTGTGGCGTTTCTAACAGATACACACGCAATCCACAAACAAATAGTGAAGAACACCGGAAGGAAATTTGAATAAGCAAAGCATCAGAGCCGTATACCATAGCGATAACATAACAATTCCACATCAGTTGAATGTACTTGAGTTTAGAAATCGAATTTGTATACGCGGCAGTGGCCAGGTGTGTTGAGCATTGGTTCCATTTTTAGTGATTCTAACCGTCATGGCGTTAGTTCGAATCACACGTGTGGAATAAAAGTTCGCATGCCAAGTAGAATTGTGTCTGTAAATGTGTCCGCTATAGAGTCAACATCGTTATTGAGGAAAAATAACGACCAATTTAACTTCCCAAAAAAGTCGTTCAGACCTTCCCACTTAGTTTTCTCGTAGAACTATATTGTTTTTTTTTTTGGGAGCTTTCTCATTAACGTTACTGTTGGTTAGAGCAAATTTAACTGACACGACACATTGGTCTGAAGTGTCCAAGGGCGAAGAAACTTCAATTGTGTGCTTATTCAGGTGGGAGGTGAGAAATAGGTCTAGTGTGTTGGCGGAATAACCATCTACGCCTGGTACCTGTGTTGAAATCACCTGCAACAATGATTTCAGTGTGTGGTCAAGATCCTATCGATAGAATCAGGAAGAGCATCAAGTTCGTTAAAGGATGGGTTTCTATCCTTGTTTGGATTTCTGTAAAGAAAACAGTAATGTATGATATGCCTACGAACGTGAAGTTTTAGCCACGAGAAATTAAATTCTGGATTGGAGCAGAGTCCATATTGTGTCAGAAGCTGATAAGACAATCCGACGGATCGCACAAATTTGTGGTTTATCTCAAGACGGCGCGGTCATCCCTGTATCAGAATTCGTTCCATTACAGAGCAGGAAAGCTGTAGAATTCCCTCCCCGGGTGAATGTTTCCGGAGTGTTACAACTTGCAACTGTTGAAGAAGAACCTCGACAGTTATTTGGTGGTATCTCAGGGCGCCGTGTCAGGGCTATAGGTACGCCTCTCCTGAGAGAAGTATATAAATAAATAAAAATCACTTCGTATGTGTGTGACTAGACCACGACGTGGAAAGAAGAGGGGCACTAAGTTATATTCAAGTAGATTGAAATTGGAAATATCTGTGTTAGTTATTACCTGGGTTTCGCTAAGTGCAATGATTGCTGGATTCTGGTTAGAAACGTGGGCCGACACAGAGGAGGAATTGCATCTCAAGCCGCGAATGTTGCAAAGATCAACCCGAAATTCCCACCCTACACATAAAACTAATACCACCTCGGGAAAGGATGCAAGTCAGGACCAGCCATAGATTAGTGAAAGCAATCACTATAGGTGTTATACCCTTGTAATAGGTGCCCCGTGCCGAAATCCTGGGCACCACCCTTCCACGACGAAGATTATTCCACTCAGACACCAAAAACTCTCCAAAGATTATAAAACAATCGAGAGTATCCCCGAGTAGATCCCTGAGGCACGCCAAAAGAGGTGTGAAAAGGAGGAAAACATATACTAGGAATGGAAAGGGTAGACAGTTTTCCCTCACTGTACATCACTCGCGTTAGCGCAAGGCCTTGCCCGGAAAAATAAAATATTATGGAAAGTTTAACAAACCTCAGATTTGTTAAATAAGGCCAGACCGGATCCCGGTTGTAGTGTCGATGATAATGACGATGAAATCACTCGCGTGTATATCCTCACACTTTCCATAGCACTTAGACGCGCGTATGGAGATCCGTTTGTTTGCTTGGAATCCATAGATAGATAATTTTGCACTTCACTCGGTGCTTTCTTTTCCTTGTTTTTTTTTTTTTTTTTTTTTGGTTTCGGTAGGGACGCGGAAATCTTCAAAAGATACCTCATTCAGATTCAGAGACATGCCGGACTTTTACCGACTAAAACCACCTCCCAACTGGCACTTATTTCCGTTGATCCCCACGGAGCTTTCTTTTCGATATTCCATCGCGGGTCGGGACGAAGTTTACCTATTACTCCGCTCGTCGCGCCCCAACTGCTGCATCATGTCATAGAATATCATTTGCTACGGATCATGCTTGTTTTGAACTTAACATGTATTCTATTACTCCTGTCGAAGTAACTGTACTCGGACGCGTTTGTGGAGATCCCACAGTAAGACTTGTCGCGTGAACCGATAGTGCTATTGGGTATTTTGTCTTTATTGAAGATTCCCAAAACGGATTGCACATCTGATACGATGGTACGGATCACGAGGCAAAAGCGCACGTGCTGTCTCGTCGGTGGTCAGAACTCGACCATGCCTAATTTCAATATCTGATTATGAGATTTTGGCGGTTGGTTACTTCACCTTTAGCGGAATTGTGATTTGTTGATGATGGTTATGTTGTTGAGTTCTTAATGGACTGACTCCTGTTGGTTTTATACTTGTCCTTCGACAAGTATTGATGACTGCGGTGTTCCGCCGAACACGTTCGCAGTAGAAAAGGATTAAAACACCGGAACACGGAGACGATTACACAAATAAAACACGGCAAACATTCTGTGTATAAATCTGATTTTTATTGTACTTGCTCTTGTTTTAATTTAGATTATTTGCTTACACGTAGACATTACAAGTTCACTATTTCGATATGATAAAGTTAGTGCTGTCGATATTACAAGTTACCATTTCACTCTGATAAAGTTAGTACTGTCGATATTATAAGTTACTATTTCACTCCGATAAAGTGCACGCACGATTTTCTTAATCACCACGGAATCGCTATTCGAAAAGTTACTGTTTAAGCACGCGACGATTTTCTTAACCGACTCTACGAGTTTGTTTCTACGACGTGAACTCACACACCTCACAACTCGCGCTACCTGGATTTATTCTCTTCTTCCACTTTAGTAATACCTCCACGATGGGGTTCCTCAGGCTCTACTTCGGTTGGGTGTTATATTTCGACCTCCTAGTTCGACGGTATTCGTAAGACTCTCGTGTCTATCCTAGAAAATATCCCGTTCCAGTTCCCAATCCTCGCATCTGCACAAGGAAATTTCTCATCCTGTCTGCTAACAGATTTTCCCCATCGTATCTGTTAACAGCCTAATATTTCCCTTGGCATCTCAAAGGGAGAATTTCCCATCGGATCTGGAAAAGGAGAAATCTTACTCATGATCTTTATCATCATCGTTCGTTGCTGGTGGTCGGAATCTTTTTTTCTTTTGTTTACGGATCGGATGCCGCCGCTTATTCTCCGATCTTTCCGTGGTTTATTTGAACTGCACATCTGGCATGTGGCAAAGGATCGCCTTCGGATGTGTACACGGACTATGGGATGTAAGGCTTTGTTTGCCTTTTCCATCATAAACATCTATCAGGGATAGCGTTATGCGTTTATGATTGTTCGCCTGCTAATCAGCGGCGCAACGAATCGTTTGTTTGCGCGAGTGTGCCCTAGCATTAGGTCATGCAAGGGATTTCGGTGCTAATTGCTTTTAGCTACCCGAGAATGCATCCCTTGTTCGATTTACTTACCGGCAATGGTATTTCGTGGGAAACCATAGCGTTGCTGCTCAGGCTGGGTGATCGATTTACATGCGATGCTTTCCTGCATTTTTGGATTGGTTTTGCATACGATGTAGATGCGTTGAACTCGATATTGGAAGTTTTTTAACGTTAAGTTCCTTAGTTTTTGATATCAGGTTCAACGTTGTTGCAGTTTCATATGACCTTTGTTACAGGTATGATTAAGGACTTTGGGACACGTGTCTGTGGGCACGTGTAATGAATAAATGTAAGTATGTTCCTTGGCGGAAAGGACCTCTCAACCTAT
Organism: Microdon myrmicae; assembly: GCA_963931805.1. NCBI lineage: Eukaryota > Metazoa > Arthropoda > Insecta > Diptera > Syrphidae > Microdon > Microdon myrmicae. Next base: position 83,284,599 of record OZ007502.1, on the reverse strand, counting down.
AGTTGGTTGTGCGGTTCGTAGAACCGCCACAAGATCCTTCTCTAGTTTTTTCATCCCTGTCCAGTTCTAGAATCGTTATTTAGTTTTGACATCCATTACCAGTTCTTATATTCTTGTGTAGATCTGACATGCTTATCCAGCTTTCATATCCTTATATGGTTTTAACATCTTTATCTGAATGACATATTTTGGCATCCCTGACTATTTTTGGGATCCTTGTCCATTTTTGACATTCATGTATAGTTTTGACATCTTTGCCGAACTCATTTGACTGTGCGGGGTGGCACGAAGAACGTTTGGTACTTTGTAAATCTCTGAAGTAACTTCACCGAAAGTTTCGGTTTTAAAGACATATTTAGACAAGGTGATGACCATATGCGGTGTTGGATTTCGAAGTGTATTTATGGAGCAAATTGGACGCAAATGTGTGCAATCATTTATATTCACTGATGACATTAAGGTCTAGATGTGATCAATGTGTTTGCATGTGTTTGCAATAGAAGCATTAGACAAGTTGTAAAGGCTGTAAATAATAACTCATATGATATTTCAACGAGCTGCATTGAACAAAACAGCACAAACAGTTTTAGTGTAATCAGGAATTGTGTGTACTTCAACTGCTTTACAAAACAACCGAATCTTGAGAAAGGGGTATAATTCCGAAATTTAAAATCTGTAAAGTGGCACAGACTACGAAACCGACAGTTAACCGAGTAAAATGTTTAGACCACTTACGGTGGACAGATGCGTTTTAGATCTAAGAGTCCCCGACTCCAACCTAGGAGGCTCTTGATGCAGAGAAGTGTCTCGCTTCAGATTGTGCATATAAGTACAGGGTGACCATAACTAACGGCTCCTCGATAGTATACGAGGGTTGCCTTTTATATTTCGGGATTAGAGAACAAAAACAAATATTGATCATCGAAAATCACTTTATTGTTTTTCAAAATATTCCCCATGAAGATCTATACACTTTTGCATGCGTTTGAACCAATTGTCGAAGAACTTTTGCCACTCTGATTGAGGTATCTCCAACACATGCATTCTGAATGCAGCAACCGCTTCTTCAGGTGTCGAAAAACGTTGACCTCTCAGTTTGTTTTTTACGTACGGGAATAAAAAGAAGTCATTCGGTGCCAAGTCGGGACTATACGGTGGATGACCCATCAAATCGATGTTTTGGGTGCTCAAAAATGCAGTTGTCGCAGCCGCTGTGTGAGAGCTCGCATTGTCGTGGTGAAGAGTGATCCGTCTTCGGCGGTTGGTTTTCCTGATTTCTTGGAAGCCAACTGGCAAACAAATGGTTGTGTACCGCTCAGAATTGACTGTTCTGCGTTGTTCTAGTGGTACGGTTGCGACATGTCCAGTTTTTCCGAAAAACAAGCGACCATTTGCTTGGAAGTGCTTCGTGCGCGAACAACTTTTGTTGGATTTGGCTCATCTTGAAACACCCAGACAGTCGACTGCTGTTTACTTTCGGGCTCATACGCGTAAATCCACGATTCATCACCTGTCACGATGTCATAGACGTGTTTCGAAGCACCGCGACCGAATTTTTTGAGCATTTCTTTCGACCAATTGACACGAGCCTTTTTTTGGGCGATTGACAAATTGTGTGGGATCCAACGCTAACAAATTTTTTTGACAGTCAAATGTTTATGCAATATTGAATGTATGCTGGTCCCACTAACGCCTAAGGTTGTCTCAATCTCACGATAGGTCACATGACGATCTTCCAATATCAGTTCGCGCACAGCATCAATGGTTTTCGGAACAACAACTGATTTTGGACGACCTTCACGAAATTCATCTTGGAGTGAACTACAACCACGATTGAATTCACCATACCATCGATAAACACTGGTCCTTGATGGAGCTTCATCGCCAAAAATTGAATTAAGTTCATCCATGCACTGTTGCTGAGTTAATCCACGCCGAAAGTTGTAAAAAATAATCGCACGAAAATGTTGACGATTTAATTCCATTTTTGGGCCGAGATGAATCTTTTAAGTTACTGTAAACAACACAAATAGCGCTCGTATGTCAAAACGTTCTGAGTGCGTATAACCTGAAAAGTGTCCAACTTTATGACAGAGCTGTCAATTGCCGGATTGAAACACTAGGGTTGCCAAATCCCGAAACATAAGAGGCAACCCTCGTAGTGGTTAGTATACCCGCATGTCACGCGGGAGACCGGGGTTCGATTCCCCATCGGGGAGCCTCTGGCGCAAGACTAATGACCTTGCCCGGAAAAAACAAATCATTATGGAAAATTTAACAAGCCTCAGGACTTGCTAAATAAGGTCAAGACCGGTTTCCGGTTGTAGTGCCGATGATGATGATGATGATGATGATGACCATAACTAACATCGCGTGCATTGATTCCAATGCAGAAGATGTAGCTTCTAATTGTAAAGTATGGCATGTAAAGTGTTTATTTGAATTTCTATTATACTACAAATAGTTTGTCTGTTTAGTAAAAGACTTTTAAGGTCAAATCGAAGAGAAATTTAATTCTCAAACAAAAGGCGCTGAAGCTTTCAACGGGAAACGAGGTCATTAATTTTCCATTTTATTCATCAAGCAACAAAATCTATATACTGCACGAAAGATTAATGATGTAAACAAAACATAGCCGGTGTTCTGGAGAATATATCAAGAATCAAAAGAATTGCCTGAAAATTTTAAGGCTGAATCGATTGATTGAGGAGTAGACGGGGACACGGCATGGAAGCCCTAATGAATATCGTCCGAATATTAACGATCTCATCTTAACCTTAAGGTTGTTCTTTCTTTGTGTTGGAATACATGCCCCTGTGTGACGAGAGATCGCGGCCAGCTCTTTATACTATACATTAGGCATGTAATGGCCCGATCCCAGGGGAAGGCCAACGTGATGCTCAGCACACAAAATAGTATCAGGTCAATCGCTTAATTGGTGGAAGCGATTTATATTATAAGTACCCTCCCAATTTTGCGATCGTTCATAAATGATGTAAGTTTTGTAAGGAAACTTGAATTAGGTCAACTATCATCCGTGAATGATGTATGTTTCAGTAACGAAATTGACCTTAGTATTATGAAAGATTTATAAATTAACGTAATGAATTATGAATTCGTCTTGTGGTTGTCATATAAAGTTCGCATGAGTTTTTGTGTTTAATATGGCTTAATGTATAAATTTGCGTATTGCGCCATTTAGGGTGGTCTCACGAAATTAATTTCAGACTATACAATTTGCCTTATTTGGTTGGAGTAAGTAATCAGTTTATTGCGTGTCTAAGAACACATTCATCTATTATTGCGTCACTGGATAGCAAACTTTCCACTTTAGGGGTAGGAATTTGGTACACCTATATTATAGTGTCTATTGGATTAAAATTACGTCGTAAAAAGCTTATGAGGGTAATGTTTACATTGGTTTGATATCCTGGGAATTCTGTTATAGAACTGTTACATTACGCAGCAGGAGCAACTAACCTTTCGTATCGTGTTGAAATGCAGAAACATAGATCTTTATTATTTATAAGGACATGTACCTCAGTGAGTACGCGGGTTGTTTGATGTGTTCATGATTTTTAAATAGAAAAAAATGTTTTTTTTTTTTTTTTAAATATTTTAACTCTATTTATTTAATACAAACTTCTTTTAAGTTACTACATTTCATTTCATTTTTTCAAACCTTCACAAACACAACTTTTTTTTCGAAATCATTGAAATAGGCATTATTCTCAGAAACCACTGTTATAGTTGGTCCAATCTGAAAAATAAGGGGGACCAGGAAGCAGTTCGAATTTCAATTTTACTACTTTAGCCATAGTAATTGCCGCTGTGTGAGTTGTTGTATTAATATGGTGGAAAAGAAATTTTGAGCAAATGAAGTCAATTTTCCATTAATTTTTAATACTCATCTGTAATGGACATTCCCTTGTGGGGTTCTTTAACCCACTTCCAAAGAACCTCCCATTACCATAATTTTTCTGCCTTAAACTTACCTGCAAATGAGCATCGTAAGCTACTCTGAATCACCTTTCACCTGAAAACATAAACCCACGGTAAGATGGTAATCAAATTTTCACTCCGGGGCATGCTTGCATACAAACTATCATATCCTAAAAACCAATTCGGTTTTCCCATCGCGTAACCGACATTAACATCCGAAAATGTCAATACACATGGCTGAGGAGCATTTTCCCCACAATTGGCATGTCATGCTTACCCTTGCCTTATCGGCAGACCCATCGGCTGATCGTCCTATCGACAATACACAGCATAACCATCGCTGGCAACCCACAAGCAATCGAGTGTTATTTAAAGTAAACACACAGAGAAACCTATTGCCTACAACCCCTTGGCTTTAGCCTTTACGTACAAACATTTAATTGTACAGCTGCATGACCGACTACGTGATCCGTTGTCTTATCGAGGAACGATCACAGCATCGGTCATGTCATGTAAACAGAAGAAATTATTTTTGCCTGCATGCCAGCAGTCCTGTGCATTATCCAATGCCTAAAATAAACATGCACCCAAGTATCGTAGCCTCGATCATTGCAGCGAAGTTTGGTTACATGTTATCAACAGGAAAGGAAACCCTATTCCCTATGATTTATGATGGCATAGTCAGCCATCCTCGGTAGTCGATCTTTTGTTTGATCACCCGGCGTATCTAGACTTCTTTTTACGCACCCTTCGTTTCTGCGTTGTCGTGGCTTCCAACAAATGGATTTTCATCCAGGCCTCTACGGCCAAAGGGGAAATGCGTCGGTTAAAGATTCCAGTTCGATCGCTCTTCGGTTATAACCAGGGAAAAGATCGGATTGGCTACTTCCAGACCGATGGAAATCCATCTTCATCCCGATGCGTGGATGTTGACGACGAATTCGTCAGAGAGTCAGATTTAATATCTCAACGTGCACGCACACCCTATTCGAGTCGCCAGAGGGTTGTCGCCGTATTTTTCTAAGTCGAGTGCATTAATATAAGTTGTTTCAATTCAAGTGTTTGTTTTCCTTACGTGGCGCGTTTAAACAAGTAATTTCAGTTGTTGTTTACTACGTGTCAATCAAGGTGTGTCTTAAGTCGTGCTCGCGAACTGCAACTAAGCAAATTAAATGATTCATTGTATTGTATTAACGAACTACTTCTTGACACGGAACTTAATAAAAGAACAAGATTTAATAAAAGAAAACCCAGGTCTTTTTATTCCTCTTTCGCTTGGGACTACGTCGCCGATGAAGTTAATCCCAGAGGCCCGCAGTTATGAAGCTGTGGAAGTTTAGTGAATCCCGCGTCCGTGTCGACGCCCTGACTAAACTTCACCACACCCTTTTCTAAATAATGGATATTCATAGATGTATACCACAACAATTCACGAAAAAAAAAATTGAAAGCTGTGGCCGCCACTAACGTTCCCTGCTGAACTATTGAACTATTCCTTTTTTTCTGTGAACATCCCCAATGAGTCAATCTATTGCTTTGATTGATTTCTGGTTTTTGGAGTATAAAATTGGATGCAAGTTTCATCCACTGTCAAATACAACTTATTGGTCTGTAGGACTCAGCTCTACACAACCGTCTACGGTACCAGTTGATTCTAGCCACTCATCGTGTACCCGCTCCTTGGAAAGCCCCCCCCCCCCCCCCCCCCCCCCGTCCCGCCATCACCAGCCCTGGTTCACAGCGCGTCTTTGACCCAGTCTTCGCTCCCGCAGTAAAACTCACACAGCTTACCTCGTAAACATCTGATTGCCGCTACGCACTGTTCAAACTTAGAGACCGAAAAACGTATGAAAATATTCGTCTCTTTCTAGCGTATTTCCACGACAAATCTAATTCTGTCTGCTATGAAGGCAAAACTAAAACCAGTGTTAAACTCTCTATTCAACGGGGAGGTTTACCCACTGATGTCCCCAGTCTCCATAATCTATTCTTAAAACTTCACATAATTTTCAATTTATCGCCTCACAAAGTATCAAATGACCTAAAAGCTTTCGGCCACTTCATTGACTACAGAACGTTATCACATCTTCAACGTAGTAAGGGCACCCATAACAAGTATTTCGTTCCTAAACCCCCACCTCCTCTACCCCCTCCTAAAACCGATAGTGTAACACCCCTTACCCTCATTATCAGAACGTGAGAGGTCTTCGTTCAAAGACCCAATCCATTCTGAAAAACTCCCATGGCCTACCTGTCGGCATTGTTGCTTTAAGGGAAAGGAACTTAATCCCTAGCATTCATAACCGGGAACTACCCCCCCCCCCCCTCCCCCGTTCACAGTTTTCCGCGATGATCTTATCGCGTATTGCGACAATAGTGAAGAACATGTGATTCGAACCGACGCTATGACGGCTTCACTAAACATTGAACCAATGCTCAACACATTAGCCCAGTGCCGCGTGTACGAATTCGATTTCTAAACTCAAGTACACTCAACTGATGTGGAATTGCTATGTTATTGCTTGGTATATGGCTGATGCATATTCTTATTCGATTTTGTTTCGGTGTTCTTCACTATTTGCTTGTATATTGGGTGTGTATCTGTTAGAAACTTGGCGCAAGGCTAATAACCTTGCCCGGAAAAACAAATTATTATGAAAAATTTAACAAGCCTCAGACTGGTTATATAAAGCCAAGACCAGATCCCGGTTGTAGTGCCGATGATGATGATGATCTGTTAGAAAGGCCGCAACCTACTCAATCACACTACTGACTTGTCCCCCAGCCGAAGAGTGCTTATCGTTGTCCACAACAGCTTCGAGTCGTCACTTGTCGCTTTCCCTACCTCCGTCAAACTGGACTTTTTGACTGTCAAAATCACTCCTCCTCGGAAATCAATCTTTGTCATGTGCTTCTATATCCTGCCACCCCAGCCTATTGAAGTTTACGAGCTAGCTCTCAATGCTATCGACCATATAATCGAGCTGAGTAATTGTGAGGACGACATCTTCAACTTCGAAAATTTTAATCTCCCACAACTCAATTGGGGTTTATCTGACGATCATTCACACTCCACCTCTCACCCCCCCTCTCGGCCAAGGAATGTCTTTTCATCGGTCGACTAGATGATTCTTGTTTCTGTCAGATCAGCAACGTTCGAAACCTCTTGGGTAGGCAGCTTGGCCTCATCTTTACAACAGACCCTATCAATACATCTGTCTCACCCAGCCCCTTCCTTTTTACATCTATAGACAACCACCACCACCCCCCCCCCCTCTTTCTCGCGATCTTCTTTCGAGTCCACTTGCCACCATCCGCCCCCCTCCCAATCACATCGCCTACGATTTCCATAAAGCTAATTTTTCGCCTCATCAACGGCTATCTAGGCCGTTTTTCGTTCAACTTCGATCGCCTATCCGTTGAAGATGCCATCACCCATTTATATACCGAACTCCTTTACTCTATTTCCCTGTTCGTTCCCTACCTAGAAAAAAAACATCAACCTCTTCCCCTCCATGGTACAATCACAAGCTTCGCACCCTGCGTAATAATTATACCTGGCTACTCTAACTTTCTTGGCTGTTACCTCCAATTCACGGAACTTCTCAACACTTTATCGCAACTATCTTACCCAAATCAGACCAATCCCAAAAACTTCTTCCAGTTCGTCAATAATAAACGTAGATCCGAAGGTTACCCCATATCGCTTACCTTAAACTCTCATACCTCATTTCATCCTGTTACTATTGCCAACTTCTTCGCCGCTCAATTCAAGCAGTCATTCACTAATGACTCCTTTGTTCCTGACTCGTCATACTTTAACTACCCACCTAACTTTTACCCCGGGCCCCCTCTCCTCAACTCTTTTGATCCGACCTCAATCGAATCCAAGCTACTGCAACTCAAAGACGAGTTTACACCGGGCCCTGATGGAATCCCTACAAACCTCCCCAAAAAATGCTCATCTATTCTCTCTGCTCTCCCCCCACTGATCTTCAATCTCTCAGTCTCTCAATGCGTATTCCCTACGTTCGGAAAACCTCTTTCATCACTCTCATCCACAAGAAGGGTTCCAAAAACGATGTCGCGAACTACCGCTTCATCGCCAAACTGTCCCACTCACCTAAGATTTGCGAAAGCATTCTGTACAAATCTCTTAGTTTTCGTTGCAAATCTTTTATTTCACAAAGGCAACATGGTTTTCTTAATGGCCGATCAACTACAACCAACCTCGTTGAGTTCACTTCCTTTACACTCTCAGCACTAGAGCACGGTTACGAGGTCGATATGGTCTCGACCGACCTCAGTAAAGCATTCGACTTTCGAAATCTCCCACAATCTAATCCTCTTCACATTATCCGCTCTCGGCTTCGAACCTGGATTGCTGATATGGATTTCTTCTTATCTAAAGGATAGACATTATTCCGTTCGGTTCAGGTCCATGATATCCAACCGCCTCCTTGCCACCCCCGGGGTCTCTCAAAGTAGCCACCTGGGTCCTTTCCTATTTATACATGCCACTAATGACATTGATAAGGTCATTAAGAATTTCAGCTATACGCTGATGATGCCAAGTTATACAAGATCATTGAGTCACCACTTGATTCTGTACTGCTGAAATCTGACCTGACAGCTTCTCGACTTGGTGTGACAAAAATTGGTTTGTACTTAACATCGTCAAATGCCAATATATAACCTTTTCCCGTAAGTGTATTCACTCATCCTCACGTTCGTATACCCTTCATAACCAACCCCCGACCATTGTCCATTGTATTCGAGATCTTGGGATCCTTTGCGACAGGCAACTTAACCTCGGATTCGTGAATCGATGGTCTAAGGAATTCTCCGATCCCTTTATCTTATCCTCGTCCGTGCACTGCTTGAATATGCTAGCTAGGTATGGTCTCCTTATCACAAGATCCTTATCTGTAGAATCGAAAGTATTCAACGTCGCTTTCTTCGGTTCGCTCTCCGGGGGCTAGGATGGGAAAATCCCGTAATCCTTCCCCCGTACATTAACCGCAACAAATTAATCAACCTCAGAATCCTTGAGGAGCGCCGGGTCGTGGCTGACTAATATTCATTCATCGGGTCCTCTCCGGCTCGGTCGACTGCGCCTACCTCCTTAACTTAATTCCTCTAAACGCAAACCCCTGGAATACGCGTAATCCCCGCATCCCCCCCCCCCCCCACCCCCTCTCCCACCCACTCGATTATGGTCTGAACGAACCCCTTTCGCGGAGTCCATCTATCCATTATTCCATGCATAACCCTATATGGTTTACTTCATGAATCGATTCGAAATGAACATGAAAAAATTGACAATTTTCAATCGTGTTTTCCCCATTGCATGACTTTTGAACCACCCTATAGGATCCCGAGCAGTTCATTGCTTTTCTTGTTCTGAGTTAGAATTCCGGTATTCCTGTTTGTTCTTCCGAGGACCGTCTTTCTATATTTCTTCCGACAGGGCCGACGTATTTCCTCACTAGTGTTGCTGTAGTTTTTGTAGTTCGCAAAGCTTGTGCATGGGGATAATTCACGACATTCTTCGAGCTTAGTTTCCTGAAAGAAGGCGATCAAAATTGTTTTCAATTAACTAGTTTATTTCTTGCTCATTTTTAAGATCATTCTAACAGCCAATTTTGAATCGTCCATTGAAATATGCGTATTGTTCACGTAGAAAGAATTTTGCATTTAATGAAACGGAGAAAACACTAAAGTGGTTATCAATAATTCTTAGTGATCGTTGGTGTTATTTATAAAGGTGCTTTGGAAATAGTGGGGGGTCACTACATAGTCGATGAATACTTCTATTCCTTAAGGCAATTGTGTTATGAGACCCTACAAAACCTATTTGTGGTGGACAATTCTATTTTTGAGATTCCTATGCGATACCGAATTTTTAATCATTTGCATTACGTATCTTATAAATACTCAACTAAAACTTGGCCTGTTATCCATAATTTTTATAATACGCGAGCAAAATCCATTGAACAACTCATAAAGTAGAAAGCCATTAAATATGTCTATTTATATTTTCTCCGCAGTGCCTTGCTGTTGCATGCATAGTGTTATGGGAAATGGTCGGTATAATGTCCACTAAGCCTCTGATCATATGCGGAACAATCGGCGGGTACACAGTCATATGTGGTGTTCTACTTCTTGGTAAGTAACTGAAATATTTCATTTTTACTACCTAATAAAACAATGTTCATTCTTTTAGGTCACCTTATTAACTCCCCCATTGAGAAACGCATTAATGCACTTTTCTCGGTTATTGGTTGCATCTTGTTCGTTATTTCCGGTGCTATGGTCATAGACGAATGGCACGACAGTTCGGAGTTGCTCTTCAAGGAGCGGAAACGCAATTCCCTGGCTGCCGGATCACTTATGATCATCAATGGAGCGGTATTCCTCTTGGACACATTATCAATCCTCAAGTCGTAAATTTACCAGAACAGCAATCAATGTTTTTTTAATGTTAAGCTTAGAGGAATAAATGTGAACTCGATAACATTTATTCATTTTGTAGGATCCGATACAGCTTTCGGTGTATCTATGCATTTATCCACTGTGTAATTTAATATATCAACCAGGCATACAATACGGTAGTGAACGATTGTTATCACGAGCACACAATTAAGATTTATAAGTCACTTTTATAATTAATTCGTTTACAATAGCAATAAAGTACCTCATTTTCAATTATCGTCTTGGAGTATGTGAATATTTTCAGTTGTAAATGCTTAATTTTACACATTCAGCAATTTTTAAATGGTATGCAATTTGTACTCAATCTGGGGATATGCAATGTAACTCTTTCCTCTTGCTTTAAGTTGCGAAAATGATTGTGTGTAGATTAATAGTTGCAGGATAAATAGTATGGTATGTGTTATATGAAATGGGAGCACACTCATGTGCCGGTAACTCTTCCAGCAATTGTAACCTACTAGTTGCCGGTAATTCTTCCTCCAAAGTTGCTCTTTGTCGGTTCTTTATTTTATTTAAAAATAAAAGCATTTCTATTTTTGAAGAAAAGAAAAGAAACCGGTTTAAAAAAAATTAAACGTTTTCTGATTCCACCTTTTAAGTAAATTCCATTTAAGTAAACACACAAAATCAAGAATCAAATTTACGTTTATCAAGTTCATATTTATTTGTAGCATGAATTGAATATTTCCCCGCTTGGTAGAAACCTTGACGTGGTGCGGGAGCTTAAACTACAATGAATGAGTCAAGCTAAGCTGGCGGAAGCATATGCTTCCAGTAGGGCCACTCATGTCAGACAGCCTAGCGAGGAGTAACACACAAAGATCTATCACCCCTAATCCAGGGTGCTAGGCGTCACCGTGCCCATTGGATGGTTTGCAGCTAGGGTATATCGGCTGCATTATAATGGCGCCTTTCTGACAACGGGTCGAATCCGAGCAGTAAGCAGACCTTACCATTTCAAAGCGGGGCTCTGATATGGCGGACTATCTGAAACCCCAAAACTCGTGGGAACAAAACTGAATAACCAATACACACAAAACAATCCCACGAAAAACCCGGAGGGCGTAGGTGTGATGAGCCGACACTACCACAAGGGAACAAATCATCAAGAAAACACCGACTCGGCAAAAAGAAGACGTGGGGAAAAACGGAAAAAGCGGGATATCGCGTCGGCATGCGGAATGTTCGAACGTTATATAAACCAGGCGCGATACAGGTGGTCGTAGAAAACGCGAAACAATATAAAATGGACATCGTCGCGCTAGTTATGGGTTTCCGATAATCTACGAAACAAAAGTCACGACGCCAAGGGAACGGCGGCCTTCTTACACCAAAATTCAAAACTCAGAATCTTTGCTTGACTTCCTTCCACTTTTATTTTGTATATTTTTATTAATTAGCATTAACTTAACATTCATTTGTTTTTTTTTTTTAATTCTCTTCTAGCATTAACTTAACATTCACTTTATTTTAACAAATCTGTTCTAGCATTAATTTAACATTTACTTTGTTTTTGTTGGGGTTTTACAGTGGGTGGGAACACTAGAGAACTCGCCAATTGTAGAAAAGAATTGTTTATTCATAAACGTTGAACAAAAACGTGTTCACTCTCACTCATTGAACACAAAAAAAAAAAACATGGTGCCAAGAATACCTTTCCGTTGCTCAACCTTTTCTGATCTACGCCAACCAGTTCCTCACAACGCTTCCAGTCGACCCTCTATCTTTTACAACAACGTCCTAGATTACAATTTGGAGCACACCTGTCACTTTTCTCTTTTCTTTTTGGTATACGACTTTAAGGTTATGTTTACATTCTGAAATTTGATTCAACCTTAACACTCCTCCTTAATCAAATATGAACGATTTAACTCAAACAAAGCTTTACTCAAAGGCTTTGTATAAAATATCTGCAATTTGACTCCTTCCTTCAATGTGTTCAATGTTAACAGTGACTTCAGTGTGATACTTTATAAACTTTCTCAGAATCTCAATGTGTTTCTTTCCCTTATTTAATTTACCCTCTTGTGTGTTTTGCAACACGTGAACAGCTGACTTGTTGTCCACAAACATTGGGATCGGATGATCTTCTTTCAAGATGCCAAGTTCCAGGGCCAGTCGTTTCAGCCAACATACGTCGTCGATCACTTGATATGCTGCTCTGTACTCTGCCTCGGCTGTTGACGTTGACACAACTTTCTGTCTCAGGGAATACCAGACGATTGGACCTCCTCTGAATATCAGACCGCCACTGGTTGACTTCATTGATTCTTTCTCTCCTCCGAAATCAGCATCTGTGTACACCTTAATTGTTCTGTTTCCTTCAAAGTAGATACCCGCCTCGGGTGTAGCTTTCAGATACTGGAAGATCCGTTTTGTCATTTTCCAATGACTCTTCTTTGGATCACAACAATGTCCGCTGAGATAATTCACCGCGTAGCTGATGTCGGGCCTTGAGATTGTCGCCAGCTAGAGCAGACTACCGATGGCCTCGCGGTAAGGTGTCCCAGCAGGCACTTTCTCGTCATTCCCAAAATCTGCTGACTCGCCACCATGCCAGGTTCAATGGGAGTTGGAGCCGGATTGCACTGTTCCATGTCCATTCTTTTCAAAATCTTCTGTGTATATTTTGGTTGACTCATAAAGATTCCTTTTGAGTCGATTTTCAAGTCCATTCCAAGGCACGTGAACTGGTTTTGGAAAGTTTTACTGTGTTTTATTTCGAACTTCTTTCCAATAAACTTCAAGAGGTCGAAAATCTCTTTTTCATCCTTGCCTGTGATTCATCCATCATCCACAAATAAGGCATTCTCAGGACACATGTTATCGGAACATGCAGTCCAACAATTTTCCGAATAGACAACCAATAAAGAGAGAATATAATATTGTATGCAATTTCTGTGGACGGAATAATCACACAGAGAACGAGTGTAGATACAAGATATCTAGGAATGGATCGGCTTCAACAAATTACCAACAAGGTACAACAACGCGTAACCCACTCCGAAACAATCCTACGAACTCTGAAAATCGTTTTGGTGAAAATTCTAGGACCACCAATAGACAAAACGATAGACAAAATGTTCACTTTTCTCGGGTGCAAGAGTCGGAGAACGAGGCCTGACGCCAACCAAAATTTATGGACGACAATCAAAATTTTTCTATTTACAGCATTAGATCTTTGGAAATAGATAACGACCATTTTAATGAAGCTCCTGAGCCCACATACTCCTATAAACCTAGACATATAAACGAAGATAACCATGCCCCTAATATAAAGACTCCGGTTCATACTCCCATTCTGGAAAATAATTCAGCAACACAGACTGAAAATTCGAAATTTTCAGCAGTATTAAAGACTGAAATCCCTAATATCTCAGCTATCCCTATTGACAACGCAGATACTTCATCAACCAAGACTGAAAACTCAGCAGTATTAAAGACTGAAAATTCGGATCCTGCAGAAAATATACAAACAGAAATCCCTAACATTCCGGCTATCCCAATAGACAACCCCGACACTTCAGCAACAAAGACTGAAAATTCAGCAGTGTTAAAGACTGAAGACCCAAAAGTTGCAATAAAAATCGAAACCCAAGTCAGTTCAGCAGCTAATACTGATGAACAAATCTTTTCTGCAGCAAAGACTGAAGGATTGAATGTTTCTACAGCAGATATAACTGAAGAAATAGTTCAAACAGCAAATAGGACTGGGAACCAAGATGTTCTAACAGCTAAAAAGTCTGAAGAACTATACGAATCAGTAAATGAGACTGAGAAACTAAATGATCCATCAGCAGTGAGTAAGACTGAAAAGGTAAATGTTCCGACAGCAGTTAAAGCTATGGACAATGACAACACTAAGCCGAAAACAATAAATATTTTAAACAACGAAAACAAACACAAACACTTACTCAAACACGAAATAATAAATAATGAAAATAATAATTTAACTAAAATAGATACGGAAAAAAAAGACCAGGATACACTCAACCGCAGGACGTGAAGTCTGCCTGGCGATAATTAAAAAAATTTGTAAAAAAGTGAAAAAAAAGACAAAGAAGAACTAACGACACAACAAAAAAAAAAAAAAAAGAAAAAAAAAGTTAAAGAGGGTGCAGGATTACGAATAATCGGTGGGATGATCCAACCAAAGGATCCCATAAAAAAAAAAAAAAAAAAAACAAAGAAGAGAGAAGAAAAAACACAAGAGAAATAACCAAACCATAAGAAGAAAAACAAAAAAAAAATTTTTTTTCAAGAAAAAAAAAAAAAAAAAACAAGAGAAATAACCAAAAAAAAACCCGACATAAAACTACGAAAAAAAACATAAAACAACGAAAAAAAGAAACATAAAACTACGAAAAAGAAGACCAGTCTGCCTGGCGGTAACACCAAGAAGAACTCAACACTGGTGGCAGCGGTGGAATGCCCAGATAACGGGATCTCGAAAAAAAAAAATAAAACAGAAAACAAAATTTAAAACAACACAAAAAAAAAACTTTAGTACCCTCGACCTGGCAAGCGGATTTCATCAAATCCTAATGGACAATGAAGACAAGTGCAAAACCGGCTTCAGTACCCCTTATGGACATTATGAATATAACCGTATGCCGTTTGGTCGACGAAACGCTCCCGCAACTTTTCAACGTCTAATGAACAACGTTTTAATGGGATTACAAGGATTTGACTGCTTTGTATACATCGATGACATAGTCCTTTACGGGTATAACCTGCAAGAACATAACTCAAAGCTTATACGAATATTTAATTGTTTACGTCAGAATAACCTAAAGCTTCAACCAGATAAATGTACTTTTCCGAAGAAGGAACTAATGTATCTTGGTCATATAATTTCGGAACACGGTCTTAAACCAGACCCCGAAAAGATTAAAGCTGCTAAAACATACCCCACGCCCAAAAACGTAAAGGGAGTAAAATCATTCCTCGGATTCATAGGATACTACCGGCGGCTTATAGATAATTTCTCAACCATAGCAAAGCCACTAACGAAGTTACAAAAGAAAACCGAAGCATTTAAATGGGACCCGTTCTGTGATGAAGCATTCCAGACTTTAAAAAATAAACTTATAGAACCCCCCATATTAGCTTACCCAGACTTCCATAAAGACTTTATAGTAACGACGGACGCTAGCGACGTTGGAATAGGCGCGGTCTTATCGCAGGGAGAAATTGGCCAGGACAAAGCAATCTGTTATGCTAGTCGCGCCCTTAACGACGCCGAAACTCGGTACAGCACTACAGAAAAGGAACTGCTGGCAATCATCTACGCCGTCGAACAATTTCGCCCCTATATCTACGGACGAAGGTTCACAATATGCACAGACCACAAACCACTACAGTGGCTCATGAATCTGAAGGACCCGACATCAAGATTGGCTCGTTGGAGAATATTATTAGACGAATATGAATACCAAATTATTTACAAAGCAGGAAAATACAACTCCAACGCAGATGCACTTAGCCGCCTCCCTATTAACATCCAAGACACACAAGAGGTAGGCAAGGTACTAGTTACCACTAGAAGCAAAACGAAAGGTCAAGGCACCGATGAACCATTAGTAGCCGCAAGTGAGGAAATTACTCTCCGACATACCGAATGTGAGATAATCGAAATTTCTAAACCCATAGAGTATGCCACAACCCGTTCACCTATTCAGATCTTCATACTACCCAGAAGGCCAAACCGAAAATTCACTTAAAACCATCCCTAACTATACACGTTCGAACCCAAACGAAATAAAATTATACCCAAACACGACAAAATCCCCTTTATATATTGTCACTACGTTGCCAGAGTAGACAGAGGAACCGAGTCCAGCTTTGAACGAACACTCAAAAAAATTCGTAACTACTGTATAAACGAAAAGGTAAACCACATCGACATTTCTATCCCAAAACAAGAGCCAATAAACCCTCGCCTAAAAAACGCCATCATACAAACATTTGCCCAAACCAAGATCATCGTGTATCTCTACTCTGACAAAAGAATCTATATCAAAGACCGGCAGGATATCGATAAAATTCTCCGTGATTTCCACAATTCATCTTTTGGAGGGCACCAGGGAATTTCCCGCACAATTAAACGTCTTAAAACGAGGTACTTTTGGCCAACACTCATAAAAGATACGAAAGAATTCATTCGCAAATGCGACTCATGCCAAAGAAATAAACTAACTCTAAACAGAAAAATCCCCATGAAAATCACCACAACAAGTACGACCCCCTTCGAACGTGTAGCTTTGGATATTGTTGGCCCACTCCCAACTAGTTACGAAGATAATAAGTACATCTTAACTTTCCAAGATGATTTAACAAAATTCACTGAAGCTATTCCGGAATAGCTATACCTAATGCGGAAGCACCCACCATAGCTCGAAGTTTTGTAGAGAAAATTATATGTCGTTTCGGAATACCAGACGCGGTATTAACTGACCAAGGCACCAACTTCCTGAGCCACCTTTTTAAGGAAATATGCAAGATTCTGAAAATCAAAAAGATACAGACAACACCTTATCATCCCCAAACAAATGGAGCCTTAAAACGTAGCCACCGAACGTTGGCCGAATATCTCAGACACTACGTTAACAAGGACCAACTTTCATGGGATACCTGGCTACCATATTCAATGTTTGTGTATAATACCACACCTCATAGTAGCACCGCATTTAGCCCTTTTGAATTACTTTATGGTTTTCCTGCACGGATACCGAATTATATCAGCACAAATCCGCAAACCTCATACAACTATGAGAACTACGCTAACGAGCTAAAAGCCTGCCTATAGTACGGCTACAAAATTGCTAAAAACATATTGCAGGACAAAAAGGAAAAAGCTAAAGCGTGTTATGACAAAGGAACAAGCCATAAAACATTCAACGTTGGCGACAAGGTCCTCATAAAAAATCATACCCGAAAAAATAAGCTTGCTTCTTTATGGGAGGGTCCTTACGAAATACACAACATAGTATCCGATGAGAACTCGGAAATCAAAATAGGAAATAAATTTAAAATTTTACACAATAATAATATAAAACTATTTTCGGAATAAAATAAATAACCTATACACACAACATAACCCAATTTTTAACAATTATCTTAAAATTAGGACCCAACACAGTTTTGGAAAATTTTCCATAAATTTAAGGAAAAGATAAACACATAACAAATGGCCTTTGTTTTTTATTCAATATATATGAACTAATCAAACAATTGTAGGAATTGATGAAAACGAAAAAAAAAAAAAAAAAAAAAGTTAAAGAGGGGGAATAACGAAAGAAAATTTTAGAGGTAATATATATTGGAAATTTTGGAAGTAATATATATTCGAACGGAAAAGGAAAGAAAGAAAATCTTAGAGGTAATATATATTGGAAATTTTGGAATTAATATATATATTCGAACGGAAATGAGAATTTTGAAACAATAATATTAATATTATGTAATTAATATAATAAGTAATAATAATTTTTGGATAACAAAAGAAAAGGTTCCAAGGAGAAATATTTAAATTTAGTTAGTTAATATGTAATGTAAATAGACTATTTTGACTATTTTTCTAGTGTTAAGAACTTTTTGATTATTGTAAAAATTTAGTTAATATGTAATGTAAATAGACTATTTTTCTAGTATTAAGAACTTATTGATTATTGTAACCTTTGATAAAGATTAATTTTGAAAACCATTGTAATGTAATTGAACGAAAATCCAAGTCTTTCTTAATCTAATATATAGTTACTAGAAAATTATTCTCTTCAAGGATAATTTTCTTTCTCGAAGAAGGGTGGGATGTTGTATTCCAGAATACTACCCTTTATTAAATTTAACACTGAATCTCCTTACACATCCTTAAAAACTTCCCTTAACATATATTACATTCTCACTTAATACATACCATTCATAAACATTCACAATATTGCCAGTTACAGCACATTTAATAACTTGCAGCTTTTTATTCATTCAAAACATAGTAACTTTGATTTTCGTTCAAATTTTATTCAATTTAATAGTCACAGAGCCTTTGATAAATTTTGTGTTTTGTTCATGTTATAATTTCCAGTAAATTAGAACACAATGTTCTATAAGTAGAGAAAAAATTCAATAGTAAAATCAGTTTGAGAAGGAAGTTTGAGAGTTGAGTTTGTTTTGAGTAGAAGTAGAAGTTACAGTTGGATTTAGCAGTTGTAATTAGAAGTTTGATTTATAAGTGGAATATTGAAAGAAGAAGTTTTAATTGAGAATTGTAAAAGCAGTTAAGTTTGAGTGTTTAAAATAAATACGTAACTAATATCAGGAGAGAAGGAAAAGTTTTTCTTTGACCATTGATTCTATCGGAGCTACTCAACAATGAAACGCGACTTGATGAAAGAAACAGAAGTAAAGATAAAATAAAGGGTCCCCGCTCTTCCCCCGAAAGAGGAAGCACGGCGACGGACGTCAACAGGACTCACCTGAAATGGATTCTACCAATGTTGACCAATATGCAGAAGTTACTAAAGAAACACTTCCGCCAATTGTGGTTTTAAAATCAACCGGTGCTAAAGTGCGAAATATTTTGAATAACAATAAAATAGACTACTACGTAATTAAAAACATATCACTTGGACAAAAAATATGTTCCCCAACAATGGACATATACAACAAAATTAGAACCGAACTCTTGTGGTTAAAATGCTCACTAAATATAGTGTTATCAGGTTAAGATCTAATTAGCAATGACATAATAAAAAATGAACTAGTTATACTCGGGATTATGTGGCTAAATGTTAGAGCAATCACAATAAATTCGTCAACAAAAGCCCTGTACAAACACTACTTGTACTTGTATTAGCCGAAAGCAGTCCACACATTCGCCGCAAATTATCCCCACATGGACGTGGTACAGGAAATACAACGTTCCTACAGCCTTCGAGTGATAAATATCAGCCACTGCCCGACCAATTCTCCCTTGATAATTTTCCTCCACTACCATGATCTGTGCATCAACCTTCACTTCCTTCATCCACCTGGGCTTCTGGTCTCCATCAAACCCACCAACCTTCCAACAGTGATACGACACACACTAAGAAAAATCCAACTGAAACTCTAAATAATGATAACTTGTTCTCTTTTAGCGAGATAAACTCTCTTCTTAATGAAGTTGTAACTAAGATTAGCGCTTGTCACACCAAATCTGACCAATTTAACGTCATTACCTCATTAGCTATTAAGTATCTATATTCGGCCATCAGTCGTCGCCTAACCTTCGTAGGAGAAGGTACAGAAGAACGTAAATTCGAACAAGGTAATTATTGGTGGTGATCTAAACTGATGACATCAGTCGTGGAATTGTTTTAGGGCAAATTGCTGGGGTAACATTTCACTAGATGTTACTGAATCCAGCCCAAGTTTTTCCATACTTTATCCACTTCTCCCCACCTATATCCCAGCTAGTGCTAACAAGAACCGCCCAACTCTCGATCTATATATCACTGATATTCCAAATTACTCCACAGTACCATTAACTCTAAATGCGTTAAGTTCACACCACATTCCGGTCAGCCTCACAGTGAATCATACAGTATCTGTAAATCGTTCAAGTTTATACCACAACTATTCCGCCGCCAAATGGAATTGTTATAAATAATATATAAACACGAACTTGGTTCTAGGTGATACCAGCCCAAATTCTATAACCTGCAGCGAGCACATTGATATCCTATGTAACAATTTTGTTTCTGTTATCAATAGAGCGGCCGATCTTGCGATACCTAAATGTTCCATTGCTCCAGTTGATAAGGCACCGCTTCCTGAAAATATCTAACATCCGATTAGGCTACGAAACTCTGAAAGAAGAAAATGGCTCCGTTATAGAATCGTTTGCTTTGTGGTTAATGTTAAAGTCTTAAATAATGTCATTAAAAAAGAAATCTCAGCATATAGGAACAAGTGTTGGAATAAACACCTTTCCTTTCTTGACAAAGCAAGCAAACCGTTCTGGAAAATATCAAAAATTATGAAAAAGAGAGGGTCAAGTATTCCTCCGTTTAAAGTTCACGACAAGTTGTTTATTTCTTCAGTGGAGAAATTGAACCTACTTGCTAACACGTTTAGTAAGAACCACTCCATATCTATGCATCTAAGCGACGCGTATACTGAGGCTGAAGTTGCTAACACTATCCGTGTACTTTCTCAATCACGTATGGCACGATGCCTTGATTTATAAGCTACTAAAACTTAAGCTACCAACACCGCTTATCAAAATTATGCAGAACTTTCTTCGTTCGAGAAAATTTGTTGTGAGTATAGGAACCGACAAACCCTCTACTGACCAAATCCACTATGGCGTACCCCAAGGTGCGGTCTTTGGTCCTATATTATTCACATTGTTTGTCGCAGATTTACCGTGAAAGCATTTAGGTAGCTATGTTTGCCGATGATACGGCCATTTTCTCTTCGGGTGCCTTATTCACTAACGTCTACAACTCTTTACAAGCAGCTCTTGACAAACTAGCAGTATATTACAGGAAATGGAAAATAAAAATAAATGGTAATAAAACACAAGCTGTCTGGTTCTCGAGATGTAGGAAACTCTGCTACCTACCAAATGGCACTAAACTCAGTATGTGTGCAGTTGATATTGATTGGCCCGAAGACTATAGATATCTAGGTATTATTCTAGATAAAAAACTTATCTTCCAAAAACACATCACTACCACCATTGACAAAATAAACAAAGTCGTAAGAGTTATGTATGCATTAGTGTGTAGAAAGTCAAAGCTTAGCCTCGAAAATAAAATTATAATTTTTAAAACCATTTTTCAAGCTATACTCGTACGCTTGTACGGCGCCCCTGTATGGTGTAATTGTGCTCGCACACACAAAATGAAATGCAAAGGTGGCAAAATAAAATATTGAAAATGTTGCTGAATTTGCCATGGCATTATTCGACACATGAACTTCATGAGAACGCTTACGTTAAACTGGTAGAATTCCTTATTGACAAAACCAATCAAAACTTCTTGGTCAATTGTTCTTTTTCGGACAATGTTCTCGTTTTCCGTCTTGCGTTATCCTAAATCACTACATATGTACTCTGTCTATGAAAATTATATCGAAGTCATTACTATATAAAATAACCGGAAGCCAGTGCAATATTAGTGTAGTGATCCTAAATCACTACTTTCTCCCACGTACCTATAATCCCAATCCAATTGAATCATATGCGCGACAAAATTAAACGAAAGTCCATTTGTCGTGCATTGATTCAATTCCCTATAATTTGAAATTATGAAATGCGTAATACTGAATGCATTTCATGATTTCTGCTTCCGGGAATTAGTTCAAATAGATTTCGTGTACACTTCCGGGAATCCTATTCCAATTGAAGCACACACAATTTTGTTTGGGCTTCTTGGAATTTTTAAGTAATATTTTTAACAAATCTCTGTTGCCACAGAGTATAAAAGGGGAGTGCATTTTGGATTCTAGATGAGTTGGGATCCAGAGGTCGAGACAACGACCGAAAATTGAATAATTAAATAAATAGCATTTTTATTTGGCAACCCTGAAGGAAGACACCCCATTGAGGTAACAAAAAACTATTAAACAAAATATAACCCCCACAACTGGCGCAGCCGGTAGGTTCAAGGAAGCCAAAGTTAAGCACTTGTAAGTGCTAGAAAACCCTTGATCACTACAATAACAATTCCAAGCGTACTGGGCACAAGACACCTTCAGCCCTGCGTCCGGAGCTGAGTCTGGCTTCGGAGGTACGACTTGGTAATTAAAACCTTAAACAAAAAACAAAAAAATTAATTAACAATCTAAAAAATAATAATAATTCAAAGCGTGTCTGGGGCTTAAACACCAGGAAGTACTATAAAAAAATAATAAAAAAAAAAACAAAAATAATTCAAAGCAACATCGAGGCTCACGGCCAGCAACGGCCCCAACAATAACAGAAACAACAACGAAGGCAGAGTACCAACCACCTCAAAACAAACAATCCAATTTTGAGAGATATCGGCGAGCGGAAGCAGTCAGAAACAGCAGCTCCAACAGCAGCAGGACCAATGGACAGCAGCTTGCTCAACAACTACAACAACAGAGAACAGCTAAGTGACCATTTATTTTTATCTACTAAAGTCATAGGAATAATTTGCTTTGATTAAGTATAGTTTACCATGTTCCTTATAATTAATCACTTAATGACAACATATATTTATCTGATCATTAGGCTATTCTAAAATAATCCCGAAATTATCAATCAACCTTGTAAAACTTATATCCCTAGTTGTCTGTCTGTCTATATTGTGCACCTACCTATCCTAGGGAAGAATTTCTAAACAAAAATAATAATTTTAACACTCGCCCTTGGGATAGCAAACATCTGAAAACCATATACCTGTACCCCTCTCTCCCGTTTATATTGCTACTACTATTTTTCTCTTTTGATCTATGGAACAGGGAACCACCTCAAACCCTAATATTTCCCGCGACCAAGTACCCCCTTCACCAAAAAACTTCGCAGCGGAACCATAATCGAAGCAAACCCTCCGATCAAAACTCTCGACCCCAGCCCATCCTTATCGGAAATTCCAGTTCTTCAGCACCAAACGGATCTCGCAACCTATGAAACAATGGCCATTGATTACACAAAGGTTGCGAAGCTGTCAGCACAGCTAATCCCCATCTTCTCCGGGGAACCAAATCCGCATATAGGTGCAGAATTGGAAACCTTTTTGGATTGCTGCAGGAGGGTTTTAAACTGCCTCAGGACCGAAGAACACGGGGCTTTCTTACAGATCTTCCCTACTAGACTGCGGGGAGAAGCTTCTTCCTTAATCGCGTCCACTCCGTTCGCATCTTTTCAGGAAGCCGAGGATTTGCTAAGAAAGGTTTATTTACCAGTAGAAAACTATCAGGACCTGGTAAATAAGCTATTAGCTACTCGGCAAAATCCAGCAGAAGCAATTATCCTATTCCAATTACGACTAAAGAAGTCGTTAAGGGAATGTAAGAAAGCCGCGGAACTAAAATACGGACCCATATCGTCTGAGGCCGTAAAGACACAATTAGATGACTTTGCAAAAAGCATCTACAAAAAGGGGTTGATAAATCCGTACCATCGACAATTTTTATTACTGATGGGCGATGTACCAATAGATTCCTTAATGGAAAAAACATTGGAATTGGAACAAATCCAACAACCTCAGCTGCCATTAATCTCTTCGCAGGTTTCATTTAACTCTCCTTCGCCTTATACACCAGTAGCACCTCCAGAAGCTTATAACCCAATTTTAGGTACCGAATTGGGACAAACTTTAATGCCCAATACTCCAACTATAGAGGAGTTTTCATACAGACAACCCATTACACAGGGGATTCCGCAACTACAGGCACAAATATCGCCAGCCGACCAACCATACAGAGGAACCGAAGGGGTAATGGAATCAGACCCTACCATCATATCTCTGACACACGATGCCTCCCTCAGCAGAATAACCTGCAGTTACTGCAACAAAAGGGGGCATGTCTATGAGGATTGTGTCAAAAGGAAAAACACACCCTTTTGCACACACTGCCAGCAATTAAATCACGATATCCGTGATTGCCGGCGATTAAGGAAGGTAAAAAGAGTTCTGCACATAAGGCAGACTTGCGACTTCTGTGGCCAAAACGGCCACAATCTAGGATCTTGTCAGCAAAAGCTGAAATGGGAGTCGCGAGTTCAATGCCAACCTGCAAAGAATTCCCCCACTTCGAGCCCAAAACGAAAAAGGTCAAAACCCTCGGTGGCAAAAAGGACCTACCATGTAAGGACCCCATACTCGCCGTTAACCAGCATACCCATCGTCCAACTATCAATAGATGTAGGTGTTAACAAAAACACAACACTAGTAGTAGACACCGGTGCGGAAGTAAGCCTGATTAACAAAAATTGCCTTAGAAAATCAGACGCCAAAATAAATCAGCAAGAGGCTTGCACTTTAGAGACACCGAAACACAGTTAAAAGGTAGGTCTAAACTCCCATGCAAGTTCCAAGTAGTGAGCAGTATGCCCGATCTACCAGAAGACGGTCTGCTTGGACTGACTTGACTTTTTGTCTAAATATTGCAATGTGGAAGGCCCCAAACAACGCGTCACTTTTCCTCGCACGGAAATAAACCCCAACGTATTTAGTGTGCCAATAAAGTTCTTACACGTTGAGAAAAAGGCACCTGAAAATAAATACGCTAAAGGGAAACAGGAGCAAGCCCAAGGTAAACGCAAAATTTTCAGGTTAAAATGGAATCCCAAGGAACTAAGTAGTAACATCAAAAGTATTAATCAAATAACTGACACTTCGTCAGCTAATCCAAAAAACTCGTGCCCCAGTTCCTCTCAAACTACAAACTTTTTGCAAAAGCCCAACACACCCGAAAAATTAATAAACCTCGATGAGATCGCGGCGATACTCAGTGTTTATCATAATTCCCCTTCCGGTGGACATGAGAGCGTCACCAAGTCGTATAATAAAATACGACAAAGATACTGGTGGCCGTCCATGCTCTCCGACATTAGGAAGTATAGAAAGCAGTGTAATGAATGCCATTCGTTAAAGGTAACCACCTGCTCCGGTAAGGAAACACAGTCAGAAACGTTTCATGAGGGAAACATGGTGTTGGTAAGATACAAAAACCCGAAGGACAAACAAACACCCATCTGGAAGGGCCCTTTCCTCATTACGGGAATAACTGAGCCGAATTATACAACCATCAAAATTGGTAAAAAGTCAATAAAAATAAGCAATAAAAGATTGAAACCATATTCCAAGGTTGATTAGGACTGATCCCCACCTTAGTTTCACCTCCCCGTGTCCCACTACCAACCCTAGACATATGCTATCCCCAGGGTGTATTGTAGTTCAATACTTTATCACTTAAAAATACCAATGGATACACAATATTGACAAAGATGACAAAAAAGTGGTAATAATAAATGTCATATGGAATGAAATACAAAAAAGAAATCATACAAATAAAACAAAACAAACATTGACCCTCAATGAGGAAGACAATTTATGAACACTAAATAAAATTGTAAATAACTATTTAAAAAAAAAAAAAAAGTATGTAAATCCTAATTAAGATTTAACGATTTCCAAACCCTAAAACATTAAAAGTTAGAAACAAACAAAAAAAGAAAGCGAATGAAGCTATAAAGAATGCTAAACATTATTACAAGATATACCTATATTTACGCATAGGCAACATGTATTACTAGTGTAAGACGTTTTTAAATATAAATACACTTTTATTAATCTAGCATTAAATGATCAACAACAAAAAAAAAAAAAAAAAAAATAAGTTAATGACAAGTATATATCAGAAAAATAACTCTTCATTATTAATAAAAATTCGAATTAAAATGAGAACATTTACTTTGATCCTTTGTATCTTAATTTGAAACTTATTTACTTTAAAATTTACTTTCATTTTTAATAAAATCTGTAAACAAGATTAACCAAATTAATTAAAACTACATCCAAAAATAAATGGATAAGAAAGATACCCTTATGTTAATTACCAAATAAATCTAGCATTACTTACAAAAAAAAAAAAAACA
Organism: Microdon myrmicae; assembly: GCA_963931805.1. Taxonomy (NCBI): domain Eukaryota; kingdom Metazoa; phylum Arthropoda; class Insecta; order Diptera; family Syrphidae; genus Microdon; species Microdon myrmicae. Next base: position 83,258,552 of record OZ007502.1, on the reverse strand, counting down.
AAAAAAAAATATAGTAATAAATATTAATGTACTATATCCTTAAGTATATATAAGAAACATAACGTATCTTTATAATGAAAACTTTAAGTAATTGCAAAAATAAATCATAATTGAAATTCTTAATGAATAATTTTAAGAGAACAAACTATCATTAATAATGTTAAACTACATAAGGAAACAATACAATTAATGTTAAACTGGAACAAACATGTAAACTATCACGAATTCAAAATGCCACCGCCCCTTATTTCTCACTCATTCTAGAAAATTAACCTCTTCCAGATTAATTTTCTTTTCTAAAGGGGGGAGGAATGTAGTGATGCTAAATCACTACTCTCTCCCACGTACCTATAATCCCAATCCACGTGAATCATATGAGCGACAGGTTAAACCAAAAGTTAGTTTGCCGCACATTGATTCAATTCCCGAATACCTTACCCTTACTCATAATCTTCGCGACTACCACTCTTCGTGAATACTCTCACTATTGTAGATTTGTGGTATAGCTCTTCCAATTCGTAGTTGTGGAGTTTCCTCCATTGTCCTGCCTCCTCGTCATATTTGCCCCCAAAGATAACCCTTAGGACTTTATTCTCGAATACGGGGACTTTGTTTTCTTCCCGCTTTCTGAGAAGCCATGTTTCGCATCCGTACAGAGCAATTGGCATGATCATGGTTCTATAGACACGGAGCTTTATATTACGTGATAGCAGTGTAGTGATCCTAAATCACTACTCTCTCCCACGTACCTATAATCCCAATCCACGTGAATCATATGAGCGACAGGTTAAACCAACAGTTAGTTTGCCGCACATTGATTCGATTCCCGAATACCTTACCCTTACTCATAATTCCAATTGAATCATATGCGCGATAGATTTAAACCACAAGTTAATTTGTTGCGCATTGATTCAATTTCCAAGTACCTTACATCCCAATCCAATTGAATCATATGCGCGACAAAATTAAACGAAAGTCCATTTGTCGTGCATTGATTCAATTCCCTATAATTTGAAATTATGAACTGCGTAATACTAAATGCATTTCATGATTTCTGCTTCCGGGAATTAGTTCAAATAGAGTTCGTGTACACTTTCGGGAATCCTATTCCAATTGAAGCACACACAATTTTGTTTGGGCTTCTTGGAATTTTTAAGTAATATTTTTAACAAATCTCTGTTGCCACAGAGTATAAAAGGGGAGTGCATTTTGGATTCTAGATCAGTTGGGATCCAGAGGTCGAGGCAACGGCCGAAAATTGAATAATTAAATAAATATAGTAAATAAAATGAAATAGCATTTTTATTTGGCAACCCTGAAGGAAGACACCCCATTGAGGTAACAAAAAACTATTAAACAAAATATAACCCTACATTAGTCTTAAGATTCAAATAAGGGTTTTTTATTGTAGTTTTCCCTTAATTTATTATTTGTTATTCATTAAAATTGTGCTATTGTCATTATATAGATTTAAGATTATAGTTGTAAAGGAATCGCTATCCTAAATCTCTTAAGTACTAGTTGTTAAATATACCATAAATGTAATTATCTACTAAATAAAATTGAATTGAATCTTCCTTTCCAATTTTCGCTTTCAGGTCACCGATGATGATTTTAACAGCGAATGATGAGATTCCATCAAATACTTTCTCTAGGTTCTCGCATAACGAGTCCTTCGTTTCTTCGTCGGTAGATTCTGTTGGGCCGTGTACGTTTATTAATACATAGTTGTACCGTTTTTACCACCGAGATTCGGTCACTAATAAATTTCACATCTTTTACATAGGGCGTAATCTTCCTGCTTATGATGAAGCCGGTTACGAGGTTATGTGTCTCGGCACCTCCACACGCCAGTGTAAACACGTTGGTGTCGATTACTTGATATAGGAGTTGGACTTCCTGAAGCGCGACGATGTCCATTTTATATTGTTTCGTATTTTATACGACCGTTTGGAACGTCCGAACATTCCACGTGCCGACGCGTATGTCCCGCTTTTTCCGTTTTTCCCTACGTCTTCTTTTTGTCGAGTCGGTGTTTTCTTGATGATTTGTGCCCTTGTGGTAGTGTCGGCTCATCACACTTACGCCTACCGGGTTTTTCGTTGGATTGTTTTGGATATTGGTTATTCAGTTTTGTTTCCACGAGTCTTGGGGTTTTAAATAGTCCGCCATATCAGAGCCCCTCTTTGAAATGGTAAGGTCTGCTTACTGCTCTAATTCGACCCGGTGTCAGAGTGGCGCCGTTGTAATACAGCCGGTATACCCCTGGCTGAAAACCATTTAATGGGAACGGTGACGTGTAACACCCTGGATTAGGGGTGGTAGATTTTTGTGTGTTACTCCTCGCTAGCCTGTCTGACATGAGTGGCCCTACTGTAAGCATATGCTTCCGTCAGCTTAGCTTGGGTGATTCATTGTAGTTTAAGCCCACGCACCACGTCAAGGTTTCTACCACGCGGCGGTAGGCATTTTTCATAAAATTATCTTAAAATATATAATATAATAAGAAATAATTTAGAATAAAAACTAATAAGCTCATTAATTACCTGTCAACTTGTGAAATGAATTTATGAAACAAATTCGACCCATAGCGATATAATTTTTTTTTGGATTCTGAAATGTTCATAAACTGCAGAAGTTTTTAAATTAATTTGCAATCGCAGTCCATTATTTTTTTTGTTCACTACACTAGCTCAAAAGTACCCGATGGCAATTCGCAAAAATAAAAATTTATAAAACGTCTTTTTCTCTTCACGAAAATTTGAAGTATAGTAAAAATTGCTATTTTCCATTCGAAGGGACAATTATTCAAGAAGTTTTAGCAGAGAAAATGATCATAGATGTCATAATGTGGACAAGCCATCTAATTTTCGACGACAAGGAATGGATATTCTGCAATGTTAAGAAAATCCAAATAACTCGAAAACAGTGTGGTCACTGTTTTGTTTTTCTGATATGTTATGTGGTAAGGAAACAAATACCATTTATATATGAATGAGCGCAATACCATTCTTACGAATTGGTATTTATATCTTTTAAACGTTTAAATGTACTGCTTGCATTTCTGGCAAGTAACACAGAGAAGTGTAATTACAATTACAATTAACTATAATTTCTAAAGGTACTCTTACACATACGGGTGGGAATGGAATTTATATCTCAACATAGTAACCTCGAAACTGAGTACGTCGGATTGACTTTAATTTGGGAGACTATTAAATCTCAAAAACATCAAGTTTGACATACCACACAGGAAGAAAGAGAGACAAAAATGGAATTGCGTCGGTCTGGTATATTTAAATTTATTGAATTGGTGAGAAACTTCGTTGCGGAAACGTTTTTTTAATTGTAACTAGTATGTTTTTCTGGGTGCATATTAACCCTCCGAGGTTTGCTTAGTAGGCGTTCCAATTGCGAATTAAATGACCGTGCACATTTGTTTATTTTCAGATAATATCAATTGCTTGTATAATTTTGTGGGAAGTGGTGGTGATAATGTCAGAAACCCCGGAGATCGTGTGTTCTGCAATCGGCGGCTATATTATTATTTGTGCAGTTATACTTTTTGGTAATGTTTCCGAGTCTTACATGGATCAGTTTATATCTGATCCCGTTTTTAGGAATAGTTAAAGACAATGAGTTGGACAAAACGCTTAACACTATATTCTCGATTATTGGATGTATCTTGTTTATCATCTCTGGAGCTTTAGTTATTTATGAATGGAAGGATGCGTCCGATGAAATGTTTAAAAACAAGAAGATTATGTCATTTATTGCAGCTGCGTTGATGATTTTAAATGGCTTGATATTTGCTGTCGATTCCTATTTATTGTCGAAATCATAGTTTAGATACAGATCTGTATGCTATCGAATTACCATGTTGTGAGCTGTGCCGCTTTATCGACAGCTAGTGCTCTTCGTATTAAAACTTGAAAGTTGCACTTTATTCATTGTATATTAATTTGCATTATAAGTTAAAATTCAATTTTATTTCAATACATTGAGCTATACTAGCATATTTGATTTTATTTAATTGTCGACCGATGAGTGCTTGAAAATAAAATCATAATGATATCGAGAAGATTCGTAAATCGTTAAGAATGTCGATATGAATATTCAAAGAAATCTGTTTAAGGCTTCAGAGTTCATAGATTCCACAACTGACCAAAGGACATGTCAGTTGAACCTGTACGTGCGGACGCTTATGGTGACTGAGGAGCGTTCGCAAACATTAATTAATTTTTGTTTTGTAGAATTTCAAGCAATAAAGAAAAGGTTAGCATAAGATTAGAACGTAACATATGCGTCTATTTCTCTGTTATAAGTACTAGTAGTCGTTCCACAAATGAAGTTGATGAATGTAATCCGCGTCTACAAACATTTTCTCGCAATCAACATCATCATCATCGGCACTACAACCGGGATCCGATCTTGGTCTTATTTAACAAGTCTCTCGATCGGTCCCGATTTCGAGCCCATGTCATCTAGTTTGGTACTTCCAGGGTTTGAGAGTCGTGGTCTACCCCATCCCCCCATCACAGACAAGGTCTGGTGCGCTATCTCCTTCCATACATCCCACTACAAAGGACTTTTCAGGCAGGCTCCTTTTCGCTCATTGGACTTAAGTGCCCCTTTAGCGGTTTTTTGTGAAGTCACTGCTCGAGTATTCCGCCGAACACTGTTCACAGAATAACAAAACAACACCGGAGCGGATTTGACACAAATGAAACCCTGTACAAACCTTCTCTTTATAACTTGTTTTATTTTTATTTGCGATTTGTTTTTCTTTTGGGTTTTCACCTTTTATAGACAGGTATTTTTTACAAATTATTTTTAAGTACACATTCGATTTATTACACCACTTTATTAATAAACTTATTTTTTTAACATGTCCAATGGATTACACTTAGCTTAAGCTGCCTTTAATAAATCGGCGCAGGTACAACTCACTATAAGTGTTTCGTTTGGTTCGTTTGGTTAGTTCGCCACCATTTCGATAAAATAGTTTTACTTTATTAAACTGTCCGACGGTTTTTTTCAAACTAAACTTCCGGTTTTAAAGCTATATCTCATTTGCTCGATTTTGACATAAGAAAACTCGAGGACTTAATACACTCGAACGCGTCTTCCAACCACTGTACTTAAAATCAACAACTCGTCTCGATTCTCAAGTTGACTGTCTGCCTCGCGGATCACCTCCTTGATCGGTTTCTCTATGTCGACGTCCTCGGTGGGGTTCTCTCTGACTCTCGATACAGACTGATTGTCCCTATCCAAAAAATATCCTATTCTAAGTACTTCCTCGCATCTGCAAAAGAAAATCTTTCATCCTGTCTGCTGACGGATTTTCCCATCGTATCTGTTAGCAGCATAAAATTTCCCTTTTCATCTCAAAAGGAGAATTTCCCATCGGATCTGAAAAAGGAGAAATCTTCCTCGTGATCATTAACATTACATTCGCTGTTGGTGGTCGGTATCTTTTTTTTTGCTTTTCATTACAGATCGGATGCCGCCGCTTATTCTCCGAGCTTTCGCTGGTTTTGTTTATCCAACACATTTGGCATGAGGAAAAGGGTCCCATGCAATTCAGATGGAATAGGAACCATGGAATGTAATTCTTTTGTTTGCCTTTCACTCATAAACATCTATCTGGGATAGTGTTTAGAGTTTATGACTCTATGGCTGCTAATCAGCGGCGCAACGAATCGTTTTGTTTGAACAAGTGTGCCTTAGCCTTAGATCATGCGAGGGATTTAGGTGCTAATTGAATTTAGCTACCCGAGAATGTATCCCTTGTTCAGTTTACTTACGGACATGGTATGTCATTGAAACATCGTGCAGATGTTCGGAATTGAAGATTGTGCATTTCTGGGATGCGCTGCATTTCTGCCTTTTCAATTGTTTTTGAATATGATGTGGTGACTGCGTTGCAATCCTCACTTAACCTTTGTTTCAGGTATGATGTATGAAACGTTGAACTCGATATTAGAAGCTTTTGGAACGTTAAGTTCCTTGCTTTTTGGTATCGGGTTCAACGTTGTTGCTTGTTTCAGGAATGGGCATGACTCCTGGGACACGTGTCTGTGGGCACGTGTAATGAATACAGGTAAGTATCTTCCTTGGCGGAAGGACATCTCAACCTATAGTTGGTTGTGCGGTTCGTAGAGCCGCTACCCTTCCGCCCACCGGAGTCTGCCGAGCTTGAATTTTCTTACAACATTAGCTTTAAAGTAGATCGCGTGCAACTCATGGTTGTAGCGTCTCTAGAATTGTCCTCGCTCACATACGGGGTCAGCAATTCTCCTTAAGACCTTCCCCTCGAACGCGGCTAAGAGTTCAGAAAGCCTTTTATTGAGCACCAAGTCTCGGATCCATACATGAGTACTGGTAAGACCATGGTCTTGTACAGTAGTAACGTGGATGTTCTGGATAAATTTCGGGATTTAAAGAGCCTTGATAGACTTTGCTGGATTTGATCAGCCGTTCGCGTATTTCTTGTTCCAAATTGTTATCGGCTGATACTATTGACCCAAGGTAGTTAAAGGATTGCACTGATTCAAATACGTGCTCCACTACCCTGACAATTTGACCAACGTTAGATCTTCTCTTGGCAGATGTTGCCACCATGTAGTTAGTTTTTAATGTGCAGTTCCAGTTTTGTGCCGCCTGCTCAATCTGGGTGAAGGAGTCCTGTACAGCCGAATCGGGTCTACCGATGGCAAGTATCTGGCTAGACTTGGTGGCAATAGTCCCTCTAGTTGTAACGCCAGAGTCACGGATTCCTTTTTACAACGCCAGGTTGAAGAGTATGCAGGCCAGGCCGTCCCCTTGTCGGTGTCCATTAAAGATGTTTATTAGTTTGAACAGCAATCCCGCTATTTTTACTTCACTAGTTACGTTGGTTATGGTCAACCTACAAAGTCGTATCAATTTGTTTGGAATGCTGAACTCTCTCATAGCATTATACATGGGTGGAATGAAAAGTTTTCGACCTAACAAAGTTACAAGATATTTTTTCTTAAAATTTATTTTTATTTTTCTACATAGTCTTCTTGTAACTCTACACACTTCTTCAAGCGACGTCCCCATCTCTCTAACCAGTCCAAAGAGTACTCGGCGTTTTTCTCTGCAAAATAACTGTTCACGAAGGTGATTGCCTCCTCATTTGAAGAAAATCTCTGTCCTCCGAGCGCAATTTTTATATTACGGAACATAAAGAAGTCGCTTGGGGCTAGATCTGGTGAGTAAGGTTGATGTTCAAGCAGTTCAAGCCGTAATTCGTGGATTTTCGCCATTTTTCATCTCCCGACGGCGCGAACATCCCTACATCAGAACTCGTTCCGCTACAGAGCGGGGAAGCTGTGGAACTCCCTTCCCACGCGAGTGTTCCCGGAACGCTACAACCTGCAACTGTTCAAAAAGAACTGCAACAGTTATTTGATGGCATCTCGGGGCGCCCACTCGGCGCTATAGGTTCGCCTCTCCCGAGAGAAGTCTAATAAAAAAAAAAAAAAAAAAAAAAGGCAACCGCTGAGGGGTGAGACGGCACATTGTCTTGGTGAAATAAGATTTTCTTTTTCTGCAAATGTGGCAGTTTTCCCGCAATTTCTGCCTTCAGTTGCTCAAATAATGATGCGTAGTATGCTCCTGTAATGGTTTTTCCTTTTTGAAGATAATCGATTAAGATAACTCCATGCCTATCCCAAAAACCAGTCGTCATCACTTTCCCAGTCGAAAAAACAGAGTTTGGTTTTTTGGAGCCGATTCCCCCTTTGCAGTCTACTGTTTTGAGTGTGTTTTTGTTTCGGGGGTATAATGGTGTATCCAAGTTTCATCGACAGTAATTAATCGGCGCTAAAACTGGGATTTATTGCGCCTAAACTGCGCCAACAGAGCGTTGGAAATGTTCATTATGTTGCATAATAAACTCCGTAAAATTAAAGACAGGCATACCTTTATAAATTAAAGATATAACATAAAAAGCGGAAACATTAAATGGGACTAAATGCTTTTTAACCCACATTCCACTTTTAATCTACACTTAAATACTAGCGATTGCACAAACCTGCATCGTTAAGTTATCAATCTTCGAAGGGACAGTAATGCCGAAGATTGTTTTCGAAGGGTGGCGGAATGACGAGGAATGGAGGAGGAGTGAGAACAGATATCCTCCGAGAAGGAGGTTCTTTGTCACATGAAGCGAGCTTCTTTTTTGTTTTTGTTGCCTTCTCTTTGATTTTGTGTTGAGTTTTTGGTTTTAAAATGCATATTTAAAGAGTAAAGTATGTTAAGTTATTCAAGGAATAAAGAATGTTTAGTTATTTAAAGAATAACGAATGTTAAGTTATCCGGTTTAGCAAACTACCTCGTTTTTGTTTCGTTTGTTGGTGACCGAGGCGTATCCGCTCGAGAAAAGGAGGAGACAGTCTTTTGTTGAAGTCCCCAGGAATTGTGGGTAAGTGCGGTATACAAAGAATATATTCAAGGCGTTTCCAGAAACCCAGACAGGGGGAAATTGCGACAGCCGGCAAGTTTACCGTGGTTTCCCCGTTACCAAATCGGGCGACTGCCAACAGCACGTAACGGATCGTTACGCTGCATTCTGATGCCATGGTCATGTGGTAAATAGATAACGATAACCTAAGCACACACCGGTGACTGACCAGCCGCCACCGTTGGAAGTACCTGAATGCACAAACCAGAAGTAACCTACATTTTGACTCAGCCACTCGACTGTTTATGGATGAATCCACACAATTTGGTGTTGGTAAGAATACCCCAACACCTGACGCAGCCTTTTGTTCGGTTACTGGTTCGTCTGTGCCGGTTGCGGCAGATAACCTAACCACCCGGACATTTCAACAACGGACCAAGTTAATATGAATTCATTTCCTCATCTCAACTGTTATCACATTTCCTAAATGCCATAACCAACTGTAACCATTTCCAAGAATACAGCCATTTATTATTCAGATTATACAACAACTTATCGTTAACAAGATACAATAAATAGAGCAGCCTGCGCTCATTATACAACATCATTTCATATTACAACTTCATAATCCTGTAACAATTATCATCGTCATCATTATCTTCTCCCATATATATATTTCCATAACAATTGGCGCAGACATAATCAATCACACCAATTACCAAATCACATAATAAAATCAATAACCACTTCCATTACAAATTTCAATAATAATTTACATTATCATTATATATATTTATGTTACAATTTATGGTACACTTCGAACACGTTTTTGGTCTAACGTAAGCAAACGTGACACCCAAACCGGCGGACAACTTTCTCATGCCTAAATCTTGATTTATTATGTGACAAACACGTTCTTTGGACATTTTCATAGTCTCCCTCACCTTAATTCAGCGGTCGTCTAGCACCATTTCGTGAACTTTAGCGATGTTATCGTAAGTAGTGGCAGTTTTTGGACGTCCCGAACGTTCATCGTCTCCCAAGCTCTCTGGCCGCGTTTAAATTCACCTGCCCAAAATTTCACTGTGGTAAATGATGGTGCAGAGTCCCCATACATCATCATCATCATCATCATCTCATCATCATCATCGGCACTACAACCGGGAACCAGCCTTGGCCATATTTAGCAAGTCGTGAGGCTTGTTAAATTTTCCATAATGATTTGTTTTTTTCGGGCAAGGTCATTTAGTCTTGCGCCAGAGATTGCCCGACGGGGAATCGAACCCCGGTCTCCCGCGTAACAGGCGGGTATACTAACCACTATACTATCGAGGAGCCATCAAAGGCGTATTGCCTTTCTAAAACAAAAATTTAATGACAGTTCGATACTCAATTTTGTTCATTTTCACAAAAACGACTCACTCAACCGACTGTCAAATAAAAACTAAGCATCCAATAAGGCTGAAATTATGGTGAGTAACTGTCAAAAGATGCACAACTACATTCAGTAGCTTTTGTTGACGAGTGCTGCTATATTCACGTTGAGGTCGGTATCTTTTCAGCCCACCATCGTTATGCTATGCTGTCGTGGGCGGTCTTAAAGTCTATAAATAGATGATATAATGGAATCTTAAATTCCAGCCTTTTTTTTCATCGCCTGCCTAAGAGTGAATCAATATGAATATGATCAATAGCTGATTTGCCTGGGATGATATTGACAAACGATGACTTTAGCATATGGGGCTATCCGATCTTGTAGAATAGTGGAAGTGTGATATCTGCCTTCTTATGTATGGGGCAAATTATTCCACAACGCCAATCTTCCGACATCTGCTTTTGCTCCCATTTGCAACTCTGTCCCTCCTTTATTGATCAGCTCAGCTGGTTTGGTAAAAAAATGGGTGGCGAGAGGCCGACTTTGGCGAGATAAGGACAGATGTGTCCTTCACCTTGTCTCTGGCTTCTGGTCATCTCGGGATAACCAGAATCAAAAGAAGACGTAGGGGGGCAAAGCAGGACATATGCGTCGGCACGTGGAATGTTCGAACGCTATATAAACCAGGCGCGATCCAAACGGTCGTAGAAAATGCGAAACAATATAAAATGGACATCGTCGCGCTTCAGGAAGTCCAACTCCCACACCAAGTAATCGAAACCAACGTGTTTACATTGGCGTTTGGAGGTGCCGAGACACATAACCTCGGAACCGGCTTCATCATAAGCAATAAGACTACGCCCTATGTAAAAGATGTGAAATTTATTAATGACCGAATGTCGGTGCTAAAAATACAGGGCCCATGGTACAATTATGTACTTATAAACGTACACGCCCCAACAAAATCTACCGACGAGGAAACGAAGGACCCGTTATACGAGAACCTAGAGGAGGTATTTGATGGGATCTCATCAGTCGATGTTAAAATCCTCCTCGGGGACCTCAATGCGAAAATTGGAAAGGAAGATATTTTCCAACCAACTATAGGTAAAGAAAGCCTACACAACGTTCCACATGATAATGGAATTCGAATGTCAAAAGATCTGGTAGTGTAAAGCACGATGTTCAAGCACAAGCAAATTCATAAAGTCACATGGATATCACACGACATTTCTCATAGACAAAAGACACCACTCGAATATCTTTGACGTAAGGTCATATAAAGGGCAGATTGCGACTCCGATCATCTTCTAGTGATGGACAAAATCAGGAGTCGCCTCGCAGCAATCCCACACGGGCAGTCACGGGAGAGAAGCAAAAAGGTCGACATTGATAAACTAAAAGACCTGCGCAAAAGGGCTGAATATCAAGACGAACTAACGAATAGATTTAGCATTCCAGAGAATGGAAGCAGTGGGGAAGAGGAAGCCAATAGTGTGGACATTAAATGGACATCGATCTGCGACACAATCAAACAAACAGCCCAAAGGCTATTAGGATTTAAGAAAACAATTAAGTCCAAACTTTGGTTTGACGATGAGTGCAGGGCGAAGATCGAAGAACGTAAATGAATCATAGTGGTCCATTTAGAAAGATATGATGAAGTCAACGTAGAAAGATACGCGACGATTCGGAAAGAGACAATGCGACTCTTCAAACGCAAAAAACACGAATGGGAGAAGACTCGGATTGAAAAAATCCTAGAAAATTCTACAGCAAAGATCATCAGAGGTATGTATGCTGCGATAAATTCAATTAGAAATGGCTACTGAGGGAGAGACGCAAACGGCTGTCTGGTCACAGAAACAAACAATATCGTGACAAGATGGAAGCAGTACTTTGAAAACCTATGTACGCACCCATCAACCACAAATAAACGCTCCAGACGTACATATAGCCGAGTCTCAGATCCCAGAGCCATCTTTCAACGAAGTTGTAGACGCAATAAATCGGTTGAATAAGAACAAAGCTCCCGGAGTCGACTGCATACCGGCTGAGCTTGTGAAGCGTGGAGGAGAGGCAACCGCTCGAAAGATCCACCAGCTCATCAAATCAATATGGGATAAGGAAGTCACTCCAGAAGAATTTAAAACCTCAATAGTCGTCCCCATTTTCAAAAAAGGCGACAGATCTGACTGCGAAAACTATAGAGGAATATCATTGCCCCCAACCACATACAAAATATTCATAAATGTCATACTGTCGAGAATCACACTGTACACAGAAGAAATACTGGGAGACTACCAATGAGGATTCCGTAGGAAGCGGTCAACAAGCGACCAAATGTTTACAATAAGACAACTGCTGGAAAAGAAGTGGGAATACGGAGAGACGGTTCACCAACTGCTCGTTGACTTCAAAAAAGCCTACGATTCAGTCACAAGGCAAAGACTTTACCATATTGTAGTTGAACTGGGAATCCCGAAAAAACATGCCACCCTCGTTCAAATATACATGAACGAAAACAAAGGGCGAGTTAGAATAGAAAACCACCTCTCAGAACCATTTGAAATCCGGAACGGTCTAAAACAGGGGAATGGCCTCACACTATGTCTTTTCTTATGCTCGAGTATGTCATCAGAAAGGTACAAGACGACAACACGGCCGGATCATCCCTAAATGGGGTCGCACAAGTGCTCGCATATGCGGATGACATCGCCGCTCTGGGCGATAATCTAGAAACTGATAGTAAAAACTGTAAAATCATCATGCAAGCGGTAGAAGAGGTGGGCCTAGAAATAAATGAAGACAAAACAAAATACATGATTACGGGGAGAGCAGGTGGATCACTAGTTGAATTTAAAACCACAATTGGCGGAACGGTCTCTTTCGTTACTTCTACACATTGATCGACGTTGGTACTCCATTTCAGATGAGTCCTCCATTAGATTTTGAAGTGGTTCGAAAAAGTTAGTGTTTGAACACATATTGAATTTATCTAACACTTTATTATTAATCAGCAAAACTGAGATACAAGTTGTCGGTTTGAAAGTCAGCCAGGTACTCAATTTCATGTTTTGGTTAAGCATAATCATGCAAAAACCATAAATTGGGCTTCGAACTGTTACCCCATCCAACATATTCTCCAGATTTAGCCCCTGCGACTATTTTCGGGTCGAATAAAGAGGTCATCACAGAAACTAACGCCTATTTCGAGGGCCTTGAGGAAACCTATGATGTGGAAGGAATAAAAAAATTGGAAAAAATGCTGGATTAAATGTACGATCTAAAGGGAGACTATGTTGAGAAATAAAATGCTTATTTGCCGAAAAAAATATATTTTATTCAAAAAATCGCTGACTCATCAAACTACCCCCATAAATACTCAACAACTCGTATCGAAATTTACAATGTTTAATGAATAGCCATGAGTATAAGTAGGCGTCTTGGAAACTTCTCTACGTATATTTAATTTCGATTCGGATCGCGATTGATGAACGTCGAATGTGAGTAATTTTATATAAATTTATAATATTTTTTCTACATACTAAAATTTAATTGGTTTGCATATCAGTTTATTTTCTAATTGCATCTATATCATTCAATAATTTAAAATTTTGGCCCACGATTAAATAGATAAAATAGATATGTCAAACAAGCCATAATCCCCCCTCACCGCCTACATTCTTTGGATGAAAACTGCCCGGAATGAGAATTAAATAACACATCCCAGGATAAAAGTCACTGAAGTGGCCAAGAAAGGCGATGAAATGTGGCGTGCTCTGACTGATAAGTCGGAGTGGGAAGCGAAGGCAGCCAAATGTAGACAGGACTATCATGAAGCCATCCGTCAATTTGAGGCTAACTGTGGATCCGCAGCAAGTGGCGTCTCTGGTAGAAAACGCGGTAAAGCAAGTAACAAAACAGCGAAAAAACGTAAGAAGGAGGCGTCGGATGCTGAGGACGACGAAAAACGACTAAATACGTACGTAGTTTTCCACCATGTCATTTTGTCCCTTTACAGTATCCAGCTTTCACTAATTAACAAAATAAAATTACAAATTTATTGTAGAAATTTTACCGAATTATTTTTCATCGACTTACAACGTTGTCGACCATACAACGACGATTGTGCACGTATCGATGCTGGTGGCCATACAACTACTTATCAAACTATCCTCATAAATACTCAAAAACTCGTATCAAAATTTACAATATTTAATGAATAGTCATGAGTTTAAGTAGGCGGCTCCGAAACCTCTCTACGTATATTTAATTTCGATTCGGATCGCAATTCGACGTTTAGAATGTGAGTAATTTTCTATAAATTTAAAATTTTATTTCTAAATACTAAAATTTAATTGGTTTTCATTTCAGTTTATTTTCTAATTGCACCTACATCATTCAATAATATAAAATGTTTGGCCCCCGATTAAATAGATAAGCAAATAACAACCAAAATAGAAATGTCAAACAAGCCAAAACGCCCCCTCACCGCCTACACGCTTTGGGTGAAAAGTGTCCCGGATGAGATTAAAAAACACATCCCAGGGTAAAAGTCGCCCAAATAACTCGAAAACGGTGTGACTCTTACTAAAGTCATGTTATGTTATTAGGTAAGGAAACCCTCCCTAAAAGGTGAACACTATTTACAGCACACCCTGTATAATCTGACAAAAATCACCACAAAACGCTATACAATGGAACTTGCAATTTCACGTCACGAAATTATTCCCTTCGTTTACATGAGGTGACATTATTCGATCGTTGCAAAGGGTTTATAGCTGAGTAGCAACTTGTTCTAACATCTACTAGGGTATTAAATATCAAAAGATAAACAAATATGTTCCTCCCATCGAGCAGGTATTAATGCGCCACAGGTAATTGTTTCAAAACAATGTGGCGCACCGCAAAACCGCCCGAAATTTCACAAAAATATTGTTTTCTTTTTATTCTACACGGTTAAAAATATCTTAAGTCGATAAAAAATGATTCGGTAAAATTTCTACAATAAATTTGTAATTTTATTTTCTTAATTAGTGAAAGCTGGATACTGTAAAGGGACAAAATGACATGGTGGAATACTACATGCGAATATCGTCATCCTCATGATCCGACGCCTTCTTCTTACGTTTTTTCGTTGGTTTGTTACTTGGTTTACCGCGTTTTCTACCAGAGACGCCACTTGCTGCGGATCCACAGTTAGCCTCAAATTGACGGATGGCTTCGTGATAGTCCTGTCTACATTTGGCTGCCTTGGCTTCCCACTCCGACTTATCAGTCAGAGCCCGCCACATTTCACCGCCTTTCTTGGCCACTTCAATGACTTTTATCCTGGGATGTGTTCTTTAAATCTCATCCCGATGCAAATAAATTAAATGTTAGTATGTAGAAAAAAAAAATAAATTTAAATAAAATTACTCATATTGTAAATTTCGGTTGCGTTACGACCCCGGTAATGGAGGTCAAACCCCTCCCGATAAACTTACAAAAATTGACAATAAAGTGCTAGATAAATTCAATATGTGTTCAAACACTAACTTTTTCCAACCACTTCAATGTCTAATGGAGGACTCACCTGAAATGGATTCTACCAACGTCGATCAGTGTGCAGAAGTAACGAAAGAAACCGTTCCGCCAATTGTGGTTTTAAAATCAACCAGTGCTAAAGTGCGAAATATTTTGAATAACAATAAAATAGACTACACGTAATTAAAATCATATCACATGGACAAAAAATATATTCCCCAACAATGGACATATACAACAAAATTAGAACCGAACTCTTGCGGTTAAAATGCCCACTAAATGTAGTGTTATCCGGTTTAGATCTAATTAGCAATGCCATAATAAAAAATGAACTAGTTACACTCGGGATTGTGGGGGTTCTCTATACTACATGGAGAACCAACCCACAATTCCATATCTCATTTCGGCCGCTTTCAGCGCGTCATTTCTACCCATTCCCCTTATATGCTATTCATCTGAAATGAAATGTATTCCCCAAGGACGCATAGCTAAACTCATTATTCTATGAAGATAATGCATAATTGAGTTTAGCTATCATTTTCGCCATATGGCAATACCATTTCGCGAACCCATGATAATACATACATACTCTATTTTATTTCCACAGGAAATCGCATATTGTCGGTTAGCAACGGCATAGTCGGATCGAACGGCGGATGCTTCACCTTGCGACCGCTGAGGAAATTATTAAAGCATTTAAGTTAGTTCCCATGATCAGATTTCCCTAGCCAAGTCAGCGCCCTTTCCATTTTCTCCAGACACTTCATTCGCTGGGGATCAATGCTCTCTTCTCGCAGATGAATAGCATCAGCTTAATTTCCCCCTCCTTCACAGTTCTGTCTTCGTACAGATCAATGTACTCTGAGTCCACCACATTACCGAATTAAGTCAATGGGATTCGCTCAGAACTACATTGATTCTTCGCTTTCTTCGACCATCAATTCACAGATGTAATCCACCACACATCGACGAGCATGGCAATGAGAGAGTGTTGTGTTTCTGGTTTCAGGAAGCGTGTTTCTTGATCCTTAAAAGGACTAAGAGATCTCTTTCAAAAGTTCCCGAAAACCTGTCGCACAACAGGGTTCGTTGCCGTGCTTCCTCTGAATCCAAAGGGAAGAGCAACGTCCTTAGATTTGGCCTTTTGTCCTTGATCTTCTTTTGGTCTTCCAGGCCAGGTGATATTTAGTCAAATGAAAATTCGGGTTGTCTTCGTTTTCAAATTAAAGATATTTATTTTTTGTTCCACTGGGGTATCTCCTCCAGGGACACAATACGAATTTAAACTGCGGCCCGGAGATCACTAAACCATTCCTTTATAAAGGAAAAGCAATCGAAAATTGTATCTCAAAGATACACATTTTCGTGCAACAATCTCGATCTTTTGGATATTTCGAGCGAGATGTTGTGTTTACACAAGATAAGAAATCAATTTCTTGAATTCTTACGAAACCATTACGCAGATGTGTGAATGTATCTGCTTTTGAGTTTTTGTTTGTTTAACTTAATGGAATTTTTAGGATAGAGATAACAATCTCTGAATTTTGGATTTGGGTGATGCTGTGGAGCAAATATAGAACAATAAACGAATATTGGATTCGTTTATTGGGAATTTTAATTTTAATTTTGATTTTGGATTTTATTATGCCGTGGGGGCAAATGTTATGCGATAAACGAATGTTTGATTCGTTTATTGCGAATTTTGGATAATGTTTGGGTTTTTTCAGGTTTTGATAGGATTTTGGGTTCTAGGGTAATATTGCTGGGATTTTGGATTAGGAATGGCGGAAAAAGATGGTAGGGCTTTTTGGGGCACTACATCCCCCCCTCCTTGAAAAAAAGAAAATTGATCTTTATGAGATTAATTTTCTGGAAAATGGTGTGATTGGGAATAAGGATGATGGTATCGTGATTCCGTTACATGTGCCTGATGTTTTCTAACATAGTAGCTTTATGTATACAATATTTATTATAAATGTGTAATTTTTGTTCTTTGTTTCTTTTTTCTTAATATTTATGTATTCGTATTTATGGTCGTGTATCCAAGTTTCCACAATGGTTATATAATAAAATATTTTTTTTTTTTCTGAGTGTAAGGTTAATTGTAAAATGTTTTATAATTACATAAGTATTTGAATTCATTATATTAAATTTAACTTTTGGTTTTTTTTTTTGTTTTTATTTTTATAAAGTACTATTTGTAAAAGGATACTTTGTAAAAGGATACATAGATAAGTAAGGTTTTTATGGTTTATTCTTACAATTTGTGTATTACATCGAATTTTCATTGTTTATATACTCGTATAAATTTTCATTATTTACATATATTATTTTTGTTCTTTTTTTTTTTTGTTATATAAAAATTTTCTTACTTTCTTAGTATTTCTTAATTGAAAACTGTTTTGTATTTATATAAATATTAGAAGTTCTTATTTTAACATTGTTTTGTAAGTTTTGTTTTTGTATTTTCGTTTTTTTTTCTTCATATATATGTAATGTGTTTTTTCTTATAACCTAAGATTATTTATTATTACAAAATTTTGTTGTTGTTGTTTATTTATTTAAGTTAGTGGTGGTTATTTAAAACATGATATAAACTTATTTTATTAAGTGCGTTAATATTTGTTTTTATCTATATATTTATTTTTTGTGTTTTGTTTGTTTTTTTTTTCTTTTTTTTTTTGGTATTAGAAGTGTTGTATGCTATTTACAAAATTATTTTATTCGTATACAATTATTTGAATAGAAAAATTTTTTTTCGCAAATTTTTAAATACATTATCGTGGTATTTTGGTACAGTGTTACTTTGTAATTTTTTTTTGTGTTTACTATACGTGTATGCATTTATTTATTTCTTTTTTTTTTTTTTGTAAGGTTATCTATAGATATATACATTTTTTCTTCAACTTTTATTTTTCTTTGGAGTTTCTTATTCGTGATTGCCTAATCCACAAATAGTTTTATATTATTGTTGTGGACTATTCGAGTTCCTTTTCCTATTTTGAGGATTGTATTTTCTTCGGATAGGATCTTTACAATTTCGTAGGGGCCTTTCCACAGGGAGGTTAGTTTGTTAGGTCTTGAGTGATTCTTTAATAGAACCTTGTCGCCAACATTAAATTTCTTACGGCCTACTTTTTGGTCGTAGTATGCCTTAGATTTTTGTTTTTTCTCTATCAGTATTTCCTTTGCTGTACGATAACCATGTTGTAGTCGCATTTTTAATTCATTTGCGTAATGGTCGTAGTTATAAGTGCTTTCGGGGTTTTGTCTGAGAGAACTGGGTATTTCGGCTGGGAAACCATATAGTAATTCATGCGGCGTGTAGCCTGTATTACTGTGGGGTGTAGTATTATACACAAACATTGCGTAAGGTATCCAGGTGTCCCAAGTGAGAGGATCCTGGTTTACATAGTGGCGGAGGTATTCCACCAGAGTTCTATGGCTCCGTTCTAGTGCTCCGTTTGTTTGTGGATGGTAGGGTGCTGTGTTTAGTTTTCTCATTTTAAGTAAGGAACAAATGTCCTTAAAAAGTGCGCTGAGAAAATTTGCACCTCGGTCAGTTAATAGAGAAGATGGTATGCCGTGCTGGCAGACGATATTTTTAACGAAAATCCTGGCCACGTCCTTGGTTTCGGCGCTGGCCAGTGCGTAAGCTCCTGAGAATTTAGTCAGATCGTCTTGAAACGTTAGTAGGTATTTATTTCCATTATAACTGACTGGTAATGGTCCTACTATATCTAAAGCAATTCTTTCAAAATGTTTGGAGCTTGTTGTGGTTATCTTCATAGGAATTCTAGGATTTCTTCCACTTTTGTTTATCTGGCAGGAAGCACATTTTCGAATATACGCCGCGACGTATATATTTTTGCTTCAATCTATTGATTGTTCGGGTGGCTCCTTGGTGTCCTCCGAAAGGTGAGTTGTGGTATTCCGCGAGTAACTTTTGTATTTCGTTAGGATCTGTTAGAAGCTTCTTTTTATTGGAGAAAACGTACATTGTCACGTTGAGGTGAGCAAAAGTTTCTTTTAGCAAGTTATTGAGTGTTACTTTTGATTCGTTTTCTATGAAGGGGACTAAAATTCCAATGGAATTGAATTCCGGTCTTCGCAAATCTTCTTCAAATCAATAAGGGAACTCTTAGCGGTTTCCTGGTCGCTTAGGTTTCTGAAAGGCAATGGCAATATGATGGCGCATAACCCATCTTGCTCATGAAACGTAATTTTACCTACGTCTGGCTTGGTGAAGTTTGGGATTCTTCCTGCCAGGTTTTCTTCCTCGGCAGAGTCTATCAATGGGAGGATTATAATACGTAGTCCAAGTTTCTTCTTGGTATAGATGGACCCTGTTTGTTCTTGCCATACAAGATTGGTAGTATCTTTGTATGATTGTGCAGCCACATCTTCTTCGAGTTTGGCTTTACTTCGTGTGGTGACGAGGATATTATTTTTGATGGAATCGACTGGGGTAGTCATTGTTATACGGCTGAGAGCATCACCATTTGCATTTTCCTTTCCTTTTCTATGGACGATTGTGTACTCATACTCTTCGAGTAGAATTCTCCATCGCATAAGTCTGGATGTAGGATCCTTTCGTCCTATGAGCCACTGTAGAGAGCTATGGTCAGTTACTATTGTGAACTTTCGGCCGTAGACATATGGTCGGAACTGTGCTAATGCAAAAACGATTGCTAGTAATTCCTTTTCAGACGTTGTATACCGTGTTTCGGCGTCGTTTAGGGTTCGGCTAGTGAAAGCAATAGGTTTATCTTGTCCTATTGTACCTTGAGATAGGACTGCTCCTAACGCAACATTGCTAGCATCCGTGGTTATTATAAACTCCCGGTTAAAGTCTGGATAAGCCAGTATTGGTGGGGTAATAACCTTTCTTTTTAGAGTTGTGAATGCCTCGTCACAAAAGGCATCCCAATGAAATGGAACATTCTTCCTGAGTAATTTGCTTAAAGGTTTTGCCAGTTCGGCGAAATTAGGGATAAATTTTCTATAGTAGCCTACAAAACCGAGAAAAGATTTTACATCTTTTTGTTTCTTGGGCGTTGGAAACGTTTTCACCGCTTTAGTTTTTTCTGGATCTGGTTTTATACCTTCCTTTGAAATAACATGCCCTAAGTAGGTGAGCTCCTTCCTTATGAAGTGACACTTTTCTGGTTGTATTTTCAGATTGTGTCTTTGTAATCGCTCGAAAATTCTGGTAAGTCGGGAATTGTGATCGTTCAGATCGTATCCGAAAATTACGATATCATCTACATAGACGAAACATTCTATTCCTTGGAGACCCATGAGTACATTATCCATAAGCCTCTGGAATGTGGCAGGTGCGTTTTTAAGTCCGAAGGGCATTCGATTATTTTCGTAATGTCCGAAGAGTGTGCTAAACGCTGTTTTTGCCTTGTCTCTACTGTCCATGCATATTTGGTGGAAACCATTTGCTAGATCTAAAGTGCTAAAATACTTAGCTTTTCCCAGCTGGTCCAAAATATCTGTAATATTGGGCAATGGATATGCATCTCCGACTGTTAATTTATTGAGTGCTCTAAAGTCGACAACTACTCTCCACCGTTTTGTCCCATCAGGTCCGGCCTTCTTGGGTACTAGTAAGAGAGGGGAATTCCAAGGACTGTAACTTGGTTGTACCACGCCATTCTGAAGCATTTCATTCACTTGTTTGTGGATTTCTTGCTTCGAGCTATCTGGGAGGCGATATGGTCTTATGTAAAGTGGGGGCTTTCCTTCTTCTGTGATGATCTGATGCTCTATGGCGTCAGTGTGTGAGATGGTCGCCCTCTAAGTAAAAGAGATCGTTAAATCTGCGGCAGATGTCTAGGATAGATATCCTTTCCTCCTGGTTACAATGACGCAACTCTAGGAGTGATTCTAGCAGTTCAAGCCTATTTTTTAGAAGATTTTGGGTTTCGTCCGCCTTTAACACATTGTAGTCATCCAGATCTTCCCATCCGACTTCTATGTCGTTGGTGCTTACTTCTTGATCGGTGTCTAATGTGTTCATTAATAATACCTTTATTTTGTTGTCCTGTGGTGTTGTCAAACTATTACCCAGATATATCCCTGGCATGATCTCGGATTTTTTAATAATCAGTTCTTGACTGGATTTTTCTTTAAAGGGAATCTCCATTATTTGTTGAGATCGTGAATGCAATTTTATGTAGTCGACCGTGGTGTTTTGTTTTATTTTTACTGAGGATATTAGAGTTTCAGGTTCATGTTTTCCTGAACTTAGTTTTTCAGCAGTTTCCTTAACTTTTTCGTTACCACAAACTTTATTTAAATGGGAAGAGGAAGATTCAAGGGTGGTTGGTTTCGTTGTGTTTGTCACAGCATCAGATCCGGCCCGTAGACAAACGGATTCGGATGTTGACTCACGAACGGTGTTATCCAATTTTTCAAGAATGCCTGTATTATCCGTGGGAGACACCTCGTAAGGCGTGGCATTCTGAATATTTTCCTTGACCTCATTTTTGTTCCCTAAAAACTGTTCGAGTTCTACCATAGTTCTCTTCTTTACAGCGAATTTAAGGAATCCCATTTCAAAGTTAATGTGGCACTGGTGCTTCGTAAGGAAATCGCTTCCCAGTATGTCATCGTGTTGGAAGTCTACGTTGCTTCCCACTACAAATAGATTATGCTTAAAGGGTATGTAGTGCCTATTAGTTCTGAATTCGAACTCCCCCAATACCTTTCCGCATGTGCTGACCGTTTTCCCAGCAATGGTGGATATAGTCACTGGGTCTGAAATGTGTACAGATTGTTCAATATAAGGATTATCTAATTTGATCAGGCTGATGTCGGCGCCTGTATCGATAAGGAAAGTCGAGTATTGTTTATCCGATGGATTAAATTTTACACGTATTACTGGCTCCTTAAATTCAGGGCAGAA
The DNA here is from genome assembly GCA_963931805.1 of Microdon myrmicae. NCBI lineage: Eukaryota > Metazoa > Arthropoda > Insecta > Diptera > Syrphidae > Microdon > Microdon myrmicae. The sequence goes on along the minus strand of OZ007502.1, from coordinate 83,236,298 downwards.
AAATACGCGCATTTCAAAATTTACATCGGGGTGCGGTGTATATCGGCGATTGTCTGCACTCGAGAAGGATTGCCGTTGCTCGCTGCCCGAGTGAGTTCGTTTCCCTGTTGTGAATTGGATACCCTGTTAATGTTTTGATTTTGTCGGGTATTACGATTTTCAATGCGGGGCGAGTTTGTTATTGTCCTATTTTGAGACTGATTGGGCTGAGTTCTGAAAGGATTTCTACTCGTTGAAGGTTGGTCCTGGTTTCGCATATGAGCTAACCTGGTTCTGCACTCTGCCTGAGTGTGATTATACTTTCGACAGTATGTGCATTGGAGACGTTCAACCTCTGTCTTAATGCGTTGGGGGACGAAATTAGGAAAATTAGTGTTGCGATAGCAAGTCGCAGAAGTATGTCCCCTCTTGTTGCATGTTTGGCAAACAATTTGTTGGTTATTTCTAAAATTGTTAGTGGAAGTTAGCATTGAGTTATCGTTACCTAATCTTCGAGATTGTTCTAAAGCGTAGCTGATGGCTGCTTTTAAATTTGGGGCGTTGTGAGACTTCACCAAGATTCTGAGGCTGGAGTTTCGTATCCCATCCTCAAACGTATTTAACGCGAGTCTCTGATTCTCAGCCAGAAGATAAGTTCTGACTGCAGGATCAGGTGAACTAGCGTATGTGGCGCTGTCCAATTCATGCAGGTGGTGTGTGAGTCTAGTTGAAAATTCTTTCACACCCTCCTTGCTATCCTGTTTTGTTGCCACTAAGTTATTTTGGGCAGCAGACCTAGAGATGAGAGCTTTAAATTCTCCCTCTAATTCTGAAACAAGATCTTCCCAAGTCGAAATAATTTTATGTCTGATAGAATCACGCGCCGGTCCCTGCAATCTGGTTTTGACCACCCTTAGAATAAAGGACTTCTGATTGTCATCTTGTGCTTGTGAGAACAAAATGTCTCCACAAGAGACGAAACCCTCTAATTCGTCAGGATTACCGTTAAATATCGGCACGAGTCCCAGTATGTCACTTAATCCTATTGGTAAGTTCATTCTAGAACTCTGTTCGCGTGTTTCCATACGTACGGTTTCCGATATTTCGTCCTCGCGATTTTGTATGAGCTCGGGCTCAGGTCTCTGCGAACGCGTACCCGGTTTATTTTTGTCGCTCACGACATATTTGTGAAACAGACCTTCCCAAATGATGGTGAAAAGGGGTAGAGAACAAAGAGATGAGATCTTCATCGTTCCTAACAAGAAGAAAACACAAGACGAAAAAGCTTCTGCAAACTCGTTTAAATTCGATCCTATATGAGGATGTTTGTTCTGTTCAAAGTGAAAGAAATCAACCCTTTCGCCCTATGGAAAAAGTGTCTAAACTGTCGAGAGAAAAATATCCCAGAATAGATTTTCAAAAAATCGCAGATGATTCAGAGGAAAAATTCGACCCAAAGAAAACTTTCCAAAAAAAGACGCTAAGGACAAAGAGCAAGGATTTAAATTTTGTTCGTTATTGTTCAGCTTATCACGTAAGAAAAATCTTCCCCAAAAAGTTGAAATAATTTCAGGAAATATATGTATATATGTATGTGAATAGTAAATTCAAATATATCAAAAATCAAAAAATAAAAATCTAATTTATAGTTTATTTTTGTATGGGGTTTTTATTTTGTCCCCTTTTGAAGAATAAAATGTTGAAATTTAAAAAAAATGTGTATATGTATGTGTGTAAAAATTTTTGAAAATTTGTTAAAAATATGTTTTTTTTTTGTTTTTAAAAAATGCGTTTAAGAAGGATGTATTTAAAAATGTTCTACAAGCCTAAATAGTTGTAAAAATAAGTGGGTACTTGTCTTTTTTAAAAAAAATTTTGTAAAAAATTCTTTTATTTTCTTGTGTGTCACTTTGGGCACTTGTGCCTGTATATATATATTTTTCAGAAATTTAAATTAAAAAAATGTTCGGCTTGGGGGTTTATTCTTTATCCCCGTGTAAAAAGAACAATTAAAATAAATATTCAATTTATTCTTGGCGTCACCTTTTTGTTAACAATTTCAAAACTTTTTAAAAATGTATTTATTTGGGAGCCAATCACCAAGACAAAAATGACAAAACTGAATTTAATTTGAGTTCACTTTTTGTTTTATAGAAGTTACATTTATCACTTTGGGGAGCTCTCTTAGCCTCATAAAATTTTCCACTATATATTTAAGAAATGTAATCTTTTACCTTAGTTTCCTGGTTCGTGGTTCAGCTTTCTCCTGTTGGTGTTACCGCTGCTGTCTTCGCTGCTGGATCTAGGTGCTTGGTCCTGGTGTTGTGCTCCTAGTGTTATGCGGGACAAATTTTCCTGCTTCTCCACGGGACTCGTGGCCGTCATACAATTAACACTTTGCTTTTTCTACCGCCGGTGTCTAAGCCCCAGGCAACGCTTGTAAAAGTTTTACTTACTTTCCGGTGTCAGCCCCGGAATACGCTTTTTTTTAAAAATTTAAAATATTTAAATCACTTTCCGGTGTTAGCCCCGGAATACGCTTTAAAAGAAATTCTGCTTTTACTTTTGTTGCAAAATTTGTTCCTTCTGCAGAATTATTTCATCAGTCTGCATGGGCCTGGAGTGCGTGTGGATTGTTAGGATCCGCACCAGTCTTTTCAGATTTTCAGAGGATTTTCAGATTCCGCTTAATCGGGATGTCCTTCGTGGATAATTTCACCAGTCTCTCTTTGGTAGGGGATTGTTGGATAATCCCCGAGTCTTCTGTGGTAGGGGATTTTGGGTATCCCACGCGCTGCCACCAAAAATTTTTTGTTGTGTTTCTGGTTTCAGGAAGCGTGTTTCTTGATCCTTAAAAGGACTAAGAGATCTCTTTCAAAAGTTCCCGAAAACCTGTCGCACAACAGGGTTCGTTGCCGTGCTTCCTCTGAATCCAAAGGGAAGAGCAACGTCCTTAGATTTGGCCTTTTGTCCTTGATCTTCTTTTGGTCTTCCAGGCCAGGTGATATTTAGTCAAATGAAAATCCGGGTTGTCTTCGTTTTCAAATTAAAGATATTTATTTTTTGTTCCACTGGGGTATCTCCTCCAGGGACACAATACGAATTTAAACTGCGGCCCGGAGATCACTAAACCAATCCTTTATAAAGGAAAAGGAATCGAAAATTGTATCTCAAAGATACACATTTTCGTGCAACAATCTCGATCTTTTGGATATTTCGAGCGAGTTGTTCTGTTTACACAAGATAAGAAATCAATTTCTTGAATTCTTACGAAACCATTACGCAGATGTGTGAATGTATCTGCTTTTGAGTTTTTGTTTGTTTAACTTAATGGAATATTTAGGATAGAGATAACAATCTCTGAATTTTGGATTTGGGTGATGCTGTGGAGCAAATATAGAACAATAAACGAATATTGGATTCGTTTATTGTGAATTTTAATTTTAATTTTAATTTTGGATTTTATTATGCCGTGGGGGCCCCTCGATAGTATAGTGGTTAGTATACCCGCCTGTCACGCGGGAGACCGGGGTTCGATTCCCCGTCGGGGAGCCTCTGGCGCAAGACTAATGACCTTGCCCGAAAAAAAAAAAAAAAAAAAAAAAAACAAATCATTATGGAAAATTTAACAAGCCTCAGGACTGTTAAATAAGGCCAAGACCGGTTCTCGGTTGTAGTGCCAACGATGATGATGATGATTATGCCGTGGGGGCAAATGTTATGCGATAAACGAATGTTTGATTCGTTTATTGCGAATTTTGGATAATGTTTGGGTTTTTTCAGGTTTTGATAGGATTTTGGGTTTTAGGGTAATATTGCTGGGATTTTGGATTAGGAATGGCGGAAAAAGATGGTAGGGCTAACTACAAGAGCAGAAGTATGTTCTCTTTTGGTTGTCAAGTACAAAAATTAAATTATCCAATTTCATCCATTTTCGAACCAGTCATTTGATAACCATCACCACGGTCACATGCATATGCATACGCTCTCGTGCGAAGAAAAACGAAAGACATGTCTGTCGGCAGTTTGTGTATCAACATCCATTCCCATTACAGAGTTAAAAAGAGTTTGATTTTAAATTAGATCCATTCCAGTTCAGTTTGGTCAGTAAGTCTTCATTGTTCGATTTTATAATGCACACAGTTTTAACTCGTGGAAAAGCCACTTAGTGTGTTGGCGTGCCTTACATTTTGCTGCTTCATATCAACGATATTCTTGGATTATATAAATAAAAACAAAATAGTAATAAGTGAAATAAAAAAAAGGATAAACCTAAAAATAACTTTCAGTGCATTTATTTATTTCATCTTCTCGGGTGAACAATTTTCTTTCGGCAGATCATCGTTGGGTGAGTTAAAGGAACACTTGCCGTACGTCGGCATCCATACTTTTACCCCCCACAGGATTATGTGCCTAGATGTTAAAACCATCACATTAAATTCGTCAACAAAAGCCCTGTACAAACACTACTTGTACATCGTCTACATTCAACGCGGTACTATTAAATTAAATGAACTTAAACGTAACTACTCTATTTTATTTAAAACCATCGTTCGATGGGACTTCGAAAAACATCATCCAGGTAAGGTCACACAATGTCATAATTGCCAGCTTTACGGCCACGGCTCGATGCATTGTCACATAAATAGCTTCTGTGCAATCTGTGCTGGAAACCATAAAACATCCGATTGAAAAACGAATGAGGTCATTAAGTGTGCAAATTGCAGTGGGCCACATAAATCCAGCGAACCTGAATGCATTAGCCGACAGCAGTACCTAAGCATTCGCCGCAAATTATCCTCACATGGACGTGGACGTGGAAATACAACGTTCCTACAGCCTCCGCGTGATAAACATCAGCCACTGCCCGACCGATTCTACCATGATAATTTTCCTCCACTGCCACGATCTGTGCGTCAATCTTCACTTCCTTCATCCACCTGGGCTTCTGGCTTCCATCAAACCCAGCAACCTTCCAACAGTGATACGACACACACTAACAAAAATCAAACTGAAACTCTAAATAATGATAACTTGTTCTCTTTTACCGAGATAAACGCTCTTCTTAATGAAGTTGTAACCAAGCTTAGTGCTTGTCACACCAAATCTGACCAATTTAAAGTCATTACCTAATTAGCTATTAAGTATCTAAATTCGGAAAAATCATGTTAAGAAACTCTCTTAACATCATAACTTGGAATGCGAGAAGCATCAAAAACAAACACCATGCATTTTTTAATTCCTTGATAAATTTTAATATTGATATTGCACTTGTTTCAGAAACCTGACCGAAACAAGACATTTCTTTCTCTCATCTAAATTACATATGTTCTCGCTTAGACAGGGTACATGCTAGTGGTGGAGGTGTCACCATTGTTGTGAAAAAATGTATAGAACATACCTTGCGTCCTTCATTGCACCTTAAATTAATTGCTGAAATCAGTATTGATGTAACATTAAGCGATAACTCCAAGGTGGGTATTTTTTCGGTCTATTTCCCTGGAGGAAATGGAAACATTGAGACATCTACTTACTTTAAGCGGAATCTGCAAAAATTGTATACACTCAACACTCGAAACAAGGTAATTATTGATGGTGATCTAAACTGTAGACATCAGTCGTGGAATTGTCTTAGGGCAAACTGCTGGGGTAACATTTTACTAGATGTTACTGAATCCAGTCCGTTTTTCCATTCTTTATCCACTTCTCCCCATCCTATATTCCATTGACTGCTAACAAGAACCTCCTCAACTCTCAATCTATATATTACTAACATTCCAAATTACTCTACATTAAAAAAGAAATGTCAGCAGATAGGAACAAGTGTTGGAATAAACACCTTTCCTTTCTTGACAAAGCAAGCAAACCGTTCTGGAAAATATCAAAAATTATGAAAAAGAGAGGGTCAAGTATTCCTCCGTTTAAAGTTCACGACAAGTTGTTTATTTCTTCAGTGGAGAAATCGAACCTACTTGCTAACACGTTTAGTAAGAACCACTCCATATCTATGCATCTAAGCGACGCGTATATTGAGGCTGAAGTTGCTAACACTATCCATGTACTTTCTCAATCACCAGCTGAAAGTACTTACGCAACTAATATTAGCAAAGTTAAGGAATTGATAAAAAATCTAAATCAAAAAAGGTTACTGGTCTTGATAATATTAACAACAAATTAATAAAAGCACCTCCACCTGCTGCAAGTATCTAGTTAATGTTCATTTTCAACGCTTGTTTTTGGAACTGTTATTTTCCGGACTGTTGGCAAACAGCAAAAGTAATACCTATCCCGAAACCCGGCAAATCGAAGAACATCCCCGAAAGCTAGAGACCTATTAGTCTACTTAGCTGTCTGAGTAAGCTCTTAGAAAAAATCATTAAGGAAAAGATTGATCGTTTCGTGGAAGGCAATAAGACCCTACCACACTTTCAGTTCGGTTTCCGTAGTGGTCACAGCACAATCCACCAAGTCTTGCGCATTAAAAACCGCATAGCTGGTAAATTCATCGACAAGGAGTCAACGGGACTGGTTCTTCTAGACATCGAAAAAGCCTTTGATACGGTATGGCACGATGCCTTGATTTATAAGCTACTAAAACGTAACCTGCCAATGTCGCTTATCAAAATTATCCAAAGCTTTCTTCGTTCGAGAAAATTTGTTGTGAGTATAGGAACCGACAAACCCACTACTGACCAAATCCACTATGGCGTACCCCAAGGTGCGGTCTTTGGTCCTATATTATTCACATTGTTTGTCGCAGATTTACCGTGAAAGCATTTAGGTAGCTATGTTTGCGGATGATACGGCCATTTTCTCTTCGGGTGCCTTATTCACTAACGTCTACAACTCTTTACAAGCAGCTCTTGACAAACTAGCAGTATATTACAGGAAATGGAAAATAAAAATAAATGGTAATAAAACACAAGCTGTCTGGTTCTCGAGATGTAGGAAACTCTGCTACCTACCAAATGGCACTAAACTCAGTATGTGTGCAGTTGATATTGATTGGCCCGAAGACTATAGATATCTAGGTATTATTCTAGATAAAAAACTTATCTTCCAAAAACACATCACTACCACCATTGACAAAATAAACAAAGTCATAAGAGTTATGTATGCATTAGTGTGTAGAAAGTCAAAGCTTAGCCTCGAAAATAAAATTATAATTTTTAAAACCATTTTTCAAGCTGTACTCGTACGCTTGTACGGCGCCCCTGTATGGTGTAATTGTGCTCGCACACACAAAATAAAATGCAAAAGTGGCAAAATAAAATATTGAAAATGTTGCTGAATTTGCCATGGCATTATTCGACACATGAACTTCATGAGAACGCTTACGTTTAACTGGTAGAATTCCTTATTGACAAAACCAATCAAAACTTCTTGGTCAATTGTTCTTTTTCGGACAATGTTCTCGTTTTCCGTCTTGCGTTATCCTAAATCACTACATATGTACTCTGTCTATGAAAATTATATCGAAGTCATTACTATATAAAATAACCGGAAGCCAGTGCAATATTAGTGTAGTGATCCTAAATCACTACTTTCTCCCACGTACCTATAATCCCAATCCAATTGAATCATATGCGCGACAAAATTAAACGAAAGTCCATTTGTCGTGCATTGATTCAATTCCCTATAATTTGAAATTATGAAATGCGTAATACTGAATGCATTTCATGATTTCTGCTTCCGGGAATTAGTTCAAATAGATTTCGTGTATACTTCCGGGAATCCTATTCCAATTGAAGCACACACAATTTTGTTTGGGCTTCTTGGAATTTTTAAGTAATATTTTTAACAAATCTCTGTTGCCACAGAGTATAAAAGGGGAGTGCATTTTGGATCCTAGATGAGTTGGGAGCCAAAGGTCGAGACAACGGCCGAAAATTGAATAATTAAATAAATATAGTAAATAAAAAAATAGCATTTTTATTCGGCAACCCTGAAGGAAGACACCCCATTGAGGTAACAAAAAACTATTAAACAAAATATAACCCTACATTAGTCTTAAGATTCAAATAAGGGTTTTCTATTGTAGTTTTCCCTTAATTTATTATTTGTTATTCATTAAAATTGTGCTATTGTCATTATATAGATTTAAGATTATAGTTGTAAAGGAATCGCTATCCTACATCTCTTAAGTACTAGTTGTTAAATATACCATAAATGTAATTATCTACCAAATAAAATTGAATTGAATCTTCCTTTCCAATTTTCGCTTTCAGGTCACCGAGGATGATTTTAACAGCGAATGATGAGATTCCATCAAATACTTTCTCTAGGTTCTCGCATAACGACTCCTTCGTTTCTTCGTCGGCAGATTCTGTTGGGCCGTGTACGTTTATTAATACATAGTTGTACCGTTTTTACCACCGAGATTCGGTCACTAATAAATTTCACATCTTTTACATAGGGCGTAATCTTCCTGCTTATGATGAAGCCGGTTACGAGGTTATGTGTCTCGGCACCTCCACACGCCAGTGTAAACACGTTGGTGTCGATTACTTGATATAGGAGTTGGACTTCCTGAAGCGCGACGATGTCCATTTTATATTGTTTCGTATTTTATACGACCGTTTGGAACGTCCGAACATTCCACGTGCCGACGCGTATGTCGCGCTTTTTCCGTTTTTCCCTACGTCTTCTTTTTGCCGAGTCGGTGTTTTCTTGATGATTTGTGCCCTTGTGGTAGTGTCGGCTCATCACACTTACGCCTACCGGGTTTTTCGTTGGATTGTTTTGGATATTGGTTATTCAGTTTTGTTTCCACGAGTCTTGGGGTTTTAAATAGTCCGCCATATCAGAGCCCCTCTTTGAAATGGTAAGGTCTGCTTACTGCTCTAATTCGACCCGGTGTCAGAGTGGCGCCGTTGTAATACAGCCGGTATACCCCTGGCTGAAAACCATTTAATGGGAACGGTGACGTGTAACACCCTGGATTAGGGGTGGTAGATTTTTGTGTGTTACTCCTCGCTAGCCTGTCTGACATGAGTGGCCCTATTGTAAGCATATGCTTCCGTCAGCTTAGCTTGGGTGATTCATTGTAGTTTAAGCCCACGCACCACGTCAAGGTTTCTACCACGCGGCGGTAGGCATTTTTCATAAAATTATCTTAAAATATATAATATAATAAGAAATAATTTAGAATAAAAACTAATAAGCTCATTAATTACCTGTCAACTTGTGAAATGAATTTATGAAACAAATTCGACCCATAGCGATATAATTTTTTTTTGGATTCTGAAATGTTCATAAACTGCAGAAGTTTTTAAATTAATTTGCAATCGCAGTCCATTATTTTTTTTGTTCACTACACTAGCTCAAAAGTACCCGATGGCAATTCGCAAAAATAAAAATTTATAAAACGTCTTTTTCTCTTCACGAAAATTTGAAGTATAGTAAAAATTGCTATTTTCCATTCGAAGGGACAATTATTCAAGAAGTTTTAGCAGAGAAAATGATCATAGATGTCATAATGTGGACAAGCCATCTAATTTTCGACGACAAGGAATGGATATTCTGCAATGTTAAGAAAATCCAAATAACTCGAAAACAGTGTGGTCACTGTTTTGTTTTTCTGATATGTTATGTGGTAAGGAAACAAATACCATTTATATATGAATGAGCGCAATACCATTCTTACGAATTGGTATTTATATCTTTTAAACGTTTAAATGTACTGCTTGCATTTCTGGCAAGTAACACAGAGAAGTGTAATTACAATTACAATTAACTATAATTTCTAAAGGTACTCTTACACATACGGGTGGGAATGGAATTTATATATCAACATAGTAACCTCGAAACTGAGTACGTCGGATTGACTTTAATTTGGGAGACTATTAAATCTCAAAAACATCAAGTTTGACATACCACACAGGAAGAAAGAGAGACAAAAATGGAATTGCGTCGGTCTGGTATATTTAAATTTATTGAATTGGTGAGAAACTTCGTTGCGGAAACGTTTTTTTAATTGTAACTAGTATGTTTTTCTGGGTGCATATTAACCCTCCGAGGTTTGCTTAGTAGGCGTTCCAATTGCGAATTAAATGACCGTGCACATTTGTTTATTTTCAGATAATATCAATTGCTTGTATAATTTTGTGGGAAGTGGTGGTGATAATGTCAGAAACCCCGGAGATCGTGTGTTCTGCAATCGGCGGCTATATTATTATTTGTGCAGTTATACTTTTTGGTAATGTTTCCGAGTCTTACATGGATCAGTTTATATCTGATCCCGTTTTTAGGAATAGTTAAAGACAATGAGTTGGACAAAACGCTTAACACTATATTCTCGATTATTGGATGTATCTTGTTTATCATCTCTGGAGCTTTAGTTATTTATGAATGGAAGGATGCGTCCGATGAAATGTTTAAAAACAAGAAGATTATGTCATTTATTGCAGCTGCGTTGATGATTTTAAATGGCTTGATATTTGCTGTCGATTCCTATTTATTGTCGAAATCATAGTTTAGATACAGATCTGTATGCTATCGAATTACCATGTTGTGAGCTGTGCCGCTTTATCGACAGCTAGTGCTCTTCGTATTAAAACTTGAAAGTTGCACTTTATTCATTGTATATTCATTTGCATTATAAGTTAAAATTCAATTTTATTTCAATACATTGAGCTATACTAGCATATTTGATTTTATTTAATTGTCGACAGATGAGTGCTTGAAAATAAAATCATAATGATATCGAGAAGATTCGTAAATCGTTAAGAATGTCGATATGAATATTCAAAGAAATCTGTTTAAGGCTTCAGAGTTCATAGGTTCCACAACTGACCAAAGGACATGCCAGTTGAACCTGTACGTGCGGACGCTTATGGTGACTGAGGAGCGTTCGCAAACATTAATTAATTTTTGTTTTGTAGAATTTCAAGCAATAAAGAAAAGGTTAGCATAAGATTAGAACGTAACATATGCATCTATTTCTCTGTTATAAGTACTAGTAGTCGTTCCACAAATGAAGTTGATGAATGTAATCCGCGTCTACAAACATTTTCTCGCAATCAACATCATCATCATCGGCACTACAACCGGGATCCGATCTTGGTCTTATTTAACAAGTCTCTCGATCGGTCCCGATTTCGAGCCCATGTCATCTAGTTTGGTACTTCCAGGGTTTGAGAGTCGTGGTCTACCCCATCCCCCCATCACAGACAAGGTCTGGTGCGCTGTCTCCTTCCATACATCCCACTACAAAGGACTTTTCAGGCAGGCTCCTTTTCGCTCATTGGACTTAAGTGCCCCTTTAGCGGTTTTTTTGTGAAGTCACTGCTCGAGTATTCCGCCGAACACTGTTCACAGAATAACAAAACAACACCGGAGTGGATTTGACACAAATGAAACCCTGTACAAACCTTCTCTTTATAACTTGTTTTATTTTTATTTGCGATTTGTTTTTCTTTTGGGTTTTCACCTTTTATAGACAGGTATTTTTTACAAATTATTTTTAAGTACACATTCGATTTATTACACTACTTTATTAATAAACTTATTTTTTTAACATGTCCAATGGATTACACTTAGCTTAAGCTGCCTTTAATAAATCGGCGCAGGTACAACTCACTATAAGTGTTTCGTTTGGTTGGATTTTTGTTGTCTAATTTATTTAGTTCGCCACCATTTCGATAAAATAGTTTTACTTTATTAAACTGTCCGACGGTTTTTTTCAAACTAAACTTCCGGTTTTAAAGCTATATCTCATTTGCTCGATTTTGACATAAGAAAACTCGAGGACTTAATACACTCGAACGCGTCTTCCAACCACTGTACTTAAAATCAACAACTCGTCTCGATTCTCAAGTTGACTGTCTGCCTCGCGGATCACCTCCTTGATCGGTTTCTCTATGTCGACGTCCTCGGTGGGGTTCTCTCTGACTCTCGATACAGACTGATTGTCCCTATCCAAAAAATATCCTATTCTAAGTACTTCCTCGCATCTGCAAAAGAAAATCTTTCATCCTGTCTGCTGACGGATTTTCCCATCGTATCTGTTAGCAGCATAAAATTTCCCTTTTCATCTCAAAAGGAGAATTTCCCAGCGGATCTGAAAAAGGAGAAATCTTCCTCGTGATCATTAACATTACATTCGCTGCTGGTGGTCGGTATCTTTTGTTTTGCTTTTCATTACAGATCGGATGCCGCCGCTTATTCTCCGAGCTTTCGCTGGTTTTGTTTATCCAACACATTTGGCATGAGGAAAAGGGTCCCATGCAATTCAGATGGAATAGGAACCATGGAATGTAATTCTTTTGTTTGCCTTTCACTCATAAACATCTATCTGGGATAGTGTTTAGAGTTTATGACTCTATGGCTGCTAATCAGCGGCGCAACGAATCGTTTTGTTTGAACAAGTGTGCTTTAGCCTTAGATCATGCGAGGGATTTAGGTGCTAATTGAATTTAGCTACCCGAGAATGTATCCCTTGTTCAGTTTACTTACGGACATGGTATGTCATTGAAACATCGTGCAGATGTTCGGAATTGAAGATTGTGCATTTCTGGGATGCGCTGCATTTCTGCCTTTTCAATTGTTTTTGAATATGATGTGGTGACTGCGTTGCAATCCTCACTTAACCTTTGTTTCAGGTATGATGTATGAAACGTTGAACTCGATATTAGAAGCTTTTGGAACGTTAAGTTCCTTGCTTTTTGGTATCGGGTTCAACGTTGTTGCTTGTTTCAGGAATGGACATGACTCCTGGGACACGTGTCTGTGGGCACGTGTAATGAATACAGGTAAGTATCTTCCTTGGCGGAAGGACATCTCAACCTATAGTTGGTTGTGCGGTTCGTAGAGCCGCTACCCTTCCGCCCACCGGAGTCTGCCGAGCTTGAATTTTCTTACTACATTAGCTTTAAAGTAGATCGCGTGCAACTCATGGTTGTAGTGTCTCTAGAATTGTCCTCGCTCACATACGGGGTCAACAATTCTCCTTAAGACCTTCCCCTCGAACGGGGCTAAGAGTTCAGAAAGCCTTTTATTGAGCACCAGGTCTCGGATCCATACATGAGTACTGGTAAGACCATGGTCTTGTACAGTAGTAACGTGGATGTTCTGGATAAATTTCGGGATTTAAAAGAGCCTTGATAGACTTTGCTGGATTTGATCAGCCGTTCGCGTATTTCTTGTTCCAAATTGTTATCGGCTGATACTATTGACCCAAGGTAGTTAAAGGATTGCACTGATTCAAATACGTGCTCCACTACCCTGACAATTTGACCAACGTTAGATCTTCTCTTGGCAGATGTTGCCACCATGTAGTTAGTTTTTAATGTGCAGTTCCAGTTTTGTGCCGCCTGCTCAATCTGGGTGAAGGAGTCTTGTACAGCCGAATCGGGTCTACCGATAGCAAGTATCTGGCTAGACTTGGTGGCAATAGTCCCTCTAGTTGTAACGCCAGAGTCACGGATTCCTTTTTACAACGCCAGGTTGAAGAGTATGCAGGCCAGGCCGCCCCCTTGTCGGTGTCCATTAAAGATGTTTATTAGTTTGAACAGCAATCCCGCTATTTTTACTTCACTAGTTACGTTGGTTATGGTCAACCTACAAAGTCGTATCAATTTGTTTGGAATGCTGAACTCTCTCATAGCATTATACATGGGTGGAATGAAAAGTTTTCGACCTAACAAAGTTACAATAGTCTTCTTGTAACTCTACACACTTCTTCAAGCGACGTCCCCATCTCTCTAACCAGTCCAAAGAGTACTCGGCGTTTTTCTCTGCAAAATAACTGTTCACGAAGGTGATTGCCTCCTCATTGTCCTCCGAGCGCAATTTTTATATTACGGAACAAAAAGAAGTCGCTTGGGGCTAGATCTGGTGAGTAAGGTTGATGTTCAAGCAGTTCAAGCCGTAATTCGTGGATTTTCGCCATGGCAACCGCTGAGGGGTGAGACGGCACATTGTCTTGGTGAAATAAGATTTTCTTTTTCTGCAAATGTGGCAGTTTTCCCGCAATTTCTGCCTTCAGTTGCTCAAATAATGATGCGTAGTATGCTCCTGTAATGGTTTTTCCTTTTTGAAGATAATCGATTAAGATAACTCCATGCCTATCCCAAAAACCAGTCGTCATCACTTTCCCAGTCGAAAAAACAGAGTTTGGTTTTTTGGAGCCGATTCCCCCTTTGCAGTCTACTGTTTTGAGTGTGTTTTTGTTTCGGGGGTATAATGGTGTATCCAAGTTTCATCGACAGTAATTAATCGGCGCTAAAACAGGGATTTATTGCGCCTAAACTGCGCCAACAGAGCGTTGGAAATGTTCATTATGTTGCATAATAAACTCCGTAAAATTAAAGACAGGCATACCTTTATAAATTAAAGATATAACATAAAAAGCGGAAACATTAAATGGGACTAAATGCTTTTTAACCCACATTCCACTTTTAATCTACACTTAAATACTAGAGATTGCACAAACTTGCATCGTTAAGTTATCAATCTTCGAAGGGACAGTAATGGCGAAGATTGTTTTCGAAGGGTGGCGGAATGACGAGGAATGGAGGAGGAGTGAGAACAGATATCCTCCGAGAAGGAGGTTCTTTGTCACATGAAGCGAGCTTCTTTTTTGTTTTTGTTGCCTTCTCTTTGATTTTGTGTTGAGTTTTTGGTTTTAAAATGCATATTTAAAGAGTAAAGTATGTTAAGTTATTCAAGGAATAAAGAATGTTTAGTTATTTAAAGAATAACGAATGTTAAGTTATCCGGTTTAGCAAACTACCTCGTTTTTGTTTCGTTTGTTGGTGACCGAGGCGTATCCGCTCGAGAAAAGGAGGAGACAGTCTTTTGTTGAAGTCCCCAGGAATTGTGGGTAAGTGCGGTATACAAAGAATATATTCAAGGCGTTTCCAGAAACCCAGACAGGGGGAAATTGCGACAGCCGGCAAGTTTACCGTGGTTTCCCCGTTACCAAATCGGGCGACTGCCAACAGCACGTAACGGATCGTTACGCTGCATTCTGATGCCATGGTCATGTGGTAAATAGATAACGATAACCTAAGCACACACCGGTGACTGACCAGCCGCCACCGTTGGAAGTACCTGAATGCACAAACCAGAAGTAACCTACATTTTGACTCGGCCACTCGACTGTTTATGGATGAATCCACACAATTTGGTGTTGGTAAGAATACCCCAACACCTGACGCAGCCTTTTGTTCGGTTACTGGTTCGTCTGTGCCGGTTGCGGCAGATAACCTAACCACCCGGACATTTCAACAACGGACCAAGTTAATATGAATTCATTTCCTCATCTCAACTGTTATCACATTTCCTAAATGCCATAACCAACTGTAACCATTTCCAAGAATACAGCCATTTATTATTCAAATTATACAACAACTTATCGTTAACAAGATACAATAAATAGAGCAGCCTGCGCTCATTATACAACATCATTTCATATTACAACTTCATAATCCTGTAACAATTATCATCGTCATCATTATCTTCTCCCATATATATATTTCCATAACAATTGGCGCAGACATAATCAATCATATCAATTACCAAATCAAATAATAAAATCAATAACCACTTCCATTACAAATTTCAATAATAATTTACATTATCATTATATATATTTATGTTACAATTTATGGTACACTTCGAACACGTTTTTGGTCTAACGTAAGCAAACGTGACACCCAACTTTCTCATGGCTAAATCTTGATTTATTATGTGACAAACACGTTCTTTGGACATTTTCATAGTCTCTCTCACCTTAATTCAGTGGTCGTCTATTACCATTTCGTGAACTTTAGCGATGTTATCGTAAGTAGTTGCAGTTTTTGGACGTCCCGAACGTTCATCGTCTCCCAAGCTCTCTGGCCGCGTTTAAATTCACCTGCCCAAAATTTCACTGTGGTAAATGATGGTGCAGAGTCCCCATACATCATCATAATCATCATCATCATCATCATCGGCACTACAACCGGGATCCGGCCTTGGCCTTATTAGCAAGTCGTGAGGCTTGTTAAATTTTCCATAATGATTTGTTTTTTTCGGGCAAGGTCATTTAGTCTTGCACCAGAGATTGCCCGACGGGGAATTGAACCCCGGTCTCCCGCGTGACAGGCGGGTATACTAACCACTATACTATCGAAAACCATCAAAGGCGTATTGCCTTTCTAAAACAAAAATTTAATGACAGTTCGATACTCAATTTTGTTCATTTTCACAAAAACGACTCACTCAACCGACTGTCAAATAAAAACTAAGCATCCAATAAGGCTGAAATTATGGTGAGTAACTGTCAAAAGATGCACAACTATATTCAGTAGCTTTCGTTGACGAGTGCTGCTATATTCACGTTGAGGTCGGTATCTTTTCAGCCCACCATCGTTATGCTATGCTGTCGTGGGCGGTCTTAAAGTCTATAAATAGATGATATAATGGAATCTTAAATTCCAGCCTTTTTTTTCATCGCCTGCCTAAGAGTGAATCAATATGAATATGATCAATAGCTGATTTGCCTGGGATGATATTGACAAACGATGACTTTAGCATATGGGGCTATCCGATCTTGTAGAATAGTGGAAGTGTGATATCTGCCTTCTTATGTATGGGGCAAATTATTCCACAACGCCAATCTTCCGACATCTGCTTTTGCTCCCATACGTGCATCACGATCTCATGAATTGCATGATGCAACTCTGTCCCTCCTTTATTGATCAGCTCAGCTGGTTTGGTAAAAAAATGGGTGGCGAGAGGCCGACTTTGGCGAGATAAGGACAGATGTGTCCTTCACCTTGTCTCTGGCTTCTGGTCATCTCGGGATAACCAGAATCAAAAGAAGACGTAGGGGGGCAAAGCAGGACATATGCGTCGGCACGTGGAATGTTCGAACGCTATATAAACCAGGCGCGATCCAAACGGTCGTAGAAAATGCGAAACAATATAAAATGGACATCGTCGCGCTTCAGGAAGTCCAACTCCCACACCAAGTAATCGAAACCAACGTGTTTACACTGGCGTTTGGAGGTGCCGAGACACATAACCTCGGAACCGGCTTCATCATAAGCAATAAGACTACGCCCTATGTAAAAGATGTGAAATTTATTAATGACCGAATGTCGGTGCTAAAAATACAGGGCCCATGGTACAATTATGTACTTATAAACGTACACGCCCCAACAAAATCTACCGACGAGGAAACGAAGGACCCGTTATACGAGAACCTAGAGGAGGTATTTGATGGGATCTCATCAGTCGATGTTAAAATCCTCCTCGGGGACCTCAATGCGAAAATTGGAAAGGAAGATATTTTCCAACCAACTATAGGTAAAGAAAGCCTACACAACGTTCCACATGATAATGGAATTCGAATGTCAATAGATCTGGTAGTGTAAAGCACGATGTTCAAGCACAAGCAAATTCATAAAGTCACATGGATATCACACGACATTTCTCATAGACAAAAGACACCACTCGAATATCTTTGACGTAAGGTCATATAAAGGGCAGATTGCGACTCCGATCATCTTCTAGTGATGGACAAAATCAGGAGTCGCCTCGCAGCAATCCCACACGGGCAGTCACGGGAGAGAAGCAAAAAGGTCGAGATTGATAAACTAAAAGACCTGCGCAAAAGGGCTGAATATCAAGACGAACTAACGAATAGATTTAGCATTCCAGAGAATGGAAGCAGTGGGGAAGAAGAAGCCAATAGTGTGGACACTAAATGGACATCGATCTGCGACACAATCAAACAAACAGCCCAAAGGCTATTAGGATTTAAGAAAACAATTAAGTCCAAACCTTGGTTTGACGATGAGTGCAGGGCGAAGATCGAAGAACGTAAATGAATCATAGTGGTCCATTAGAAAGATATGATGAAGTCAACGTAGAAAGATACGCGACGATTCGGAAAGAGACAATGAGACTCTTCAAACGCAAAAAACACGAATGGGAGAAGACTCGGATTGAAAAAATCCTAGAAAATTCTACAGCAAAGATCATCAGAGGTATGTATGCTGCGATAAATTCAATTAGAAATGGCTACTGAGGGAGAGACGCAAACGGCTGTCTGGTCACAGAAACAAACAATATCGTGACAAGATGGAAGCAGTACTTTGAAAACCTATGTACGCACCCATCAACCACAAATAAACGCTCCAGACGTACATATAGCCGAGTCTCAGATCCCAGAGCCATCTTTCAACGAAGTTGTAGACGCAATAAATCGGTTGAATAAGAACAAAGCTCCCGGAGTCGACTGCATACCGGCTGAGCTTGTGAAGCGTGGAGGAGAGGCAACCGCTCGAAAGATCCACCAGCTCATCAAATCAATATGGGATAAGGAAGTCACTCCAGAAGAATTTAAAACCTCAATAGTCGTCCCCATTTTCAAAAAAGGCGACAGATCTGACTGCGAAAACTATAGAGGAATATCATTGCCCCCAACCACATACAAAATATTCATAAATGTCATACTGTCGAGAATCACACTGTACACAGAAGAAATACTGGGAGACTACCAATGAGGATTCCGTAGGAAGCGGTCAACAAGCGACCAAATGTTTACAATAAGACAACTGCTGGAAAAGAAGTGGGAATACGGAGAGACGGTTCACCAACTGCTCGTTGACTTCAAAAAAGCCTACGATTCAGTCACAAGGCAAAGACTTTACCATATTGTAGTTGAACTGGGAATCCCGAAAAAACATGCCACCCTCGTTCAAATATACATGAACGAAAACAAAGGGCGAGTTAGAATAGAAAACCACCTCTCAGAACCATTTGAAATCCGGAACGGTCTAAAACAGGGGAATGGCCTCACACTATGTCTTTTCTTATGCTCGAGTATGTCATCAGAAAGGTACAAGACGACAACACGGCCGGATCATCCCTAAATGGGGTCACACAAGTGCTCGCATATGCGGATGACATCGCCGCTCTGAGCGATAATCTAGAAACTGATAGTAAAAACTGTAAAATCATCATGCAAGCGGTAGAAGAGGTGGGCCTAGAAATAAATGAAGACAAAACAAAATACATGATTACGGGGAGAGCAGGTGGATCACTAGTTGAATTTAAAACCACAATTGGCGGAACGGTCTTTTTCGTTACTTCTACACATTGATCGACGTTGGTACTCCATTTCAGATGAGTCCTCCATTAGATTTTGAAGTGGTTCGAAAAAGTTAGTGTTTGAACACATATTGAATTTATCTAACACTTTATTATTAATCAGCAAAACTGAGATACAAGTTGTCGGTTTGAAAGTCAGCCAGGTACTCAATTTCATGTTTTGGTTAAGCATAATCATGCAAAAACCATAAATTGGGCTTCGAACTGTTACCCCATCCAACATATTCTCCAGATTTAGCCCCTGCGACTATTTTCGGGTCGAATAAAGAGGTCATCACAGAAACTACCGCCTATTTCGAGGGCCTTGAGGAAACCTATGATGTGGAAGGAATAAAAAAATTGGAAAAAATGCTGGATTAAATGTACGATCTAAAGGGAGACTATGTTGAGAAATAAAATGCTTATTTGCCGAAAAAAATATATTTTATTCAAAAAATCGCTGACTCATCAAACTACCCCCATAAATACTCAACAACTCGTATCGAAATTTACAATGTTTAATGAATAGCCATGAGTATAAGTAGGCGTCTTGGAAACTTCTCTACGTATATTTAATTTCGATTCGGATCGCGATTGATGAACGTCGAATGTGAGTAATTTTATATAAATTTATAATATTTTTTCTACATACTAAAATTTAATTGGTTTGCATATCAGTTTATTTTCTAATTGCATCTATATCATTCAATAATTTAAAATTTTGGCCCACGATTAAATAGATAAAATAGATATGTCAAACAAGCCATAATCCTCCCTCACCGCCTACATTCTTTGGATGAAAACTGCCCGGAATGAGAATAAAATAACACATCCCAGGATAAAACTCACTGAAGTGGCCAAGAAAGGCGATGAAATGTGGCGTGCTCTGACTGATAAGTCGGAGTGGGAAGCGAAGGCAGCCAAATGTAGACAGGATTATCACGAAGCCATCCGTCAATTGGAAGCTAACCGTGGATCCGCAGCAAGTGGCGTCTCTGGTAGAAAACGCGGTAAAGCAAGTAACAAAACAGCGAAAAAACGTAAGAAGGAGGCGTCGGATAATGAGCACGAGGATGAAAACGATTAAATACGTACGTAGTTTTTCACCATGTCATTTTGTCCTTTTACAGTATACAGCTTTCACTAATTAACAAAATAAAATTACAAATTTATTGTAGAAATTTTACCGAATTATTTTTTATCGACTTACAACGTTGTCGACCATACAACGACGATTGTGCACGTATCGATGCTGGTGGCCATACAACGACTTATCAAACTATCCTCATAAATACTCAAAAACTTGTATCAAAATTTACAATATTTAATGAATAGTCATGAGTTTAAGTAGGCGGCTCCGAAACCTCTCTACGTATATTTAATTTCGATTCGGATCGCAATTCGACGTTTAGAATGTGAGTAATTTTATATAAATTTAAAATTTTATTTCTAAATACTAAAATTTAATTGGTTTTCATTTCAGTTTATTTTCTAATTGCACCTACATCATTCAATAATATAAAATGTTTGGCCCCCGATTAAATAGATAAGCAAATAACAACCAAAATAGAAATGTCAAACAAGCCAAAACGCCCCCTCACCGCCTACACGCTTTGGGTGAAAAGTGTCCCGGATGAGATTAAAAAACACATCCCAGGGTAAAAGTCGCCCAAATAACTCGAAAACGGTGTGACTCTTACTAAAGTCATGTTATGTTATTAGGTAAGGAAACCCTCCCTAAAAGGTGAACACTATTTACAGCACACCCTGTATAATCTGACAAAAATCACCACAAAACGCTATACAATGGAACTTGCAATTTCACGTCACGAAATTATTCCCTTCGTTTACATGAGGTGACATTATTCGATCGTTGCAAAGGGTTTATAGCTGAGTAGCAACTTGTTCTAACATCTACTAGGGTATTAAATATCAAAAGATAAACAAATATGTTCCTCCCATCGAGCAGGTATTAATGCGCCACAGGTAGTTGTTTCAAAACAATGTGGCGCACCGCAAAACCGCCCGAAATTTCACAAAAATATTGTTTTCTTTTTATTCTACACGGTTAAAACTATCTTAAGTCGATAAAAAATGATTCGGTAAAATTTCTACAATAAATTTGTAATTTTATTTTCTTAATTAGTGAAAGCTGGATACTGTAAAGGGACAAAATGACATGGTGGAAAACTACATACGAATATCGTCATCCTCATGATCCGAGGCCTCCTTCTTACGTTTTTTCGTTGGTTTGTTACTTGGTTTACCGCGTTTTCTACCAGAGACGCCACTTGCTGCGGATGCACAGTTAGCCTCAAATTGACGGATGGCTTCGTGATAGTCCTGTCTACATTTGGCTGCCTTGGCTTCCCACTCCGACTTATCAGTCAGAGCCCGCCACATTTCACCGCCTTTCTTGGCCACTTCAATGACTTTTATCCTGGGATGTGTTCTTTAAATCTCATCCCGATGCAAATCAATTAAATGTTAGTATGTAGAAAAAAAAAAAAATTTAAATAAAATTACTCATATTGTAAATTTCGGTTGCGTTACGACCCCGGTAATGGAGGTCAAACCCCTCCCGATAAACTTACAAAAATTGACAATAAAGTGCTAGATAAATTAAATATGTGTTCAAACACTAAGTTTTTCCAACCACTTCAATGTCTAATGGAGGACTCACCTGAAATGGATTCTACCAACGTCGATCAGTGTGCAGAAGTAACGAAAGAAACCGTTCCGCCAATTGTGGTTTTAAAATCAACCAGTGCTAAAGTGCGAAATATTTTGAATAACAATAAAATAGACTACACGTAATTAAAATCATATCACATGGACAAAAAATATATTCCCCAACAATGGACATATACAACAAAATTAGAACCGAACTCTTGCGGTTAAAATGCCCACTAAATGTAGTGTTATCCGGTTTAGATCTAATTAGCAATGACATAATAAAAAATGAACTAGTTACACTCGGGATTGTGGGGGTTCTCTATACTACATGGAGAACCAACCCACAATTCCATATCTCATTTCGGCCGCTTTCAGCGCGTCATTTCTACCCATTCCCCTTATATGCTATTCATCTGAAATGAAATGTATTCCCCAAGGACGCATAGCTAAACTCATTATTCTATGAAGATAATGCATAATTGAGTTTAGCTATCATTTTCGCCATATGGCAATACCATTTCGCGAACCCATGAGATTTCCACAGGAAATCGCATATTGTCGGTTAGCAACGGCATAGTCGGATCGAACGGCGGATGCTTCACCTTGCGACCGCTGAGGAAATTATTAAAGCATTTAAGTTAGTTCCCATGATCAGATTTCCCTAGCCAAGTCAGCGCCCTTTCCATTTTCTCCAGACACTTCATTCGCTGGGGATCAATGCTCTCTTCTCGCAGGTGAATAGCATCAGCTTAATTTCCCCCTCCTTCACAGTTCTGTCTTCGTACAGATCAATGTACTCTGAGTCCACCATATTACCGAATTAAGTCAATGGGTTTCGCTCAGAACTACATTGATTCTTCGCTTTCTTCGACCATCAATTCACCGATGTAATCCACCACACATCGACGAGCATGGCAATGAGAGAGCAGAAGTATGTTCTCTTTTGGTTGTCAAGTACAAAAATTAAATTATCCAATTTCATCCATTTTCGAACCAGTCATTTGATAACCATCACCACGGTCACATGCATATGCATACGCTCTCGTGCGAAGAAAAACGAAAGGCATGTCTGTCGGCAGTTTGTGTATCAACATCCAGCAGAGTTTGATTTTAAATTAGATCCATTCCAGTTCAGTTTGGTCAGTAAGTCTTCATTGTTCGATTTTATAATGCACACAGTTTTAACTCGTGGAAAAGCCACTTAGTGTGTTGGCGTGCCTTACATTTTGCTGCTTCATATCAACGATATTCTTGGATTATATAAATAAAAACAAAATAGTAATAAGTGAAATGTAACAAAAGGATAAACCTAAAAATAACTTTCAGTGCATTTATTTATTTCATCTTCTCGGGTGAACAATTTTCTTTCGGCAGATCATCGTTGGGTGAGTTAAAGGAACACTTGCCGTACGTCGGCATCCATACTTTTACCCCCCACAGGATTATGTGCCTAGATGTTAAAACCATCACAATAAATTCGTCAACAAAAGCCCTGTACAAACACTACTTGTACATCGTCTACATTCAACGCGGTACTATTAAATTAAATGAACTTAAACGTAACTACTCTATTTTATTTAAAACCATTGTTCGATGGGACTTCGAAAAACATCATCCAGGTAAGGTCACACAATGTCATAATTGCCAGCTTTACGGCCACGGCTCGATGCATTGTCACATAAATAGCTTCTGTGCAATCTGTGCTGGAAACCATAAAACATCCGATTGAAAAACGAATGAGGTCATTAAGTGTGCAAATTGCAGTGGGCCACATAAATCCAGCGAACCTGAATGCATTAGCCGACAGTAGTACCTAAGCATTCGCCGCAAATTATCCTCACTTGGACGTGGTACAGGAAATACAACGTTCCTACAGCCTCCGCGTGATAAACATCAGCCACTGCCCGACCGATTCTCCACATGATAATTTTCCTCCACTACCACGATCTGTGCGTCAATCTTCACTTCCTTCATCCACCTGGGCTTCTGGCTTCCATCAAACCCAGCAACCTTCCAACAGTGATACGACACACACTAACAAAAATCAAACTGAAACTCTAAATAATGATAACTTGTTCTCTTTTACCGAGATAAACGCTCTTCTTAATGAAGTTGTAACCAAGCTTAGTGCTTGTCACACCAAATCTGACCAATTTAACGTCATTACCTCATTAGCTATTAAGTATCTGTATTCGAAAAAATCATGTTAAGAAACTCTCTTAACATCATAACTTGGAATGCGAGAAGCATCGAAAACAAACACCATGCATTTTTTAATTCCTTGATAAATTTTAATATTGATATTGCACTTGTTTCAGAAACCTGACCGAAACAAGACATTTCTTTCTCTCATCTAAATTACATATGTTCTCGCTTAGACAGGGTACATGCTAGTGGTGGAGGTGTCGCCATTGTTGTGAAAAAATTAATTGATGAAATTAGTATTGATGTAACATTAAGCGGATTAAGAGGAAATGGAAACATTGAGACATCTACTTACTTTAAGCGGAATCTGCAAAAATTGTATAGACTCAACACTCGAAACAAGGTAATTATTGATGGTGATCTAAACTGTAGACATCAGTCGTGGAATTGTCTTAGGGCAAACTGCTGGGGTAACATTTTACTAGATGTTACTGAATCCAGCCCGTTTTTCCATACTTTATCCACTTCTCCCCATCCTATATTCCATTGACTGCTAACAAGAACCTCCTCAACTCTCAATCTATATATTACTAACATTCCAAATTACTCTACATTAAAAAAGAAATGTCAGCATATAGGAACAAGTGTTGGAATAAACACCTTTCCTTTCTTGACAAAGGAAGCAAACCGTTCTGGAAAATATCAAAAATTATGAAAAAGAGAGGGTCAAGTATTCCTCCGTTTAAAGTTCACGACAAGTTGTTTATTTCTTCAGTGGAGAAATCGAACCTACTTGCTAACACGTTTAGTAAGAACCACTCCATATCTATGCATCTAAGCGACGCGTATACTGAGGCTGAAGTTGCTAACACTATCCGTGTACTTTCTCAATCACGTATGGCACGATGCCTTGATTTATAAGCTACTAAAACTTAAGCTACCAATACCGCTTATCAAAATTATGCAGAGCTTTCTTCGTTCGAGAAAATTTGTTGTGAGTATAGGAACCGACAAACCCTCTACTGACCAAATCCACTGTAGTACGGTTCGCTTCCGTGCTTCTCGATCAACGAGGAAGAGAAGCGAACGATTGTTGAATTCGGGTCCTGGGCATCGGCCAGGCCCAATAAAAATGCAGCTTTTTGAATCTGCAACTACTTTTATTATTTTCAATATTAAATTTAAATGATTGACGTCCTTAAACGTTGGACGCCAACCTAGACTCTGATCCTCGAATTTAAAATGCATCGCCCTTTTACACAAATCTTCATTGAGATTTGTATGTGAAAAATTGGAGAAAAGGAAATGGAATATCTATTTTTAGAATATACACATCTGGCTGCAATCCAGATGGAGATAAGGATTTTAGAATTGAGTGTATGGGAACGAAATGGATATCTTTTAATGTGTGTTTGTTTCCATATGAAGATATGCATTATGCTGTTTAGTTTTTAGGAAGGATTTGGAAATATTAGTATGGTAATTGAACAATTCAATTTGTCTAACATTGGATTGAATGTTAGTTTGGGGATGTGGATTAATGATAAAGTAGGTGGGTAGAAATGTATGTGGGAGGAAAATGGTAGGGCTTCTTGGAGCACTACACCACTATGGCGTACCCCAAGGTGCGGTCCTTGGTCCTATATTATTCACATTGTTTGTCGCAGATTTACCGTGAAAGCATTTAGGTAGCTATGTTTGCCGATGATACGGCCATTTTCTCTTCGGGTGCCTTATTCACCAACGTCTACAACTCTTTACAAGCAGCTCTTGACAAACTAGCAGTATATTACAGGAAATGGAAAATAAAAATAAATGGTAATAAAACACAAGCTGTCTGGTTCTCGAGATGTAGGAAAATCTGCTACCTGATCATCGAAAATCGCTTTATTGTTTTTCAAAATATTCCCCATGAAGATCTATACACTTTTGCATGCGTTTGAACCAATTGTCGAAGCACTTTTACCACTCTGATTGAGGTATCTCCAACACATGCATTCTGAATGCAGCAACCGCTTCTTCAGGTGTCGAAAAACGTTGACCTCTCAGTTTATTTTTTACGTACGGGAATAAAAAGAAGTCATTCGGTGCCAAGTCAGGACTATACGACGGATGACCCATCAAATCGATGTTTTGGGTGCTCAAAAATGCAGTTGTCGCAGCCGATGTGTGAGAGCTCGCATTGTCGTGGTGAAGAGTGATCCGTCTTCGGCGGTTGGTTTTCCTGATTTTTTGGAAGACAACTGGCAAACAAATGGTTGTGTACCACTCAGAATTGACTGGTTGCGACATGTCCAGTTTTTCCGAAAAAACAGGCGACCATTTGCTTGGAAGTGCTTCGTGCGCGAACAACTTTTGTTGGATTTGGCTCATCTTGAAACACCCAGACAGTCGACTGCTGTTTACTTTCGGGCTCATATGCGTAAATCCACGATTCATCACCTGTCACGATGTCATAGACGTGTTTCGAAGCACCGCGACCGTATTTTTTGAGCATTTCTTTCGACCAATTGACACGAGCCTTTTTTTGGGCGATTGACAAATTGTGTGGGATCCAACGCGAACAAATTTTTTTGACAGTCAAATGTTTATGCAATATTGAATGTATGCTGGTCCCACTAACGCCTAAGGTTGTTTCAATCTCACGATAGGTCACATGACGATCTTCCAATATCAGTTCGCGCACAGCATCAATGGTTTTCGGAACAACAACTGATTTTGGACGACCTTCACGAAATTCATCTTGGAGTGAACTACGACCACGATTGAATTCACTATACCATCGATAAACACTGCTCCTTGATGGAGCTTCATGGCCAAAAATTGAATTAAGTTCATCCATGCACTGTTGCTGAGTTAATCCACGCCGAAAGTTGTAAAAAATAATCGCACGAAAATGTTGACGATTTAATTCCATTTTTGGGCCGAGATGAATCTTTTAAGTTACTGTAAACAACACAAATATCGCTCGTATATCAAAACGTTCTGAGTGCGTATAACCTCAAAAATGTCCAACTTTACGACAGAGCTGTCTATTGCCGGATTGCAACGCTAGGGTTGCCAAATCCCGAAACATAAGAGGCTACCCTCGTATTATTCTCGATAAAAAGCTTATCTTCCAAATACACATCACTACCACAATTGACAAAATAAACAAAGTCGTAAGAGTTATGTATGCATTAGTATCAAAGCTTAGCCTCGAAAATAAAATTATAATTTTTAAAACCATTTTTCAAGCTATACTCGTACGCCTGCACGGCGCCTCTGTATGCTGTAATTGTGCTCGCACACACAAAATCAAATGCAAAAGTGGCAAAATAAAATATTGAAAATGTTGCTGAATTTGCCATGGCATTATTCGACACATGAACTTCATGAGAACGCTTACGTTAAACTGGTAGAATTCCTTATTGACAAAACCAATCGAAACTTCTTGGTCAATTGTTCTTTTTCGGACAATGTTCTCGTTTCCCGTCTTGCGTTATCCTAAATATGTACTCTGTCTATGAAAATTATATCGAGGTCATTACTATATAAAATAACCGGAAGCCAGTGCAATATTAGTCTTAAGATTCAAATAAGGGTTTTTTATTGTAGTTTTCCCTTAATCATTCATTACTCATTAAAATTGTACTATTTTCATTATATAGATTTAAGATTATAGTTGTAAAGGAAGTGCTGTCCTAAAACTCTGTAATGTATTAGGTGTACAACTTTTCTTCCGCCGCTTTGCAATAGATGGCTGTAGCGGTAAGTGGTAGTTGAAATAAATAGATCATAGATGTCATACAATAAGCTTAGGCATTTGTAAATATAACGCTATCGAAATATTAGTCGATTTGTGTCGCGTCAGAAAGTTATCCTCGATTAAACATGTCAGCTTACGAGCCAAATTCCCGTCATTTGCGGGAGGTTTTAATTTTCTGCTTTAATATGAAGATGTGGATTCGTATGCTGCCCGAAAGATGGGAGAAAGTAGTGGCCAGCGATGGACAATACTTTGAATCATAAATGTATAACCATTTTTTTACAATAAAGCCTCGAATTTGGGAAAAAAACGGCGGAAGCAAAGCTGTACACCTAATATTATCTACTTAATAAAAGTTGAATTGAATCGTTTTTATAATATTTTTAAATAATAACCGTACGTTACGTGTAGCGTGCATTTTGCCACGAGGAATTGTCAACTTATACTAAAAGCTAATGACTGCTAGTAATATTTCTACCATTTTAAATCTATCTGTCATCACTTTTTAAGCACGTATTGTTCTTATTGAGAAACCCATTATTTCATTTTAAAAATATGTCGTCCCTATTACAATTAAAATTTGCAATTTATGCAATTTATTATTTACCAGGTGTACCACATCAACAGTTTCGCCAGGTTTTAGAAGTTCGTGATACACCACCCCCTTCTAATCCCACTAAACACAGAGCATTGTCTTTTTTCCGAACCGATCAGGCTTTGCAGTCGATGTTGACGCTTCTCCTGGATGTACCCATGATTTTTTGCGTTTAGTGGTTTTTAACATAAATCCATTTTTCATCACCAGTCACAATCCGATGCAATACTGACTTCAATTCGTGTCGTAGAAGCAACGTTTCACATGTGGTGTTTCGCTTTTCCATCTGCCTGTCATTCAATTCATGTGGCACCCAGTTTCCACACTTTTGGATCTTTCCCATAGCTTTTAAACGGTCTGAAATTGTTTGTTGTGCAAGTTTAACATTTGTGCCATTTGTTTTTGACTTAAAGTGTCATCTTGATCCAATATTGCTAGCAATTGTTGTACAATGACTTGATGCATACTAAATATATTTGACAGATGTCATAGCAACCAAATAAAAAAAATATATAAGGGTTCGTTCACAACAAACGTTCCCTATCGATACATTTGTATCTTGACGCTCACTTCACACCGGTACACCTGGTATAGTTAATAAAATATTTTAAATTCATATATAATTTAAATTCATATATAATTTAAATTCATATATAAGATATTTAAAATTCATATAGGATATTGTAAATTCCTATTTCTATCATTGGCCGGCATTTCAATATGATATGATATGGTGATTGCAACTCGTCTCCCTTGAGAGATGTTTGGTTGATCTCTTTGTATTATATTATAACCCTTGTGCCCTAGGTTATGCCTCTTATTTAGCTTTGTCTCGCTAGCAAGAAGCACCTCAGGGTTTTCATCCGCCAGCAATTTGAGTGGCAGCAATAGGGTGGCTCCTTCCTCGATTCTAATCGGCGAACTCACATTTACAATAAGGGTGTTAATCATTTTTCTCTTGGCGTGCTTATAATCAAGGGGAGTTTATTTGTGCTCGGCAACTGTGAATAAATCCAGTTTAGTCTCGTCCCTTGTTCCTATGAGACCACGGTTTTATGTAGGTTTGAATATCTTACCGTGCTACAGAAGCTGTGATTGTGACAATGTTCGGTTGTACAGTGGAGATAATTTTTTCCATTCTCTTTGGATGCGGCATTTTTACCTACGTGGATAAATCTGCTGGAAATACCACCGAGTTGGCAGAAAAGAAATGAAATAAAAAAAAGGGAAACGTTTTTTTTCCTTTTTTTTTTCTTTTTTTAAAATTAAAACACAAAGCATCGACTCTGTATTGATCGTAACGAAATAACACGAACGGCTAATTGATATCCCGCTCCGCAGAGCCTTTTAATGAAGACTATAATTCCATATCGCTCAATAGTTCTTATTTTATAATAAGTTTTTGTTGATGTGTGGAGGTGCACAATCAACGCGCCGAATATTAAGACTTCGATATTCAAACTGTCGATGGAAAATTTGCTTAAGTCTCTTTTCTTGATTCCCCTAATAAAATCGTTTATGAATATCGCTATACACATATCCTTGAAACTTCTGAATTTATCATAAATCGAAGTTGGATATGAAATACCTATTATTTAGTCCTTTAGTAACATTCAATCTGAACTTTTAACTAAATTTGAATTTAAAATGTACAAAGCTATTATTTTGCAGCACCTGCTATTCTTACAGATTGTGAAACAAACATTAATATATATAGTATACATTGCCATAGATCATTCCTCGTCGTCATCAATACAGTAGGTCTGCACACAGTCTAGGGCATGCGTTAGTCCATTGCATGTCATCAAAATTCCGACCGTCGTTGCTATTCGTTTTCGCTGAAGGGGGATAGAAGTCTTTATATCCTTAAATTCTACGAGAACAACTATTCCACAAAAAATGTATAGTACGGCACCAACTATACAAAAATGAAAATTAGTTGCCTTCTCAATCGGTATATCCCAGATGTAACCTGCAAAATCTTGAGCTATATTACAACTTTGTCTAAACTATGCACCACCACTTACCGAAAAGTAGAACAG
Source organism: Microdon myrmicae (assembly GCA_963931805.1). Lineage (NCBI taxonomy): Eukaryota > Metazoa > Arthropoda > Insecta > Diptera > Syrphidae > Microdon > Microdon myrmicae. The sequence continues at coordinate 83,206,030 of OZ007502.1, read as the reverse complement.
TGGGTATTATGGTGTAACCTCCGAATGTACTACTTACCAAACAAGGATTCCTAGAATCTCCTAACTTTTCAGACATAAGAATGATGGCAAGTGAAAGACCCTACAAAATGTACATAAAAATATTTCTATTAGAAATTCATGATGAATTTTAAATTAATAAATTTCAAAATGTTTGAATGTCGGAACTTCCAGTACGTAACAGAATGGCTTCAGTGTACGCATCAAGGCTGGAGCGTTTCTCTCCAGACATTTTCCGGCGAATACCCATCTGTTACTATTAGATACCCAAATCCACTCTGTTGCATCGGAAAATAACAAATTAAAAGTATAAAAATTAATAAAAAAAACTTATGGAATAAAAGAAAAACAAAAAAATAGTGGGCCTTGAAAATAAAAACCAAAAAAAAAAAGAAAAAAATTAAATATTCAATCTACGTAAAACTTCCGAACCAACCCGAAGTACAAAACTATTAGAAACAGGAAAGATAAATAGGAAAAGCAAAAGTTCACAGTAGGGCAATTGTTGGAAAAGGAGTGGGAATACGGAGGGACGGTTCACCAACTTTTCGTTGACTTCAAAACAGCCTACGACTCAGTCGGAAAGCAAAGACTTTACCATACTCTGGTTAAGCTGGGAGTCCCAAAAAAATATGCCGCCCTCATTCAAATTTGCATGAACGAAAATAAAGGGCGAGTTAGAATAGAAAACCACATCTCAGACCAAAACAGGGGGAAGGGCTCTTGAAGAGCTCGACGGAGGGAGAGTAAGTCATTTTCATTTTCATTTTTACAACATTTTTTATTTTTCTTTTTATATTCTTAATTTCTAAATTAAAGGCTAGACAAAAAATGCTTAAATTCTGGCTTCATTATCTTATATAATAACTTACTGGTCCTTCGCAGACGCTCTAAGCTAAACATTACTTAACATTTGTATAATTTACCTTTCGGCGACAGAACTTTGTGGCAGTACTGATAATTCGTTGAAATACAAAGAAAAATTTGAAAAACTTTGTCAATTTTTATTTCTTGTTTTTTTTTTCTTAAAATTTAACTTACTTAACTTACCTACGTTTTTTTTTTTTTTAATTTTTATGTAAAAGCACTTAACCTAACTTAACTTAAATCTTATACTACCCTAATTCTAGAAAAGCTAAGTCTATGTAAGCTAGCTGATGATAGTATGATTCTTTACCGACTTTGGTACCCAGTTCTTTATATGCCATTCAACCACCAGAACTGTTGACGCTGTCTAATACTATCGTCCTGGTCTCTGTGGGAGATAGCCCTACTGAAGCGCAGGAGCTCTTCTTCGGTGCGCGCTACTTCGCGGTCGTAGCACAATCGCCCGTCTACAGATGATCTACTTACATGATAGATCAGCGGAATTCCGGATCTACCCTGTATAAGCCCTTTCATATCCAAGTCAAGGAACGCCTCTGGTGGAACAAAGCCGTTGCGACGCACGCTCTCATAGTACAAGGTGTTTAGATAATAGGCCCCGAAAATTAGGTCATTGGACGAGCTTATTGCTCTCGCAATATGTCCTCTGATTAATTTAATCATAAAATTATCCACCCTATTTATGTACGCTTCATTATATAAAGTCTCATTTGAGTAATACTTTTTATAGTCCGATTCCGGTGTCCGATATAATCTGAGACAACTTCTGAGACACTTTCTTTCGAACACCCGAATCTTTTCCATCAAATTTGGACCTATGTTGAACCATACTGGGCAACCATATATGAGCATTGGCCTGATTAGCGTCATGTAGCATATGACTTTTACCTTGCTGTCAAGTTGGCTACTGTGAAATAGCCTCCTTGTCATAGCAAAAGTTTTCCTCGCTTTGAGCAAAGCAGCCTCTACATGTCTGTTGAAATACAGATATTGGTCTAGCCAGATGCCCAGGTATTTAACTAAACTCTTGGTTTCCAGTTTATCTCCATGCGGTCCCACGATAACTAGCTTTCGCCAGTTTTTCCTTGTGTCGTACGTGGCTTTATATAATGGAGTTCTAAATAGGATGGCTTCACATTTCTGGAAGTTGATCTTAAGTTTCCAGTCATCGCAATAGCGCTGCACTTTGTTGAAGTCTCGCTGTATTAACCTATTTATGATCGCAACTTTCGGAGCTGTTCTGTAAATTATGAGATCGTCTGCGTACGCAATAGCCTGCGGAAGTACTTCTAATAAGTCGCTAATGTAAATGTTAAAAAGAATTGGAGAGAGTACCGCGCCCTGTTGCAAGCCATTCCTGATATTATACGTTTTATTAGAGGTCACATTACTACTTTTGACCACGAACCTCCTGTCCTTTAACATATCGTAAAGTACATATAGTAAAGGCTTATGTATGCCATATCTGACCAGTTTGTAATACAACCCTTCGATCCAGACGGTATCAAAGGCTTTCTCCAAGTCGATCAGACAGGCACCTGTGCATTGGTTCCTACATTTATTCCATTGTATGTCGGAGACCAGTTTAGCTGCGGCATGTGTGGTTTCATGACCCGCCGTAAATCCAAACTGGTTATTTGGAATAATGCTGTTGTCGTCTACCCATTTTACCAGAGCTTTGTTGATGGTTTTTACAAATACTTTACTGATGCTTGGGAGTAAACTTATCGAACGCATGTTCATTGGGTTTGTGCAGTCTTTGCCCTTTTTTGCGATGGGCTGAATGATAGCCGTTTTCCAACGCGTGGGATAATATGCATTATTCAACGCGTTGTTAAACAGGACCGTGTATATATCTATTGCCATTGGGGGCAGGGTCTTGAGTACGATGTTAGGTACTCCATCTATTCCCACTGCCTTTTTGCTTCTTAATGAGTCGAAGATACTCTGGATTCCTTCCCTTGTTATTAGAAAGCCATTAGCCACTACACCATTGGCATTAATGTCAATTGACAGATTATCTTCACTGAATTCCGTAAAACCCGGATTCTCCGATTGCCAAAGTGAAATTTCATTCCGGAGGTGCAGGTGATTGAGTAGAACTCTGTCCTCCAGGTCGTGATTTCGGTGAATGCTTTCATTCACCTTGTACATTTCCTGAAAGAGAGCTCCCACAGCGTTCACCTTTTCCAAAGGATCTTCGATCACGAAGAGCTCACTATTGAGGATAGCGTTCTCCGTATCTATGCCAATGTTGGTTAGCAGCTGCTTGTTTACCTCAGTACGTGGAATTTGGAGACACTGAATCTCATTTTGATTATTTCTCCTGAATATTTTATTTATTTGTGGGAACATATTCGGGTTATTAGTTTTTATAGCTCGAATTCTGTTGTTCCAATACAAATTTGTTGCTAATCTATAGTTAGCTTTAAGTAATTGTTGGAGGTTTTTTAATCGGGATTTCAGTGATATTATCTCCTGGTCTTGTCTGTCTGTAAACTGTCTGTGTAATTGTTTTAATTTCGATAGCAGTCTGCTCTTTTTCTTGTGGAGTGCGTTTATTGTTGCGTTTCTGTACATGTTAGTGATCTGTAACTGTTGTTTTGGGAATTGTTTTGTCCATTGTTCGTTTTACGGTTTCGTCCATTTGTTGAATGTATTTGTCGATTTCGACATTAGTCAGGTTTCTGTTTACTGGCAGATTCAAGTCATTCGAACGCAGTTCTCTTGTTAATGATCTGGTGAACCGCGGCCATCGCATTGCCCCGTAGTTATAGGGTTGCGGGATCACGAATTCCTCCAGATCTGCGAGCTCGTTCGGAAGCTCTATTACTGCTGTGAATGCACAGTGGTCACTGTCGTATTCAATTGTCCGTAAACAGTTTGTATTTCGTCTATTGGTGTTAAGTAATCTCAGTCGTGAGTCGATTAGCAAGATATCTAAGAACGATCTACCTCTAGGGAACGATGGATATTCGGTAGCTAGCAGGTCAGTTCTATATTCAATATGAAACTGATCTAACCAGCCAGCCAACTGATTTCCTCTGGCATTAGGTATATGATTTCCCCAATTTCTATGCTTGGCGTTCATATCTCCCCCTAGGATAAAGTAATTTTTGTCCAGGTGCAATTGTAAGCATCGGAAGGGAGTCTCTAGCTCTGCTATAAATAGATTATGTTGGTGCTCCTCAGGTGCGTAGACCGCAATCGCATACAAACACCTTCCTTGCTGAAGGGGTATGCGTACGATACAGGCTTCCAGCACCCGGAACCTGCGCACTTCTCCACTATATATAACTTTATGAGGGATCCCTTTTCTAATAAAGATTGCGACACCCCCCCCCTTGAGAGGAGTTAGGTCGGTCTCTTCGTATAATATCGTAGTTTTTATGCCATATCTTGTGTCTCTGGTTTAACTTTGTTTCCCCCGCCAGAAGTACATCAGGCTGTTCAATTTGCAACAGGTTGAAAAGATTGGCTCTTCTCTCAGTTCTTATTAGTGAATTTACATTCACGACAAGAGCTTTTATTGATGTTGTGGTTAGAGGGTTTATATTGACTTTTTGTTTAGATTGGGCAAGTACGAATAGATCTCGTTTATTTGGTTTTGCAGCTGTGTCATCTGTCTCTGCAGATTAAGCAGAACCGTGATCACGTCTGCTTGCGATGTTGTTTCAGTCTGTGCGGGAGTATTTGTGGCTACCAATGTTGTAGCCTGGTTTGATGGTCTCCCACCTGACGCAACTTGTGCGTACGACCGCTGCAATGTTACGGGCATTGTTGTAGTACGAGCTGGCTCTGTGTTTTTTTGCCGAGTCACACTTCTTGCCATTATTTCTCGGAATTTAGGACATCCTCGATAATTAGCGGGGTGTCCCTCATTCCGGCACACTGCGCACTTTAGAAGGGCTTTGTCTTATACCCTTTCTTTTCCCAGAGGGCATTCTTCTGCCTTATGGTCTTTTCCGCATTTTACGCAACGGCGCTGCATTTCACAGTTCGCCGCCGCCTGACCAAACCGTTGGCAGCGGACACATTGCAGGATGTCTCTGCCTTTTTTTAACTTGTCCCATGTGACACTTTGATGATCCAAGACTGTAATAAGGGAGAGTAAGTCCTGGGGCCAGTATGCCGGGCGTAGAAGAGGAATGGACACGCCTTAAGAATCCTGTCATTAGTACTGCCAACTCCATCTTAGGCAGTAGTCGTAGAGGTCGGAGCGACTGGTTTGATGATAAGTGCAAACCAGCGACTGAACGTAAGAATGTTGCATACCGGGCAATGCAGCAGTCTCATAGGACTGTTGAGGTCCGGCGCCGTGCTTCCTCGGTTGAGGGAAGAGCGGGGACCTTTTATTTTTAATTGCTTAATTTTGTAAAACCTTTCTTTTCGGTATTAGACATTCCTCTATCACCGATATCCAAAAATTCGTTATAGACAGAACCATCGATTTGAAATCATCGACTTGTTAATGTATATTTGAATTAATAAAAAATCAACGGAAATTGTGTTCACAGCTATCAATAAATTTTTCTTTGACAGTCCTCACTTCCAAATCTCCTCTGAACTTCCTCTATTCTATTTTTTTCTCTGACTTTTAACAACAACTCATTTGAACGAAAATCCAAGTTGCTATGTTTTCAATAAATAAAAAGGTGCAGGTTATTAAGTGTGCTGTAACTGGTAATATTGTGAATGTTTATGAATGGTATGTATTAAGTGAGAATGTAATATATGTTAAGTGAAGTTTTTAAGGATGTGTTAGGAGATTCAGTGTTAAATTTAATAAGGGTAGTATTCTGGAATACAACAGGACGCGGGTGCGTGCGGAGAAATACAAGGCGCTCAGAATAAAAAAGGCTTTGGCGGTAAGGTTTGTCAAAGTCACTACGGAAAGATGCTGGAGTGTCCCACCGAACACTGCTTAACATAGAAGAAAACACACCAGCGGAGTGAACACAACAAAACACGGAAAATTCGTTTCTGTAGATTTTCTTTATTGTTTTCCTTTTAGTATTTCCTTGCACAACACTTAGAACTAATGAACACGATCGTACTAGCGAAACACACTCACATACGGATTTTAAATGTTCAGGTGGATTATCCCCGTTTCTACATGGACTAAGTTCTCGATTCTTCGATTGGGAATTGATGCGATGTTTCACTACTTTTCTTTCGCGCAACTCAAGAATGCAATTCGAATCAATGCGGTATCCGGCACGGGTGCGCTTTTGTTCGACACAAAAAGTATTGTTAATTTCTCGTGTTGATTTGATGTCGTATTCGCGATAAATTCTCTTTAGTGTGACTTTCGCGATTTATTTTCAATACGTTGCGCGGCGCGTACCGACCTCCTCGGTGGGGTTCGCTGTCCTCTGCTCGTTATAACCTAGTTGTCTCGTCGACGATCGAAATTAGACTGCCCACACAGATACCCAGATTCAAAACTGGTATCTGTATCTATACGGAAAAATTTCCCTATTTGCTCCGCTAACAGAACTTCCGAATTTCTGTTAGCAGCATGTTATCACGTCCAGGGGTGATTTTTCATTCATGAAAGAAGAAACTCGCTCATCATCGAACATCATTATCACTATCCGTGGTGGTGGTCGAAATTCAGTTCAACGGTTGTCGATTGTGTGTCGCCTTATTTACATAACACATCTGACGCGCAGGCCGAAAGATATCCTGCAATTTGAATGGACGTATGGTTCATGGGTTTTGTTTGACTTTTGTCAATACACCCGAAATCAATTAGATCTTTCTAATGGGTGTGAAATACAAAAAAGCACCGTGCGATAGGAGTAGGTCCCTTGTAGGTTTTAAACCTCATACATTTTTTCGAATTATCTCGTTGAGATAATTACGGTTGCCGTTTCTTTTGTTTGCAGATAGATTTGGTGGTCTTTGTGGCAGACCACCCGCACGTGCATCCGTTGGTCGGCTAATTTGCTGGCGATAACAAATCCTTGTAACGTCGTGTAGATGTTCAGGATTTCGGATTGTGCAGTGCTGGAGTGCGGCGTATTTCAATCATTAGGAATAGCATGAATGGATGCTTTTATCTTTGTTTCAGGTATGCTACAATCGACTTGTTGCTTGATATTGAAAGCTTTGGGACGTTCAGTTCCTTGCTTCTTTTTATATCGGGTTCGCATTTTGCAGCTTCCTATGACCCTTGTTACAGGTATGATTAGGAGGTTTGGGACACGTGTCTGTGGGCACGTGTAATGATAGGATAAGTATGTTCCTTGAAGGGTAGGAACCTTCCCTGGGTGAAATTGTGCGTTCGTAGAACGCTACAAGGCTTCACAGACAAAAGTGTCTGAGAAAAAAACCTTGTCTGTGAAATAGAGAAAAGTAGAGAGCGAGGTCCACACCAAGCGCGAAAATTCTACCAAATAATCAGCAATATGATGCGGTATACACCACGCTGCACTTACTGCAAGGATAAAGAGGGTAATCTGATATACGATCCTGAAGGCATTCTGGAGCGATGGGAAGTGCACTTTAATGAATTGCTAAATGGTCAACTCACAGAAGTATTGGAGGCTCCACCAATGCAAGATCAAGACCAAATGCTGCCGCCACCAACAATTGAGGAAACATTAAAAGCCAATAGACAGCTCAAATCGAATAAGGCCCCCGGAGCTGATGGCATACCAGCTGAGCTGATCAAACAAGGAGGGACAGCATTACATCACGCAATTCATGAGATCGTGGTGCACGTATGGGAGCAAGAGGACATGCCGGAACATTGGCGTCGCGGAATAATTTGCCCCATACATAACAAGGAAGATATCACACTGTGCAGCAACCTAAGGGGGTTATAACATTGCTGAGTACCGCCTATAATATACTCTCCTCTCTCCTACAAGACCGGATAGCCCCATAGGCTAAAGTCATCATTGGTCAAGGTCAGTGTGGCTTCATCCCAGGGAAATCAGCGATTGATCAGATATTCACCCTTAGGCAGGCGATGGAAAAATGTCTGGAATTTAAGATTCCATTATATCATCTATTTATAGACTTTGAGGCCACCTACGACAGCATAACCAGCATAGAACTATAAAATGCCATGAGAGAGTTCGGAATTCCAAACAAATTGATACGACTTTGTAGATTGACCATGACCAACGTAACTAGTCAAGTAAAAATAGCGGGATTGCTGTCCAAACCAATAAACATCTTTAATGGACTCCGACAAGAGGACAGTCTGCTCTGAATCCTCTTCAACCTGGCGTTGGAGAAAGCAATCCATGACTCTGGCGTTACAACAAGAGAGACTATTGTCACCAAGTCCAGCCAGATACTTGCCTACGCAGATGACATCGACGTCATCCGTTGAACCGAATCGGCTGTACAGGACTCCTTCACCCAGATCGAGCAGGTGGCACAAAAACTGGGACTGCACATTAATGAGGGAAAAACTAAGTACAAGGTGGCGACTTCTGCGAAGAGAAGACCTAACGTTGGTCAAACTATCAGGGTGCTGGAGCACGAATTTGAAGTAGTGTAATCCTTTAACTACCTTGGGTCAATTGTATCAGTCGATAACAGTATGGAAGTAGAAATACGCGAACGGCTGATCAAATCCAACAAAGCCTACTATGGCTCTTTAAATCCCGAAATTTATCTAGAACATCCAAGCTACTACTGTACAAGACCGTGGTCTTGCCAGTACTCCTGTATGGATCCGAGACCTGGGTGCTAAATAAGAGGCACTCTGAACTCTTAGCCGCGTTCGAGAGGAAGGTCTTAAGGAGAATTATTGGCCCCGTAACTAAATGAGATAATTTTTGTCATAAGTTTGAAATATTTAAGTGTCCTCAGCATGGTGTAACTGGGGATGTCCATTTCTTGAAATGAATTTGTTTATAATTTCACTCTGATTTGAGTGAAGTTCGATGTTTTTTTTTCTTTGACCAAACTCGGTCGAAGTCGCTTCAGACCGGTTGTAAATATGATCGTACCAATGATCAGATAATAGGTGTGCAAGTAGAAACTCGGCTCCGGAGTTGGCCCCATTAAAAGCATTTTTGAACGCATCCAACTCGCCCGTTATTTTGGATAGATGTCATTGCTGTTTTTATTCATTCCGTGTATACTCCGTTTCTTTGCTTAATTATTAATATCGACATTGCAACGGAAAAAGGCACTCGTACGATACAACCGTTTCTCACGATGATCTGCTGTTCGATAGCACGGGGCTTTTGATCGGATAACAGTAACGGGGAACTATGGATTACGAGGTATATTAACGGGCGCATGGAGACAATTCTTTTCCTTTCTTCGTTGGGCTTTGGTGCGATTAAAATCAGATTTTTTGTTGCTTTTTGATGGGTTAGGCAAAGTGGCCGTTGAAGTCGCAAATGAAACTAAATGAATGTAAAGTTTTGAAATTGTATTTAAATTAAGTGAATTTAAAGTTTGTAAAGATTGGTACGAAGTGTAAATAAATATATATACAAGAATAGTTGCAGCAAACCCTCTTTTTTGGATTAATGAAATTTGGGTGTCATGGTCGAGGAAATATCGACCACGGATTATCAAAATTTAATATTGAATTTCAAGTAATACTCATATTCGTTGTAAAGAAATAACATATCCGCTGTCGCAGCATGCTTAGTGTAGCAGCATGGTTGATTTTGCCACATTTTGCCGTTCTGGGAAGAATACACGTATTTAAAGATTTTCTTTCATTTGTATTACCACCTTAATTGTTATAATTTGTATTCCGTGTAGTTCTGTCTAGCCGTTTATCCATTATCGCCTTTATTTTGTAATCTCACATTAAAATTCTATTACGTTCGTTTAACATCCTGTAAAACCACGCGGCCACGCATGCACCGCCCTATTTCTCGTAATGTAAAGTGTTTCGTTGCCACTGAGTTCCACCACCATTTTGTATTAATATGTAAAGGAGGACTGCCCTCTTCAACGACTATAAAAACAATTAGTTTTCTGTTTGTGACCTCTTTTTCATCTTCTTTATATTATCGTGCAGTTCGGTCAAGTGTAATCGTGTCGTATGGAGCACAAGGACGATATCTGTTTATATCGTTAAAACTACCTTTTTTTGTCGTAGTCGTTCGCATGTGTAGAGTTAATATTTCGTTTCGGTTTCATCTACTTTGACTTCGATAATTGAGCAAATAAAGGAGAATTTTATACAATCATTTTCATCGTGCAGAGTTTTATTTGTCGTCGTCCTGTTTCGCTCCGAATTGACCCGGCATGGTAAACCCACCGTGCAACATCCGCTATACACGTTTTTTTTTATAACGAACGTAAGTCTTCAAATCATTTTGCCTTACTTTCACAACCCCTATTTTAGAGAACAGTTATGTTGATTTAGGTAGAATTTGATTAGAACCTTGAAATTATGAAGACAATTCAGCCAATACGACACTATTAGATATGTATTGATGATTTCATTGTTTAAGTCTAATCTGAGTAACTGATCTATTGTATATAATTCATTGATCTCCGAGTGCCCATGTTTTTCTGTGCTTTCTGAGTTTCTTTATTCAAGTTCGGAATACAAAGTAATTAAATCAATAACCTTTAAATCATTTGCCCAACTACCTCCTATGTGACGTACTTGAAAGTCTTTGGATAATTCATCTCAAAATTGAATTAAAAGTGCATTGCTAAATCTTCCAACACATTCATTCTGAACTTCTAAACCGCAAAAATCAGTAACGACTAAGAATATAATTTAACAGGAGTGGTAGAAACAAAAACATGTGATTGAAAACATAATGGTAAACATGGAAGTCTGTTTATGGTTTACTTACCAGCTCAACGATCTTAAACATTACATAACGGTTTGGGTAACACATGTCCGTTCTAAGAAAACTAGCCTCGGTCGAGGAACTGACGAAAAGTTAAAATTGGAAATTGTAAGTAAAAAAACGTCGCAAATGACACCTTCAATATTAAGCTTGCTCATATTTATTTTGCGTGATTCGACATTAATTTCCAATGTGATTGGAAAATTGTTTCAATGATAGTTGATAAAAAACGGCGACCCTTTTTTTAAGAAAGGTTTCTCACGTCAAAGCGCACCGACTACTAATCAATTGTCAATTCTATGGATCATATAGTTATACTTTCTTATAACAATACATTTTTTAGCAATACCTGCATATATTCATTATCATTCTTTGTCATGAGTCAAAGTGAATCAGCCGTCATCGCTTATTAAAAAAAAAAATCATAAATGAGTTGCCTGAAAATTTAATCGCATAATACTCTAATGCAGTGGTGGACAACCTTTTTTGGGACGTTTGGGTTAGTGATATTTTCATTTTAAAACAGTCTTTTAGTGAATAATAAGATACATTTTATTAAGAAAAGATTTATAATACGCTTTAATACTTTAATTATTATTTAAAAAAATAATAATTATTATTATTATTTACTGGCCTGTAGGAACCCGGAAGTTCATGACCTCACCGACCCGGCTCCGGCATTGTTCCCTGTCCTGTGCGCTCTCCTTCCACGTTCGACCATCCGATCCGATCTCCTCGAGGTCCAATCTAACATTGTCCTCCCATCTCTGTCGGTCTCTTCCCCGTTAGTTTACCGTCAAGAATTCTATCCACGGTCCTATCATCGCCCATTCGCGCTACGTGTCCGGCCCATCTTAATCTTCGCGACTTGATCACTCTCGCTATTGTAGGTTTGCGGTATAGCTCTTCCAATCCGTGGTTGTGGAGTTTCCTCCATTGTCCTGACTCCTCGTCATATTTACCGCCAAATATACCCCTTAAAACTTTATTCTCGAATACGCCGAATTTGTTCTCTTCCCGTTTTGTGAGAGCCCATGTTGCGCATCCGTATAGAGCAATCGGCATGATTATGGTTCTATAGACACGGAGCTTTATATTACGTGATAGCAGTTTGGATTTTAATAGTTTACTGGCTGCATGCCAACTAGCATTGCCGGAATGTAGTCTTTTGTTAATTTCCTTTGTCGTTTCGTTTCTGGTCGTTAGTATCGTTCCCAGATATTTAAATTCTTTGACATTTTCAAATATCTTGCCCCTGATGTTTATATGTGTTCTCTAAGGTCCACCTGCTCTCGCCGTAATCATGTATTTCGTTTTGTCTTCGTTTATTTCTAGGCCCACCTCTTCTGCTGCTTGCATGATGATTTCACAGTTTTTACTTATAGTTTCGAGATTATCGCCCAGAACGGCGATGTCATCGGCATACGCGAGCACTTGTGTGACCCCGTTCAGGGATGATCCGGACGTGTTGTCATCTTGTACCTTTCTGATAACATACTCGAGGACAAGGTTAAAAAGGCATGGTGAGAGGCCATCCCCTTGTTTTAGTCCGTCCCGGATTTTAAATGCTTCTGAGAGGTGGTTTTCTATTCTAACTCGCCCTTTGTTTTCGTTCATGCAAATTTGAATGAGTGCGGCATATTTTTTCGGGATCCCCAGCTCAACCACAATATGGTAGAGTCTTTGACGTGCGATTGAGTCGTAGGCTTTTTTGAAGTCCATGAACAGCTCGTGAACCGTCTCTCCCTATTCCCACTTCTTTTCCAGCAGTTGCCTTATTGTGAACATCTGGTCGCTTGTTGACCGGTCTCCCAATATTTCTTCTGCGTACGTTGTGATTCTTGCCAGTATGACATTTGTTAATATTTTGTATGTGATTGGGAGCAATGATATTCCTCTGTAATTTTCGCAGTCAGACCTATTGAGGTTTTCCATTCTTCCGGAATGACTTCCTTGTCCCATATTGTTTTAACCAGTTGGTGGATCTTTCGAGCGGTTGCCCCCCCTCCATGCTTCACAAGCTCTGCCGGTATGCCATCGATTCCGGGGGCCTTGTTGTTTTTCAATCGGTTTATTGCGTCTACAACTTCATCGAAACAGGGCTCTGGGATCTGAGGCTCGGCTGTATGTACGTCTAGTCCGTTTATTTGTGGTTGATGGGTGCGCACATTGAGCAGGTTTTTAAAGTACTGCTTCCATCTTGTAACGATATTGTTTGTTTCTGTGACCACACAGTCGTTTGCGTCTCGGATTATTTTGGCTCTCCCTCGGGAGCCATTTCTAATTGAATTTATGTCGGCATACATACCTCTGATATTCTTTGCTCTGGCATTTTCTAGGATTTTTTCGATCCGAGTCTTCTCCCATTCGCGTTTTTTTGCGTTTGAAAAGTCTCGTTGTCTTTTCCGAATTGTCGCGTATCTTTCTGCGTTGACTTCATCATATCTTTCTACTTGGATCACTCTAAGGCGTGTACGTTGTTCGATCTTCGCCCTGCACTCATCGTCAAACCAAGTGTGGACTTAATTGTTTTCTTAAATCCTAATACCTTTTGGGCTGTTTGTTTGATTGTGTCTCTGATCGATGTCCATTTAGTGTCCACACTATTGGTTTCCTCTTCCTCACTGCTCTCATTCTCTAGGATGCTAAATCTATTCGTTAGTTCGTCTTGATATTCAGCCCTTTTGCGCAGGTCGTTTAGTTTATCAATCTCGAACTTTTTGCTCGTCACCCGTGACTGTCCATGTGGGTTTGCTGCGAGCCGACTTCTAATTTTGCCCATCACTAGAAGATGATCGGAGTCGCAGTCTGCTCCTCTATATGATCTTACGTCAAGGATATTCGAGTGGTGTCTTTTGTCTATGAGGAAGTGGTCTATTTAGTTACGCGTTACGAGGTCGGATGATATCCATGTGGCTTTATGGATTTGCTTGTGCTTGAACAACGTGCTTTTCACTACCAGATCTTTTGACTCTGCGAACGTGATAATTCGAATACCATTATCATTTGAAACGTCATGTAGGCTTTCTTTACCTATTGTTGGTTGGAAGATATCTTCCTTTCCAATTTTCGCATTGAGGTCGCCGAGGAGGATTTTAACATCGAATGATGAGATCCCATCGAATACCTCCTCTAGGGTCTCGTAGAACGCGTCCTTCGTTTCTTCGTCGGTAGATTCTGTTGGGGCGTGTACGTTTATAAATACATCATTGTACCATGGGCCCTGTATTTTTAGCACCGACATTCCGAGAATGCCGCCGGCCCAATGATCAACCAGACCCGTGTCCCGATACACGGACTACCGCCGGAACCCTTAAGGCAACAGGCTCCATGCACATTCTGCGGGGCCTCACACCCTATCTACGCTTGTGAGGGCTTCCGATCACTCACACCTGGCCGTCGGAAGTCCTTCGCACACAAAAGAAATCTGTGCACCAATTGTTTGGGTCGCCACCGCCTACGCGACTGCCATTCCAGCAAGACGTGCCGTCGATGCCGGCGGATACATCACACTCTGCTGCATGTCTTGACTACCGCCATCGACGGGACAATCTCACGGCCGCTCCGGGCCAAAGGATCCGCCCCCCGCGTCGACCGTCATGAAGGGGCCTGCGCACACACAGTCAGCACCCCTTCACAGCATTCCGCGTTGCTACCAACAGCGACGGTCACTGTGACGTCGGAGAACCAACGGAGAATTGAAGTCCGTGCACTCCTGGACCCCTGCTCCAGCGGCACCTTCTCATCGAAGGTTGCACCTTCGACGCCAAGCAGCACCCGTCCCCACCTACGGTGTTGGGGGCACACGTGGCCTTGCCACCAGAACACACGCTACCATCAACATCACTCCTCGCCTCCACGGCTCGAAACAATGGACACTGAGGCCCTTCATCCTGTCCGGGCTATTGGTGTATGCACCACCACCACAATCAACGACGAGGGATCTCTCGTTCGTGGCGGATCTGGAACTTGCAGATCCAAACATCGCCTCCGCCGATAAGGTGGACATGATCATTGGGGGAGACATGTACCCAACTCTCATTCTGGAGGGTCTAAGGAAGGACCCACGTTCCGACCTCGTCGCGCAGGCCACTGAACTGGGATGGGTGCTAACAGGCGCAGCACCCACCATATCATCAAGCCTAAAGGTGACAAGGCCTGTCACCAGCCATCATATGGCCATTCCTCGTGGGTTGCGAATTTACAACTCCGACCCAGAGGAACTGGCTGACCCTACGACTGATGATCGCAGCTCCCATCAGAAGACCAAAAGGGGGTCTCGCCGGCATCGGCCCCAGGGGCCACCTACGAGGCCCATGCAACTACCAGCCACCGATCATTTGCGCGACCCAACTACAAGACATACCCCCCCCCCCCGGCATGAACCATTGCAGGGGTAAGAGGCAATCGAGGAACCAGGAGCTTACCCACTCGAACACTTCAAGGCATCCCATCACACCCAGGACACCACGTGGTAAAGGTCCTGCTCGGGTCCAAAACTGCCCAGGCCAACCGCTGCCACGTGCAGCCACCAAAACAGGACCAGGAGCGCGCAATGCCCCGATTGGCGGCCGGCGCTCCCCAACAACCAGCGGTCTCTCGAACTCCAACAAGAAAGCACGCCTCTCAGGGCATCAACAGAGGCTGCACCCCAACGACTCCGGAAGGCACTTGGCCCGTTACTGCCATGCCGCCAAGCCACGCGGACAGTGCCAGGGACGACATAGTACCACACTCCACGCGACAACCTCACACGCCAGCGGCCGCATCCAGCCGGGTACTAACTTCGGACGGGCGCCAACGGGCGCATTACCTTTCACCACCACTGGCCTCGACATAGCGAGACCCATAACCAGTCATCACGTGGCCATTGATCGTGGGTTGCGACCTTACAAATCCGACCCAGATCAATTTGCCGGTCCCGTGCCCACAAAAGTCACCGGACGCCTCTAGTGGAAAGGATCATCCTGTCGCCATCTACCCTACGGGCCATCCCAGAACCCCAAGCTGTCAGCGCTCCTCGGGGCGGGCGGCCCCGTCCCAACCGACCATCCACATCCGACCACCAGGGACTCAACGACCAAGACCAACCGCCACCAGCAGACCGCACACTCCTGGCCCCTAGCCACGGTCCCCTGGAACAAAATGATTCGCCAATGATTGGCGAAGGCGGGCGGAATGTTGCGGATTGGCAATTAAATGTGCTGGAATGTACTGGAGAAATCTAGTACATTCGCTGTGTATACCAGTTACGCAGCAGCTGGCACCAGCTGGCCGATTGTCACCACGATGAGGTCATAGCGTCCCCTTTTGAATTGGCAGTTATGCCCAATGAGTCAGTCTGCACTCAACCTTCGCGACGCGCACACAGCCAACGGACCCATAAACCATTCCCAGTGGTTGCCATCCGAAAAATACCATTCATTGTGCATAATAGCGTTCCTTGGGCAATAAAGAACAACTTGACATTACAATAGAGAACAACGTGTTATTATTAATTGGTTCCAGTTCAATTGGTGACGTGCCCTTCTACATTGACCGCGCTGCTCTCTCCCCTTTGCGGCTGCCATTGTTCGTTGTGACCGTCCATCGGTGGCCAACGAAGCGCGTACCACTTCAACCAACATTTTCTGGTCCTTCGAGCCGGAGCAGATCATCATCAAATAGGATCTCGACGGACGACATTCCTCGTCCGGCATCGAGATAATCAACACAAATAATATTAATTTCGATGTAAAACCATTCCATTCCTCATACATTTTCACAATTGTATGGTAATGACCTTGGAGTCGTACGTTGAAATCATTATAATGATTCCTTATGTCTGTTAAGAACAAAAGTCTTAAAAGCCATTGTCTTATATCTTATAATTTAATTGTTATATTTAATAAATTGCAATAGGTAGCCTATTCTTATACTTTATCTGCACAATATTTTTGGTAGTATATATATATATATATATATATATATATATATATATATATATATATATATATATATACATATATATATATATATATAAATATATATATATATATATATATATATATATATATATATATATATATATATATATATATATATATATATGAATCTGTATAATCCACCTGGGTTGGTGTATATGAATAGTTGAATTTTTGCTTTATGTAGGTGCTTTACTTCCACCTAGGTTGATACAACCCGTCCACTTGTAAAGCTTTGGACCAGACACACTTATAATACAAATTCTATTTGTTTTGGTGTAAGTTAAACAGAAAGGGTATTCACAGTAGGCGGTGGCGCCTATATATATTCGCCGACGCAGGCAACAAAATTGGTGCAAAAGTAGAGTTTACCTCTGGGGTTTTCTGGAGCAATCGGCACGATGACACACACACTTGTTGGATCAAATGCTTCCTCCAGACACAATTCCCTCCATTGACGAATGTCGCTCTTCAGGGATTTACTAATCCAGCTCCAAATAACTCCCATGTGCTGACTATTTAGCGATTTATAGGGCCGTCTCTAGCAGCTTTGGAGTGAGTGTTTTGCACTTCCGTCCCTTTATGGTGGTCTATGGACAAAACAGACATTAAAGTGTACCTCACTCTTAGCCGTAGCGTTTGGGTTCCTCAGCTCGCTCGGTTCGCCACCACAGGATCCTCCGCCCGTGTAACTCAATCTAAGGGTTCTTGGGCATTCATTCCCCAGACGGCCTTCTTCCACTGTCTCGGTTGGGTTCATCGACAACTGGGACCTCCACGCAACATAGACGGGAAAACAAAAACACCACACTCTTCAATTCTATATAACTTTATTACTACTTTATTTAATAATTTAACATTCTCAAACAAAAACGCGCATCTTTCCTTCTTGGATATTATATTAATAACAACAATAATAATCATCATCATTGGCACTACAACCGGGAACCGGTCTTGGCCTTATTTAGCAAGTCCTGAGGCTTGTTAAAGTTTCCATAATGATTTATTTTTTCCGGGCAAGGTCATTAGTCTTGCGACAGAGGCTCCCCGACGGGGAATCGAACCCCGGTCTCCCGCGTGACAGGCGGGTATACTAACCACTATACTATCGAGGAGCCAAAATAATAATAATAATAATTATATTGACAATACAAATGGCTACAATAAACGATTTAAACAGAAAAATAAGAACAAAAGAACATATCAATACTTACAATAATAATGTCTACAATAAGAAGAGAAATAAAAACAATCGAATATTTTAGCAATAATAATAATGGCTATAATATAATATGAAACAATTTAAACAGAAAAAAAAAATTAAAAATACAATAGAATATCATCATCATCATCGGCACTACAACCGGGAACCGGTCTTGGCCTTATTTAGCAAGTCCTGGGGCTTGTTAAATTTTCCATAATGATTTATTTTTTCTGGGCCAGGTCATTAGTCTTGCGCCAGGGGCTCCCCGACGGGGAATCGAACCCCGGTCTCCCGGGTGACAGGCGGGTATACTATAGAATATATGTTAATAATAATAATACAATAGAATATATGTTAATAATAATAATACTAACAAAACTAGTCTACGGCGGAAAACACAAATGTGGTAGGGAATCTCCATCTCCTACCCCAGCGGTTCAACTCCGACAAGAAAAACGAGCAGAAGCAAAAACAATCGTCCCAAAGAATTTGGGTGAAGCAACCACCATCAAATTATTACAATTTTTCCCCCTTGCCCTTTGGGGCCAACGCATTTCTACCAGTGGGAACCATCCTGTTGGTGAGGGGTGCCGCGCATCTGCGACCTTCTTGCGGATGCACCTGAGAGTTTGACCGCCTACACGATCCAGCTAGGACTGCCTTCACATAAGTGAGGTGGGCCCCTGTCACCGCATTCAATGTGCCGCCCTGCAGGTGAATTTGTACTCTGTGATTAGTTCAGTTCCAATGAGGGTTTCTTGGTAACTGATTTTTCGGACTCTAGCGTTTGCGACGATAGTGAAGAGGGTGTAATTCGAACCGACGCTATAACGGTTAGAATCACTAAAACATAGAACCAAAGCTCAACACATCAGAACACAACGTACAAATTGATTGGTAATTTAAATTCAAAATCAATCGAACAGCATATAAAAAAGAAATTAACACAAACCGCCAAAAAGTAGACTTTATAATGCATGGGAAATTAAGATAGCGTTACAAAATTAATAGAGTTACAATCTGTTATACTATAGAGGGGAAAAGATAGGATAAAAATGAAAACAAATATTAAGAAAACGCCAACAGCTTTCAAAGAATTTCTTTTTTCTGTTCTGAGCTTAAACAGCATTTAAAGAAAAAATGAATGGCATCGCTTTCCTGAGAATGAAAATTTATCTTTAGAATAGAAAACTTTCTCCTTTCAAACTATAATGTAACTGTAGCATTTAAATACAATTTAAACAATTTTATGCTATTATAAATAATTATAAATAGTCTTTCAATAAGAAACGAAGATGTTAAAAAATATGATAAATTGATGATTTCTTTATGCAGTCATTTGACTCGGTTCATGGCAACTATGCATGAACAGTGATATCGGCCAAATGTTTGTGGCTCACCTCTAAATCATGGTTCAAATTTTCGATAGCGTCACTACATAAATGCTCCTCAATCTTGTCAATATGCAGTATTACCTCATCCTTCAGCTGCTGAATTTTTGTTGGCTTAATGGCATAGATCTTACGCTTAAGATAGTGCTGAACGAAGAAGTCCAAATGCGTTAAATGACATGATCTTGTCGGTCAATGGTCTTCTCGGTTACGAACTGATTATGACTCTAGAAAATTTCTCATTTACTATTGCATGAGCTATATGGCATTTGACGCCATCTAGTTGGCACCACATTTTTTCGAGATCGATCCAGTGCATGGGAAGGGTCATCATTCACCAAAACAGAAGTTCCCACACTATTATCAACAAAAAAAAAAAATTTCAGTGACTTCTCTATTAAAAAATATGCGCCGAACCTTTTATGGATGTGTGAGGAAAGTACCTTCAGTATAATTAAATTTAGTAATGTAAACCCACAATGTAAACCATGATGTAAACCTCGTTCAATTAAACTCAGTAATGTAAACGCACAAAAAACGTCGACGTAAACCTCGAAGGGCACATGTCAAAAAAACAACTAAGAACAAAACACGTGTTTGTGAAATAAAAACCAATCAGTGCAATTATTAACATTGAATGTTGTTTCTTTGTTATTATAGGTAAGAATAACAATTAGTTTAAGTTATATGTTGCAGATTCGCACTGAACACAACCAGCGGATTCGCAACTGAATGCTGCCCTTGGCAACAAAATAACAAATGTCAGCAACCAGCTGACATAAAGAAATAATTTGGTTGTCAAAGGAGAACAGAATAACAAACTCGCTTCTTCGTTAAACATTCGGCCGACACAGTTCGCATTAAATGATAATCACTTAAAATCAAAATAATCAGTAAATAAAGTTTATATTTATTAACACTAAACCAACCGAGTTTTAACGAGGATTCGTTCTGGATGTTCTGCTGGCAGTCAACGGAAGGTATTCGTTTCTCTTTTTTCTCATTATACGCACTTGTTTTCAGTCAGCGGTAACCATCACATGTGCCTGCCAAGAGAGTTGAGCAGTGTTGCTGACGCCATTGCTTTGGCCCTCTATTGAATATCTCGTGTTGATGGACATTTCCGTATTGTTTATAGAGGAGTTAATTCCAGCGGAGAGACCGCTTGGTTCTTGACGTCATTCCACGTCACTCCCACGGAATCAACAGTATTGCACATCAAGAGACACCACTATTCCTGATGTCATCACCCCGGACCACAATAATATTCCATTGTTTGTGGAAGTTGCGTTCAACGCCTGTTGTTCGCAAACATTATAATATTGTAAATTTTGTATGAATTAATAAAAAAACGTTGTTATTATAGAAACACTTCTATTATCAATCGCAGTACGGGAAAAATTCCCCCCACAGCCTAAACATCACATTACATCAACACCATTTTCGAAAAAAGTGTCAATGACTTCTCTAGTAAAAAATACGCACCGAACCTTTTATGGATGTATTGGCTTTTTGACAGTTGTCGATTTTTATCAATCCAAATGCGACAATTCCCCTTATTTACACAGTCACTAAGATGAAAATAGGCTACATCATTACAGATGGCATTTTGTGAATAATTCTCATCAATTTTCTTTTCCCCGTTCATCCAATTCTCGTAGACACGGCTCGTAAAATGATCAGTGGTCTGGTGTAGTTGAACCTTGTAAGTGCTTAGTGACAAATCTTTTCTTAAAATTCGACATACCGTGATCGTGGAGAGGTTCCATATCTGGCAATTGATGAATGATGAGTGATGACGTCTACGCACGTGTCAGTCAGATACTAAAGGTGTCCCTTGGCAATCGTGAAAACCCTTTTTTGACATCTTCATCTGGGTAGATGCTCAGAAGCACAATTACATTATTCATACAAGGAAACCCTACGGCTTTGTGGAAACCGATTTTTAAGATTTTTGGCAGAAGCATATGAATCGGGAACGTTACCCCTGCATCACAGCACGCTTACCGACGATCCACAAAACGAATATGCCCACAGACACGTTTTCCCAAAAGTCCTTACTTCCGCCTGAAACAAAAGGTAACGTGCCAAATACCCAACATGGAATTCAATAGTAAAAACCAATCGAACTAAACGTTCAAGATTTCCTAATATTGAATTCAACGCATCCATTCAATGCATCCATTCGATGCATCCATTCAATTCAATTCAATGCAATTCCCCCATTTACTCAATCCACCCATTAAACGCATTATTCTGAAAACAAACAGAATCACGCATATCTCCTCATGTAGCTAATAGCAATTTGCACCCTAAATTCCTTGCAAGATCCCAAACCGGCAAGCGCACGTGCGCAAACAAAGGCCTAGCGATTCGCCCACCGACCAACAATTCTTGCAATCATAAACATCATAACACCTATCCCACCCTAGATGTTTATAACTGGGAAATGCGATCTACAAACCAAATCCCACGGTTCCTTTGTTACCCATCTGAAGCACACAATAACTCTTGTTGTCCTAAGCCAGATGGGTAACGCAAACAAAGCCCATGAAAGGATCGAGAAATGAGTGGATCGAGAAGGAGTGATCCTTCGAACAAGAAAAAAAAAGAACAGATGAGGAAATGGGAATGATGATCATGATGGGAAATTTCTTTTACAGATAAGAGGATTAAAATGAAAAGTATGATGGAAAATTTCCTTTACAGATGAGGGGAAGAGAATTGGAAAGGGATATAGGAATTTGACAAAAACAGTCTACTTCGAGCATTAAGTTAACAGAGAACCCAATAAGGAGGTCGGTCCGCGCTGCGATATCGTGAAAATTAAAAAAAAAAAGAAATAACGTCGAGCTTGTAACGAGGGTGTGGTTCAAGGTAGTTTTCAAAACGGTGCAACGTAAGATAAGCGAAAAATCAATAGTGTGTCCTAGACGTAAGTGGACACCCAACTCTAAAACAGAAATAAAATTCCAAATAAAGATAATTCTTTTCGTGTTTTATTTATCAGTTTCAAGATCACAGGGACTCTGAATTTAGCCAACTGGGTGGTAAAGGCAATAGCCGCAATTAAAATTGTCCTTTTCACTAAACATTTAAACTTTGCGCAATAAAAATTAAAAGAAGTGAAACACTTTTGGGCTCCTCGATAGTATAGCGGTTAGTATACCCGCCTGTCACGCGGGAGACCGGGGTTCGATTCCCCGTGGGGGAGCCTCTGACGCAAGACTTAATGACCTTGCCCGGAAAAAACAAATCATTATGGAAAATTTAACAAGCCTCAGGACTTGCTAAATAAGGCCAAGACCGATTCCCGGATGTAGCGCCGATGATGATGATATATATACAAGGTGGCGCAAAATTAGTCATCCAATTTTGTTTTTGAATTACTTTTTTACTAAATAAAAAAAAATGATTTTAAGTGATGGAAATTTTTATTTTGGACCTTTACAATTTTTCTGTTATATCAGTCATGTGGCTACCGCCACAGTTGATACACATTTGTACCCGGTTTATCACATTTTCCATGACTTTTCGCAAGATTTCTGGTGATAACTATTCGCATTCCTGTCGAATATTCTCCTTAAGGGCTGCGATTGTCTGAGGCTTATTGGCATAAACCCGCGACTTCAAGTAGACCCAAAGAAAGAAGTCTGGGACTCCCCCCGCGTGAACGCCGCACCACACAGTGGCTTTGAGTGGATGTAGTGGCTCTTCGTGCATCACACGCGGATTAAGTGGAAATGCGCCTCGTCGCTCATGATAATTTTCGACACAAAATCGTCCTCTTCGCTGTTGAGATTAAGGATGGCTTGACAGTAATTCACACGTGACTGACGGTCAGCAGGCATTAACTGATGCACTGTTTGGACTTTGTACGGGAACATGTGTAAGCCTTTCACTAAAATTAGCTGTAGCGTCCGTATGTTGATTCCCAATTGCGTGTGCCGTCGTCTGGTTGATGTTTCTTCGTTCTCAGCGACATCGGTAGCCACAGCTTCGATATCCTCGGCCGAACGACCAGTCCGGTGGCACCCACCCCCTGCATGGTTTCCTGTAGTTCCATTTTATTCGAATCGAGTAGCTAAGCGCCAGAATGTTTGCCCAGTTGGCGCGGCACGATTAGGAAATCGACGTCGATATTCAAACTGCGCTAACACTACCGATCAATTATTGGTCAAAAAATCAACATAATTATTCCACGCTCTTGTAGAGTATAGCGCTCCATTGCTTGTCTGTTTGTATACTGGAGCTGTCTAGTTCACAAACGGGAGTTTACGCGACCAAGAAACGCTTTCTTCACAGTATCCATTGTGGCTGGTGCTGTGCGTGCGGTTGCACCGTATTGTTGAAACCACATGTTCACCAAGCCCCGCTCATCCAATTCCGGCAGCAAGAAGTCGTTTATCATTGCCCTGTCACAAATGTCTAATATGATTGGTGTACGACGCCATTTGCAAAAAATTATAACATCTTCCAATATGGTGATTAATTTCCTATATTATAAATTAAAATCAAAAGAATTAACTGAAGTAAAGTGGGAGCGAACATACTGGGCAAAGTAACTGATTGCTTTAAACCCGTGTAATAATTGTCATGTAATAATGTTTAGGTATGAGGCAAGATCTGAATATCAATCTAAACAATTAAAATTTTGACTTCCCTATTGCTGCTGTACAAAGCGCAGCCCGCTAAAAGATGATAGTGATGTCGCCGCAGTTAATGAATCAAACACGCTAATGGTTTTTGATTGATTTATTATCAAAAATGGTGGGGTATTTATACTCCCAATCAACCACTCAATTATTTACACATTTCTTAATCCACTCATACAATTTAGCTTAACAAGCTATTTCATTCTTAATTCATAATTCACTCAATACGATTTGCTTATTGTGCTATTCTATTTCCTATCACCAGCTTGGCGCATAGTGTAAGAACAATGGCACGAGTTGACCCAATCAGTTGTGAATCACCGCTAGCAGCAAGCGGGTGTCATTTAATTCTTTCAAATCGTAACTGGAGCAATTCGTTTCTCTTACTCAATGAAAAGAGTCGACCTATAATTATTGTCGCGAACGAATGCTGGTTACTTGAAACTTGTTAATTGTGACAAGTGCAATTGATTTATTTGATATAAACAACCGGTTTGGTTTCCGATCGCAACATGACACAGTTAATGCTGCGACAAAACTTGTTTCGGACATACAGTGGCACAAGCCAAAGCGACAATGCATAGGGGCTTTTTTGGATATTTGTTTAAGTATGCCCGTATATTTATTATACATTATCTACGATATGATAATGGGTAAACAATTTGTGGTGAAATGTGGAGATATACTCTCTAACAAGACTTTCCACATCAAAAACGGCCTACAACACGGAGCAGTCAATTCTCCCATTTTATTTAACATTTACACTAGTGATCTAGTGGGTTCTCTCAACCATGCAATAGCGTATGTCGACGACATTGTGGTGTATAGATCTGGAGAAAAGATTGATGTCATCAACAGAGTTCTGCGAAATGATTTCAACAAAATCAAACGTTTTTTGCAACGACTGGAAATTAATAATTAATTTCCAAAAAAAACAGAGACTATCTTTTTCAGAACGCTCCTGTCCAGTGCATCAAGGGATACGAAACGGAATTGGAAAACATTTTCCATAGCAGGAAGTAATAATCTTCCCCTACAAATAAAAACTGTAGTCAGATACCTTGGAATCTGGCTTGATCAGTATCTTTACTTTGATAAGCATACAGCAGCTGCTCTTACAGCAGCTAAAACCGCATATGCAATGACACGGAGTCTCTTCCGAAGTAGTCTTCTGGATCCCAAGGTGAAAATAATTTCATACTCGGCATTCATCCGACCAATATTAGTGTATGGCTGCCCGGTATGGTATAACATATCCCCATTTCACATGGAGAAGTTTCGTGTGTTCGAGAGGCATATTTGTGTTCCTGCCTCGGAATGTATAGAATACCAGAGTCGCAGTATAAGAAATACTATTCCGATAAAGTCCTGTATGGCAACGTGCAGTGAAAAGGATCTCATTTCGGGAGGATTCTATCCCAATGATATGTATATGGAGAGTACTCTCCAGAATCGGTTCATTCTCCCAGAAGTGTTCCCTTTCTTGGATAAAAAAGGACTTATCCAAGACAAACGTGGAGTCCCTATTATTTACCACGCTTTCCGTGGTACCAGGGATAAACGATTTCTTCACGATAACGATATCTCTAATTTTCCAGATCTCCTGCGTTTTAGTATGGTGATCGGTGAAAGAGATAAATCAATAAAAGATCGATCCCATCCCAACTGGCGGTGGATCAGTGATGAAGAAAGTGTAGCGTTCTACGAACGCACAATTCCGCGCAGGTAAGGTTCCTACCTTCAAAGAATTTACTTACCTGATAACGCAGCACACGTGCCCACAGACACGCGGCCAATAGTCATTACAATACCTGTAATAAAGGCTACACGAAAGCGCAGCAACGTTGAACCCGATAGCAAAAACCAAGGAACTTAACGTTCAAAAAGCTTCCAAGATCGAGCTCAACGCATCCATACATGGTATTCTGCCCAATTCAAAAGGGCAGCTAAAGCATCGCTTCTAAGCAATGCGTCAAACGCAGCAAGCATTGCATACAGATCTCCCATCTTAAACATCTGCACGATGTTTTCAAGAAATTACCATTTTCGGTAGATAGACCGAACAACGGATGCATACGCTGGTAGCTAAATGCAATAAAGCATATTCCCTATCCGCTGCCAAATTGTAAACAACCGTAATTATCTCAACAAGATAATTCGGAATATTTACGAGAGTAAAGCCAACAAAGGAAATACTCCGGTCCCACGATTCCTTTGTAAAATTTCACACCCATTAGAAGGATCTAATGGATTTCGGTTGTGTTTGCAAAAGGCAAACAACCACGGGCTGTACGCCCGAACAATCATCTCCGTCCTGTGCGCCAGATGTTCTGTGCAAACAGAAGGCCGTGGAGATGAAATGCTGGCGATAATAAGGATGTATGCGTCGATTGACTTTTCCCTTTTCAGGCATCCAGATTACCCCTGGAGAATAAATAACATGCTGCAAACAGAGATGCGGATATTCTGTTAGCAGATCTAAGGAAAAAAGTTGTCTGCACAGATACAGATGGACAATCTGTATCTGGGTATCTGAGTGGGCAGACAGACAGTGAGATTTTGATCGCCAAGGCGAAGAGATAAGGAGAAACGTCGAGGAGGTAGAGTACCGTACCCGATTTTTAGCTAATTTGATCCAAGGGTGTAACGTGTGTGTCGTGCGTGTGTTTCGCTGCACTTTATAATAAAATATTGTACGGGACATTGTTCGAGTATTAAAGAAATAACAAAGATTAAATCCGTAAAGGATCTGTTCGTGTTTATTGTGCTGATTCCCTCCGTGTTCTGGTTGCTTGTATTTTTTCTCTGGTGCGAACAGCGTTCGGCGGGACATTGTACCAACCCGCTATTATAAAACAAAATATCCGCCAAAAAAGGACTATACGTCCCCAAACATAGTATGCCTCTCAGGCGCACCGCTTTCTTTCCCCCTATCCCCAATTTCAATTTTTTATTTTTTTTTATTTTTGATTTTTTTTACTTTAATTTTAATTTTTTTTCTTTGTTTTTTTTTTAATTTTTATTTGTATTCCTTGTTTATGTTTGTCCGTTTTGTTCCGTTTTTTTTTTTAATTTTGCTTGTCAACCCCCTATATATGTAATTAAACAAAAATTATAATTTATACATGATATAGAAAAAATAGAATACATTTTAAAAAGTGACATGTTATAAAAACTGTTATTGTACGCCGAAAGGCATAAGAAAAATAATAATATATAATTTAGAGTGCTTGCGAAGAGCCAGTAAGTTAATGTAAGGATGATATTTGTAAAATAGAAGTTAACATTTAGTCTTAAGTAAAATCTGTAATTCAATTGTTGAATAAATGTGGATATAAAACAAAAAACAAAAAAACAGGAAAAGCGATCGTAATAAGACACTGTTTGATAAATCAGGATTGAATAGGATAGACAATTTCATTATCAAAATTATTCGTGGTCGTACGGTATCATGTATCTGGAGAAAACACTTCAAAATTGGTTTATCCCACCTGAAGCGTTCCCTCTCTTGGATAGAAAAGGTCTTATCCAACATAAGCATGGAGTCCCTATTATTTACCACTCTTTTCGTGGTGCCAGGGACAAACAGATTCTTTAAAACAGTGAAATATCTAATGCTGCAGTTCACTTGCGCTTTAGCATGGCAATGGGAGACCGAGATAAATCTATGAATGACCAATCCCATCCCAACTGGTGGTCGATTGACAATGAAGAAAGGACTTAACATCCCAAAATATAGTCAGATCTTCAGACGCTACGCTCTCCCTTCCCATTCCTCATTTTCCTTTTCATATATACATATTCTTCCTTTTCGTTTCCATTTTTCATTTAGATTCCTTTTCGCATTAAAATCTCTGTATGTTAACATTTTTGTTAATATGTTTGTTAATTTTTTTTAAATATTTTTTATCTTATGTTATTAAAAAAACAGGGACAGAGACAGAGAACTTCTTCATAAAACATTCAGCTAACAGGAAATATATAAAAATATAAAAATATTATTGTACACCGAAAGGCATTACACAAACTTATATCATGTAATTTAGAGTTTTTTTTTTATTAGACTTCTCTCGGGAGAGGCAAACCTATAGCGCCGAGTGGGTGCCCCGAGATGCCATCAAATAACTGTTGCAGGTTGTAACGCTCCGAGAACACTCGCATGGGAAGGGAGTTCCACAGATTCCCCGCTCTGTAACGGAACGAGTTCCGATGCAGGGATGTTCGCGCCGTCGGGAGATGAACCACAAACGGGTGCGATCCATCGGATTGTCTTATGTAGCGCATATAAGCCGAATTGCGTTGAACAATACCAAGAATCGCCTAAAAACAGTACCCATGATAATATCTATCTATCAGACAGAGGTCGGCTACGCGTCTTCGATGTGATAGCGACTGTAGTCCCGACGTCAGCGTTGAGTCTCCGATCAGGCGGATCGCTCGTCTCTGTATGCTCTCAAGTAGGTCGAGAGTATGTTTAGGAGCCGAGCTCCAAACATGAGAGCAATATTCGAGCCCGGGTCTAATTTAGGATTTATATAGGGGAAGAAGTTGGGCCGGAATGAAATAAAAAGATAGCTCATCTTTCCTGAGGCTGACCCAGCGATATTCGACATGTGGTTATGCCATGATAGATTCCCACAGACCGTGATGCCGAGCAATCTCAAACTTTCTCCAGCTTCGAGGGCCTGGCCATTCATCATTAGCTGTGGAACCGATGATCCACTTTTCTTTGTGAATGTTGTATATGGTGTCTTCGCTGCATTTAAGTCGACGAGATTGGCCCCTCCCACTGCAGGGCCTTATCTAGATCCTGATTTAGAGAGTCAATCTGTCTACATCTCAGCTGGTGCGACGTTGATCACCACCCATCGCCAATCGGCCGAACACTCGAAAAGGAGGAAACAAGCGTACTATCATCCGCAAAACTGAACACTTTGTTATCCGTTGTCTCCAACAAATCATTTAGGTGAAGCAAAAACAAGGTTGGAGCCAAAATAGAACCTTGGGGCACCACCGAATTAACAGGATACAGCTCCGAACATTCGCCGTCCACAACAACCCGGATCGGTCGATTCTCCAGTCGCAAAGCTGTTGGGTTTGCTCAGCAATGCCCCGTGCTAGACGCGGCCAAAAGCCTTGGAGATATCCAATGGGACCGCCCTTGACTTACCATGCCGTTCAATCGCAGATGTCCATATATCGGTTATAAGTGTCAAAAGGTCTCCTGTGGAACGCCTGCCACGGAATCCGTATTGACGATCATTCAGAAGCCCGTTGCCCTCCAAATACTTAATTAACTCTGTATTGATGACTTTTTCCATCACCTTAGATAAAATAGACAGTAATGCTCTGGGACGGTAATTTTGTGGGAGACACTTTTTTCCCGTCTTTGGGATTGGCTGAACTCGAGCGATTTTCCAGCAAGCAGGAAATGTCATCCGTGCTTAAGATAAGCGGAAGAGTCTATGGGGTAGAGGAGTATGTGTGTCCTCCTTGGCACCGGTTCTACTCATATACCCATCAGTTCTGTCACTTTTGAACACTAAAACTCAACTTCCTTCTTTTCTTTTGTCTTTATTACTCCTAATATAGTTTACAAGGTAAGCCCTGTAGTCTAATTTGATTCAAGAACGTAAGCACTTTAGTTCAATTTGGTTAAATCTAATTTAAGTAAGTCGACTAGTGTGATTTCAAAACGGACCCTGTATTTACATTTGGTTACATAACGTCAGCACTTTATTTAAACTTAGTTAAATCCAATTTAAGTAGTTCGCTTAGTGTGTTTTCCAAAACAGACACTGTATTTCAAACCGACCTCGTTTACATTCGACCCGATGCGGACGCGCTGGTGAAAGAATCTCGACTCCATTTTATTACCGTTTTACGTGGAGGACACGACCTGTCTCCGCGGAATCTGTTGTAAGATTAATTATTGCCACCGAAGCGACAGAATACCAAAATTCCATCCATCGCCTCGATGACCATATTTGGTAATTTACCCTTTCTGAATTTTGTCCCACCAGCAGAAGGGTTGAAACACACACACACACTCACACGATGATTCTCTCTGCTGCTCATCGCATGTGTCGCCCAGCATGCGAACCATAGACTTGAAATTAAATAAAAATAAACACATTCGCAGCTTGGGCAAGTCATCCTGAAAAAGGGGTTGAAATGTTCACACGATCAACGACTGCGCAAAGCATTATTGCTGATCGTGTACATCACATTTCCATAAAAGGATATGTTTATCCGACCAGCACTGTGTGGAACATTCATGCTGATCGGGGGCGCGTTGCTGGTGTATTTTACATCAGCGAAAATTATAGGTTTACTGAATTTCAGCTATTGCGGTACTAACCATAGAAAGGTAAGTAAATGCATTCCAGGTTTTTATGCTTTCTGTAATGCCCTAGGGGAAGTTAGGTGTTGTACCTACGAAAAACGAGCGGTGGCGTTATTAAAACCGCCACAAGTCTGCCAAGAACCGGTGATAGTTCTGGAGCACAGTTCTTAAGGACTATTGCTGGTATTCCGTCCAGGCCGGTTGCCTTCCTATAATCCAGTTCACGTAGAATGCGCTGAATAGTACGCTGGCGAAATCTCACAACCCGCATGGAAGATCGTGGTGCGATCACAGGTGGCTCCAAAAGACCGGGATGGAGGTTTGGATTCGCGGAAAATAAATTCGCGAACATATCAGCTTTGTTATATAATTAACATCGGTTAATATTCACCCCCTAAAATACATCCAATCGTGATTGATCCATATCCTTAAGCGATATCAAAACATCATATTAAATTCCAATAGAATATTCCCGCTATGCAATAGAAAAATATGTAGATTAAATTATCACCCCTTTTTACAAATTCCAATCCCAGTGTATAACATTTGTTTCGACCTTTAGAGTCACGAATGTTATATACTGAACACAGACAATAGTTTCTCCAAAATCTCTCTTGATGTATGTGTAGCGTCCTACGAACGCACAATTCCGCCCAGGTAAGGTTCCAAACCTTCAAGGAACTTACTTACCTTATCCAGTACACGTGCCCACAGACACGTGTCCCCAAAGCTCTTAATCAGGCCTGTAACAAGGGCATAGGAAGCTGAAACAATGTTGAACCCGACATCAAAAAAACAAGGAACTTAACGTTCAAAAACTTTCAGCATCGAGTCAACGCATCCATTCATAGTATGCAAAAACAATTCCAGATTACAGGCCATAAATCTTCCATCCAAAGCATCTGCACGATGTTTACCAGGAATTACATTTTTGGTAGATAAATAACAACGGATGCATACGCTGGCAGCTAAACGCAAGAAAGCATATCGCCTATCCGCGGCCAAAATTGTAAACAACCGTAATTATCGCAACAAGATAATTCGGAAGATTTACAAGTCCAACGCCAACAAAGGAAATACTCCGGTCCCACGATTCCTTTCTAAAAATTTCACACCCATTAGAAGGATCTAATGGAATTCGGTTGTGTTTACAAAGGCAAACAACCACGGGCTGTACGCCCGAACAATCATCTCCGTTGTGCGCGCCAGATGTTTTATGCAAATAGAGGCGGCACACAATCGACAGGCATCGATCCGAACTTCGATCACCACCACGGATGGTGATGATGATATAAGGATGTATGCGTCGAGGGACTTTCTCCTTTTCAGGCACCTAAATTTCCCATGGGCATTAATAACATGCCGCTAACAGATACTGTGGAAAATTCTGTTAGCGGATGAAATGAAAGATTTCTTCTGGAGACGTAGATACGATCGGTATCAGGTTTTGGGTTTCGGATGGAGATAGTCAGTAAGATTTCGATCGTCAACGCGACGAGGAGCACACCAAGAATCCAACGAGGAGGCCAGTCCGCGTATTGAATGAAATAAAAGAAAGGAACGTCAAGTGTGTGATCGGGCGTGCGAAATTATGCCTAGTGATTTGTCCGTGTAAACTTTTTTAAACAATAAAAATAAATCCACAGGTTAAGGACAAATATCCTTGTGTTTCATGTGTTCAGTGCCACCTTCGTCCCGGTTTCGTTTTGTGTTTTAAAATTTTTTGCGCACAGTGTTCGGCGGATCACTGCCTCAACTTCGACATAGACACTAACAGTCCGCCAAATATGTACTTCCGGTATAAAGGAAGTGAAACCAGAGAGCAAACAAAAAAAAGGAAGGATATGGATGGCAAGACACGATGGGTTCCTGCTTCTAGATAGATTCGTGTACGCGTGTGGTTGCGTTTCGAGTAATTTTGCGTTACAATAGAAAATTAAAACAATAGAAAAGTAAAAATGTGAAATAGTCTTTGTGAACTTTACAAGGGAAGATTAAAATTTACAATAGAAAATTAAAACATCAATAAGTATTAATGTGAAATAGGCTTTGTGAACTTTACAACGGAAAATTACAATTTATAATAGAAAATTAAAATATCAATAAGTATTAAATGTGAACTAGACTTTGTGAACTTTACAAAGGAAAATTAAAATATACAATAAAAACTTAAAATATTAATAATTAAAATATCAATACCGAGTTATAATTTATCAAACTCACACACCACATCCACCTGGCGGAAGAATATCCATATCAAGATTCATCCGGGAATTATAAGTCGTTGCACCAGTGGGACTCATCTACAACATCAAGACAGATAGGGGTAAGTTTGGTGGATAACCAATAATAAATAATTGTTAAAAAAATATATAACAACCCGCGTGGGTTTCTCCACGAGTTGAGTCAAGTTGTGGCTAACAGCACACATCTCCGCCAGCTTCCCAGCCTCGTCGGTTCTGTTGGAATGTAACAACCAGCCGGAATTGTGCACATTAAAATCGCCTAGGATAACAATTTCAGAAGCTGGGTGGTTGATCTGTATCCAGTCGACTGTATGTGAAAGATGTTTGAAAAATGTCGCTGGTCGATCGTCATTCGGGGAGCGGTAAAGACAACAAAGAAATCTAACGGAATTCCGCAACACGACCCTCAACCATATGATGTCCATATTATTGGGTTCCAAAGCCCCCTTCCTTTGGCAAGCCAGATTGGACCGCGGAAAGACGCAGACTCCGCCCTTTAAACGGAATCTCGAATGTATGTTAAGTCGTATCCTGAGCAACGAAGATATGTCTAATCAGTTGACAAATCCACCTGGGTCTCAATTAGGGCAAGGATATTAAGTTTCGTTGTTTGTAAATATTGGTGGACGGGGTTCACATTCGTATTCGTGAAAGCGATGCCCCTGATGTTACAAAATGCCGTCACCAGTCGAGCGTGGGCAGAGCCTCGAAAGCAGGCCCGGTTATGCGATGACGAACCTCTTAAAGTCCCATTATTTATCATGATATCTGCATGGTGCTCCCCTTGACATAGTCCCCCCCGGAGATCCGAATGGGAGACTAGTTTACCTCCGGAATTCTTTATATCAGGAGGTACTATCATGACTTATCTCCTTGTCAGTCCGGGCCATCAGCCACACATCCGAAACTCCGTCGAAGATTACTCTCGGCGATATCGCGGTATGTACAGCGTGACGGGGAGGTATCTCACTTTGGGACCGACTACCACCTAACCAACCTTTTCTCGAACCGGTCCATCAGCCAAGCTCCGAAAGATGGCCAGGGATTTCTCCCGACCATTTCACGGAGCCTAAAGCTTGATGGGGTGGTATTTCACCGAGGCACAGGGCGTTGGGACCCCGGCTACCACTCGGCCTTTAGTCGCTTCTTACGACAAGCCGGCCTAGCTGTGAGTATATTCTAACGCCCTACTCACAGGGAGTGCTCGTGTAGAGCCAGTATATTATTTTAAGAATAAGGAAAGTTTGTAAGATAGGATTTAGCATTTAGTCCTAAGTCAACGCTTGTTAAATTAATGTACAATAAATGCGTTATTCATAATCATCATCCGTTTTGAACATCTGGTTACCACAACCTTTGTTCCTTTAACTAACTGCCTGAGTGTGTCCATTTCAGATCTCTTTTGAAAGTGTTGTACGGTGTCACTGATTTTATGAAAAGGCAATTTTAGTGCGACATTCGTGATGTGTAACGACGATACTGGCGCTATTGTCAGATTGTTTACTGTAATATTCTTAGTTAATAAGTTTCAAGACACAAGGAATAAAACTAACTACTTCGCATGATGATTGAAAACCGTTTTTGTACTACACAACCGCTTAAGGACTTTTGATGCCACGAGAGAGGGAACATGACAAAGACCAATCAGACAAGTGCTGGTTTTGGATGGAGAAGACTTGGGTAATCACCGTCTACAATTATAGAACTAAGTTTAATAAGTCGTTGAAGGTTTCGAGATTACCCGTCATTTCTTGATGTTGAGATTGAAGAAGACAAGTTGATTTTGATCAATATTTGTCGAATCAAATAAGAAAAAGAGTAGCGAGAGTTAATGATTAATAAATCATCTCCTTGACATATTGACACTTTCTATATCTTCTTTTTTTAAATGGCAATTCATTTAAATGGCCCTTCAATATCTTCCAATAGTTTGTAGCCTTTACGTGACTCTTTAACGAGACCTTTTTAATCTATTAAATTGTTCTTTATACCTTTGAACGGATACATCGCATTTATATGACTGCAATATCTACTTCGCGACGCTTCAGTAGAATTGTGGACTCATTTTGTATATTTCTTTCCCGGTTTATTTAGAATGAAGCGGCAAGCCGGACAGGAGAATGGATGTTTGGATGGACGAAACATGGTAGACGCAAGACGATTGGAAAAACCAGCTTCATCCAGGTTTTGTCCTGTGTAGGGAAGCAACGTTACGGACCACCAGGCACCCAAGGCGATTATTGGACACCTTGCTTGGGGTGTTTTTCATTCCAAAGAATCTGTTGGAATCGGATACTTTCTGTTGACCTGCGGTTGGGATTGTATCGTTTCGTTAGCTTCGTCTTCATATTGTTTCTTTGGTTTCTATGCTGTTTGTTTTTGGTTTTGGTACTCCTTTCGCCTACGTAGTGGCTAACTCAGTCGGTACCAGCTCAGGTCGAGAGCTATGGATATCAATGAATTTACGTGCATATGAGAGGTATGGTTAGCAGAAGGATGTGGAAGAGTCGGAGACGAAGTAGCGTAGCGTGGGAATTGCCTGAAGCCGGTTTTTGGTTGAAGAGCACGTTGATGAAGGTGGATGTTGTTTTGTGGATAATTGTCAGAAGGAATGAGGTGAAGGAGTTAACAAAATAATTTTGAATGCGAAAACATGTTGAGAGGGTATATTTACGAAGCGGTATACGTTGAAGATGTTTATTGACGTAATTATGACTTAATAAATTGACCAATATAATGACAATGCGGCCAAGAGCAATTTATGGTTCTCGTTGGTTTTTTTTTGTTTGCCTCATATCAGAAAATAAAAATAATTTATCAAATTATGTAAAGCTTTTAACCTGGCGTGGTGTTGTAACGTGCTTCACTATCATGCTGGAAAGTAATACTTATTCGCAATTATAGATCTGTACTTTTTTGTAAACGAATAATTGGTTTTATGCGGAGACTCAGAAAGTATTTTTTACTCAGGATATTAAATGGTTTTAATTGATTTTTATTTCAATGGTTTTAATTTGATCAAGTATAATAAATTAGTGCAATTTGGTAAAGTATTAATCTACTTGCAAATTTCAGAAAAAGACTCGAAGACATATTAAAAATTAAAAAGCACAGAGTTTGATATACGAGGTATTTTATATAAGTAATGTAACTGATTTTTATGTAATCATAGGTTTTTTTACCTTTTGGGTCGTTAAGGTTGTCCCCTTCAGTTTGTTCATGGCATTTCTGGAACTCTTCTTCTGAAATATCTCTGAGTTCGTCGGTTACACTCTTCTTAATATTATGGAAAGTGCCAAAGTGGCACGGTTTCAGGTAGTTTTTGAGCCAGGGGAATAAAAACAAGTCACCGAGATTAAGAACATGTGAATATAGGGGCTGAGGAATCATAAGAATGTTCTCATCATCATCATCATCGGCACTACAGCCGGAATCCAGTCTTGACCTTGTTTAACAGGTCTGAGGCTTGTTCAATTTTCCACAATAATTTGTTTTTGCGGGCAAGGTTATTAGCCTTGCGCCAATATAGGAATGTTCTATCTTGTCATAAATAATATGCAACGTAGTTCATACTTTTTCTGGTCCAACACTACAACACACTATAGAAACGATACTTCAATTTAGATGCTACTTCGATGGAGCACAAGGTATGTTGCGAGTCTTAAAACCTCGAGGGTTGGCTGTTTCCAAACCACCTGAGAACTATCCGTTGTTAACACATTACTGACCAATATGGACAAGGAGAGCACACTGCAACCAGGTGAGAATAAAATGTTTTCTGACTTCGCAAATAATCGTGTACATCGGCCGACAAAGAACAAGAACATTGACAAGAGAAGTCTAGTGAAGCTGCTGGGCTTCGATGAGAAATTTAAACAGTGAGCCCAGGACTAAATTGAAAAGTCATAACCGTGAATGTAAGAATTTTGTTGGGTACGTAGCAAATACCATTGGACGGAATCGTCCTTTAGAAGAAAGTCGGCCGTTTTTATGATGGATTGATACCCAAATCCTCTCTATAGAGAATTCTGGGGCCCATCTTATATGATCTTCTATTCTATTCTTCTGGCGTAACATAACAGACACGGACTGTACAATATAAAAGAAACTTACAGTCACATCTACAAAAATGCGGATTAGTTCCTTCTTACTATTGTTGCGGATGTGCAACTGAATGTACTGGAGGAATCTGTGGCGGTTCTTGCGAACGCCACTACTTACCTGCTATTCTACCACCAGGTAACCCCCTTTTAATAAGCGTCCTGTTCCAATAAAGCGTATACTCACCTGCATTGGCTTTTCTAACAACCACAAAAACCTGTAAAGCACAATGTCTGCTGATACGAAAACCATATCAGCAATAACAGACATTCCCAACATGGACATATTTGAAATGTCAAAAAGCATGACATAAATTTCAAGCAGCAACGTAGTTGCAAGAGTATGAAACTCTACGCCATAAGCAAGCGCGGGACACCTGCACATCGATCTGGTAAAAACACCAACCAACGATCTGATATAGCAGAATAACCATTGAACATATTATGCGGTTGCTCAAGCCTGCGACTAATTCCCAGAATTACCAAGCAGGCGCGCATAAACGAAACCTACAACGCATACGCTTAAAAGGACACATCTCTAATCTAATACAAATACGAGAGATATAACGCATGCCCGTGTGAAGATACATCAAGTCGCACGTATGAGCAATATGGGCGACCTCTGATATGAATACGTACCCATGATCGAACCACACACAATAGCGCCCACCACTGTGCACATAATGAATAATGTACACACAGGCAGGGGTACGGTGTGGCGACCGACATGGATTCCGGACTCTGTGATGACTTACACAACACGGGGAAACGGTGATCGCATCCTTGACTGTGTGAGAGACCATCGCTAAGAGTAGATCGCCGCATGAATTGGTTCGCGGAGAAATGGCTCCGGTTGTGTTGGTGGCAAAACCAACCCCTAAGTACCAAATCACAGCCGGAGAGTCAGACAACTAAACCCATCGAGAGCGATCGGCTCCCGGTTGAGCGGTTACTCTAAAGACAGTGCGACTGGTATACGGATAGTCCAAATCAACGCATGGTGCAAAAAGAATAATACGCGCTACAAATAATCGATTAACTCCGACTCGTTTACGAACAATCAAAACAACGCGTAGTGCAAAAAGAATAATACGCACTACAAATAATCGATTAACTCCGACTCGTATATTTCCAGTCAAACGAACGCGTAGCCCAACAAAAAAAGACAGATACTCACTACTACGTAATTGACTAACCTAGTGCTACCCTGTGCGGCAGGTTCGTACCCGATGGATCGTTGCGGTTCCATTTTTTTAGGCTAAAACCGTAGAATTCAAACTCATTATCCTATACTTAGCGTAAATTTTGTATTAATAAATCAATATCATTTGTGCGTTAATCGTAAGAAATATCTTGTGTTAATGAAAGAAATATCATTTGTATGTTTAATCGTAAGATACATATTGTGTTAATAAATCAATATCATTTGTGCGTTAATCTTAAGATGCATATTGTATTAATAAACCAATATCCCATGCGCGTTCAATCTTAGGATACATATTGTGTTAATAAAATCAATATCATTTGTGCGTTAACCTTAAGATACACTTTGTGTTGACAAAATAAATATTCTTTGTATGCTTAATCTTAAGACGAATTTTATGTTAACCAAATAAATATCCTTTGTGCGTTAATCTTAAGATACATATTGTGTTAATAAAATCAATATCATTTGTGCGTTAATCTGAAGCTACATTTTGTATTGACAAAATAAATATTCTTTGTGTGCTTAATCTTAGACGAATTTTATGTTAACCAAATATCCTTTGTGTGCTTAATCTTAAGATATATTTTGTGTGTTAATTAAATAAATATCATTTGTATGTTTAATCTTACGATATGTTTAGTGTGTTAAGAAAATAAATATCATTTGTATGCTTAATCTTAAGATACATTTTGTGTTGACAAAATAAATATTCTTTGTGTGCTTAATCCTCAGATATATATTAGGTTACTAAAATAAATAGTATTTGAGTGTTTGATGTTAAGACGAAGATGAGTCGCACCTTTCTGTTCACATAACCCTACAGACTAAAAACATCAAATAAAGATATCAAACGAGGAGTCAAATTGTTTCCCACCACCAAAGACATCGGTGCACGATCACCAGACGGACGAGTTACGGCTTGGGGACGTCTTGGTAAACCCGCGTCGGGCCGACACACCATCAAGACCACCAAAATACCCCATAAATCACCATCGCCTGCCGTATGACAACTGTCATACAGCTGACAACGAGTCATCGAAGAAAATGGACACCACCCAAGCGTCACCGAATTTGAATAAGCGCAACGGTCACCTGATTCAGTCTGCCACCAACCACCAACGCGTGCGCACCGCTTGCTCAGCCCCGCGAAGTAAAAGAGAAGTGTTGTTGGACGAACGTAGTGTCCCGTTAGTTAACCGAAAAAGAGACAAGCGTTGCCCTTCAAAATAGATTGGTTGCAATAACTTATTCAGCGAAAAGACGAGCGCCCAGTCCTCTCGAAGCATGCGTTGTGTTGTGCAACCAAACTCAACGGTCCTTGCTACTGGATTATTGGTCCAACAGTCCTTGCTCACCGTTCCCGAACGCTGCTTGATCATTGGCTTTCCTCCACCCCTCGCGGACGCTTCACCCATCAGACGCATCGTCATGAAGATGGCAAGTAGTTTCATCCACTACCTTGGCGAACGCAGGAACTGAAGATCCTACACAACACTATCATAGAGATTTTTCTATATTTGGTTTTCACGAAATCGTTAAATAAAACAGTCACCTTTTGTTTGTTTGGTTATTGAATTAGGTTCCAAACTGTATTACGACGTTGTATGGAACGAAAATGGGAGCGAACATACAGGGTAAAATCTCTGTTTTCAACCCGACGAAGGCCAGGACGATCCTTGTCCCTGTTCAATCCAAGTTGACATGCAGTCTTCACGTGACACTCCTGGATAGCTACTTTGGCATCCGCACAAGTAGTAAACCAATGCATGCAGCGACATCTTGGAAAAGGTTGGCGTATGGCTAATAACCTAACCGGCAAAAACAAATTATTATGGGAAATTTGACAAGCCTCGGATATGGACCGGATACACGTTGACGACCAAGGAAACGAAAATGGCAGGCCGCTTTAAGAATTTTCTCATGGCAAGTCCGCTCACTATACAGAGCTCGAGCTGCATAGCAGCTAGCCGATGCCCTCTCCGAATATCAGGCTGACATAACAGCATTACAAGTAATAAGATGGACGGGGAGTGGTGTTATTCAAAGAAACGAGTATGACATTTATTACAGCTGTTCTAGTCAGCCAAAAACGCGTGCGAAGAACATACGCATCATAAACGTTCACGGACATGTAGAGGGGTCTCCTGATGACGAAAAGGGAGAATACTACGAGAACGGGCCCTGAATGGCGATTGAATGTAAAAATTATTCGCGTGCCAGTTTTCAGACACTACGCAGGTTCCCATAGTTTGCATGAGGACACTAATGGCAATGGACTACGAGTCATCGAACTGGTCGTTGCGAGTACCAGGTTTCCGCGTAAAGATATCCATAAAGCCACCTGGGTATCACCTGATGGAGCCACTCGCAACCAAATTGACCACGTGTTGATAGATCACCGCCACTCCTCGAGCCCGATGACGGTACGAACGTACCGAGGTGCCAACGTCGACTCGGATCACTATCTTGTTGGAACAGTCTTTCGAGCGCGGATTACCTTACGGAGACGTCTTGCATACGCGGATCAGGTTCGAATCAACACGGCTGCCTTACGCAATGAGAATATCAGTAACACCTTTGGTCATGCGCTAGGACTCGCCGTCGGAGAGCTCGACGGAGAGGGAGTAAGTCCTCGGAATGCCGGGAGTAGAAGAGAAATGGACACACCTTAAGAATACTGTTAATACTTAGGCAGTAGTCATAGAGATCTGAGCGACTGGTTTGATGATGAGTACAAACTAGCGACTGAACGTAAGAATACTGCATACCGAGAAATGCAACAGTCTTATAGGACGCGGGTACTTGAGGAGAAATACAAAGAGCTCAGAAGATCTGAAAAAAGACTTCACAGACAAAAGAAAAGTGCATAGGAAATAATCTAGTCTGTGAAATAGACAAAAGTAGAGAGAGAGAGGTCCGCGCCAGGTGCGGAAGTTTTACCAAATAATCCGCAATTCAATGAATTGCTAAATGGTCAGCTTACAGAAGAATTGGAGGCTCGACCAATGCAAAATCAAGACCAAATGCTGCCGCCACCAAGCATTGAGGAAACAGTAAAAGCCATAAGACAGCTCAAATCAAATAAGGCCCCCGGAGCTGATCGCATACCAGCTGAGCTGATCAAACAAGGAGGGACAACGTTACATCACGCAATTCATGAGATCGTGGTGAACGTATGGGAGCAAGAGGAGATGCCGGAAGATTGGCGTCGTGGTGTAATTTGCCTCATACATAAGAAGGGGAAATATCACACAGTGCAGCAATTATAGGGGTATAACATTGCCGAGTACCGCCTATAAGATACTCTCCTCTATCCTACAAGATCGGATAGCCCCATACGCTAAAGTCATCATTGGTCAACATCAGTGTGTGGGGATTATATTGTCCCTAACACGGACACTCCGTTCACTTCCATCCCCATCGTCTATTGTTCACGCAGACACTGCTCACAACGCAAGGAGGAAGAGAAAACACTGACCACCAGATAGCAATTAAAACACAAGTTGTTCTTAATTAATTTTTAGGTTATTTCACTTTCGTTATTAAAATTGTGAAGGATAATTCTCTTTATAAAAACCACTTTGTTCTCACGTACTTAATAATGGACGTTATTGTTTTTATACTTCACATAGAACTTATGATTTCATATTAAATTGAACTTTATAAATTTTAAACACGGTGAAACACTCCTTTCAGGACCCGACTTTTTTTATTATATATACGCTTCTCCGCCGCGCGACAGGGGGCGGGGGCGGCAACGACCGTGGTGGTCGGCGGATGTAATTTGACTCCTCGAGGATAAAACTCTGAACTGAATTCCATCCTCGGTCAGGGTGAAGCAACGGAAGAGAGAGAGAACATTTTTCTCTTAAGGGTGTGGCCACCAAGGAGATGCGATCTTTTGGTGCAGTGGTGTGTATGTGTGTTCATACACATCACCGAGTTTATCGATGCATTTCAGCAAGGATAAACAAAACCTACAGCTAGGAAAAAAGAATAAAGGAGAAGCGACCTAATGCATCGGTCTGTGATTGGGGCCAGCTAAATAAATAAGCTGGAACTCATTATATGGGAATTGCATTTGGGATACTTCAAACGATATAGATTGTTTATCGTATCGCCAGAATGCCTGCGGAAGAACAGCGCTCG
This sequence comes from Microdon myrmicae, assembly GCA_963931805.1. Taxonomy (NCBI): domain Eukaryota; kingdom Metazoa; phylum Arthropoda; class Insecta; order Diptera; family Syrphidae; genus Microdon; species Microdon myrmicae. The sequence continues at coordinate 83,164,069 of OZ007502.1, read as the reverse complement.
TTTGTTTGCACATGGTGCGAGTTAGAGAAATTGGCTTCAGCGTCGATTGCGCTAATTATATGCAGCTGCTTGGGTTGTTTATTGTTAGGAGAAAAGGCCGCCAGCCACTGTTTTTTTTTTTTTTTTTTTGGTTTCGGTAGGAAGGTGGAAATCTTCAAAAGATACCTCTAGACCGATCCAGGGGCATGCCGGGTTTTTACCGACTAAAACCACATCCCGCCAGGCTCATATTCCCGTTGATCCCCGCGGAACTTTCTTTTAGATATTCCATCGCGGGGCGGGACGGAGTTTACCTGTTACTCCGCTCGTCGCGTCGCAACTGCTGCATCATTTCACAGAGAATACCATTGGTTACGGACCATGCCTGTTATGAACTAAGCATGTATTCTATTACTCCAGCCGGAGTAACTGTCCGTGTCGTGTGTCTCTCCAAAACCGTTCGTGCGGTCTCGAATCTCACGCACTCTGTGAGTACGTGTTCCGCATTCTCTATTTTGCCTTCGTAATACAAGCAGTATGGATGATTCATATGCTTATACTTGTGCAAGTATTGCCGAAAGCATCCATGTCCTGATATTAGCTCGCCATGTTTTCTTTTCACCCATGTTTCTATATCAGGTATCATGGTGTGGGTCCATCTTCCCTTGGTGGAAGAATCCCACCTTCGTTGCCATTCTCTTAGGCTTCAGAGCTCCAATCGTGTCCGCATTCTCCAACGATTCTCTTGGGAGACCTTATGCCATGCAGCGTTTTCTTTAGCTGCAATGTCAAGTGGTGTCCTTACGGCCAAAACATTTATGGCATCTTCGGATACCGTTCGAAATGCACAACATACTCTTAGTGATGCCAGTCTATGCGCTGAGTTAACTCCCCTCATGTATGACTTATACTGCGCGGCTCCTGTCCATATGTGAGCTGCATACATTATAGTGGAGCTGTTGACACTGGTTATGAAAAGGTATTTGTTGTACACATGTTAAGGCTGGGATTAGCCAACTCAAGGGTAAGATTCTCTGATTATGCGGCTGTATTATATATGAACCGATGAATTTTCTTTCAGGGATTTATGATAAGCTTGGAGAGAATTCTTATAGGGGATTTTAAAGGCGAAGTTATGCATGCAGGTAAGAATTCTCTTCTAGGGGATTTTAGCTAAATGAACTCGATCAATTTGATGCGTGAAGCATTTAAGGTGCTATTGCGATTGCATTAGCGAAAGCTTGTGCAGACTGGGTTGTGGGGTTGGGGGTTCTTTAGGTAAGTATTTGGCGCTATTGTGTTGGTCGTAGTTCGATGACCGCGTGTTCCGCCGAACACTGTACGCACACAAGGAAGAACACACTGAGCGGAAACGGCACAAATAAAAACACGAGCATGTCCTTTACGGGTTTAATCTTTTTTTATTCTTTATTAATTCTTTTGTTTTCTTACACTTAAGCGCCTAGTACACAATTTATATTTTGTTTATAAGAGGGGTTCGGGTAGTATACTAAACGAAAACCACAACTCCCTCGACACCACAAATCGACTTCATTTTTCGAACGGCACTTAATTTAAATGTTCGAACGACACAGCGCAATTCCGATAACCCAAACTTCGTATGTCCTGTTGAGGATCACTTCGTAAAACATCAAACAAATTTGCGACGGCACTATCTATAACTTAAACCTCCCGGAAATTCGGTCTTAACACCTCCGTTCGTGAAATTTAGCTTCTCCAATTCGTTCCTCAATGTCGCCTATCTCCTCTAGACGGCTGCTCGCAGTAGACTAATTGTATCTCCTCACTAAAAAAATCCGTAAGGGAAATTCCCCCAACGTATCTCTGAAAAAGAATTTCCTATCGTATCTGGAAAAGGAGAAATCTTACAAATGATCATTATCATTATAATCTTCATCATCACCCTTGTTGTGGTGATCGAAATTCAGATCGACGGTTGTCGATTTCGTGCCGCCTTTATTTGCACAAAACATCTGGCGCGCAGAACGGAGATGATTGTTCGGCCGTACAGCCCGTGGTTGTTTGCCTTTTGTAAACACAACCGAAATCCATTAGATCCTTCTAATGGGTGTGAAATTCTTACAAAGGAATCGTGGGACCGGAGTATTTCCTTTGTTGGCGTTGGTCTTGTAAATCTTCCGAATTATCTTGTTGCGATAATTACGGTTCTTTACAATTTTGGCAGCGGATAGGCGATATGCTTTCTTGCATTTAGCTGCCAGCGTATGCATCCGTTGTTCGGTCTATCTACCGAAAATGGTAATTCCTTGGAAACATCGTGCAGATGTTTAAAATGGGAGATCTGTACGCGATGCTTGCTGCATTTGACGCATTACTTAGAAGCGATGCTTTAGCTGCCTTTTTGAATTGGGCAGAATACCATGTATGGATGCGTTGAATTCGATCCTGAAAGTTTTTGAACGTTATGTGTCGGGTTCAACATTGTTGCAGCTTCCTATGCCCCTGTTACAGGTCTGATTAGGAGCTTTGGGGACACGTGTCTGTGGGCACGTGTAATGGATAAGGTAAGTAAGTTCCTTGAAGGTTTGGAACCTTACCTGGGCGGAATTGTGCGTTCTAGGACGCTACAAGTAGTCAGTGGGGTTTGGCGGAACCGCCACAGTACGGTGGTCCGGGATGTTGTCTCAGTTCGGTGGTATCGGTTTGATTTGCCGACCAGGACATTGGAAGTGTCGACCAAAGTCGAAGGAAGTCGAAAGGAGTCTAAGGCAGTCGAGTGAAATCATGTGTGAGGTGAAACCGGGCGCCCTACTAATTCTTTGCTACGCGTAGCAGCTAATGTGTAGTGTGTTTACTTTGGAATCAGTGTATATATTATAGTCGAAAAATTATTGTCAAAACTTATAAGACAGATTTTGTATGTTATATTAAACTTGAGAGTGTTAAATAATCAAGAACAATAAAGAACCGATGTACAGCCAAACAACTTCACCAGTGTTTTATTACTTGACATTTTCCTATGTTCTCTTTTGTGTTTGGTGATTTGTCTTTTCCTCAGAGGAGTTTCCGTGAACGAGTTGGCGATTTCTGTGAACTAGTGCCCCTCTCAGGCGCATTAACATAATACCCCACAAGTGTGGCTTCATCCCAGGGAAATCAGCGATTGATCAGATATTCAAGCCTTAGGCAGGCAATGAAAAAATTCAAGGAATTTAAGATTCCATTATATCATCTATTTATAGACTTTAAGACCGCTCGTGACAGCTTAGCTAGGGTAGAACTATATAATGCCATGAGAGAGTTCGGCATTCCAAAACAAATTGATACGACTTGATTGAAAATCAAGCTCGGTAGACTCCGGTGGGCGGGATACGTAGCTCGAAGGAGCGAAGAGGAGCCTGCATGGAAAGTCGTTTGTGGCAGGGTTTATGCAAGGAGACAGCGCAGCAGACTTTGTCTGCGGTGGAGGGATGGCGTAGACCAGGACGCCCAGAGCCTGGGACTGCCAAACTGGATGACTTCGGCTCAAAATCGGGACCGGTGGAGAGATTTGTTAAATAAGGCCAAGACCGGATCCCGGTTGTATTGCCGATGATGATGATGATGAGTAATTGTATTCTCGACTGTTTTAGTTTAATGTTAATTTTAATTTATCCTTTCGTTGTTTTGACTGAATTGTTTTTATTTACTGTAGATGTATTTGTACCTTTTTTGAACTCCATTTCAATTTTAGTTCTTTTTTCTGGGCTGATTTTTATTTGAATGTAATTTGACTTAATTTACTTTCATTCAAACCCACTGGTAATTATTACTTTAATTTTATTAAAAGTAAGAGTAAAAGGTTTACTGTACTTTATATTTATATATATATATATATATATATATATATATATATATATATATATATATACATATTTATTTATTTATTTATTTATTATTAATGAATCCTTACTCGTACACACAATGCCTGCCACATTGCAATCATCCACAGGGCATTTAGAAGTAACTTCGATAACGTAACGACCGAAAAGTCTAGGTTAAGGCGTTAGTGGCTTCCAAATGGCATCATTCTTGGGACTTTTTCACCGTCGCCAAACATTGACTTTGTCGTATAGTATTTTTTTTTCTCTTACGAGTATTTCGCGACAGTAAGCGCGAGTCGCAAAATCTGCTGGATTCATGTCTTTTTATAGATTCTTTTTGTCCTTTATTTGCTTTGTTGGCCGTGTTTGCATCTTCGCGAAGCCACAGATACCTTTATACATAACATCTTCTTGGGGCTCGGTCTTTCCTGTAGATATGAATATCAGTTGAAGCTTTTATTTCTTTGAACGGTCAGGTATCATTCTGAGGCCAGAGTTAGGGATCTTTGGCTATTCAACTGTCTTTAGTTGGTTTCGGAAAGTAAGACGAGGAGAAGAACAAGTAGTAAGTATTGTACAAGCGGTGCGGCGGATTCAACGTGTATGGGTGCTCTGGCCGCGTGTCTAGCGAAAAACATGAGTCCCACATTTTAGGTTTGGAGTTGCCTAACGACTTTGATGTTGACTCTCCGTTGGTATTGTATTTTATTTTCTACACAACAATGGCTTGTTGTGTTGACTTATGACTCTCGTTTGTTGTTGTTGCAATCGAATTTGATGAATAGATTTGAAGTGATGGTGATTATTTGAAGTGGGGATACACATTGTGGAGTTCGGTGGACCATTAGCACCTTGCTTTCGAATTTGAACTACTTTGACCGTTGTGGGAGTTTCTAGTTGATTTGCCTAAATTAGAATCCGCTGCCCTGTTTGAGGTTGGTCTCAGCTACGTATACAAACTAACCCCTTCAATTATGTTTCTCCTGAAAATTGGCACTTTGACTGAAGTTAAGAATGGCGTTTTTTTGTTTTATGATAAATAAAATGTTTAAGCGGAGGGCAATAACTTTTCACATGTTATCATGTTTTTATACTTCTTATTAGCAAATCAATTCATTGCTCATGACATAGAAAACACATTAAGTCTTTTGCTTCAGTGCTTCTATTAATATTCGAATGTTCGTACTGTGTATAAGAAAAAGTTTCATTTCAATCAATTATGTTATCTTTGTTTAAATTGGTATATTGTTGAAGAGTTGAAATTTTGTTGGTGACATGTAAATATGGTAAAAGGAATTTCCGATAAGGCCAGACTTTTCCGAAATGGCTGAGTTTACAAAATGGTATATACATAGTAATTTTTGCAAGAAAATGTACTAACAATTTGAATTTTCAACACGCCTTTCTGTTTTTCTTAGGCTATAGTTGCCTAGATAACAGATAACAGGAAAATATTTCGATGTTAATATAACATAATTAAGAAGCAATGTATTTGTTCTATTTGTTTTCAGCGAGCTCTAGAAAATAGAAGGGGTCACAATTATTAATTTAATTGTTAATGGCTTTGTAGGGAAATGAATTCAGATGTTGTATTTTTAAACGACCTGGAGTAAGGAGACTTGTAAAAGACGACTAAAGACGGAGTGGTAAGTGAGGCCCCAGCGCCCTGTTTTCCGATGAAATACCACATCTTCACGCTATAGACTTGTGGGGGTTCTCTATACCACATGGAGAACCAACCCACAAGTTCATACCTTATTTCGACCGCTTTCAGCATGTCATTTCTACCCTTATTCCCCTATAAGCTATTCCAACAGTAAGTCATGTTAAACGGACGCATAGCTAAACTCATTATCCTATGCAGATAATGCATAATTGAGTTTAGCTGTCTTTTCGCCATACGGCAACCCCATTTCGGTAACCCATTAGATTTTCACCGGAAATCGCACCATGTCAGTTAGCAACGGCATAGTCTGATCAAATGACGCGGTTGCATAATTATGCAACCGCTAGGGAAATTATCAAAGCATTTAATTTAGTTCCCATGATCAGATTTCCCTAACCAATTCGGTGTCCTATTCACTTTCTCCAGACGCTCCATTCGCTGGGGATCAATGCTCTCTTTTCGCAGGTGAATAGCACCAGCTTAATTTTCCTCTCCTCCACAATTCTGTCTTTTTATAGTTCGATGCACTCTGAGATCACCACAATCACCGCACTAGGTCAGTGGATCAGTCTCAGACGCGGCATTAATACACACACACTAAACCAGATCAACGAGTGAAATCGTGTATGAGGTGAAACCGGGCGCCCTACTAATTGTTTGCTACGCATAGCAGCTAATGTGTAGTGTGTTTACTTTGGAATCAGTGTATATATTATAGTCGAAAAATTATTGTCAAAACTCATAAGACAGATTTTGTATGTTATACTATACTTGAGAGTGTTAAATAATCAAAAACAATAAAGAACCGATGTACAGCCAAACAAATTCACCAGTGTTTTATTACTTGACATTTTCCTATGTTCTCTTTTGTGTTTGGTGATTTGTCTTTTCCTCGGAGGAGTTTCCGTGAACGAGTTGGCTATTTCTGTGAACTAGTGCCTCTCTCAGGCACATTAACATAATACCCCACAAGTGTGGCTTCATCCCAGGGAAATCAGCGATTGATCAGATATTCAGCCTTAGGCAGGCGATGAAAAAATTCAAGGAATTTAAGATTCCATTATATCATCTATTTATAGACTTTAAGACCGCTTGCGATAGCATAGCTAGGGCAGAACTATATAATGCCATGAGAGAGTTCGGCATTCCAAAACAAATTGATACGACTTTATAGGTTTACCATGTCCAACGTAACTAGTCAAGTAGGAATAGCGGGATTGCTGTCCAAACCAATAAACATCTTTAATGGACTCCGACAAGGCGACGATCTGGCCTGCCTCCTCTTCAACTTGGCGTTGGAGAAAGCAATCTGTGACTCTGGTGTTACAACTAGAGAGACAATTGTCATCAAGTCCAGCCAGATACTTGCCATGCAACCCTGGGTTATTGTGCTTTCCTTTTGATTTCTTCATCCTTTCTACGCCCATCGGCGTCGAACGAATACGCAAGTACTTATCCACCTCGATGAGCGTGGGAAATTGAAGGATGTACAAGAGAGCACGATTACCATTGGCTGATCGCGGTGTAAAGCAGAAATCCCAATTTCCACCCCTAATTCCAATCAGTCGCTATCCAACCACTACCGCCGGAAGTCACGCCGCTCGGAGTTAAATTACTCAATCAGCCGTTACTCAATCACCATCGCGGGTGCACCCGCTAGAGCCACAAGTTTTGAAAAAAAAGTTGACTTACAATTAAAACATTATTTGCGAATGGAGACGTACCGTGAAATCAATCCTGAGTTAATACATAATAATCAAGAACTTCGTAGTGCCCTAACTAAATCGAAACACGAAATTTGCTATTAAAATCCGTTGCTTATAGAGCAACTAGAAAAATATTCTCGGCTGAAGGATCGTAATGTTGCTGAACTACAGAAAGTTGCAAGTGTATAATTAGAGATAAACATAGTTAAACGAAAATTAAAGAATACTTAAACAATTAAACTAAACCAAGTGCATTTCATGCAGGTCTTTCCTTTTGGTGCTCAATTCCTTGCGGTGATCAATTTTCGTCGGAACAACTTGATGGGGATTCGAGTGAACCGCGTGCCATACGTTGGCACACCTACTTGAACCCCACAGACTACGTGAAATGGTCAGGAGATATCCTTGGCTATCTTTTGAAGCTTGGCTGATGAACCCGTCCGAGAAAACGGTGATATGGGTGGTAAGGCGATCAGAAGGTGAGATACCGCTCCGCCACGCTATACGTTCGACGTTTGAGTGATGGCCCGGACTGCAGTTTAGATAACACTGAATGGTACTTTCTGAGATAAGGAAGGTGTTTATGAGAGCATGCGGAGCCATTTGTGCGGTACCGCCGGTCTTTTCATTCGTTGAATTTGAATGCCACGTGGCAGCCATAATTTATGACTGGGCAATAACACCTAGTTCAACATCATGCCGCAAACGGACAAATCCAGTTTGCCACCCGCAAACACACTCATCAGCCGAGGTGATAATTGAATTGCCGCCAACTTTAAAGGACCACCATAAAAATTACCACTTCTGTTTTTCTTTGTACAGGAACTTGCGTTCCTTTTTTCTTTGCATCCAATAATTTCTTGTGTATTTTGTAAATGCCTATTGTCTTTCGGCTTGTTTTTGTACAACGCTCTGTTAAGAGCATATAATGTTCAATTTTTATATGCTACCTTTGTTGTTTGTATCTTGTAATGCTTTGTATTTCAGTTTTAATGTATGTATTGGTAATGCTCTGTTGAGAGCAGGAATTTTGTATTCGTTAAGTGTAACAATGTTAGTGTAGATATTTTGTATATGTAGGATTTTAAGAGTAAAATAAAATCAGAATGCATCCGACCGTAGCCGCGGACGTATCCTCAATTCTTTTTTTTTGAATCTGTCTTGCTTTCCAGGTTTTTATCCTATGAAATATTCAGTGGCGTTGCGCCCGAATTTTCAAGATACACCTTTTTAGATATTTAGTGGCGTTGAGCCCGAACATCACCCCAAAAATATCACACTAAGGACGTTGCACCCTAGTGTCCAGTAGGGCTTAGCAGTAGGCGAACAAACCATCAGGTCAAAAGAGGTCTGATACATACAGAAGGTAAATACGATCCTCATTCGGATCTTCAAGGCAACTACCTCAAGCCGGACGTCCTACAAATGCTTTGATAAGAAACCGACTTTAAACAACCAGTCTCCGCGGAATCGGGTCCGGCCGCTAAATAATGTTAATGGCATTTTGTAACATCAGAAGCGTCAGTTTCACCAATATGAATGTACATGACGTTCACCAATATTTGCCAACAGCAAAATCCGATATCCTACCCTTAACCGAGACCCAGGTCGACTCGTCAACTGACTCAACATACCAGAGCAGTTTGATAACTCAGTGACTTTTTGAATAAAAGATATTTTTTCGGCAAATAAGCATTTTATTTCTCCATATATTTAATCCAACGTTTTTTCAATTTTTTTATTCCTTCCAAATAATATATTTCGTCAAGGCCCTCAAAATAGGCGTTAGTTTCTGTGATGACCTCTTCATTCGACCCACATCTCTTACCGCCCACCCAAATTCTTCAGGTTTGAAAACAGGAAATAGTGACAGGGGGCTAAATCTGAAAAATATGCTGGTTAGGGTAGCAGTTCGTAGCCCATTTTATGGATTTTACTGGATTATGCTTAATCAGAGAGTAATCAAGTCGCGAAGATTAAGATGGGCCGGACACGTGACGCGAATGGGGAACGATAGGACCGTGCATCGAATTCTTATCGCTGTACCAATGGGAAAAAGACCGACAGGACGGCCGCGACGGAGATGGGAGGACAATGTTAGCTTTGACCTCGAGGAGATCGGGTCGGATGGCCGAACGTGGAAGGAGAGCGTACAGAACAGGGAACAATGGCGGAGTGGAGTCGGCGGGGTCATGAACTTCCGGGTTCCTACAGTCCAATAAATAGAATGCGTAATCAATACACGGAAGTCGCTTTTTCCTTTTTTCGTTTAAATTTCATGTGGTTGTCTGCTTGTAATGGCTGTCAAACGCAAACTAAATGACGCAGCTTGCTCAAATTTTGACAGCACTCTATTTATTAATGACAGTTGACTTTAAGCAGTACATTTAAAGTTGCTGCGCGGGAAATTTAAAAAATTACTGACTTATCAAACTGTACTCGTATCTTCGTTGTCAGAATATGGCTTACATTCAAGATTTTGTTTTACGGGTGGGATCTGCATCTTCATCCGACCCAACTGAGCTTGCCAAAGGGAAGAAGCATTAGAATCCAATAACTGGGGTATCAACGGACGAGTTCTATCAAATTTCTTTCTGGTCTCCACCGCTCCGCGAAAGATGATCGGCCAGCGACACATCAAACAGCTTCTAAATTTGTGGTTCTTGGCGACTTTTACTTACACAACTCATATGGGCTAGCACATGTGAACAAACATGATGAACCTAGGAGGCTAACCGAAACCTTCGCTTTTGCAATTTAATTCAACCTACGTGAGTGTTGGATAACCGAAGTCATTCTGCAAACTCCCTGGATCAATTCTTGTCATCCGACCCAAGATTTTACATCGTGGAAACGACTGCGCCATTAGGAAACACAGAGCACCGCTTGATTTCGGTTGCTCGATCACGTAGATTTCAAGCGAGTAACAAACCTGAACAGCCTCGCCAAGTATGTGGGCACGGGAATGCTAATTGGGTATTTTGTGGGATTCCACCGCATCTTGTCCTTGGTCGAAGACCGAGTTACGAAACTCTGATTTTGGGCAAGAGCATTTTAATTACATGAATGTCAACAGAATTTTATCGGAATCAGAATCGCATGCAACCACCCGATTGATATTGCGAAGAATGTTCATATCGATAAAGTGGTCAATAAACCGCTTGAGTGTCCAAATTCTAGTCAATGCCAAAGGTCGTCAGCAATAACATCGATTTGACTTCTTTTCGGGCAGCGGAGCACTAGCAACGAATTCAAAAGATACAGCCAATATTTTCGTGAATTTATCTTTCACGAACTCAACCCGTGATGATCGTCTCTTTGAACAATCTGTGATCGCGACGATACAACTTTCAATGCCAGATGTGAAGTTCCGCCTACGTGCTATTCAACGCATATCTGAAGGAAAGGGTCCAACATTCTTGCCAAACTGAGGGAGTATGGCTCCTTTGTACCGCATTGTTGCACTCTTACGGAAGCTTTATATTAATATATCTAAACATATGTGTATAAGTAATAACTTAGCTCGCGAGAAAGGTTAGCGCAGGGCTAATAACCTTGCCCGGAAAAACAAATTATTATGGAGAATTTAACAAGCCTCGGATATGGACCGGATACACGACGACGACCACAGAAACGGAAATGGTTAAATGATTTGAGAATTTTCTCATGGAACGTCCACTCACTATAAAGACCTCGAGCTGCACAACACCTAGCCGATGTCCTGACCGAATATATGGCTGACATAACAGCATTGCAAGAAATAATTTGGACTAGGAGTGGTGTTATTTAAAAACACCAGTATGACATTTATTATAGCTGTCATGCAAAACACCATGTGCTCGGAGCAGGCTTTCTAGTTAGCCAAAAACTGAAATCTGCCATTATCGTCTTTAATACAATAAATGGCTATGTACTGTTCGCGGGCGAGTTAAGTTTATGAACATAATTCTCATAAACGTTCACGGACCTACAGAGGAGTCCCCTGACGACGAAAAAGAACAATTCTACGAGAACGTTGAACGGGGCCCCAATGCCCGCTAAAAAATACGATGAGAAAATCGTTCTTGGTGATTTGAATGCCAAAATAGCTCGAGAGCCAGTTTTCACGCGCTACGCAGGTTCCCATGGTTTGCATGAGAACACTAATAACAATGGACTACGAGTCATCGACCTGGCTGCATCGAAGGATTGGTTGTTGCGAGTACCAGGTTTCCGCGTAAAGATATTCACAAAGCCACCTGGGTATCACCTGATGGAGTCACTCGCAACCAAATTGACCACGTGTTGATAGATCGCCGCCACACCTTAGACCTGATGACGGTACAAACGTACCAAGGTGCCAATGTAGACTCGGATCACTATCTTGTTAGTACAGTTTTCCGAGCGCGGATTGCCTTACGGAGACGTATTGCCTCCACGGATTAGATTCGGATCAACACGGCTGCCTTACGCATTGAGAACACCTTTGGTCATGGGCTAGGACTCGCCCTCGGAGAGCTCGACGGAGGGAGAGTAAGTCTTGGAGGGAGAATGCCGGGCGTAGAAGAGAAATGGACACACCAGGCAGTAGTCATAGAGATCTGGGCGACTGGTTTGATGATGAGTACAAACTATCGACTGAACGTAAGAATTCGACATATCGGGGAATGTACTCGAGAAGAAATACAAAGAGCTCAGAAGATCTGAAAAAAGACTTCACAGGCAAACGAAAAGTACCTGGGAAAAAAACCTTGTCTGTGAAATAGAGAAAAGTAGAGAGCGAGGTCCACACCAGGGGCGGAAGTTCTATCAAATAATCCGCAATATAACGCGGTACACACCACGCTGCACTTACTGCAAGGATAAAGAGGGTAATCTGATCACCGATCCTGAGGGCATTCTGGAGCGATGGGAAGTGCACTTCAATAAATTGCTAAATGGTCAGCTCACAGAAGTATTGCAGGCTCCACCAACGCAAGATCAAGACCAAATGCTGCCGCTACCAAGCACTGAGGAAACAGTAACAGCCATAAGACAGCTCAAATCAAATAAAGCCCACGTAGCTAATGGAATACCAACTGAGCTGATCAAACAAGGAGGGACAGCGTTACATCACGCAATTCATGAGATCGTGGTGCACGTATGGGAGCAAGAGGACATGCCGGAACATTGGCGTCGCGGAATAATTTGCCCCATACATAACAAGGAAGATATCACACTGTGCAGCAACCTAAGGGGGTTATAACATTGCTGAGTACCGCCTATAATATACTCTCCTCTATCCTACAAGACCGGGTAGCCCCATAGGCTAAAGTCATCATTGGTCAATATCAGTGTGGCTTCATCCGGGCTTCATCCGAGGCAATTCAGCAATTGATCAGATATTCACCCTTAGGCAGGCGATGGAAAAATGTCTGGAATTTAAGATACTATAGTTATCATCTATGCATAGACTTTAAGGCCGCCTACAACAGCATAGCCAGGGTAAGACTATATAATGCCATAAGAGAGAGTTCGGCATTCCAAACAAATTGATATGACTTTGTAGATTGACCACGACCAACGTAACTAGTCAAGTAAAAATTGCGGGATTGCTGTCCAAACCAATAAACATCTGTTAGTTATTACCTGGGTTACGCTAAGTGCAAGAATAGTTGGTATCTGGTTAGACAAGGGGGCAATCTGGCCTGCCTCCTCTTCAACCTGTCGTTGGAGAAAGCAATCCGTGACTCTGGCGTCACAATTAGATGGACTATTGTCACCAAGTCCAGCCAGATACTTGCCTACGCAGATGACATCGACATTATCGGTAGATCCGATGCGGCTGTACAGGACTCCTTCACCCAGATCGAACAGGCAGCAGAAAAACTGGGACTGCACATTAATGAGGGAAAACTAAGTACATGGTGGCAACTTCTGCGAAGAGAAGACCTAACGTTGACCAAACTGTCAAGGTAGTGGAGAACGAATTTGAAGTAGTGCAATCCTTTAACTACCTTGGGTCAATAGTATTAGCCGATAACAATATGGAACAAGAAATACGCGAACGGCTGATCAAATCCAACAAAGCCTACTAGGGTCTATCAAGGCTCTTTAAATCCCGAAATTTATCCAGAACATCCAAGCTACTACTGTACAAGACCATGGTTTTACCAGTACTCATGTATGGATTCGAGACCTGGGTGTTCAATAAAAGGCACTCTGAATTCTTAGCCGCGTTCGAGAGAAAGGTCTTAAGGAGAATTGTTGGCCCCGTATGTGAGGGAGGACGATTTTGGAGACGCTACAACCATGAGTTGTACGCGATCTACCTTGAAGCTGATGTTGTAAGAAAAATCAAGCTCGGTAGACTCCGACGGGCGGGACACCTAGCTCGAATGAGAGAAAAAGAGCCTACCCGGAAAGTCGTTTGTGGCAGACAAAAATGCCGCGTACTATTTGGACGGGTTAGAGAGATGGGAGCATCTCTGGGAGAAGTGTGTAGAGTAACAGGGACACTATGTAGAAAAATAAAAATAAATTTTAAGAAAAAATTTCTATATCTTTTTTAGGTCGGAAACTTTTCAGGCCACCCATGTATGTGGCTATACCACGATGTGGAAAGAACACAGGCATTAAGATACATCCAAGTGCATTGGAATCGGAAATATCTCTGTTAGTTATTACCTGGGTTACGCTAAGTGCAAGAATAGTTGGTATCTGGTTAGAAACGTGGGCAGGCACAGAGGAGAAATTGTATCTGAGGCCGCGTATGTTACAAACATCAATACGAAATTTCCGTTCCATTGAACCTACTACAGATGTTATGCTCTTGTAGTAGGTGATCCACTAGATCCGTGCCAAAATATTGTCACGTCTCTTCCATACCGAACATTATACCACTCCGACACCAAAAACACTCCAAACATTATAAATCAATCGAGATTAACGATATCTGAGGGAACCAAATAGATGCGTGAAAAAGAGGAAAACAGACACTAGGAATGGAAAGGGTAGAGGGTTTTCGCGCACTAAGACTTGTCGCGCGAACCGATAGTGCAAATGGGTATCTTGAGTTTATTTAAGATTCCCAAAACGGATTGCACAGCTGATTCATTCATTTTCATTATTAAAACATTTTTTTATTTTCTTTTTATCTTCTTAGTTTATAAATTACATGCTAGACAAAAAATGGTTATAATCTAGCTTACTTATCTTATATTATAACTTACTGGTCCCACGCAGACGCTCTAAGCTAAACATTACATAACTATTGTATAATTTGCCTTTCGGCAACTGAGCTTTGTTTGTATCAGTACTATGATTATTTATATGACAAAGAAAAATTTAGAAGACTTTGTCTCGAATTTTTTTTTTTTTTTTTTTTTTTTTTTTAATTTAAAAGAACTTAATTTAACCTAAATCTTATACTACCCTAATTCTATAAAAGCTAAGTCTACCAGGTGTACCGGTTTGAAGTGAGCGTCAAGATACTAATGTATCGATAGGGAACGTTTGTTCTGAACGAGCGCTTATATATTTTTTATTTGATTGCCATGACATCTGTCAAACATATTTAGTATGCATCAAGTCATTGTACAAACAACATCATTTTTTTTAATCCTGTTAAAAATGTCGAATTTTATACTAGAAAATGATGATTTGCGGAAAACATTAATTTTTTGTTTTCATTTGAAGAAAAGTGCTGCAGAGTCGCATCGAATGCTAGTCAAGGCTTATTGTGATTATGCTCTATCGGAAGCAACATGCAAAAGATGGTTTAAGCGGTTCAGAGATAATGATTTTGATGTGCGAAATGAAGATCGTGGAAAACCACTAAAAAAGTTTGAAGAGGCCGAATTGCACGCAATATTGGATCAAGATGAGACTTTAAGTCAAAAACATGTGGCAAAAATGTTAAATGTTACACAACAAACAATTTCTGACCGTTTAAAAGCTATGGGAAAGATCCAAAAGTGTGGAAACTGGGTGCCACATGAATTGAATGACAGGCAGATGGAAAAGCGAAACACCACATGTGAAACGTTGCTTCTACAACACGAAAGAAAGTCAGTATTGCATCGAATTGTGACTGGTGATGAAAAGTGGATTTAATTTAAAAATCCTAAACGCAAAAAGTCATGGGTATATCCAGGAGAAGCGTCAACATCGGCTGCAAAGCCTGATCGGTTCGGAAAATAGGCAATTTCTGTATCATGGACTTCTAAACCCCGGCGAAACTGTTGATGCGCAACGCTACCGGCAACAAATGATCAATTTTAACCATGTATTGATCGAAAAACGACTAGAATCGGCCACAAGACACGGAAAGGCAATTTTGTTACATGATAATGCTCCGAGTCATACAGCAAAACCCGTCAAAGAAACAATAAAACCTCTCGGGTGGGATGTGCGCCCCCCCCCCCCCCCCCCCCCCCCCCCCCCACCGCCGTATTCACCAGACTTGGCTCCTTCCGACTACCATTTGTTTTCATCGATGGGACACGCATTGGCTGAGAAGCATTTCAATTCTTACGAGAAAGTTGAAAATTGGGTCTACGAATGTTTTGCCTCAAAAGACGAGCGGTTTTATTGGCTTGTTATCCAAAAATTGCCAGAAAAGCGGTCGAAATGTGTAGAAAGCAATGGCCAATACTTCGAATAAAATGTCTTTTCTTTTAAAAAAAATGTTTTTTATTAAAAAAAAAGAAACGTTCACTTCATACCGGTACGCCTGGTATGTGCTTCTTCATTTTTTGTAATCGAAAGAATAAAATAAAGTATCGGTTATGCCCTGGGTCTGCTGGAATTTTTTTGTTTTTTCATTTACTTAAATGGCAAGACATTAACTCACCTGAGTGAAAGGGGAGGCATATTTTCAAATGATTTGTTGAGTTCCATCTGTTTTTCAGTGGCGCTGTTGAAATATGGGATCTCGATCACATGCCTATAGTTGTACATAGATCCAAGGACCCCGGATATAACTTTTTACGAATGTGAGCCAACTCCCGTTTGTCACCCTTATTTTTAGACTCACGATGCGGCATCCCTTCTTTCTTTTTAGCAGTATTCGATTGGTTGGGCCATGACGTAACCTAGTTATGGTAAAATTCTTCTTCATCAGTCTTGTTGTCGGTTTATAAGGCCCCAATACCTTACGCTCACTTTGTTCCCCGTGCCTCGGGGTTTCCGACCAAAATTTCTTTAGTAAAGAAAGTTTGGCGGATTTGAATGTTGTTGTCGAATGTTTGATGATGCAGTGTTCCGCCGAACACTGTTAACCGTAGAGGAAAATACACAAGCGGAGCAAAACACAGTGGCAAAGGGAGCGACGAGCTACCTTTAGGTGAACCAGGTCTGTTTATTTTACATAAATGAAACACGAACAAATTTTAGTGCACACTTTTGTTTATTAACATTTTTTGTTTTTAAATTCCGAGTTTACATCGAGTCACGATTCGTATTAAGTACTCCTGACGCTTTTACTGTAGTTTCACTGACGAACTTTGGACACACGTTAACTGGTCTTTTTCTTAATTTTAACTTTAAGTCGCGGTTACTTAACATATCTAGCGTATCTGTCTCGCGGTTCGACCTCCTCGGTGGGGTTCGCTGTCCTGCTGCTCGATAAAGTATCTTCTCGCGTTGACGCTCCAACCAAGACTTGTCGTTTCGTTGACAATCTAACTTATACTGTCCTGCAAATACCCACAAGTATCTTGATCCAGATCGTATCTGCATCTTCCCCAGAGACAATTTCTCATTCTGTCCATTAACAGAATCGCCAATGTCTCTGTTATCAGCATGTTAACACATCCCCCGGGATATTTTGTAGTTTCCTGAAAGGGGAAAGTCATTCTTTGCATACATCATTATTATCGCTAGCATTTCATCCCCATGGCCTTCTGTTTGCACAGAACATCTTGGACGTACTGTCCGTGGGTCTTGTTTGACTTTTGTCAATACACCCGAAATCCATGAGATCTTTCTAATGGTGTGAAATTCAAAAGGGACCGTGGGATCGGAATAGATCCTTTGTAGGTTTTTGACCTCATACATTTTCCGAATTATTTCGTTGAGATAATTACGGTTGCCTGCAATTTGGTAGCAGATGGGCGATATGCTTTATTGCATGAGGTTGCCGTTTCTTTTGTTTGCCGAGGGATTTGATGGTCTTTGTGGCAGACCACCCACACGTGCATCCGTTGGTCGGCTAATTTGCTGACGATAGCAATTCCTTGTAACATCGGGTAGAGGTTCAGGATTTCCGATTGTGCAGTGCTGGAGTGCGGCGCAGTTCAGTCTTTGGGGATAAGATGAATGAATGTTCTCCTTTTTTTTGGTATGCCATATTTGAATTGTTGAGCTTGACATTGAAAGCTTTGGGACGTTCAGTTCCTTGCTTTTTAGTGTCGGGTTCAACGTTGGCCAAATGTTTCAAGGCCCTAGCGGACTTAGTGGCACGCGTCTGTGGGCGTGTGGGGGTTTATGTATGCTGCCAACGTATGGCACAGGATTCACTGAACACCCCCGACAATTAGAAAGTAGTTCTTGCAGTTAACTATTTGAAATGTATACATACATATAAAGAATATACTATATACACATATATAAAGGCGAGCTGTCCGATTAAAGAATTTGAAGTTATCTCTTAAATATAAAATCCAATATATTTGCTTCCAAATTGAAATATTCACACACACTTAACTGAATTTGTTTGTTAGATGTCACATTTATTTTTTTTTCTTTATTTAATATTCTTTTATCAATTCGCGTTTCAGTGTTTATTCGCTCCGATTGAAAATATGTTTTTGCGGAAATTTATTGTAATTGGTAATCAATTATCAAAGGAAAAAAAACTATTCACTATGCTTTTTGACGCGACGCGACCTTACGTCCTCGAAATTGAATAGCGACTGACTGTAATGGTGGTTGAGATCTGACTAATGACGCGGTGCAGCGTGGCCGACCGCGGTAAAGATTGAAAAGCGACTCAGGAGACGTGTGCTCCGTTTGGGTGATGGTTAGCGACTAGTGTGAATTGGGGTTGAAATTCACCTTTCTTTCTACACACAGGGCAACCAAAAGAGACCACGCCTCTGCTCTCTCAACCTCACGCCCGTCAAAGTATGAGTAACTTTTGTTAATAGGGTAATTGACGGACACGAAGAATGAGAGAACAGAAAACATGATATGCTGTGAACTCGGGGTAGCTTTGGTTGTGTGTGTTGGTATCAGATGCAGCTACTGACACGACCTACTGACCCAGTGGTACGGCTATGGTGTAGTTAAAGCGCATTGAACCGTGGAAAGAAATACGAATGAGAGAGAACCCTAGCGGGTGTTACTCCACTGCAAAGAGAGATCGTTGATCCCAAGCGAATGGGTGATCTGAGGGAAAGTCGATAGGACGCCGCTGATGTTTGGGAAATAATTCGCGTGAGAACCAGACTCTATGACGCTGAAATTACCCCAGCTATTTTGCTATGTTGCAACAGCGTCGTTCTTTTAGACTTGTTGTTGCTAACCGACATTATGAGATTTCCGATGGGAAACTCATGGTTAGCAAGAATGGAGTTGCCGTATGACATTTATGTAGCTAAACTCAATTATGCATTATCTGCAAAGGATGGTGAGTTTAGCTATACGTCCGTTTGAAATGTTTTACAGGGGAATACATATAAAGGAAATTGGTAAGTATGACGCGCTGAAAACGGTCGAAATTTGGTGGAAATGTTGGTTGGAATTGTGGGTTGTTTCTCATGTAGAAGAGAGGAACCCCCCACAGGCGCATGTAACGTTTTCAGGGTAGATATGTTCCTTGAAGGGTAGGAACCCGACCTGGGTGGAATTGTGCATTCGTAGAACGCTACAAAAGTGCAATAAATATAACTATAAATTGATATATGTGCTTGGTAATTAAACCAACAAATGTAAAAATAATATTGAAATATCTTCGTATGTGAATTCAAGTACAGCAAATTTAAAATAATATAATATCATTATAAAAATGCAAAGCAGAATATTGTTTTGATTTAAAAAAAAAAACCCCGAACACCCATAACGCGATTGTTTAAAGCAACCAAAAACACCGCCATAATCAGCAACTACCCAAGTATTGAGGACGAAGAGCCTTTTCAAGCGCCAGAAAGCTTCCCAAAGTACAAAAATACCTTTTTTTGTATATGCATGTTCTATAATATATGTGGACGGTCCATAATTTTAAGAGAATGAAAGGTAAGTTTATTGCCCAAGTTAAACGAAAAGACATGGTGTTATTGAAGACATCTTTTCAGTCCCAATCCATTTACCCTGCGACGTGCGTAATGTCATTCAGTTCTTCCGTAATTGACAATTTGTTTGAGACACATGCCTAGTACAATTTTATTAGGTGTACAACTTTCCTTCCGCCGTTTTGCAATAGATGGCGGTAGCGGTAAGTGGTAGTTGAAATAAATAGATAATAGATGTCATACAATAAGCTTAGGCATTTGTAAACATAACGCCATCGAAATATTAGTCGATTTGTGTCTGCATCATAAAGTTATTCTCGATTAAATATGACAGCTTACGAGCCAAATTCTCGTCATTTGCGGGAGGTTTTAATTTTCTGCTTTAATATGAAGAAATCTGCGGCTGAGGCTCATCGAATGCTCTCAAATACCTATGGTGAGGCCGCTATTAGTGAAAGAACGTGCCGAGAGCGGTTTCAACGCTTCAAGAACGGCGATTTTAACGTCGAACACCCATGGCGGTGGAAGAGAGAAGGTTTTCGAAAATGCAGAATTGGAGGCATTAGTTGATCAAGACTCGTGTCAAACGCAACAAGAATTGGCAGGATCATTGGGAGTGACACAGCAAGCCATTTCATTTCATTTTTTACAATAAAGCCTCGAATTTCCGAAAAAGACGGCGGGAGCAAAGTTGTACACCTATTAATAATTTAAAGAGATAAAAATATAAATAAATATATAAATAAAGAAAAAAATATAAAAAATTATAGATATTGGAATTTCGAAAACAATTATTCCTGATATCTAACAGATTATTATGCAAAGTTAATAGCCAAGGCCAAGGTATTACGTAACCCGAAAAATCTTCACATGTAAAATTCACATCCAGTTGGGACAGAAAACTTCAAACAGACTTTAAACCGAAATTTATAAGACGAATTTGTAAAATTTTCGAAACGGAATTTGTATTTTGCTACTATTTGTAAAAGGAAGTGGACATAATTTGAATCCACGCTCAAACAAATATGTTGTGACATCTTACACTAACACAAATTGAATTGACAACATTTCGCCGGCAACACTTCTACTAAATAAGTTTTGTTGTTGAACGTTGGCAACACTAAAATACACCAGTGCGGCTGCCGCAATTGCAGACTCCACACTGCCACTAGTAACCAACAAAAATTCCGGTCTCTTGGGTAAAATTCAAAACGGAAACCGAACCGGAGTCAACGTCTACCACAGCGTGGTCCATTCAGTCAATCGTTGGCGGTAGACCGGGAAGGTGCGTTCAAAGCGAATACAGTGACACAGCAGCCCACCACGAACTAGTTTACTTTGTAGGTCTGTGGAGGATCAATCCATGAATAGTTCGGGAATCGAAATCAAGTGGTCAGTGGGGTTTCAGTTACAGTGGCCTCCTGTGATCTTGTTGATAAAAAAAGTTGCCTTGTCCAAAACACGTCGCGTGGTGCACTTACCTTCGCATTCTCTACAGAGGCACACTGAAGTGTATCTCCGAGTGTTTACTTGAAGTGCTGTGCAGTTAAACGAATTAAAATATTCACTTGCTGATAGGAACGACAAGTCCTTTTGTCGCACAAAAAAACACTGTTTAGTTGAATTTTATTGAATTTTGTTGAAGTTTGTTATTTTTTTTTTTCCTGTGAAGAACAAGCTACCAATCCGGATCGGAGTTTCTTTGTTAAAAATAATACGAAAAAGGAGGAAAACAGAAATAACCACAAACAAACAAAAACCTTTTTATCGTTATAGGAATTTCCTTTAGCGACATGGTAAGTACCTTGATATCCATAGTCTACATTCCCGCACAGGTATTGGCATAGAATTTTATGTGCATTTCGTGAGAATGGGAAATATCTTTGAGATACAACTGGAAGCATACTGTGCAAGTGGAAGGATCGACGGCGGAAGCGAGGGGAACTTATGAAAATTGAAAATCGTGCCAAACGATCAGGTTCTCTAGCCCAGTCGTACCCATCGGCCAGGGAATTTCTTCTTCTTCGAAGAAGATAGTTTATAGCCGTTTCGATTTTGATAAGATGCAAACGCTTGTTACGACCGTCCGAGGCTACTCGAACGTAGATACATTTCCATTTTATTGCAAGAACAACAATGGCGCATGTTTGTTTAACGAACTTACTTTGGCTGGTTGGCTCTCGACTGTTTAGGGTACCTACTGCAATTGCAGCCCTAAAAAATTCAAGTCTATTTCGAGGCCACCGGATGATGCAAGCAAGTTTCCAAACATGTTCGTCTCTGGGTGTATTCGTAGAAAGTTGGTGCGCATCTTAACGCTGACTTAGTTTCTGGCGGTCCGTATGTGTAGCCAATTAAGGAGACTGCTTGGTGTTCTACCTTCGGGCCAGATTCGAACGCGACTTGGGGCGTTCAAACGATTTATCTCGGATTATGGTTAACTTTATGTTGGAGAATAAAAGCGTAATGACTAATTTAGCTGAAAAGTGCGGCAATTATGGTGATGGGTGTGTTAGACGTAGGGCACGAGAGTAGAGTTATTATCCATTTTATAGTGCTTAGCCTTATTAATGGACCCACGATCAAGGCGCTCTTCAATAATTGGTTTGGCATTCAAGCTCTGGGATTATAAATCATTCCGTAGAGAAGTCTTGAACTTAGCTTGCTTTGGTTATATATTCTTGTTTTTGGCTTTCATACATCAATTGCAGGCTTAGCGATTTGATTGATTATCTGGTCTTAGGGGCAATTGGTTCGAGGTCTTCTGTTACTTTCTACACATGATCGTCAATATAACTTTCAAGGAACTGTTTGAAGGTGCTGAAATAAGATTTCATGGTCCATACAAATTTCAAAAAAAAGTGGGATTCATGGTAGTTAAGACAAAATTTGAGTGTTAGACAATGTTAGCAATATTTCAAGGTTTTTGGTTTTGTTATAACATGCTTGCAACTATTGGTTTTTTGGTACCTTAGCTTTGAATGCGGAATGTGCGGATGGAACAAGTATTGCGTTCATTCATGAACATTAGTACACTGTTTTTGAATGCATTTGGATTGCGCCCAGTGAGAAACATGAGCAGAGTTCCCCACTGGTGTGTTTTGTAGAATAATCCCCTGTATGTATCTATACGATTGAAATTAATTTTAACGTTCATCTTGCCAGATATTTCAAACTCAAGTTAGCTCAGAAACCGCGTTGCTACTACCTAAGTAAAAGTTTGCGAAAGCCGTCAGGATGAAGGTCAATTTCAGATGGCCAGGCCATCACGGCGAATCATTCTTCAGTTTTACTACTCTAATGTGTATAGCTTCTGCCAAAATTGACAGCTTGGTTGATACATATGCCTATTAAAAGTTACATTACTTCAAAGAAAAACTTGTACTTGAAACTCAGAAGCAATTGTACACATTAACATTAACGTTGATAATCGTTGATCTTTTGTATGCGCTTACTACGGAAAACACACGTTAGAGGAGGGACATGTTCACCAAATTCGGTTGAGTAACGACCGTGATATTGCTTAAAGATGGAGTTAGCCATCACATATTGCATCTATGTTCTAGTGACGGGCTTGTACCATTTGTGGTGGAGTTATAAAACAACTCCACTGTTCCGTTTTTGTGTCCTGTCAGAGATGTGCTGCGCTGTTTTAAATGCGTCTAATCAAATGCGGGTTTTGAATACCAGTTTGAGAACAATGAACTGCTTCTAAAATGTGCATATGAGCATCCGTTTATGGTATCTTAAGTAAACACAAGATACCCTAATTGCACTATCGGTTCGCGCGTCGTCTTTTGTGAGATCCGAAGTAAACAAACGGATCACCACAAGCGCGTCCGGTTTTTTTTTTTTTAATTTACTGCATTTATTTGACCAAAACTTAAGAGTTACAATAAGTAATACAGCTAACTTATAATAGATTCGATAGATAATAAGTGTTTACATGTTATTTGTTAACATTTTTCAAACAATTCTTTTTTTATTGTGCTTAAGATTTAATGCGATTTATATAGATTGGTAGTTTTGTTTTTCCTGGGAAAGATCAGAAGAAAAACCAGGAACTCTGTTTATTTTAACTTAGCCTACTTAAAATTACTTAACATAACTTAATCTAACTTAATCTAATCTTATATACAATTTACAATATTTGATATTGCAATGATAGTGGCAATTTGATATGACTTAAAAATAATATTTACAATATTGATTTATGTGGATGTGGGATTTCTAGTTTTAATTGAGGATAGTAAGGGATATGGTCAGGTATGTTCTTGAAGATGGGGGGACCCATTCGGTTCTGTGTTTGTATCTTGAAATGATCATGTAATCAGTAGAGAGGAATCAATAATAAATCGTAAAGAGCAAGTAAAAAAAAAAAAAAAAAACAATAAATGTGTGTCCAACAAGCGTGGAACACACCCTTCCACTCACAGAAAGTTCTTAATTTGGTGTGGGAATAATGGCGGCAGGAACACGATGATGTCTCCTGACGTTGGATGATGTTGATATGTGTCCAACAAGCGTGGAACACCTTTCACACACCGCAAGCTGGTAATTTGGCGTGGACTGGCGTCAGGAACAATGCACAGCGCTCGATACGTCACGATGTAATTGCCTGACGGAAACAATTGCTATTAAATTAGGGTAAAAGAAAAAGAGTACCCCAGAAATAATCCTCAAAATTGACAGACAACTCGGTGTGATTCCGTTTGCTATTGTTAAACAATGTTTATTTGCTATGATTTAATATACTGTATTTGGATTACAATTGTTGCGTCTTATATCGCCAAATAGTTAACGAAGAAGAAGGTAAACAGAAAAGAAATGGTTGTCAAGTGACAGAATTCATAAATGTCAGCTGATTGCTGACATTGATTCGGTAATGCCAGATATCGGATTGAATTTAGGTGGTGCCACGTCTAGTTATTGCGAATTCGCTGGTTATTTCGAATGCGAATCCGCAACAGTGTTAAAGGTAAGAATCTTGGAGAATGGTTGGATGTTGCTGTATTTGAAATGGTTGGGTGCCAGTTCGGTGTTGTGGTACACGACCTCGTTTAGATCCTTAACCAGTCTGCCTGAGGTGAAGAGGGTCCTGATTTGGAGACAATTACGGTAGTGAGTTCCCGTATCGGAGGAGGGTGATGGTAGGTGTGTTACTATCGGGTTGGGGTTGTTAGGAAGGTTTTCTATGAAGTTTAATGACAGTTCTAGGATCCGTCTATCCAGTCGTTCGATGCCTGCGGTGTTGTAAAGGCCGTTGTTACAATGGTATCTATATGAGTTGGTTTTGCGGTGTAAGCCAGTGATAAACCGGAAAAATTTTCGTTCAAACACTCGTAATTTCTCCATTTGGGATGTTGAGATGTGGTACCATAATGGGCAGGCGTATGTAAGAGTAGGTCTGATTATCTGTTTGTAGATGAGCTGTTTGACCTTGAGAGAGAGGCATTTAGGTGTCCACGACACTCGTCTGCAGAGGTTAAGCTGTATTGAGGCTTTATGAAGGGAATTTTTGATGTGGGTTGAGAATGACCAGTCGTTGGAAAGGGTTACTCGCAAATATTTTAGAGTTTTGGAAGGTTTTATGAGGGTGTTATTAAGCTTGAGTTTAATTTTGTTGTGGCAACGTTTAGTGTTGTTGGAGCAGTGAGCGTTTTTGCCCTTAAACACTGTTAGCTGGGTTTTGGTTGGGTTCAGGCGAATTTTCCATTTGTTAAAGTATGCTGAGATGAGCGGGAGGAAGTTGTTTCTTGCCGCTTTGACAAATCTACTGATAGAGTAAATTAAAGTATCGTCAGCATAATTTAGCATTACAACATTAGGTGGAGGTTGGGGAATATCGGATGTGTATAGAAGATATAAAAGTGGTCCGAGAATGGATCCCTGGGGAACTCCCGCGGTTATGTTGTGAGTTTGTGAGAGGGAAGAATTTATTCTGACCATGAATTTCCTACCAGAAAGATGAGATGCTAGGAGCTTTGTGATGTTGGAATTCAGACCAAATAAGCAGTGCAGCTTATAAAGAAGTCCTGAGATCCAGACACAATCAAATGCTTTGGAAATATCAAGAGATATGCATACGGTAGGGAATTGGTTTTCTAGACCACTTGTGACATCGTGTGTAAGTTTTAGTAACGCATGGCAAGTGGAGTGTCGCTCACCAAAGCCAAACTGAGAATTAGGGATGAGAGCGTTATCACTGGCAAGCGAGAGAAGGTTTTGGTAGATCTTACATTCCAATATTTTGCTTAGGGTGTTCAATAAAGATATCGGACGATAGTTGGAGGTGTTATTGGAACTGCCGGACTTTTTAACAGGAATTACTACCGCAATTTTCCAGTTCTCTGGGAAATGTGAAGCATTTATGATTTGATTAAGAAGGACTAGAATGGGAAGTAGATTTGGCGGGCGAAGTCTTTTAAATAGAAGGTGTGGTATTCCATCTAGACCGGTAGATTTTTTGTTGGGTCGTGATTTTATGAACTTGATTAATTCATCTGTGGTTAGAAATGTGCTGGTGTCTGAAGGATGTGACGCCTTGTTTGTGTCGTTAAATTCACCAATGAACGGGGTATAAGATGCGGGTAATCTGTGTGAGATATATTCGTTGGCAGTATTTCGAAAATTAGGGACTGAGAGGGAATCATTTTGTTGATGGATCTGTGAAAAGTGATCAGCGAGGCAATTGGCTATGTCCGTGTCTGATTGGATAAGATTGTTGTTGAATGGGTTGATGAGGTGATCGATTCGCGGTTTAATCTTCCGACCGGTTAGTCGGTTGATGTTTTTGTAGAGATCACGGTTGGGTTTGATATTGTTAAGTGTAGAGGTATAGGTCTGATCCGCGAACTTTTTTAAATGTTCATTTATTAGGGTGGTCAGGAGTTAGATCTGACTTTTAATAAAGGGGCAGAATCTTATATGAAGTTTTCGGCGGAGTTGTTTTTTGAGACGCAGCAATTTAGTTAGGATGTTGGGTAAAGGTTTTCCTAGATAATTATGAGGGATGGTGCTGGTGAGGGCATCCTTGAGGGTTTGCTCAATTTTTAGGGCTGCTCGATCGATATCAGCAGGGATTAGGTTAGAAGATTCGGGGATTTGCAATTTAGAAAAACTTTGGGCGACGTCTCTATTGACGTTTTTCCAGTTAGTCTGGGAGAAGTTCGGGACAGGACTGTGTGAGTAGAGCAGTTCGAAGGAGGGAACTTTGATCGAGGTGTGAACGGAATCATGATCAGAGGGAAAACGCGTGCGGGCGTAGTGCAGTAATATATATGGGATTCGCGCCGTAGTGTGAAAATTGTGTGGAAGTATACAGTGCAGGAAAACTCATGCCTATTCTCTTCCTTGTGTCTGTTTTCCTCTTTTTGAACCTCTGTTGCGTCCCTCAGGATTCGATTTATAATCTTTTGTGGGTTTTTGATGTTTTGAGTGGCAGCGCACTCTCTCAAAGTACAAAGTATTTGTATAATAAGCTCCGAAAATTAGATAATTGGACGCGACTATTGCTCTCTAATCAATTTGATCATAAAATGATCAACCCTGTTTATGTAGGCTTCGTTATATAAAGTCTCATTTGGATAATACTTTTTATAGTCCGATTATGGTGTTCGATAAAATCTGGTACATTTCCTTTCGAACACTCGAATCTTTTCCATTAAATTTGGACCTATGTTAAACTATACTGGGCATCCATATATAATCACTGGCCTGATTAGCGTCGTTTGATTCGGTTTAGGGTTCGTCCATTCATCATTAATGTGTTCAATCGATTGTTTGTTAGGAGGGAGTAGTTAAGTGTCTTCAACAGTCACGATACACGAACATGCAAACCATAGTAAATAACATGGACGTAAAAGAAAATCCTAAAATAACTATATTATTTAAGCCTTATACCATAATTATTCAATTATTTCTACCACAATTATTAATTAATTATAATTAGCTATGTAGAGTATCTCAGTAATAATTCATCACAAGTGTGCTGCTTGCGCCTTCTTCTATTTGTATCAAGTCTCATCGCACCTCTCATGCTGCGGATTTTCACCGGTGGAGATCTTACGAGACCATACCGACTAGATTTCGTTTTTAATGTTTACCTTGTTCGGATTCCGCCGTTTTGCCAAACAAATTTGGCAGTTAATTTTCTTTTTATTAGACTCCTCTCGGGAGAGGCGGGCCTATAGCGCCGAGTAGGCGACGCGAGATGTCATCAAATAACTGTTGCAGTTCTTTTTGAACAGTTGCAGGTTGTAACGCTCCGGGAACACTCGCGTGGGAAGGGAGTTACACAGCTTCCCCGCTCTATAACGGAACGAGTTCTGATGCAGGGATGTTCGCGCCGTCGGCAGATGAACCATAAACTGGTGCGATCCGTCGGATTGTCTTGTGGAGCGCATGTTAACCGAATTGCGTGGAACAATACCACGAATCTCCAAAGAACAATACCCGTGATAATATCTCTAAAACAGACAGAGGTCGGCCACGCGCCTTCGATGTGATAGTGACTGTAGTCCCGACGTCAGCGCCGAGCCCCCAATCAGGTGGATCGCTCGTCTCTGTATGCTCTCAAGTAGGTCGAGGATATGTTTAAGAGCCGAGCTCCAAACATGAGAGCAATATTCGAGCGCGGGTCTAATTTGCCTTTTCCTCGTAGACTTTTTATATTTTTTTCAGATTTCTCAATTGAATACTTATTCCCTTTTAAACATTTACTTTTAAACGTATAATTTTCGTACGAGGGTTGCCTTTTATATTTCGGGATTAGAGAACAAAAACAAATATTGATCATCGAAAATCACTTTATTGTTTTTCAAAATATTCCCCATGAAGATCTATACACTTTTGCATGCGTTTGAACCAATTGTCGAGGCACTTTTGCCACTCTGATTGAGGTATCTCCAACACATGCATTCTGAATGCAGCAACCGCTTCTTTAGGTGTCGAAAAACGTTGACCTCTCAGTTTGTTTTTTACGTACGGGAATAAAAAGAAGTCATTCGGTGCCAAGTCAGGACTATACGGCGGATGACCCATCAAATCGATGTTTTGGGTGCTCAAAAATGCAGTTGTCGCAGCCGATGTGTGAGAGCTCGCATTGTCGTGGTGAAGAGTGATCCGTCTTCGGCGGTTGGTTTTCCTGATTTCTTGGAAGACAACTGGCAAACAAATGGTTGTGTACCACTCAGAATTGACTGTTCTGCGTTGTTCTAGTGGTACGGTTGCGACATGTCCAGTTTTTCCGAAAAAACAGGCGACCATTTGCTTGGAAGTGCTTCGTGCGCGAACAACTTTTGTTGGATTTGGCTCATCTTGAAACACCCAGACAGTCGACTGCTGTTTACTTTCGGGCTCATACGCGTAAATCCACGATTCATCACCTGTCACGATGTCATAGAGGTGTTTCGAAGCACCGCGACCGTACTTTTCGAGCATTGCTTTCGACCAATTGACACGAGCGTTTTTTTGGGCGATTGACAAATTGTGTGGGATCCAACGCGAACAAATTTTTTTGACAGTCAAATGTTGATGCAATATTGAATGTATGCTGGTCCCACTAACGCCTAAGGTTGTCTCAATCTCACATTACGGTCACATGACGATCTTCCAATATCAGTTCGCGCACAGCATCAATGGTTTTCGGAACAACAACTGATTTTGGACGACCTTCACGAAATTCATCTTGGAGTGAACTACGACCACGATTGAATTCACCATACCATCGATAAACACTGGTCCTTGATGGAGCTTCATCGCCAAAAATTGAATTAAGTTCATCCATGCACTGTTGCTGAGTTAATCCACGCCGAAAGTTGTAAAAAATAATCGCACGAAAATGTTGACGATTTAATTCCATTTTTGGGCCGAGATGAATCTTTTAAGTTACTGTAAACAACACAAATAGCGCTCGTATGTCAAAACGTTCTGAGTGCGTATAACCTCAAAAATGTCCAACTTTACGACAGAGCTGTCAATTGCCGGATTGCAACACTAGGGTTGCCAAATCCCGAAACATAAGAAGCAACCCTCGTATGGTATTTTCTCCAATATTCCCATGGAAGGTATACTGCCGTCACTTCAACTATAACTGCCATGTAAAGTTTCCAAACGTTCGAAAGTTTCGATATTCATTTTTACCATATGAATCATTGTGATTCAGTTAACTGTAAAGGCTGAATTTTTTACCAATTTCCATATTTTTACTTCTACATTCAATTTTTGAATGCTTGCAAGATTTGAAGTACTTCGACTTTACTTCAATGTCGATGCGTTTTCTTGTGAACCTTATAATAAGTGACATGATTTCGTAGAGCGTTAAAAACTCAAGCTTCCTTCACGAATTGTTACTGGAAACGGTTACCGCTGTCCACAACAGCCTGGAGTCGTCCCTTGTCGCTTTCCCTACCTCCTTCAAGGTGGACTTTGTGACTGTCAAAATCTCTTT
The DNA here is from genome assembly GCA_963931805.1 of Microdon myrmicae. Taxonomy (NCBI): domain Eukaryota; kingdom Metazoa; phylum Arthropoda; class Insecta; order Diptera; family Syrphidae; genus Microdon; species Microdon myrmicae. The sequence continues at coordinate 83,134,232 of OZ007502.1, read as the reverse complement.
CCCTCGGAAATCAATCTTTGTCATGTGCTTCTATATCTTGCCATTTCAGCCTATTGAAGTTTACGAGGTAGTTCTTAATGCTATCAACCATATAATCGAACTGAGTAATTGCGAGGACAACATCATCATCTTCAGAGATTTAAACCTTCCACAACTCAATTAGTCTATATTTGAAGATCATTCACACTTCACCTCCCACCCCACCTCGGCCAAGGAATGTATCTTCATTGATCGACTAGATGATTCTTGTCTCTGTCAGATCAGCAACGTTCGAAACCTTTTGGGTAGGCAGCTTGACAGCATCTTTACAACAGCCCCATCAATACATCTGTGTGATCCACCCCCTTCGTCCTTACATCTATAGACCAGCACCGCCCCCCCTCGGTCCACTCGCAACCGCCCCCCCCCCCCCCCCTCCACGAACACTACGCCTATGATTTCCATAAAGCTAATTTTCGTTCACCTATTCGTTGAAAATGTCATCACTCACTTATATACCGATACCCTTTACTCTATTTCCCTGTTCGTTCCCTACTCTAGACAAAGAACATCAACCTATCTCCCCAATCGCCCAGTAATCTTCAAGTTCCTGGTTTTATTCTCCTTTTTTTCAACTGAATATTTGATTAAGGTCTTAACCATAACTCTAGATTTTAAGATAGTCTGTAGGATTTTATGTTAAGTTAATTTTAAGCTTGCATTAAGCTAAATAAAAAGGGGGGTTCCGCCTTCAACCAATCAATCAATCAATCAATCAACCAATCAGCCAATCAACCTCTACCGCTCCATGATACAATCACAAGCTTCGGTCTCTGCGTAACAAAAGGATTAAGTTATGGGTCATCTTCTCTCGGAATCGAACTATACCTGACTACTCCAACTTTCTTGGGTGTTACCTCCAATTTACGGAACTTTTCAACACCCTTTATCGCAATTATCTTACCAAAACTCAGACAAATCTCAAAAATGATCCCAAAACCTTCTCCATCGTCATCATCATCATCGGCACTACAACCGGGATCCGGTCTTGGCCTTATTTAGCAAGTCTCTCCACCGGTATCCGGTCAATATCCGAGACTGGGTAAATTGTCCATTATAATTTGTTTTTCTGGGCAAGGTTTTTAGCCTTGCGCCAACCTTTCTCGGGATGTCGCTACTTGCATTGGTTCACTACTTGGCGGGTGTCAGAGTGGCAAAGCTAATAGCAATTAGTACCCTAAATTCCTCGCAAGCTCTCAAAACTAACAAGCGCACGTGCGTAAACAAAGGCGTAGCGATTCGCCCGTCGGCACAGAATTCTTGCAACATAAACATCTTAACGTCAAATTCACGCCAGATGTTTATGACTTGAAAATGCGATCTAGAAATCGATACCAAATCCCACGGTTCCTTTGTTACCCACCTGAAGCACACAAAAACTCTTGTTGTCTTAAGCCACATGTGTAACGCAAACAAATCCCATGATAGGATCGAGAAAGAAGTGGCGGTACGCTTGATCCTTCGAAAGAAGATTCCGATAAGAAGATGGAAATATGAATCCAGATGAAAAGTTTCTCTTACAGATAAGAGAACGAGAATAATGAACATGGAAACTGTTTTTACAGATAAGATGAGATGAACGAAAATGGAGATGAAACTTCTGTTTTACGGATAAGGGGATGAAAAATTCGAAATAGAGATGAAAACTTCGAGTAGTGCAGTTAGAGAAACCCAACAAAGAGGTGATCTGCGAAGCAGAGAGTCGATTTTGAGAAGCGGGACGAGAAGGTGATTTTTGGTACAGTGTTTTTAAGACGCGATCAAGTGAATTCAGTTTTTGAGTTTTCTTGTGTTGCAACCGCACAAAAGATACATATTTTTAGATTCGGATGTTGTTTCGAAAACCCATAGACCCTATGTACGAGTAACAATATTTTAGTGTCATAGTGGCGAATTAAAAGGAATCCGACGGAACAAAACGTTTGTGGTGAGAAATACCTGCGCCGATTTATTAAAGGCAGCTTAAGCCAAGTGTAATCAATTGGACATCACAAATAATAAGTGAATTAAAAGGTGGTGGAACGAACCGAATGTGTACTTAAAAACTAAATTGTAAAAATTACCTAACTATAAAATTAAACGGAAATAAAATAAGACAGAGTATTAAAGAAAAGCATTCCGTGGTTTCTTTTGACCCTGTTTCCGCTCCGTTTGTGTGTTTTCCTAGTGATCAGTGTTCGGCGGAACACTCCAACATCAGTCAGCAGTGACTCTTACGAAAACCCGCCAAACATTAACCGCCTCAAATTAATCCAGGGTCGTGGCTGACATAATATTCATTCATCGGGTTCTCTCCGACACGGTCGACTGGGCCTACGTCCTTAACTTTATTCCTCTGAACACAACCCCTCGAAATACGCGTATCCCCGCCTTTTCTACATACCCCCTCACCAACCTCTTACTGTCTCGACGAACCCCTTTCGCGTATGCTGAGAAATGTCAACTCCAATTCCATCTTGTTTGACTTCAACGTCTCTACCCATACACTCAAGCACCGCCTCCTAAACCATTCTCACCACCAATCTTAAGCGGCCATTCTACACTTTACTATAACCTGCCACCTCATCTTGCCATTACTCCTGCCTTCTTCATATGTCCTAGGTATATTAGTTTAAGCTTAGTTAAGATAGTTCTTAAGTTCTCTGGTTTGTAACTTATATAGGGTGGCGCAAAATTAATCATTCCATTTTGTTTGTGAATTACTAAATAAAAAAAATTATTTTGAGTAATGGAAATCTTTATTTGGACCTTTACAATTTTTTTTGTTAGGTGGTGCCGCCACAGTTGATACACATTTATACTCGTTTTATCGCATTTTCCATGACTTTCCGCAAGATTTCAGGTGATAACTGTTCACATAACTGTTCTCCTTAATGGCTGCGATTGTCTGAGGCTTATTGGCATAAACCCGCGACTTCAAGTAGAAGAAGTCTGGGATAGCTAAATCAGGCGATCTTGCTGGCCATGCCAAATAACCAAAACGGGAGATTACGCGACCAGGAAACGCTTCCCTCACAATATCCATTGTGGTTCGTGCTGTGTATGCGGTTGCACCGTGTTGTTGGAACCACATGTTCATCAGGCCCCGCTTATTCAGTTCCGGCATTAAGAAGCCGTTTATCATGGACCAGTAGCGTTCGCCAGTAACAGTGACCGTATTACCGATGGCGTCCTCAAAAAAAAAAATACGGCCCAATCACTCCTCCCGTGTGAACGCCGCACCAAACAGTGGCTTTGAGTGGATGTAATGGCTCTTCGTGCATCACATGCGGATTTTCAGTGCCCAAGAAACGAAGATTTTGCTTGTTGACGTAACCGCTTAAGTGGAAATGGGCCTCGGCGCTCATGATAATTTTCGCCACAAAATCGTCCTCTTCGTTGTTGAGATTAAGGATAGCCTAACAGTAATTCACACGCACTCCTTTGCTTATCTGTTTGTATTCTGTTTAGTTCACAAATGTCAAATATGATTGACGTACGACGTCATTTGAAAAAATTATAACATCTTCCGATAGAATGATTAATTTGGCGCCATCCTGTATATACTTTTGTTGTTGGTAATAATGTTGCTTGAATTAAGCCAATAAATGGGGTGGTGACCCCATTAAACGTGCATAGAATTCTTGACGGTAAGCCAACGGGAAAGTCACCGTTAGGACGGCCGCGACGGAAATGGGAGGACAATGTAAGGTTGGACCTCGAGGAGATCGGATCGGACGGTCGAACGTGGAAGGAGAGCGCACAGGACAAAGGAACAATGGCGGCGTCGAGTCGGTGAGGTCATGAACTTCCGGGTTCCTACAGGCCAATAAATAGAATATAGATAGAATAGAATAGCCCCATAGAAAAGAACCTTTTTGGCAACGGAAACATTGAGTAAAACGAACTTAAACTTAATTCATTTAGTGTTTATTATTTAGGAAGTCTAGTAATAAATTACAAAAAATGATATTTTGAAGCGCTAGCTGCAGGGCTATCGGCAAACTTAAAATTACATTCCACAAGTGCATATAAAAATGGGAAAGATTGGATCAAATGAACTACAGTTAGGAGAGTTTATTAATAGTTTTTTGAAAGCTTGGTGAAATAATGTACTTCGAAACTGAGTTCGTTCGTTATTCACGTTCATTTTTAAAATAAGCTTCCGTGTAGAGATCGCCAAGCTACTTTAACATTTGCTAATTACTACAGTCCATAGTTTCAGCATGCTTCAGTATATCTTAAAAACGCATTTGCAACTTATTCAAATTTGTTGTCAAAATTTTAATTTGGATATTGTCTTACTCTCTGTAACGCTTGTGAAGACCAGAACAGCTTGCCACCAGTAGTGTCAATTACAAGTCAACGTTCACTGAATATTTGCATTAAAACCTGTATAATTTTTATCAGAGTGAGTGGTAACTTCCATAAGCCGATTGCACATGTCACATACGAGTAGCTACTGAAAATCAATGAGCTTATTTAAAATCTTAATAAATGATTCAATCGTTTCAGAAGACAGCTTCGTTAACAGACTTTCAATATGTGCTGTTACTTCACTTTATTGTTTTCCAAGAAGACATAAGCCCATGAAAGTATTTCAACCGCATTAGGCAACTGTCAAATGTTGCATTTGATGCTGCAAATGTAAGAAAATATTAATTGTTTCTGGACATTGGGTTAAGCAAATGTATTAAATAATTTGTTGCTTAAGGGGGTATCCTGTGTGGAAGGAAAAAAAGAGCCGATTTCGTCGACTTTTTTTTTAGATCGAACTATTTAATAATGTAGCGAGCTTAGGGTTCGCTGGATTAATTATTTTAATAAATAAGAGCCGTTAAATTCTCTTTGCAAACACTTTATTAGTCTGTTAATAGCACCCGTTTCTTGATACTTCGCTTATTTACTTATCGCTTCCTCGCTTCCTTACTTATCGCGTCTTTGACTGCTTACTTCGTCTTACCGCTTTCTTACTTATCGCGTCTTCGACTGCTTACTTCTTACTTACTTCCTGATCTGCGTGCGACGTATTTATGCCGTTTTTCCTCATTCTGATTCGGCGTTTCGTTTCCGTCCGTTCCATAGCCTCGAATTTTCGACTGCTCATAGTCTCCAGTTTTCCAGTACTTTCTATAATATTCTAGTACTTTGTTTTGGACTTCCTAGAATATTCTAGTACTGATTGTCATATGCGTCACAATATATATTTTTTTTCAAATTGGAGCATTTATTGTGCATAGATAGAAATGTTTAAATTAATTTTTTCATAAAATTTTATACATAAGCAAGCAAATTATAAGTAAAAGACATCAGCCAAAAAAAAATTGCTTGGGGTGTGCAGTGTAGAGCCTCCTTAGATGATCTGTAAAAAAAATTGATTTTGTTTAGTTTATGAGTGCAGTCAATTGATGAGTATTTAAGGTATTTAAAAAAAACAGTAATTTTTTTGCGAACATTTTCAACTTACTTTTGTTTATAACTTTTTACAAACAAAATTTTAACTTCTACAAATACATTCATCAAGTGACAAATTAACTAACCTTTCATTTAAGAAAAATATCATACGAATTCATCCGTAAAATAATGAGTTATCTTGCACCCGCGTTTCAAAAACATGGTGTTGAGAATAATGCATTTACAGATTAATTTTACTGTACAGTGTGCTCGAGCACGCGTACTTTTCGAGTTCATTTTGACCCGCCAAAATACAAATTCATACTTTGGGCTTTGAGAGCATATTCTACAAGTGATATACCATCGATTAAGAAAAAATAAAACGATTTTTTGAACCCGCTGCACCCTAACTCACTTATAGACAACTACAAATAGAGCAAATGCAGTTGGCGTACGTTCAATTTACGTCATTGCCTTCGATATCAGACAACCACTTTGTTGTAACGTTTATTTATTTTACTTAAATACTATTAAAGTGTTTTGTTTCTTAGTCTAAATAAACATTACATTACTAGACACTATTTTTTCCATCTTTCTGGCAGCATCCGGATACCACGTCGGAAGAACTCTTCATCTTTTGAGGATATCCACGAATCGACTCATTTTTGGATATCTTCGTATGTTGTAATGTTACTGATCGGACACACCATGTACCATGGATCGAAATAAGTGATAATCAGAAGGGGCAAGGTCTGGTGAATACGACGGGCGGGATAGGACTTCCCAATGAAGTGTTTCCAAATAGTTTTTCACCGGCACCCCAACATGCGGACGAGCAATATAATTCTATTCTATTTTATTGAATTTATTGGCCTATAGGAACCTGGAAGTTCATGACCTCACCGACTCGACTTTACCATTGTTCCCTGTTCTGTGCGCTCTCCTTCCACGTTCGACTAGCCGATCCGATCTCCTCAAGGTCAAACCTAACTTTATCCTCCTATAGCGTTTGGAATGATAGCGAAAAACGTGTGATTCGAACTGACGCTATGACAGTAAGAATCACCAAAAATTGAACCTAAGCGTAACACATCAGGCTACTTGCCGTGTTTAGAATTCGATTTTTAAACTCAACTATATTCCACTGATATAAATTGTTATGTTATCGCTATGGTATACGGCTCTGATGTATTTCCTTATTCGATTTTCCTTCGGTGTTCTTCACTATTTTGCTTGTGTATTGTGTGTGTGTCTGTTAGAGACGCTACACTACTCCTTCCTCAGTAACTTCGTTACGATAAGATTCGTGTGCGAACGACGGAGCGAACGAGAGAACGTCGGTGTGCCTTGGTGCTCTATGCGGAAGTCATGATTGTGTGTGAAGTTCTGTTTACTACGGGAAAATGTGTGCTGTGTGTACAGATCACGTCGGGGTCACCAATTATACCGTTTTGAATGATAGTGAAGAACGTGTGATTCGAACTGACGCTATGACAGTATGAATCACCAAAAATTGAACCTAAGCGTAACACATCAGGCTACTGGCCGTGTTTAGAATTCGATTTTTAAACTCAACGATATTCCACTGATGTGAATTGTTATGTTATCGCTACGGTATACGGCTCTGATGTATTTTTTTATTCGATTTTCGTTCGGTGTTCTTCACCATTTTGTTTGTGTACTGGGCTCCGCGATAGTATAGTGGTTAGTATACCCGCCTCTTGCCCCTGTTCTCTGTAGTCCGCCTGCTCTCGCCGTAATCATGTATTTCGTTTTGTCTTCATTTAATTCTAGGCCCACCTCTTCTGCCGCTTGCATGATGATTTCACTGTTTTTACTTACAGTTTCTAGATTATCGCTCAAAACGGCGATGTCATCCGCAGATGTGAGCACTTGTGTGACCCCGTGCAGGGATGATGTGGCCATGTTGTCGTCTTGTACCTTTCTGATGACATACTCGAGGACATGGATAAACAGACATGGTGAGAGGCTATCGTCTTGTTTTAGTCCGTTCTGGATTTCAAAGGATTCTAAGAGGCGGATTTCTATTCTAAGTCGCCCATGCGAATTCTCTTTCATGCAGATTTGAATGAGGGCAGCATATTTTTTTTGGATTCCCAGCTCAACTACAATATGGTAGAGTCTTTGCCTTGCGACAGAGTGGTCGGCTTTTTTTAAATCAACGAACAGTTGGTGAACCGTCTCTCCGTATTCCCACTTCCTTTCCAGTAGTTGTGTGGGGTTTCTCTAAATACATGGAGAACCAACCCACTATTTCCGCCTAATTTTGACCGCCAACAGCGTGTCAAACTAACCTTTCTCCTACTTACCTATTCACCTGAAAAGCATGTTGCAATTACGGACACATAGCTGAATTCATTATTCCTTTCGCCATACGACAACCCCATTTCGCTAACCCATGAGATTTCCAACGGAAATCGCATCATGTCTGTTAGCAACGGCATAGTCTGATCAAACGACGCGGCTGCCTAATCACACAACCGCTGGGGAAATTATCAAAGCATTTAATTTAGTTCCCATGATCAGATTTCCCAAGCCAATTCGGCGTCCTATTCACTTTCTCCAGACACTCCATTCGCTGGGGATCAATGATCTCTTTTCGCGGGTGAATAGCACCAGCTACATTTTCCTCTCCTCCACAATTCTGTCTCCCTACAGTTCAATGCACGCTGAGGTCACCACATTCACCGAATTGAGTCAGTCGGCTACGCTCAGAGTTGCATTGATTCATGCATACACAACCAAACCCACCCCGAGATCATAGTACAATGTGTTTCTGTTCTCTCATTCGTCGACTATCGAATTAACCGAAGTGTTCACCACATCTAGGGCGGGCGTGGCACATGAGAGAGCAGAAGCGTTAAGATGATCTCTATTGGTTGTCCGATGTGCAAAAATTAGATTACCCATCTTCATCCCTTTTTCAATTAGTCGTTATTCAACTACAGCAGCGTGTGCACCAGCGCGAAGTAAAAGGGAAGTGTTGTCAGACGAACATAGTGTCCTGTTAGTCAATCGAGAAAGAGAAACGCGTTGCCCTTTTATAATAGACAGTTTGCAATTATACATTTGCCACTAAAACCCGAATTAATTATCTTCAAGAAAACAGTAAATTTCATTAATATATTTGTGCACATGGAATAGTTTAAAAGAAAATTAAAGAAAACATAACCAACAAAAGACCACCAGTGCTTTTATTTCCTTCATCTTTACCTTTGGTGTTTGAGTTCTGGAGTTTCAACAATTTACGTCGGAACAACTTGATGGGGATTCAAGTGAAACAGTGGCACACCAATTTGAACCCCACAGTTGCCTTATTGTGAACATTTGGTCGCTTGTTGATCGATTCCTACGGAATCCGCATTGGTAGTCTCCCAATATTTCTTCTGCGTACGGTGTGATTCTCGCCAGTATGACATTTGTTAATATTTTATATGTGGTTGGGAGCAATGATATTCCTCTGTAATTTTCGCAGTCAGACCTGTCACCGTTTTTGAAAATAGGGACGACTATTGAGGTTTTCCATTCTTCCGGAATGACTCCCTTATACCATATTGTTTTAATCAGTTGGAGGATCTTTCGAGCGGTTGCCTCTCCGCCATGCTTCACAAGCTCTGCCGGTATGCAGTCGACTCCGGGAGCTTTGTTGTTTTTCAATTGGTTTATTGCGTCTACAACTTCATCGAAAGAGGGCTCTGGGATCTGGGGCTCGGCTGTATGTACGCCTGGTGCGTTTATTTGTGGTTGATGGGTGCGCACAGTGAGCAGTTTTTTAAAGTACTGCTTCCACCATGTCACGATATTGTTTGTTTCTGTGACCAGACAGCCGTTTATTTTGGCTCTCCCTCGGTAGCTATTTCTAAATGAATTTATGCGAGCATACATACCTCCGATATTCTTTGCTCTAGCATTTTCTAGGATTTTTTCCATCCGAGTCTTCTCCCATTTGTGTTTTTTGCGTTTGAAAAGTCTCGTTGTCTCTTTCCGAATCGTCGCGTATCTTTCTGCGTTGACTTCATCATATATTTCTAAGTAGATCACTCTGAGGTGTTTACGTTCTTCGATCTTCGCCCTGCACTCATCGTCAAACCAAGGTTTGGGCTTAATTGTTTTTTAAATCCTAATACCTTTTGGGCTGTTTGTTTGATTGTGTCTCTGATCGATGTCCATTTCGTGTCCACACTATTGGTTTCCTCTTTCCCACTGCTTCCATTCTCAAGGATGCTAAATCTATTGGTTAGTTCCTCTTGATATTTAGCCCTTTTGCCCAGGTCTTTTAGTTTATCACTGTAGAACTTTTTGCTCGTCTCCCGTGACTGCCCATGTGGGTTTGCTGCGACCCGCCTCCTAATGTTGCCCATCACTAGAAGATGGTTGGAGTCGCAATCTGCTCCTCTGTATGATCTTCATCGTCATCATCATCATCAGCACTACAACCGGGAACCGGTCTTGGCCTTATTTAGCAAGTCCCGAGGCTTGTTAAATTTTCCATAATGATTTGTTTTTTCTGGGCAAGGTCATTAGTCTTGCGCCAGAGGCTCCCCGACGGGGAATCGAACGCCGGTCTCCCGCGTGACAGGACTAATCACTCTACTATCGAGGAGCTCTGTATGATCTTACGTCAAGGATATTCGAGTGGTGTCTTTTGTCTATGAGGAAGTGGTCTATTTGGTTACGCGTTACGCCGTCAGGTGATATCCAGGTGGCTTTATGAATTAGGTTGTGCTTGAATATCGTGCTTTTCACTACTATATCTTTTGACGCTGCGAACGTGATAATTCGAATTCCATTATCGTTTGAAACATCGTGTAGGCTTACTTTACCTATAGTTCCTTTTAAATTTTTGCGTTAAGGTCCCCGAGGAGGATTTTAACATCGAATGATGAGATCCCATCGAATACCTCCTCTAGGGTCTCGTAGAATGTGTCCTTCGTTTCTTCGTCCATCGATTCTGTTGGGGCGTGTACGTTTATAAATACATACTTGTACCATGGGCCCTGTATTTTTAGCACCGACATTCGGTCATTAATAAATTTCACATCTTTTATATGGGGGGTAATCTTCTTGCTTATGATGAAGTCGGTTCCGAGGTTATGTGTGTCGGTACCTCCACACGCCAGTGTATACCCGTTGGTTTCGATTACTTGGTGTGGGAGTCGGACTTCCTGAAGCGCGACGATGTCCGTTTTATATTGTTTGGCGTTTTCTACGACCGTCTGTATCGCGCCTGGTTTATATAACGTTCTCACATTCCACGTGCCGAGGCGTATATCCCGCTTTTTTCGTTTTTCACTACGTCTTCTTTTTGCCAAGTCGGTGTTTTCTTGATGATCCCTTATGGTAGTGTCGGCTCATCACACCTACGTCTACCGGGTTTTTCGTGAGATTGTTTTGTGTATATTGATTATTCATTTTTGTTCCCACGAGTCTTGGGGTTTCAGATAGTCTGCCATATCAGAGCCCCTCTTTGATATGGTAAAGTCTGTTTACTGCTCTCATTCGACCCGGTGTCAGAGAGGCGCCGTTATAATACAGCCGGTATATCCTGGCTGCAAACCATCCAATCAGCACGGTGCAGTGACGCGAACACCCTGGATTAGGGGTGGTAGATCTTTGTGTGTTACTCCTCGGTAGCCTGTCTGACATGATTGACCCTACTGGAAGCATATGCTTCCGTCAGCATATCCTGAGTGATTCATTGTAGTTTAAGCGTCCGCACCACGTCAAGGTTTCTACCAAGTGGGGAAGGTGTACTTATAGCAGTTTATAATTTATTGTACTCTAATAATTTTTGTATAATGCAATCAAATGAAACGAATGACTTGTTTCCGTGGAAATTCTAGGACGAATGAATATTAAAATGAAAATTAATCTGACGTCTGTTCTCTTTTTCTCAATCAATGTCAGAGAGATACGACGCCATCTGAGGATGTTAACAATTGTTGATAGCAACTATAGCGAACACAGCACCAAAAGAGCCGTATAGCATAAGATTAGCGCAATAATCCTTAGCGTATGTAGCGAGTTAATACATCAACGTGTACACACGGCCATGATCTGATACGATGGGGCTTAGTGCGTATAACTCATGTTCTTTACTACTTCGCCAAACACTATAATATCACCACAGAAAATGGTATAGCAGAATATTATAATATATAATTATTAATTAATATATAACAGTCGCATTATTATATAATATATAACAGTCGTATATTACACAATTGGCTAAAGCTGAACCCCCCCCCCCCCCCCCGCCGTGCCGCCGTTTTTGACCCCCTCCTACCGCTCCACGTCAAGATCACACAACAATCCCTTAAATCATCTGAATGCCGCTATGCTCTCTCGAAGCTTCGAAACGGTCGGGCCTACGATAACGTCCGCATCTATTTAGCTTACCTTCATGGCAAATCTGATGCAGTCTGCTACGAAGGGAAACCGGAAACGAGTGATAAGATTTCCATTCAGCAGGAAGGTTTCCCTACCGATTTCCCCAGCTTTCATAATTTGTACATATATTCCCCCCCAAAAAGTAACAAGAGACCTCTCGGCTTTTCGACAGTACATTCGCATGAAAGTGGCATCGGGTCCCCTACGCATCGAACCCACAAAAAAGAAGTTTTTTTTCGGCCCTAAACGGCTGCCCACTTTCTACGGGGTCTCCCAAAACTCTTCCCCTAACCATTTACTACCAGAATGTCAGAGGACTACGGTCCAAAACCCATTCGATCTTACAAAATACTCACTCCTTTCCCTTTGATATATACGCACTGACCGAAAATAACCTCACCCCCAGTATCAATAGCCTGGAACTGCCCCCCCCCCCCTCCCCTTCACAGTTTTTCGGGACGACGAGGTCCATCATTCCGATCCTGACACCGCCTGCCGAGGCGTGCTGCTTGCCATCCAAAACGGACTTACATCTTCTCTTATCACCATCTCTTCTTCTCCTAACCTCGACTATGTCGCAATAAAAATTGAACAGTGCTCAAAATTCGTGTACATCATTTGCTTTTACATACTGCCATCGCAAGCTATCGAGTCATACGAACTCGCTAGTGCGCCAATCGACCGCATAATGGAGCCTAGTTCTTCTCAAGATGACATTGTAGTCCTTGGCGATTTGAATCTCCCCCATCTCCAATGGGCGCTGTCTGACGACTAGTCCCACTACATCTGTCCCTATATGTCCCATACTCCCGACACAGGTTATCATTCTCATCGCCCCCATGGTATAATCGCAAAATACGCACCCTTCGTAACAAGAGGAATAGGTTGTGGAACACTTTCCCAACCACGCCTTCTCCCCTTGACTACTCCAACTATCTGGGTTACTTATACCAATTCGCCGAGCTTTACAGCTCTCTCTACCACAATTACCTTGCCAAAGCTCAATTCAACCTGATCAACTACCCCAAACCTTTCTTCCACTTCATCAACCACAAACGGAAATCTGATGTATATCCTACCTCCCTCTTCTACGGCTCAACTACTACAACGGGCTCCCAAACCATATCCAATCTGATCGCGTCCTTCACCGACGACTTGTTCGAGCCTAACCCCTCCTACTTTACTGGCACGTCTGAAATCTCCCTCGGCCCTCTCACCCCTCTACACATTCAACAACACCAAGTCATAAAAAAACTTGAAGAACTAAAAGACGATTTCAGTCCCGGCCCAGACGGACTCCCTCATATTCTCTTAAAAAAATGTTCCTCTTCTCTCTTTCTCCCGCTCGCCTCAATTTTCAATCTATTCCTTGCACAAGGTCTATTCCCTGACTTCTGGAAATCCTCTTACATAACCCCCATACATAAAAAGCGGAAAAAAAAACAATTCCCAAACTGTTCGAAGGTCTTCTATATGAGGCGTTATGCTTTCGCTGCGCACCCATCATCTCTCCGAACCAGCACGGCTTCCTCTCAGGGAGGTCCATTACTCCTAACCTTGTCGAATTCACATCCCACAAACTCTCTGCCCTAGAAAACGGCGATGAGGTTGTAGCGTTCTACGAACGCACAATTTCGCGCAGGTAAGGTTCCTACCTTCAAGGAACTTACTTACCTGAGGACGTTGCACGCGGCCACAGAAGCGTGTCCCAAAGTCTCACCATAGGCCCTGCAGCTCATAGCCAACGTTGAGCCCGACACCAAAAAGCAAGGATCTGAACGTCCTCAAAGCTTTTAATGTCAAGCTCAACAATCATAGTTCATCATACCTGAAACAAAGGTAAAACCATCCATTCATGCTATTCCCAAGAGCAATTCCCAAAGATTGAAATGCATCGCATTACAGCTCTGCACAAGCAGCAATTCCAAATATCAGTACAAGGAATTGCTATCACCCAAAAAAACGAGCCGATAAACGGATGCACGGCCGATAGTCTACCACAAAGCCCACCCAAACCCGCCGGGCAAACAAAGGCAGTGGCACCCTACTACGATAATGTAGATCGCTCATCCGCTACCAGATTCCTGGGAATCATAAGTATCTCAACAAGATATGCCGCGAATATTTATGACGAGTAAAGCCAACAAAAGGTAATACCCCGGTCCCACGGCCATTCTGGAATGTCACACCATTAGAAGGATCTAATGGATTTCGATTTTAACTACAAAGTCAAACAAGACCCACGGACTGTACGTCCAAACAAATCATCGAATACCTCCGGCCTGGGCGCCAGATGTTCTGTGCAAATAAACGGCCGTTGAGATGAAGTGCTATCACCACCACCGATGGTGATAATGATGTATGTGATGAGCGAGTTTCTCCTTTCAGGAAAATAGGAAATTACCCCTGGGATAAAATAGCATGCTGCTAACAGAGATTTCGGGAATTCTGTTGGCAGATCGAATAGGAAAATTTCTCCTTACAGATACAGATACCAGTTTCGAATCTGGATATCTTTTTGGGCAGACAGTTAGTCTATTTAGAGCATCCGAGGAGGTCGACAGGAAGCCGCGAGAACTAGAGGACGTACGTGCGTTAACAGGTGACGATCATTTCGTGATGATCAAGTGTTCATTTAACAATTTCCGTGCGTAGTTTAGATTCGGTGGCAATTTATCACCACAGCATAACGAAAAGAGAAATCCGAGTACCGTCAGTGTGTTGTTGAGCATCGAGTTCCACTTGAACTAAAGTGATTTGTAAATTCAATATAAGTGACACCATAAACAAAAGAAACAATAAAATACCATCGAGATAATAAACATAATCCTTCTGAGTTTAATTCGTGACAGCATTCGCTCTGGGTGTTAAAATCATCTGCGATACACAGTGTTCGGCGGAACACTTGGACCAATACCAATCTCGACAAAGTAGAAATAACCAACTTTAATACCGCCAAAAGGTCGATGTAGTCGCTATCGACTTTAGCAAGGCCTTCGACGAAATCTCCCATAAACTCATTCTCTTCAAGCTATCTTCCTTCGGTTTCGAACCCCTGCTGATTAAGTGGGTCTCATCCTATCTCAGTTATCGAACCTGCCGCGTGCGATTTAGATCTTTCGATCCTTTTTTCCCAACCTCAGGTGTCCCCCAGGGCAGTCATCTCGGCCCCCTCCTATTTATCCTAACCATAAGCGGCATAGGCTCTTGCATTAATCAGTCCTTCATCTTGCTTTACGCGGATGATTCCAACATTTTCAAAACAATCCGCTCTCCCTTGGACTCCTCACTTCTCTAATCGGATCTTGACAGCTTTTCGACTTGGTGCCAAAATAACTGCCTAGAAATAAATATCGTCAAATGTCACACAATCACCTTTTCTCGAAAGAGTTCCCCCACTCACCCACGCTCCTATCTCTTACTGAACCAACCGATAACATCGGTTGAATTGATTCGCGATCTGGGCGTCCTATGTGATAAGGAGCTCAAATTTACCGCACATATTGATCACATAATCCTCAAGGCCAACGCCGCCCTTGGGTTTGTCAAACGCTGGTCGAAGGAATTCCGAGCCCTATGTCACCCGATCACTCTACACAACTATCGTCCGGCCACTACTCGAATACGCTAGTCAGGTCTGGTCCCCGTATCAAGTGACTCACATTCGCAGGATTGAGGGTGTTCAACGTCGTTTCTTGCGCTATGCCCTCCGCGGTCTAAACTGGGAAAATCCCCTGATTCTACCACCATACACAAGCCGGCTCCCTCTAATCAATCTAAACACACTCGAAGAGCGCAGAGTCCATGCCGACATCATCTTTGTCCATCGCCTTCTGTCTGGATCAATAAATTGCCCAAGCTTGTTTCTCCGCTTTAACATTGCATACAAACCCCCGTAACGCACGTAAGCCTCGACTGTTTTACGTGCCTGCTCATCACACTTCTCACGGCGCTAACGAACCTATCTCGCGTATGCTACGACAGGCCAACTCTTTCCCGACCTCCTTCGATTTCAACATCTCCACTCCCGCTTTTAAACGACGTCTCAGAATAAACCCGTCCTAAATCCGCCCCCTCCCTTCAATAACCCCTCTACTCTGCAATCCTCTCCTCTTCCTCCATCTAACTAGTTCTCCCCTACACCTTTCCAACCCCCCCCCCCCCCCCCCCCCTCCCCGCCCGCTGTTCGGCAACTACCGCCACCGTATCAGTTCGAACCCATGCCCGCCACTGTCGCACAAAGGACGCTTTTACCAACCCCACATACACTCGCTCTTCCCCGGCCTCCTACCTCCTCTATCGCCCAGTATTCTTCAACTTCGCGGTTTTCTTCTCCTTTTTTTTCGATTGAATAACCGAATAAAGTCTTAACCACTACTCTAGATTTTAAGATAGGCTGTAAGGTTTTTATGTTAAGTTAAATTCAAGCTTGCGGTAAGCTAAATAAAAATGGGAGTTCCGCCTTCAATCAATCTGTTTAGTAAAAAGCTTGAACCCGTGGTGCAGTTGAAAACCCCAGCTTTGTAAACATAATGTATATTAACATATTTATAAATTCCATGAATTGAAATCTGCAACTGCTATCGAATTTCACCATTAATTCCGCAAATAGATATCAACTTGTAATTTTAATTGCCTGCTAATATACAAGTCGTAAAGTTAAGAGGAAAACAGTGCCGGATTAAGCCAATCGGGGGCCTTAGGCCATTCAATTTTTGGGGCCCTCTTTTTTTTTAAATAACAATCAAAAGAATAAATCAATTAAGATTTTTAAATATTTTTGTTTGAAAATACATTTGTATAATCAATTACATAAGATAAATGAATTGTCTTTAAAAAAAATTTTTGTTTACAAAATCCCAAAAAATATAAAAAAATTTAACTAAAATTAAAATAAAATTAAAAACAATCATGACAAATTTTCTTGGGGGCCCTTGCTCGCCAGGGGCCCCAAGCCATGGCCTAGTCCGGCCTAATGGGTAATCCAGCACTGGAGGAAAGAAAAGCCATGCGCGTGGCTATGGGCAAGTTCAACTAAGGACATTATGTTATTTTATTGCCACTTCTGTAGATTTGGGGTGAGTTCGGAATTTCACATCCACAAGATCTGTAGTTCTATTGATCCCCTTTTTTGTTTTTATCTCATTTTAAATAAATAAAGAATCGATAATCATTCACCTAGTGGAACATATCATTAGCAAACCGTTTTGCATCACACCTTTTGTTTATCATATCATCTGCGATCTATTAAAAGCCGAATTGTACTTTGAGCGTTCTAAATTCTGCGCCCTCTCAGAGCTGCGTACCTATTGTCTTCCATTTGCCTCGCCAAATATTGACATACAGCAGACTATTTCTTCATTTAAAACAATTCGACTGGGATAAAGCGATTTATCAAGATGATCTGGAACCAATTTCCAAATCTCCACAACAATATCAAGATTAATATCTAACACTTAATTAGCATTGGGCTTGTTCGTTAGTCTACCTGTTAAATATTCATAGGGTACTATACACTTGTGAATGAATCGAGATAAATAATTCCGTAGGCAGCCAACGTATTCGGCTACGTTTTAACTCAAGTTTGTTAGAACGTTAAACATGGCATCGCAAATTTCACGAAGTGGTACGATTTGTCATACTTATATTATCATATATGGCGCAAAAAAAAAGACCAATACATCTGGTGCTTAGATAAAAACCAAACATTAACACATAATGAGTGTCTTCTTCATGAATTGGAGTCTTCCGCGTTCACCCAATTAATAAGCAAACCAAAGCAATTAAAAGAAAATCCAATTTGGACTTATAGATAATTATAGATGGTATAGAACAGGTTTGTCTAAAATGCGGCTTTGGGAACAGGTCCCGCGCTATTAACAGGCTAGAAGTGAATGTGGGCGCGCACGTTAATGCGGACAAAAGGCCATGGGAATCGAATTTGGCACTGGTCTTCTCAAAAGAGTAATTTTACGGCGTTAAACTTGGTATGCGTTGTGGTTTCCTATAAAATAATATCTACTGCTGTTATGCGAAGATCTATTTCTATCGATTTTGATTGCCAATTTCATTTCCAGTTGCCGTTATTTGAGACTTTGCTACGCGGATTTCTGCTATTTCTGTGCATACATTATACTAAAATATACATTCGTGACTTTTGGTATACCACGACCTTCTTCATCTCACGAGAATTATAGCTCCGCTCTAAAGGTGAAAGGAAAAAAATAAAAAGACACAAGTGTTTGAAATTGGACAGGGATAATGTTTTTGACTGAGCCAAAAAATGTGATTCTATTCGGCCAATATAGTAAAAACATTATACTGCACCGGATGGGCCAACTTGGAGTGATCGATGTTAAATTCAAATAAATGCAAATTCTCGAAACAAATAGAAAATAGCAGATTGTATTAAACATATGCAAACTTTGAAATAAATTCGTGTCGTTCAAGGTGACGAGGAGACCCACGACACATCGGAATGGTGTACGTTTTATTCTTTGGGTTTTTGCTTAAAAATGAACCTTTAAAGGAAGCATTTGATAGACTGGAACCGAACGACTCCTGTAATGGATAATTGCATCCTTCCGACTGTGATTCGCTTTATCAGTATCTGGGTCCTTGGTACTTGAGTTCAGATCCTACGAACGTGGTTAATGTGTAACCCAGCAGTGAGGGTTGTTTCCCAGATGTCGACATCAAGACGAATACCAACTCACTCCATTTGCCCTCTGGCAATATAATACCTTCGTGTTCTCTTTTTTCTTTATGGAAACTGTGCTTAGTGTAACATTCGTAACTTTGCCGAAATCCGAGATTTCTTCGGTCGTTTTATTTTCCGACGCTTATCAGTGCATGAAACTTTAAGCATCCGATTACTGCGCATATTTGCGATAAAAGGTTGGTGTTCGCTGCGCGTCCTTCCTGCTGGGTGGAAGGCTGAATTCAATGTTGATCCAGCAGAATTCTGATTATAGATCGATGGCGGGTTTAGTGGGATCGATTGACCGATCCAATTACCCATTTTGCGTGTTCGATCGCAGCCGTCCAATTCGACGGTCGTCATTTGGTGCTGAGCTTCGATATGTTCATCGTCGATGAGAGAATGTTGCACTAGGAGGAATATCATGATGAGTGACGTCCGTTGCTGGAAATTGATGACCTTCTCGTCATACTCATCGATTTTCCTATGAACTTTGTTGAAGACTGTTGGCACAAGCATTTGAATTTTGTCAAGAAGCCAATTAATCTTGTGGTATAAAAATATTGCTCCTCGATAGTATAGTGGTTAGTATCCCCGCCTGTCACACGGGAGACAGGGGTTCGATTCCCCGTCGGGGAGCCTCCGGTGCAAGACTAATGACCTTGCCCGGAAAAAAACACAAATCATTATGGAAAATTTAACAAGCCTCAGGACGTGCTAAATAAGGCCAAGACCGGTTCATCAGCATCATCATCGGCACTACAACCGGGATCCGGTCTTGGCCTTATTTAACAAGTCTGAGGTTTGTTAAGTTTTCCATATTGACCACGTGTTGATAGATCGCCGACACTCTTCGAGCCTGATGACGGTACGAACGTACCGAGGTGCCAACGTTGACTCGGATCACTATCTTGTTGGTACAGATTTCCGAGCGCGGATTGCCTTACGGAGTATTGCATTCGCGGATCAGGTTCGAATCAACACACCCGCCTTACGCAACGAGAATACCAGTAACACATTTGGTCATGCGCTAAGACTCGCCCTCAAAGAGCTCGACAGAGGGAGAGTAAGTCCTGGGGACAGAATGCCGGGCGTAAAAGAGAAATGGACACGCCTTAAGAATACTGTCATTAGTACTACCAACACCATCTTAGGGAATAGGCATAGAGATCGGAGCATCTAGTTTGATGATGAGTGCGAACGAGCGACTGAACGTAAGAATGCTGCATACAGTGCAATGCGGGTACGCGAGGAGAAATACAAAGAGCTCACAAGGTCTGAAAAAGACTCCACAGACAAAAGAAAAGTGCCTGGGAAAAAAAACCTTGTCTGTGAAATAAAGAAAAGTAGAGAGCGAGGTCCGCACCAGGCGCTACCAAATAATCCGCAGTATGACGCGATGCACATCACGCTGCAATTACTTCAAGGATAAAAAGGGTAATCTGATCTCCGATCCTGAAGGCATTCTGGAGCGATGAGAAGTGCACTTCAATGAATTGCTAAATGGTCAGCTCACAGAAGGATTGGAGGCTCCACCAATGCAAGATCAAGACCAAAAGCTGCCGCCACCAAGCATTGAGGAAACATTAAAAGCCATAAGACAGCTCAAATCAAATAAAGCCTCCGGAGCTAATGGAATACTAACTGAGCTGATCAAACAAGAAGGGACAGCGTTACATCACGCAATTCATGAGATCGTGGTGCACATATGGGAGCAAGAGGAGATGCCGGAAAGTTGGCGTCGCGAAATAATTTGTGCCAAACATAACAAGGGAGATATCACACTGTGCGGCAACGATAGAGGTATAACATTGCTGAGTACCGCCTATAAGATACTCTCCTCTATCCTATAAGATCGGATAGCGCCATGCGCTAAAGTCATCATTGGTCAATATCAGTGTGGCTTCATCCCAGGCAAATCAGCAATTGATCAGATATTCACCCTTAGGCAGGCGATGGAAAAATGTATGGACTTTAAGATTCCATTATATCATCTATTTATAGACTTTAAGACTGCCTACGACAGTATAGCCAGGGTAGAACTATATAATGCCATAAGAGAGAGTTCGGCATTCCAAGCAAATGGTAGGTTGACCATGTCCAACGTAACTAGTCAAGTAAAAATAGTGGGATTGCTATCCAAACCAATAAACATCTTTAATGGACTCCGACAAGAGGACGGTCTGGTCTGAATCCTCTTCAACCTGGCGTTGGAGAAAGCAATCCGTGACTCTGGCGCTTCAACAAGAGGGACTATTGTCACCAAGTCCAACCAGATACTTGCCTACGCAGATGACATCGACATTATCGGTAGATCCGATTCGGCTGTACAGGACTCCATCAGCCAGATCGAACAGGCAGCACAAAAGCTGAGACTGGGCATTAATGAGGGGAAAACTAATTACATGGTAGCAACTTCTGCGAAAAGAAGACTTAACGATGGTTAAACTATCAGGGTATCATCTAACTACGTTGGGTCAATAGTATCAGCTGATAACAATATGGAAAAAGAAATACGCGAACGGCTGATCAAATCCAACAAAGCCTACTATGGTCTATCAAAGCTCTTTAAATCCCGAAATTTATCCAGAACATCCAAGCTACTACTGTACAAGACCATGGTCTTACCAGTACTTATGTATGGATCCGAGACCTGGGTGTTCAATAAAAGGCACTCTGAACTCTTAGCCGCGTTCGAGAGAAAGGTCTTAAGGAGAATTGTTGGCCCCGTATGTGAGGGAGGACGATTCCGGAGACGCTACAACCATGAGTTGTACGCGATCTAGCTTGAAGCTAATATTGTAAGAAAAATCAAGGTCGGTAGACTCCGGTGGGCGGGACACCTAGCTGAGTGAGCGAAGAGGAGCCTACCCGGAAAGTCCTTTGTGGCAGGATGTATGGAAGGAAACAGCGCAGCAGACCTTGTCTGCGATGGAGGGATGACGTAGACCAGGATGCCCAGAGCCTGGGAGTCCCAAACTGGATGACATCGGATCAAAATCGGGACCGGTAAAGAGATTTGTTAAATAAGGCCAAGACTGGATCCCGGTTGTAGTGCGGATGATGATGATGATGAAGAAAATGCGTCAGGGGATGTGGATCGCTATTTCCATGGGCTATTTGATGGGTTATGTCATTTCGAACTAGGGTTGATGTCGTTAGGCGCTGTTGTTTATATGTAAATTCCTGTTGACAAACTTTGTTGACTTGTCATTCTCACAGTCTAATTCTTCGTCGGAAAAAGACTGACCGTACTCCATTATTATACAAGTAGTCGAGTAGTTGACTCTCACTGGTGTCAAAACGGCGAAACCTGGACATTCCGGCCACTGGACTTCCTAAAAAGTTGGTCGAGGTGCTCGCCATCCAGACGATCTGCTATCAAAAGCAGATTTCATTTTTTTCAATTTTGCCATCGTCGTTGGGACTTCTTTAAGGCCTAATTCAAGTAGGAGGTCTGCTGATGTGTTGGTGAGACGTTTCGGCTTCAGGTGGTGACAATCTCCGCTTTGGTTAAATATTGGGTG
This sequence comes from Microdon myrmicae, assembly GCA_963931805.1. Lineage (NCBI taxonomy): Eukaryota > Metazoa > Arthropoda > Insecta > Diptera > Syrphidae > Microdon > Microdon myrmicae. The sequence continues at coordinate 83,112,182 of OZ007502.1, read as the reverse complement.
TACAAATAAGTTTAAGGGTTCTACAAAATATGACGAAACTAGAATTAAATCAGATCGGACAATCATGTAACTATATTCATACGACGTTATCATTTCCCTCTAAAAAGCAGCGAAATGACACAGCTGAAACAACATTCTTATCTTGTGTTCTAACCATATCATCTTATGTGACAACAAAACCCTATTTGCGAGAAGCTCTGCTTTCATGTAGCTATATTCATACGACCTTACTATATTCATACGACGTTACTATATTCATATGATGTTACTATATTCATACGACGTTATCATTTCCCTATAAAAAGGGACGAAGTTACACAGCTGAAACAACATTCTTACCTTGTGTTCTAACAATATCATCTTTTGTGACAACAAAACCCTATTTGCGAGAAGGGCTGCTTTCATGTAACTATATTAATACGATGTTACTATATTCATACGACGTTACTATATTCATACGACGTTACTATATTCATACGACGTTATCGTTTCCCTCTAAAAAGCAGCGAAATGACACAGCTGAAACAACATTCTAACCTTGTGTTCTAACCTATCATCTTTTGTGACAACAAAACCATATTTCTGAGAAGCGCCGCTTTTTTGTTTTAATTTGAATAAAAGTACAGCTGATGAGTATCGATTGTTGCGTGAAGCATATGGGGAACATGCTCCACCAATAAAAATACATGAGTACTGGTTCCAGAGTTTCAAAACTGGCGATTTTGGCACCAGCGACAAAGAACTCGAAGGGAGGCCAGTGAAGTTTGAGCACGATGAGCTGGAGGCGTTTATGGACCAAGATTCATGCCGAACTCAAGAATCTCGCTGAAACCTTGGGAGTGACTCAACAAGCAATTTGAAACCATCTCAACGCCATAGGTATGTATGGTGGAAGAACAAGGAAAATGGATTCCGTATGAACTCAAGTCAAAAGAGGTGGAGCGCCGAGTTTTCACGTGCGAACAGCTGCTCCAAAGGTAAAATCGGAAGAGTTTTTTGCATCGCATCGTAACGGGGGGCGAAAAGTGGGTTCACTACGACAACCCAAAGGACAGAAAATCACGGGGTAAGCCCGGCCATGCATCAACTTGAACGATCAAACCGAATATTCATGTTATGAAGCTACTGCTGTGCATTTGGGGGTCAGCCTAACGAAACTATCACTGCGGAACGTTATCAACAGCAATTGATGCAATTGAGCCGAAGATTAAAGCTCAAGCGCCCCCAATATGCCATATACATGACAAAGTGATCTTTCGGCAGGACAACGCTCGGCCATATCTTGCAAAGTTCGTCAGGAAACCTCACCCGCCGTATTCACCGGACATTTCTCATTCCGACTACCACTGTTCGGGTCGATGACTCATGGCCTGGCTGGGTAGCAGTTCACTTCTTAAGAAGAAGTCAGAAATTGGATCGCCTCAAAAGACGAGGAGTTTTTTCAAGGCGGAATACGTATGCTATCTGAAAGATGGGGAAAAATCATGACTAACGATAACTTTGGATAAACTAATAGGTGTACCAAAAAGAAATTCATTATTTTTGCATGAAATTGAAGGCTTTGTTTAGCATAGTTAGAATGATCCGATTTAGGTCATATATGCACGGTTTTGTTCGATAACTTGTTGCCATGTAGTGGGTAATTTCTTTCATTGAAATCCTCGTCCCTATTGGCAAAAAACTAGGACAGTCGATTTTCACAATTCGACATAGACAGGAACATGTCGTAATCACTTGGTGCGAGGTCCGTACTATAAGACGCATAAGAACTTCCGAACCAATCTCCCAGAGCTTCTCGCGAGTCACTATCGATGTGTGTGGCCTGGCGTTGTCCTGATGGAACATAATTTCTGTCTTATTGGCCAAAGCTGTCCGCTCCGGGCGATTGCTTCCTTCGTTTGATCCAATTGCTGACCATGCACGTCCGAATTTAAAATTTGGCCGTAGGCGAGGAACTGATGATTCCCTGCTAATTCCACCAAACACATAGCAAAACCTTCCTAATTGTTAATCCTGGCTTGGCCACCGTTTGCATCGGCTCACTACTATTCGAACACGAGCGTTTTCGCTTGAGGCTGTCGTAAGTTTTCATTACTAGTCACCACCCGCTTTAGAAATGGATCGATTTTTTTGTGATTCAGCAGAGGTTCATCATCATCATCATCGGCACTACAACCGGGAGCCGGTCTTGGCCTTATTTAGCAAGTCCTAAGGCTTGTTAAATTTTCCATAATGATTTGTTTTTTTCCGGGCAAGATCATTAGTCTTGCGTCAGAGGCTCCCCGGCTGGGAATCGAATCCCGGTCTCCCGCGTGACAGGCGGGTATACTAACCACTATACTATCAAGGAGCAGAGGTTAGCGTATGGAAATTCGGTCCATGAGGTTTTTTGCGTTAACTCGTGTGGTGCCCATACATCATGATGTGGTACCCATGCTTCCTTTCGTATCCAGTCTTATTCAACAGGTTTTTGTGCAATTTTTAGGTAATCGAAACAGTGCTTACATGACGGTCGGAATCGACGATTTCCATGACTTTATCGAAATTTTCGGCAATTGGCCATCCAGAGCGTAGTGTAGCTTTGACATCAAAACTACTGGCACAGAATCGACGAGACCAAAATTTCGCCTGATTGGTTGTTACAGTATCAGGATCATAAACATATTTCACATTTTCAGCCGCCTGGCTTGATTTTTCGCCTTTATTGAAGAAAGAAATTGTAAAAGATGGCATATTTTCTTTTTGCTGGTGCCCATATTTGACGCGCGCTCAAACAAAACGGAGTCAAGCAACCACAGAAATGTCTGAAAATATTTTTTTAGTACGCAATCTTATCTATCTAACACCATCTAGCGTCACCCGATCGCACTTATACAACGTGAGGTACGGATTACTAAAACAATCCTATTGGAAAAATAATGGATTTCTTTTCATATTTACCGCCACGCACAAGATTATCTAGCTCGCAACCCTTTGGCAAACCAAAAAGTAAAATTACCGTTTATATTAGATTCACCCTCATATTTTATTATGAAATAAAAATAAAGCGGCGTGAGGTATTACTTCCTTGTATTTAAAGAGTTTATATTGAGTAGGGCGTTCGAATATAGTCACAGCTAGGCCGGCTTATCGTAAGAGGCGACTAAAGAACGAGTGATATGAGAGGTCCCAACGCCCTGTTACTCAGCGAAATACCACCCCACCAAGCTATAGGCTTCGTGAAATGGCCAGGAGAAATCCCTGTCCATCTTTCGGAGCTTGGCTGATGGACCGGTTCGAGGAAATGTTGGTTTAGGTGGTAATCGGTCCCAAGTTGAGATACCAACCCATCACATCTTACATTCCGCGATATCGTCGGGAGAAATCTTCGACTATGTTTTGGATATATAGGTGACGGGCCGGACTGGCACGGAGATAAGTCGTGATGGTACCTTCTGATATAAAAAATTCCGGAGGTAAACTAGTTTCCCATTTGGATATCCGCGGGGGACTATCTCAGGGGGAACATCAGGCAAATATTCTGATAAATAACGGAACTTTAAGAAATTCGTCATCGCGTAATTGGGCTCATTCTCGAGGCTCTGTCGATGTAAGACTGATAACGGCATTTCTAATATCAGGGAATCGGTATCACCAATACGAATGTAAACGCCGTCCACCAATATTTGCAAACAGTGAAACTTGATATCCTTGCCCTAACTGAGACCCAGGTCGATTCGTCAACTGATTCGACATATCTTCATTGCTCAGGATACGACTTGCATTCGAGATTCCTTTTTAAGGGTGGAGTCTGCGTCTTCACGCATTCCGATCTGGTTTGCCAGAGAGTGGAGGCTTTAGAACCCAATAGCATGGACATCATGTGGTTGAAGGTCGTGCTGAAGAATTGTGTTAAATTTCTTTGTTGTGTTTACCGCTCTCCAAATGACGATCGACCAGCGACAATTTTCGAACATCTTTCACATACCGTCGACTGGATGCGGAGCAATAACCCGGCTTCTGAAATTGTCGTCCTTGGTGATTTTAACGTACACAATTCCGGCTGGTTGGTGCATTCTAACAGAACCGACGAACTGAAGAAGGGCTACAACGACAGAGTGACCAATAAATTCTTTGAGTGCCCAAATGGTTCGCGCACCTTCTGGTCAATGTAAAGGGCAGTCACCAATAACTTCGCTTCCTCCTCTTTTCCCCCCTTAGTGACGGACAGTGGGACATTAGTCACAATTTCAAAAGATAAAACTAATGTGGTCGCAAACCACCCATGATCACGCCGGTACGAGCTTTCATGCGGAATGTGAGATTCCTCCCGCGTACTATTCAACGCATTCTACGTGGACTGGAGTATAGGAAGGTAACCGGCCCGGACGGAATACCAGCAATAGTCCTTAAGAACATTGCTCCAGAACTATCGCCGGTTCTTGGCAGATTCTTTCGTTTATCTTATGATCGAAGGACCTTTCCTACCTGCTAGAAAATCGCTTGAGTTCAGCCAATCTCAAAGAGGGGGAAAAAAGTGTCTACCACAAAATTACCGGCCGATAGAATTACTGTCCATGCTATCAAAGGTGATGGAAAAGGTCATTAATGCCGAGTTAATTAAGTATCTGGAGTGCAACGGACATCTGAATGATCGTCGATACGGATTCCGTAGCAGGCGATCCACGGGAGACCTCTTAACACTTATAACCGATATATGGACATCTGGGATTGAGCGGCATGGGGAGTCACGGGCGGTCGCATTGGATATCTCCAAGGCTTTTGACCGTGTCCGTCACAGGGCATTGCTGAGCAAACTTCGTTCATACGGGCTTTCCCAGCAGCTTTGCGGCTGGACGAAGAGCTTCCTGGAAAATCCATGGATTCGGGTTGTTGTCGACGGCGAGTTTTCGGATCCGTATCCGTAATACAGATTGACTGTGTAAATCATGATCTGGATAAGGTCCTGCAGTGGGAAAGGTCAATCTCATCGACATCAATGCAACGAAGACACAGTACACAACATTCACAAAGAAAAGTGAATCATCGGTTCCACAGCTGATGATGAATGGCCAGACCCTCGAATCTGGTGAAAGCTTGAAATTGCTCGGTGTGTGGGAGTATATCGTGGCATAAACACGTGTTAAGTGTGTCAGTGACATCATAGACAAAGATGGTGTCCACGAGGTCATTGATACACCCAAACAGAAAAACGCTATCCGATTATAAACTCAAATAACCCCCAGAACGATAATGCAATTAATTGCACATTTCATCGCAATCAGTGAACCACATAGAGCAATTAATTGCATATGAAACACTAAAGAAATAATTGGGTCGATTCGCAATTGCGGATATTGAACTGTGCTGGAAATCGATGAAGAAATATCGGCTGACGTCGCAGTACAAAGCAATTGCGAATTGAAGGTAAAATACGGAAATTAGGTCACTGCGAAATGTAATTGCATTGTCGTAATCGGGAGGTGTTGACCCCGAGGTGACGAGTTTTGATTAGGAACAAGTTAGCGGCAGTCGGTCGTTAGTCAGGAAGCCTGGTGCAAGAATGGTGGTGAATCGAGGATAGAAAAGATTTTGGAGGTTTGTTGAAAAGGTGTTTGGTGAACGGTCCGAAGATATGTCGGTTAGGTGAAAAGTTTGGTAGTGCAGTTTAGTTTAAAATAAATGTTATTGATAAGAAATTGAAAAGAAGTGCCTAAATAATAGTAAACGTAATGCTTGAAGTGAATAAGTATGAAGACTAAAACAAACATTAAATATATGTAACTACTAAGGACCTCTGTAAACTATAATTGTTATTGATAGGGAGTCGAAAAGTAGTGCCTAAATAATAGTAATAGTGATAAGTGAATGAAAAAGTGTTAAGAATAAAACAAACATTAAATATATGTAGCTGCTAAAAACCTCTGTGAATTATAATTGTTATTGATAGGCAGTGGAAAAGAAGTGCCTAAACAATAGTAATAAGTGAATGAGGAAGTGTTAAGAATAAAACAAACATTAAATATATCTAACTACTAAGAACCTTTATGAACTATAATTCAACAGAAGTTTTGTTAAATAGAGTTAAGACTAAGTGTAAAAATAAATAAAATAAATGAAGAAAAGAGAGATAGCAAAATAAAGAAAAAATAAAAAAAAGTAACTATTATAGACTTGTTTCCTTTATAATTGGGAATGCTCTAGTGCGGAGAAAAAACACTCGCAGAAACATAACTCACGTGCCGAACATCGTCAGGTTCTGTGGCGTTTCTAACAGATACACACGCAATATGCAAGCAACTAGTGAAGAACACCGAAAGGAAATTCCAATAAGCAAAGCATCAGAGCCATATACTATAGCGATAACATAACAATTCCACATCAGTTGAGTGTACTTCAGTTTAGAAATCGAATTCGTACACGCGGCAGTGGCCTGATGTGTTGAGCATTGGTTACATTTTTAGTGATTCTAACTGTCATAGCGTCAGTTCGAATCACACGTTCTTCACTATCGTCGCAATACGCTATAGTTTGGCTCAGGAAAACTGAGTTATCTTTTTAGAGTCAAGAAATATTTATACTCCGGCCCAACTTTGTCTCTTGTATAAATTTCAAAAGTAGACCGGTGCTCGCATCACTTTGCGGTTCATCGCCGGACGGCGCCAATATCTCTGCATCAGAACTCGTTCCGTTACAGAGCGGGAAAGGTGTCGAACTCCCTCCACGGGCGAGTGTTTCCGTACCGTTATAACCTGCAACTGTTCAAAAAGAACTGTAACAGTTATATTTGGCGGCATCCCGGGGCGCTGTGTCAGCCCTATAGGTATGCCTCTCCTGAGAGAAGTATATATATATATATATATATATATATATATATATATATATATTTTTTTTTTTTTTTTTTTTTTTTTTTTTTTTTTTTTTTTTTTTTTTTAAGAGAAAAAAAATCTAAATCCGGATTTTTTTTAACAAAAAATTTTAAACGGTTTTCAATACACGTTCGTGAATTCCTGTGTTCCTTAAAACGCCGTTTAGTTTTTTTCATATTTAATTTGCCAATCCTCAGATTACTCGAGACTTTAGCCGCCCTTTGCAAGTTGCACAAGGAACCGACATTAAAAAAAAATTGTTTTCTACTCTCGAGGAATGTAAAAATGTTTTTAGTAGCGTTGCACGGTATTATCTAATATCAGAAGCTGAAAAAAAAAATGTTTGGAGATTATTGTTTCTTGTTCGGCTTTCTAGTTTTTACTAATCCCTTACTTTTATTTTTTAATACTTTTGTTATCGTAAATCGTGCAGTAATACATATAATAATAATTTTTTAAAACATATTTATTGTGCTTCAGTTGGTTTTATTGGGTACGTTTATAATGCAGTGATATCTGTGTGAGCCCAATTATCATTCCGTAACTTTCTGTAATTGAAATCAAATCCCAATTGTTTTGTAAACCCATTCAAAATGTCTATTAAATCTTTCTAATTTCCAACTATATCTGTCTTCAAATGTAATGTATTCGGGTTTGCAATCATTCAAAAAGACCACAGGACACCATCACCTTAGCCACGGTATACTGGGCCCGTCTTCCGTTTCCCTAAGTACCGTGTAGTTGTCCATTGCCTTTTGCTAATTTTTAGAATCATTTTTTTTTCTTAGGTACCCATTGTGATGTGGAGTCTAGTCCAAGCTTTCACTTGAATTCAATTGGTCGTCGTTTAAAATGAACTCCAGTCATCCACATAAGGAAGTCTAATTAATTTTCCATGCTACGAATAGGAGTCCTAAGCTTAAAATTGATTAGAATCGAACGCTTAGCATATCATATTCTATTGCGTTCTAAACAAGACTTGTAATACGTTAATGAAAACTGCGATATTTAATCAAGTTAGAAGTGCAGTCAGGTATAGACTTAAAACTTGACCCACGATACCCCTGCTCAATGTAAATTGAAGTAGTTTTTGCTTCGCTTTCACTTTAATAAGAAATAGAAGTTTCCCTTTTTATATATGGTGGAGTGTAGCTATACGGTTGACCTATTCGACGGCTTATTCGCAGTGGTCCGTGACATCTGCAGGTGCGCCCTGTAGTTTTAATAACTAGTTTGCGCACTAGTGCGCTTGGAGTGCCAGTCATACCTTAAAAACAAAAGACTGAGGAGTTTACACATACATTTGTACTGTAATGCGTGCATGAGCAATCTCCCTTGACTCCCTCGTCCACAAGAATTTAATATTTAATTCAATTGCCTGGCATTTTTATCAAGAGTATCATGATTTATTCACCGGAAAGAGTATTCGAGGGAAGTGGTTTACCAGCAGTCTTAAGTGACTGAGATTTTTCTAAAGCGCGTGAAAATTGATCGTTTTTAATTGCTGAGCCGAGGTAGGGATGGATAGTGTTACTTATATTTTGTAAGCTTAATACAAGGAATGGCCAGTGGCCCTGGAATTTATTAAGGATAATAACAAAACCCCGCTGGCAAAACCAACGAATGAGCAAAATCATTTTTAAATTAGTCCGTTTCACGATTTGCCTTGACTTTATGGGCACAGTAAATGTATCAACAGAACAGCTTGACGGCCATCTATAGAACCTTCATAAAAGGATGTACTTCATATAGGTTCGACAATAATGGGACAGGTACTTCTCATTTTATTGAAATTACTTCATTTAATTTTTCACACTATTATTATTAACGTATTCGAAGGATAGAAATTGTTTCTCCAAGACAAAATATTTAACAATTCGTGGACCATAAAAATATTGATATTGGTTGTCTAACCTGCACAAGTACACAATCGTACGCATATCTCAACCTTGTAAGCCGAAAGGCATAAGAAAAATGATAATCCATAATTTAGAGTGCTTGTAAAGAGCTATTAAGTTAATGTAAGAATGATATTTGTAAAATGGAAGTTAACATTTAGTCTTAAGTAAAATCTGTAATTCAATTGTTAAATAAATATGGAGATAAAATAAAAAACAAAAAAAAAAACGCATGTTTCAACTGCTTTGCCAATTGCACCATAAACAAAATAACATTTAATAAGATTGTTTTCAAATATACCAAGGCTATAAGTAAATAAACGTAATGGAGCAGTCGTGTGCAGTGTGTCGCACGCATGCTACTTCCGAACACTTACCCATTGGGGCCCCCAATAGACGGATCCGTTTAATGTTTAACACATCAAATTATTTCGGAGTAACAGTAAAAATGCATGAAAGCTAGAAGGCATAACCAGGCGAGTCATATAATTCAGATACCCACACCTGGAAAAACTCTACGACTGCACACAAAAGTAAATATCCCTTTACAATCAGTGCTACTCATAAAATAATCGATTATGTGGAAACGAAATCAATAAAACACAAAAAAAATGTTTTTTCTTTTTTTACACTAACGCGCACACAAAAGGGGACTTTGAAGCACCCTTAAATGTCAGAGCACAGTGCGAGCGGAAGGAGAGGAAGTGGATAAGGAAAGGAGTGTTTTGCTGTTGTGGGGGTTGTTCCTCAGGAAGCGCGTTTTCTTGTCCTGAAAAGGACGTTGGATCTCTTTATTGATTGCTCCTGGAACAACACACTTCAGCAAGGGTTCGTTGCCGTGCTTCCTCTGACCCAGTGGGAAGAGCAACGTCCTGATTGTTCGTGGGACGTAACCTAGGGGACAGTGTCCCTATACCCTGCAACCTTAGTACTGGTTCCTGTACCGATTTCTTTGGAGTCGTCCTGGTATATATATATAAAAAGAATCATCCAACGTTGGGTGCCAGCACAAAATTTCCAAAGTAGTGAAAGAAGTTTTTTTATTTTGGATTTAGTTTTATTGATTTAATTTGAAATTGAAAATAACTGCTCTGTGGCAGGAGGATCTAGATACTGCGGCCTCGAGATAAAAAAAAAAAAAAAAAACAAAAATGTGGCGAGAAGGCCGAATTTGGCGAGACAGGACATATGTGTCCTTCATCTTGTCTCTGACTTCTGGTCATCTTGCGATAACCAGAATCACCCACATCCGTGAGGATATTGGGCTCGGTCTCGCGGCATCTGAAAAGAGAAGAAAAAAGGGGGGTATCCAAGGATAGTGTGGACAGTGTTAGTCCAAGTGTTCTCTAACTACTTTTATAGAGGGATGGTGGGAAAGAAATCTTACAAGACCGGTGGGTATTGGGTGCGGTAGTAAACGCAGTATGTTTGTATTTGTGCCGTCTTGTACTGTGCGTTCGTGTGTTGGTTTGTTAATTGTAGACCCTATGGGATGGGTCCAGAAATCCTCTATTATAGAGGGGAATGTTGTTGGGAAGGGTGCTTTCTTCAGTTTTATACTGAAGAAGAAATTGTGGGGGTTTGATCCGAAGAGATCGAGAGAGAGAGGGGTCAAGAACGCAAGAGTCCCGTACAAGTAGGTTCTCGCTGTTCTGAATGTTTTCGAGGTACTTATATGCTAATTGAAGCAAGTACTCGTCGATAGGGGTAATGGAGGCGCCTTCGTATAGGTGAGAGTTGGGGTAATGACGACCGTCAGGCCTTCTAGAATGATTGGTGCATCTTCTGAGGAGTTTCCTTTCGAAAACCCGAAGTCTTTCCATTTGAGCCGAAGATATGCAGGACCATATGGGAAAGGCGTACGATATTCCAGATCGGATTAGCTGCTTATAGCAGAGAAGCTTAACTTTGGTGTCAACATTGTTCCTCCACTTCAGGATGTTGTGCAGTTGCTTAGACCGACCAAGGCCCCTTTGGAGAATGTGGGTCACATGTTTGATGAAATTCATTTTTGGGGTATAAGTGACCCCAAGATATTTCATCTTGTCCTGTGGTCTAATCGTAGTATCTCCCATTTTTATTCGAATATTCTGTGAATATCGAGAAGTAGGTTGGGAGTGTTTACTACTCAGAATTATGGCTACTGCTTTGGATGGATTAAGTCGGATTTTCCATCGACTGTAATACTGATACAGTTCGTCCAAGTGACGGTTGAGTCGATTTGTTGCGAGGTTAGGGCCTTTGGTTGACGTGTACACCAGGACGTCATCCGCATAGCATATTTGGTTTACTCTCCCGTCCGCGGGGCGGGGAATATCGGAGGTGTAAATATTGAATAAGATGGGGCCTAGAATGGAGCCCTGTGGTAAGCCTGCAGCGGCGTGAAAAGTTCGGGAAAGCTTTCCATTCATTCTAACTTGGAAGGTTCTGTTTAGAACAAACTGGTAGATGATGCTACACAGCGTTCTACTGAGGCCAGTATTCAGAAGTTTAAAAGCGAGACCTTCGATCCAAGTCGTATCAAAAGCTTTTTCAATGTCTAGGCTTACCGCAACGGTGGGTTCCTTATTAAAGAGCCGCACGCAGACGTGGTTTTGAAATAAGTTAAGAGCCATAGTGGTGCTGTGCGCTCTTCGAAATCCGAATTGGAAATCAGGTATTAGGTGCCTGGCACTGACAAAGTTATTTAGCTTTTCGTATATGAATTTTTCATATATTTTGCTGATGCAAGTGAGAAGCGAGATAGGGCGAAATCTTGAGGGGTGATACGTTGGTTTCCCAACTTTTGCTATTGGGCAAATAATAGCGTGCCTCCAAGCTTGGGGAAAGTACCCCATGTTGTAAGCATGGTTGCGGCCTCGAGATCGTTTTGCTATCCCTTTATAAAGGAAAACACTTCGAAAATTGTATCCCAAAGATACACATTTTCGTACAACAATCTCGATTTGTTGGGTATTTCGAGCGAGATGTTGTATTTACACAAGATAAGAATGAATTCTTACGAAACTATTACGCAGATGTGTGAATGTATCTGCTTTTGGTTTTTGTTTGTTTTCCTGAATGGAAAATTTTCAGATAGAGATAACGATCTCTGAATTTTGAATTTTCATGATGCCGTGGAGCAAATTTGAACAATAAACGAATATTAGATTCGTTTATTGTGAATTTTAATTTTAATTCGGATTTTGGATTAAACTTCGCCGTGGGGGCAAATGTTATGCGATAAACGAATGTTTGATTCGTTTATTGCGAATTTTGGATTATGTTCGGGTTTTTGTGGGTTTTGATGGGTTTTTTGGTTTTAGCTTAAAATAGCTAGGATTTGGATGTAGGAATGGGGGAAAAAGGTAGTAGGGCTTTTTGGAGCACTACAGGAGGTATCGATGTATATTGGCCTTAAATGCCTGGACATTACAACGACGAGGAAACACATGATCAGGCAGAACATCCCACATTCGTGTGGTTCGGCTAAAGAATGACTCTGCGGCTAGTGTCTTTACCATGGCATCAACAAGGATGCAGGTTCGATAAAAACACCCACGTAGTTCACAGGAAATCGTCACTCGAAGATCGAAAACAAAATTGATACCATTTCCTTGATAATCGTTCTCTGAGTTATGGAAACCTTTTCTGAGTTATGGAATCCTTTCCTTGATAATCGTTCTCTGATTATTTTGCACCGAAACCCAACTTTACTTTAGTTCATTTTTCTCATTCTTGTATTTGTGATATTTTATGTATTCTCGATTAGACTTTTACAACGAGCCTCACCGTTCGAAGTTTAACGGCGAATTCAATTTTTTTTTTGCCGTTGACGTTTTATTTTATTATTTGACGCCAACGTCGGTTTTTATTAATTTCTCTGCCAAGTAGAATTTGCATAAAGTAGTTTATGCAAATTAACTACTTGGCGAGTTGTTCTCCTTTTATAGGTAAAGAGGGGAAACAAACGAAGGGGGATTAGTGGATTTTGGGGGGGGCTGGACTCAAGGTCGGCCCGTAACAGTGCTTTCTACACTTCCTCTCTAACGTGCCCACGTCCCCCGCCCCTGCTCTTGCCTTCATAATATGTCCTGTTTACCTTAGGTTAAGCTTAGTTAAGTTACTTTTTACGTTCTTTAGTATGTAAAGTGTTATATACTTTAGCTTATGAGTAGCTTACTGCTGAATTAAGCAAATAAATGGTGTGGTAAGCCTGCCAAACTTAACTAAACTACTTAAGTTGCATGGGAAGATGTGTCAACTAGCCCTTGACCCATCCCATTGGGTCTATTGCTGACACACTACAAACACACACGCACAGTACAAGACAGCACAAACACACACACATACACACCGACCAAAGCGCAGATTATCAGACGCCAAAGACGTGATCTGCGTTTACTACCGCACTCAAGACCTACCGGTCTTGTACGATTTCTTTCCCGCCATCCTCCCATCCAAGTGGTTATTACAATTGAACTAACCCTGTCCACACTGTCCTTAGAGACGTCCTTCCCCTTTCTTTTCAGATATCTTGAGACTAAACCCAACATCTTCACGGATGTGGGTGATTCTGGTTGGCGCAAGATGACCAGAAGCCGGAGACAAGATGAAGGACATATTTGCCCTTGCCTCCCCCCTTTTTGTTTTTTTTTTTTTTTTTTTTTTTTTTGTCAAGTAGCTACTCGGGCATCAACACACCAAATCACAGCCGCACCTGCTCGAGAATGCATTATGCCGAGACTTATGCTGTGGACTTATGCTCCGGTGAACGACTCCGATGATTTATTTTTCGATTTTCTTTTGGAACCGTGCTTTTTACCATGATTGCATGCCCGAGTGTATATCGGCATCTCCACAGGGTTAGTTATGTGAGTTATTTTATTGCATGTCAACATTCTTTACGAGTACCGCATCTGAATCTGCACATTTCATTACCTTCCTTTTTGTTATTTGCACACCCTGAACGGTATATTCATTGAATTGAATTAATACCGAATCGAAACACATAGAGCGATCTTATTATTTCATTCATCGGCATGTTGTCTTTTGTTATTACCCAATCTCATAGTAAAATTCCATATTAATCATTTCGTATTCCCATAAAGTTTTCATCTTACGAATTTTTAGATACTTTCAATTCTTTCCCATTTTTCGCAAATATGTCATTCCATATAACACAACGTAAATAGCAAGCTTCGCTAAGTAATTCCTTAATTAACCTCGTAAAATAACCCTCGACAAGTTTTATTGTATTATAAAAACTCCTATAAACGCGATATTTTATGAACTAATTGTTGACAGTGGCCTTAAGGCTTTCTACGTAAAATTGCCACTTAAAACTACTTTATATGAAGCACTCGTTTGATGCGGGACTATTAAAATTCAAGCTCAGGTTCTTCCATAGGTGATTACCACCAAGCGTATCACCTAAGCGAATCTCAAGATAGAGTAATGTCTTACCAATTTAGCTCGGTGGCCTACAACTTTCTAAGCTAAGTAGCCATAGAATGAAAATAATGTGTTTAGTGTTTGACTTCCACTACCGGATACGACGTCTTCGCTCCTTGGCTTTCTGGGGATATAAAAGAACACTAAAAACCGATGTTGTGCCATAATACCATACAAACAGAAGTTCGTGAATACATCTCCTTTATAGATGTAGAATTATGGGTATTAGTGAAATGTGGAATGCACGTCATCGATATTCATCTCCATCTCAAGTGGAATCATTTGCTGGAGCTTCATAGGTTTTAACTAAACCCTCCTTAAAATGGGGAGCTCGTTTACTCGAATTGATATGGCTCAATACCTTTTATGGTGTCCTATAGCTTCCACATTATTCGTTAATTTACGAGCGATGTCTTTAATAGGTTTCTCATAAAAATATATCTTTCCATATGTCGAAATTATCTCAAACTTACGATATTCAAAACGATTATTGGAAATAGTTGCGTGTCGACAGACCCATACCTGTTATGCAACACTAGCCTTTGGCCAACCCATAAATTAAGAGATTGTGAACATCAGTGGAACCTAATTTGTAATTCCTTAGCTAACAGTGAACGATGAAGGCCATTATCACCCACAAAAAATTAATGCCATTGCGGCTTTATTGTCTAAAGTCATAAGTCTAATGGCGTCTTGCTTTGATGACAGGTCGTCCCAAGGTGGTAGACACCGACTTAAGCTGTGATGTCATGGGATTGTGCCGTATTGGACATTTTTCAAATGCCCCTCTTGATGGTGGACACTTCAACAATCAACCGATACGTCTGCATGCCTGTCTATTAGCTATAACGTTTGCGATGTGAATTCCTAATGAGGACTCAAGCTGAGGTGTGTCGGGTCCGATTAAAATACAATTATGCCACACTAAATGCATACGAAGACTTATACCTACACAGATCCCTACTTAAATCCCAACCGTTGAACTACTACAGCCAATCCAGGCGCCTTCATCCCGATACCTCACAGGGTATGCCATCTCCATTCCCCTGCTGTTGCCTATTACGATCTATAAATGGCTCGTACCTCGTTTCTATTGAACCCGATGAACGTTTGTCAATCGACTGCTTCACATCATGTCAGATGGCAGATTACATTTGAGCCGTTGGGATGCAGAGCGTCTTCTGTTCCGAATAGAACACCTCCCACGCTTGTGTTGGATCGAACATCTTGGGAGATCGGTTAACAATTTTTCAATTCATTGACATCACAACGCCCTGGATCTTTTCGGTTGTCACAGTACCCTGCCTTCAGGTATCCGCAGCCATCGTTATTGACTTGCTTATAATTCATTTAAACCACCCACAGATCGACGGAGCGACGCAGTAAACTGGATAGTACAACTAGAGCTACTAGTGTACATCCGCAATTAAATCGTCATCCAAGCATTAAATCGTCATGCAACCCACAGCCGATCATGCTGAAACGATTTCCGTGATTATTACTTACCATCTGGAAACAGATTCTCGCGAGTCAGCGAATAGGTAGACAGATGATGACAGAAAACGATCAGTTTGATGGTGTGCTCGGATAGTTTTAAATAAGTGATCTGGACGAGGTGATGGTTACCTTTGCGGATGTCCAAATTGTGCAAATGATGGTAATTCAGTTTAGATTTTTAAACTAATCGATGTGTAGCTTGTTTTCAAGGTTAAGATATGATTAAGAAATCCACAATAAAATACTGATCGTGAGGTGATCTCAAAACGGGTGGTAGACTCATTTGGCATTAGCCAATGCATAACGAATGTGATATTAGATACTTTTAGTGCTTTCTTTTTCAGAATGTGAATAGAGGTCGATCATAAACAGAATTATCTGCCATAATAGAAATGAATATTCATTGATTTTCGTGTCTAGAATTAAATAGTTGTAGCAGTTTTAAATTACGTCACTTTTTAAATTCAAAGTATTATACTAGCATTACTACTACACATCATATTGTCAACGAAGTGCCTTGGCCCCAGGAGGTTGTTTCCCCATTGGACGAAAATGGTGCCTACAAAAATGGCATCATTCATTCAGCGTCCTCTTCTCGCTCTTCGCATTCGGGTGAACTGTCTGCCCAGATCGGTTTAAGTATTTCTGATACCCACCGTGCCATGAGAAGAAAAGTGTAAGGTGGCTAGTTGCAGTTTCTGTGCGAACGCATTATCCAAACTTCTACGGATGGGATGAGTTTAAGGGGAGGTTCTCATCTGATAGCATCAACAAATTTTTCTCGAAGTGTTTTCTCATAGAAGGAAATATTGAACTCCAACTTTTGCTCACTTGGTATGTTCTAAAGTACAAAAAAAAAAAGTTCTATTAAAAAATATAATGACAATAATTGTTGACATGCCTTGTAATGTGACCGTCTCAAAAAAAAGTCCCTTACTGTTGGCCACTCTAGCACCTACAAACTTTATCAAAAATCAATAATCAAAGAATTTTCATAAACTACACCTAAGTCTGTTTTTACACGGTAGATTGGTTCCAGAAGAAGCCGTGTAAAAAAAAACGTGTAAAAAAAGACATTGATCTTATACAAAAATGGGTGATTTGTTCCTAATCTCTAAAACCTATTAAAATTAGTGAAAAACAAGAATTTTTAAGAACTAGAATTCATGTTTATTTTATTAAATCAAATATATAATGCTTATTTTCACAAGCATAGTAATTAATGATAAAAAAGATATGCACTCTAATCTTAAAAGTAATATAAATTAAATGTATGGCAAGTTCAGGAACTAAAAAACTATGTTGTGAACGAAAAGAATAGGTTATTCAATTTTTAAGGTAAAAAATAAAACTGGACTTTCTCTTGCTCGTTCGGCATCTACATTTTGAAAAATGAACTCTGTTATGAGCCGTTGTTCGCCAATTCTTGCTACCTCTTTGTATAATTCCTTGTAACGAGCCATACAAGAATTCAGCTCACGTTGGAATTGTGCAGCTCTTTCGACATTGGGATCATTTTTGACGAAATGGTGTCCTAATTTATTTGCAAGTTGAAGCCCTTCTTGAATTAAATTTTCAGTTAATTTTACAGGTTCTTCACTATCACTGCTTTCTATAACATCAGCATTCTGTGAGGCAAAATGTAATATTTCGTCTTCGCTAAGAACTTTATCAATCATCAGTTCATCAATGTCATCAGATATTAAGTCATCAAAACCCTCCCCACCAACTGCGTGTGCTAAAGCAATTATATTGGGATATTCGTTTGTATTTTTCTCCACAGGATTTTTACTTTTTACACATTCTGGCCAAATTGCTCTCCAACATCCGTTTAAGGTTGATGGTCGTAAATCTGACAATGCTAAAGCAGCATGTGTAACGCAATCTTTGATAGAAAACTTTTTCCAGGCATCAATTACTGTTAGAGTTTTATCCCTATCCAAAGTGTCCAAAATGTACTGGAATGTTCGTTTGATATAATAAGTTTTGAATGTTGCGATAATTCCTTGGTCCAGTGGTTGGATTAGGGATGTGGTATTTGGTGACAGGAACAAAACTTGTACATTTTCGTGTTCCAACTGAGGATGCTCGGGTGCATTGTCTACCAACAGAAGAACTTTAAATTCTAAGCCCTTTTCATTCAAATATTTTCTAGTTTCTGGCACAAAATATTTAATGAACCATTCTGTAAAAACTGTAGTCGTCACCCATGCTTTTTTATTGGCCATCCAATTAACCGGCAATGTATCAAAATCGACACCTTTCATTGCTCGAGGCTTTAATGCACGATTGATAAGCAGGGGCTTTAACATCCGATCTCCAGAAGCGTTACTGCACAATAAAAATGTGACTCGATCTTTTTCAACTTTAAAACCCCCAGCACTTTTTTGCGATTTGGCCACATATGTTCTTCTCGGCATTTTTTTCCAAAAAAGACCGGTTTCGTCAGCGTTAAAAAGCTGATCTGGACTGTACCCACCATCCGCTATTATTTTTTTAAGTTTTAGTTGGTATTCTTCGGCGGCTTTCTGATCTCCAGAAGCAATCTCGCCCTTGATTTTTATGTTATGAAGCGCATGCCTATGGAGAAATCCCCTCATCCAACCTGTGCTTGCAGAAAATACGTAGCTCTTCTCGGCAGTTGTTTGTGTGGATGTAGACGGTTGTTCGTCTTTTATCATTTTATAGAACCTTAATGCTTGCTGTTTGATATTGTTTCCGTCTACGGGAATTCTTTTTTGGGCATTTTCCTCCAGCCATATTATGAGTGCTTTTTCCATTTTTTCTTTAACAGCATCTCTAGTGTATGATGAAGACTTAACAGATAGGTTCGTTCCAGAAATCACCGATTGCCTAATTGCAATTTCATTTTTCTTTATAGTTCTTATTGTGGCTTCATTTAAACCGAACGTTTTACCAAGAGCAGTTGAGCCTTCTCCATTTCGAAGGCGATCTAAAATTTTAATCTTGGTTTCCAAAGAAATTGCCTTCCGTTTTAGTTTTATATCTGACATTTCCTTTTAGGGATACATAAAATATTTAACAAAATTAAAAAACATAAATAACTGAATAAATACAAAATATTTTTTGGCTTACCTTTTATCTTAATGCGTTAAAATTAAATTTAATGGAAAATCAAATTTGCCTGCAAAAAATTTCTTTACCAAACACGTCTTATTGCATTGACAGTTCACAAAATATTAACACGTTTCAATTGCTCTGACCAGTAAATTTTATTGTACGCACATAAAGGGAATTCCCCTAAATTAGTGCTATTCACATTTGCTTTGACCAGTAAAAATTGTTTGTATGTACGCGCTAAAGGGGAATTCACTTAAATCTTTAAGCTAGTGTTCGCAAACTATCGATACTATCGATGGTTTCAGACTTTTTTCTTTCATAAATACTTTTTTGTGATATGAACATACTTCGCAAAAATTAAATTTGACAAAAAAAATTTAAGTACATAAAATTTCAAATCGTGCTAAATGGAATAAAATCGTGTAAAAAAATTAAAAATATTCAATTTTCAAACCGTGTTATATCAAAACCGTGTACAAAAAGACCGTGTAAAAACAGACTTAGGTGTATATGAGTGTAGTTGGAGCCCCATGAAATCATCCATGAAAGTCGATATTTAACAAAATGGTGGAGATGCAAACTTTCTCATTTTTTTTGCTCTTTACCGTTGTTTTTGCGTCGAGCTATTCCTCGACGAGACAGCAAATATAAGAATCCGATGTTCGGCGTTGTAGCCCAGCAAATATATTTTCCGTGGTCGTTCTTCACTTGACCAGGAAAGCAAAATGTGATATTGGCGTTAACTCAGCAAAAGACAGAACAACAACGAAATTATGAACAGTCACAATTTTGCATTCTCCCCCATTCAGCATATCCAACAACGGGGCCCGTTATCAGTCAGATGAATCTTTTCATGGGTTGAGCAATTAGCAGCACTCAGTGCCATCACAGAGTTTTCTGTTGCAACCTTATAGTTGCATACTCTGAGGGGCTTTGGTGCACAACTGTTTTCCTTTTATTTTTGAATCTTCGATCATTAAAGACCGCAACGAGTTTGTTGTAGATTGGGATATAAACCGACACATTTGAACTGATTCGTGTTCTATGCTTGTTGCTGTACTGAAACATCTTGCCGGGCCGACGACGATGCACCAGTGGTTGTCCTTCCCTTTGGTGCTGTCAATGTGAGGCCTGTCAGCTCCCACCGGGAGCAGCAAATCCAACTCCAATAGTTGATCCAATGACTGTTCGCCCACTGGGACCAGCAAATCCAACTCCACTAGTTGGTTCACGTTGAGACAGGGTCGCTGGTTGTATACGGATGATTGTGGTTGAGAGCCAGAAGCTTCAATGATTGTTCCGCTCAAGAACCGATGCGGTGCAGAGGTAGGGTGGCAATAATTAATTATATTGATTAGATCTAATACTATTAATTAAGTTCGGTTATGACATATAATTAGTTATGTTATAGTGGCATAATTGATGTTATCAGTGTGTGTGTGTGTGTGTGTGTGTGTGTGTGTGTGTGTGTGTGTGAGAGAGACCGAAGGCCCAGTTGGCCATTGAGTGCTAAAGTATAAGGCCGTCGTTGTTGTTGTTGATATTTGTTGATAATTGAAAATCTCCGACATGTTGTGGAGGGGTTGCATGAAAGGCGATATTTGCCGCATCAGCCGCAACAACGATGTGATGAGTATTTGCGTAATTCAATTGGTTGAGGTCACTATTCTGTGGTTTGAATAAATCTGTCAAGCTCAGTTGAAACTGCGTTGGCAGTTGTTGTGCAATGTTCGGATCATTGAGCATTTGACATTGTAATTGAGCGATGTGGTCGTCAATATATTGAAGTGTTTGTGCAGCCACAACTTGGCTGGGAATGCGGCCATTTAGAAATAGTTGAAAACTAGGTGCACTAGATGGAGCTGTTGATTCAGTCCAAAGACCGCTTAGTTGGGTTAAAGTCGGCCGTGCAATGTTGTGTTTTCATCATCTTCTGAATATGTCCAGCCTGTGCCGATACCGAACGCGTGACAGCGATGCGTCCAGGTGATGAGAAGCGGTTAACTCCAAATCCGTGACAGATTTCCGATAATATGACTTCTCGACGGGTGCCGACATCTTTCCTTGTTCCTCATCTTCTATATCCACTAATCTTGTTACCGAAAGTCCAGCTTAGACACCGACTCTGTTGGAGTGGTGCCCCAGACACGTGACAGCGATATGCCTGGGCGGTGATAAGAGGGTGCCCCCAGACGCGTGACAGCGATGCGCCCAGGTGGCGGGATGCGGCGAATCCTGGACGCGTCACAGCGATGCGTCCAGGTGACGGGAAGCTGTGCCCCCAGGATCGGATGTAGATAAAGCGGTGAAAATCGCAATTCCCAGGGTCCTTGGATTTATTCATCTCCAATTCGATTTTTGGGACTATTGACCTTGCCCGGAAAAAACAAATCATTATGGAAAATTTAACAAGCCTCAGGACTTGCTAAATAAGGCCAAGATCGGTTCCCGGTTGTAGTGCCGATGATGATGATGACTTGCAGGTATAGGACCGGATGTGCCTTTGTTGACAAAACTTTCCTTAGTACTGACCCCTTGCTTTACCGTGAGCTTCTAGCTCTGTCGTTGAATCTGATGTCACACGTTTAGATTCAATTGATTTGTTCTCTCGACTATTGCCCGATGGGTCATCGTCCTCTTCTTGACGTTCTTTCAGGTGTACGCGGGGCGTATCTAAGTTCCGTAGCGTGGGCCGTGAAAAGTAAATGCAACACCGTCACAAGAGAAGCCGAATGATGTCGTCAGCCGAAATACTGGGACCGATTAGAAGATTTCTTGATTCACCTGCGGTGAATTCTTCAGATTTAAAACAAATAAAACAACCTTGGATTTTGAGAACGTGGACTGTAATTTGGATTCGCTTAATTTAATATGATTTGGTAGAATTGCTAGATTTTCGTTTATTAATGATGAGATCAATATTATTATTTAGGTTGTTGTTCGACTTGTATGTGTTGGTGTTGATATTGTTTATATTGAAGTTTGTAAGATGGGAAAAACAGGGAGCATTCATTATTTTATTTTATTTTCCGCCGATTACAAACAAAACAATTATTCAAATAAAAAGCAGAAGTTAGTTTTATTTCACAAGAGTAATAAACTCCCCAACCAGCACGGGCTCGCATGTGTCCAGCCCGATTGAAACTCAGGAATGTTGTAGATTGGGATATAAACCGACACATATGAGCTGATTAGTGTTCTATGCTTGTTGCTGTACTGCAACAAACGTTGAATAAAAAAATATGTATGAAAAATCATCTTCATTTAAGTTCAGACTCCAATGAATTTTATTTGCTTTAAAATAAAAAAAAACCGATCCATCGAGTAGTTTTTCAGATATCGTGGAGACCTATGTGAAAAACATGGTTTCGAGAAAAATGCGTTTAAAGTTTCAAAATGCTATACGAGGGTGGGGCCAAAAGTTTCCGGCCTGGCCTACAAATGGCACCAGCACGTCTAATTACTGTATCAAGTTTTATAGTATTATATCTCATTAGCTTGTATATACATTTTCAAGTCGATTGCTCTGTTAAATACATTTGAGAGCCTACTGAACAAGACCCATCGAAGTGAAAAATACACGACCTCCCTTGACCTCATTATACTGTAACTTTTTTATAAAATTATTTTCGCAAACACTAGTTTGGAGACTTATTCTACACACTATAACCAATCAAAATATGAAAAGGAATGAAATCGATTTCTTAAAACTTCTCGATGAGATCCTGCCTTTAAAGGACCATCTGCCTTTTAAGCTCGTGTTCCATCTGGCCTGTAATATGGGGACCGAAGCCTCTACTTCTCCTAGTTTTATTGTCGCCATTCCACCAGGCACTTCATCCGTCGTGGCTCTCCTTATAGATCCGAAAACTCTCCTCAACTAGGATGTTTATTGTGGATAGTCGGGATATAACAAATACTGCTTCGTCGGATACCGTCCTGACGTAGCACATAGTCCTCAAGCACAAGGCTTGTGTATTGCTCTCATCATTCTTTTCTGTTGTTTTGTTTGTAGAGCTTCTACCCACACTAACGTAACATAGACTAGTACTGATACGACAATCCTTGGCAGGATACTTTTCTGAGTATATCCTGGCTAACCGATGTTTGCCAATATACCGGAGAGTGCTGTCTGTACGCCTGCGGCTTTCTTACTCGCATACTTAACGTGAGATTTATGTTTTAGTCTATTGTCCCATACCGCTTCTTTTGATCGTATGTTCTGATTTCCATTCTAGAAGTTGGCATATTCCACACGCTTTCTACTAATTATTAGGACTGTCTCCGTTTTGTGTGTAGTTCTATTCCGACGGATTGTACCCAGTTTTTAATTAGCCGAATTTCCTCATTAGTACTCGCTTCTACCTCGTTTGTGTATTTAACGATTGTAACAACCGCAATGTTGTCTACGAAATTTATAATTTATAATATATTATATCTACTACTTGTGGTAGTTTTATTTGTAATACTCCATCATATATACTGTTCCACGGGAGCAGACCAAGCACGGGCCCTTGAGGAACTCCTTCCAAAACATGGCTAATGCTACCTATGAGTAAAATCGGAAACTACTTTCTGGAAACTGATTATCATCATCATCATCGGCACCACAACAGGGATCTGGTCTTGGCCTTATTTATCAAACCTCGAGGCTTGTTAAATTTTCCATAATAATTTATTTTTATGGGCATGGTTATTAGCCTTGCGCCATGGAAACTGATTATAATATAGGGTAAAATTCAATATCATCATCATCATCATCGGCACTACAACCGAGATCCGGTCTTGGCTTTATTTAGCAAGTATCTTCACCGGTCCCGATTTCGAGCCGATGTCATCTAGTTTGGAGTTCCCAGACACTGGGCGTCCTGGTCTACACCATCCCTCCACCGCGCTGTCGCCTTCCATACACTTTGCCACAAAGGACTTTCTGGGCTGACTCCTCTTCGCACATTCGAGCTAGGTGTCACGCCCACCGGAGTCTATCGAGCTTGATTTTTCTTACACCATTAGCTTCAAGGGGCTCCTCGATAGTATAGTGGTAAGTATACCCGCCTGTCACACGGGAGACCGGGACTCGATTCCCCGCCGGAGAGCCTCCGGCACAAGACTAATGACCTTGCCCGAAAAAAAAAATCATTATGGAAAATTGAACAAGCCTCAGGACTTGGTAAATAAGGCCAAGGCCGGTTCTCGGTTGTAGTGCCGTTGATGATGATTAGCTTCAAGGTAGATCGCATAAAACTCATGATTGTAGCGTCTGCGGAATCGCCTCCCTCACATACGGAGCCAGCAATACTCCTTAGGGCCTTCCTCTCATGAATTTTACCGTTTCCTCAATGCTTGGTGGCGGCAGTATTTGGTTTTGATCTTGCATTTGTGGACCCTCCAATTCTTCTGTGAACTGACCATTTAGCAATTCATTGAAGTGCACTTCCCATCTCTCCAGAATGCCTTCAGGATCGGTGATCAGATTATCCGCTTTATCCTTGCAGTAAGTGTACCGTGGTGTGTACCGCGCCATACTGCGGATTACTTGGTAGAACTTCCGCGCCTGGTGCGGACCTCGCTTTCTACTTTTCTCTATTTTACAGACTAGGTTTTTTTCCCAGGCTTTCCCATCTTTTTTCAGATCTTCTGAGCTCTTTGTATTTCTCCTCGCGTACCCGCGTACTATGACACTGCTGCATAGGCCGGTATTCAGCATTCTTACGTTCAGTCGCTGGTTTGCACTCGTCATCAAACCAGTCGTTCCCATCCCTACGACTATTGCTTAAGATGGAGTTGGCTGTACTAAAGACAGTATTCTTAATGGGTGTCCATTTCTCTTCTACGCCCGCCATTCAAACTCCAGGACTTAATCTCCCTCCATCGAGCTCATCGAGGGCAAGTCTTAACGCATGTCCAAAAGGGTTGTTGGTGTTCTCATTGCGTAAGGCAGCCGTGTTAATCCGAACCTGATCCGCGGATGCAATACGTCTCCGTAAGGCAATCCGTGCTCGGAAAACTATACCAACAAGATAGTGATGTGAGTCGACGTTGGCATCTCGGTACGTTCGTACCACCATCAGGCTCGAGGAGCGTCGAAGATCTATCAACACATGGCCAATTTGGTTGCGAGTGGCTCCATTAGGTGCTAGTTCGATGACTCGTAGTCCATTGTCATTAGTATTCTCATGCAAACTATGGGAACCTGTGTAGTGCCCCAAAACCGGCTCCCGACTTATTTTCGCATTCAAAAAATTCAATATCAAAGCGTTTAAATTATTGTTGATTACGTCTGATAAGCTTGAATTACCCACAAGCTTATCATCCATTATTGTTTCGGGGTCTGAAGCCCGAACTTGAATACAAACGGAAACTTTAACGAATTCTAACCCCTATCCGTCAATATTGATAGTATGAACTGATATCCGTATTCTGACGACGTTATTGCGGATAATTTCAATGTGCACAGTTCTCAATAGCTTCGCTATTTTAGGACTATAACACCTGAAAGCCAGCTCTTTACAGATTCGGATACTATAACTCAACGCGTTAATAAGCTGGCGTAGGTACCAGACCCAGGTGGTCATTGCGCCAATATACTGGCTGGGTTCTTCACCTTTCACCCCAAATAAAGGGGTGGTGGGGGGGGGGGGGGGGGCAGTGGCAGGAGGCCAACTTAAAGGAGACAAGGACAAAATGTCCTTCATCTCCTGGCTTCTGGTCATCTTGCGATAACCAGAATCACCCACATCCACGAGGATGTTGGATTCGGTCTCAAGATATGAAAAAGAGGGGGGAGGTATCTAAGAATAGTGTGTTAGTTAGTTCAAGAACTTAATTAAGATTGAATTACAAGAGCTTTGTCACTTACTTGGAGTTGGGAAACCTCTTCTTCGGTAAACGCCTCTGGTGTCTAGTTGGAGCGGGTGTAGAGTTCTTGATCCCTCTGTTACTCCGTTGACTCTCTTCCTTATAATTCGCGCTCCGGTAGGTTTACCATTCACGACCGTTTCTCATCAATCCTTTTTCTCGAATCGTTTTTTATCTTTTCTTGCTTTGACAACTTCATTAAAATTATGGCGTCAACGCCTTTTATTTTTATTATTGCCAAGTAGTTTTTATGTAAATTTGCTTAAAATTATACATTGAGAGGTAAGAGGCAAAATTTGGGGATGTTTGGGACCTTGGACGTGACGTCCGTAACAAGGGTCAACAACGCAAGACTCCCATACAGGTAAATTCTCCCTGTTCGGAATGTTTTCGAGGTACCTGTATGCTAATAGCAGCAAGTAGTCGTCGATAGGGCTAATGGTGGCATCCTCGTATAGATGAGTGGTGGGGTAATGGCGACCTCTAGGGTGGTTAATGCATCTTCTGAGGAGTTTCCTTTCGAAAACTCGAAGACTTTACATTTGGACCTTGGAAGACAACAACCTTTCATCCTAATATATACACAATGGCCCTTATTCAGACCGCTTTAGGTTTTCCCCAACTAACGATTGTGTTAACCAAATCTCTTCCAAAATAACAAAAAGATTCTACGAGAAAGCCAATTGTGGTGATATAAAATACATTTTCTGAAAGTTAAAGTAGTTTTTATTCCTCCTCAATAACGCTCCTTTTGATGTAATATCAGGTATGCTTCTGCTTTTCTGTATTCGAGAAATAAAAAATATATATACAGTTGAAAAGAACCCATCGGAGCCCCACACCAGAGCATTAACATACCAATCCACAGCTTAAATAGCAAGTTCAAACATTCTCGGACACACTCGATTGTGGTTTGATGCGCCTGTGTTATGGTTTTAACCTTTTCATAGCCTGAGTTTTTCATTACTACTTAATAAAATGTTATAATTTGGTACACTACATTGTAACGTGAACATGCGAATTTCAAACATTATTTTCTTTCAAATTTTTCGATTTGCCTTCTAGTGCCCGAATTAACTCTACATTACTACAATATGGACAATATATACGAGCTATATTAAACCATTGAACATCTAATATTATACATGTACACACCGTGCAGCTTCGTGAACACAACAACAAAAGGAGAAGATTAATAAAACATGGTTACAAAAGCCTATGTCTTGCCGGTAACCTCCTTTCTCAGATGATGCTAATGCTGTGTTTGCAATGTGTATGTAGTGTCAGCCGGTTTTTTCTACAGTTTTTCTTCTCGACGGTCGGTATCGCAATGCTCTCGATACATCTATCTTCTCGTATGTTGTGACAAACATATTTTTGTTGACAAGTTTCCTTTTCGACGGATATACTGGCTCCGTTCTTCACTTTTCACCCTAATATATACACAATTGCCCTTATACACTTCAGACCACTTTAGGTTGTCCCTAACTAATGACTATGTTAACAAAAACTCTTCCAAAAGAACAAAACGACTCGATGAGAAAGCCAATTGTGGTAATACACTTTTTCGGAAAGTTAAAGTAGTTGTTATTATTCCTCAATAACGCCCCATCTGATGTAATAACGGGTTTAGTTCCGTTCGGTATTAAGATCTCTATTCGAGACACAGAAAATATACCAAACCTAATCTAAATAGCGTCTCGTTTCCGGGTACAGAAAGGCTAATAAAGCGAAAGAGATAAGCTGTCGGTTGTGTGAATCGAAAAATTTCAAAGTCTTTGCTGAAAGGCGCCACTTTCATAGTTTCTTGACAGTTTCTGAACATAAAGTGGGCCTGTGGCGGTTCCGCCAAACTCCACTGTCTACTTACCCGAAGAACCCCCGTAACTACAACCCAACTTTCACAGTTTTCCGCTAATGCAATCGCATTAGCACCTGTAAATGCTTCACGCATCAAGTATCTAATGTACTTATCTAAAAGCTCCTGGAAGAGAATTCTTAATTCACATCCAAAATTCCCTACAAGAATTCTGTCCAAACTTGTCGGATCATAAATCCAAAGCCATTCAGCACCTTCGGTTGCCACGCAAATCCTAATCTTTTCATATGCATATTCCCTTGACGAATTCCTAAAAACGAAACAATTTGGTTCACCTATAATGTAACCATCATAACCAGGGATAATAAACATTGCGTCGCCTATTCCCAGCCTCACCATGTGTACAAAAAATTCCTTTACATACACATTGGCTGGCGACCTTTGTCCAAGGGACAAAAGCAAATATACGCATCTAGCGTCTTAAGGCATAAACCAAATTCTATAGCATAAGCAAATGAAAATAGGAATTGTGTACTTACCCTTGGCAGCGATACCATAAACACCAATTCTCAATGAATATGCTAAAACCAATTAGCACCATGTCCACGATACATTGCGGTCTATCAATACAGCTGCAATGCACATCATAGACAATGATCTACATGATCTCTTTGTCTCCCAATATTTTTGGATCCGCTTCTCATGACCTCGCGGCATGAGCAGACATAAATCCAATTAGCACCCAATGAGATCCGGCTTATTTACTTAGCCGAACTCACATCTCATTGATGCCCATTCTTCCCTTTCGATTTTTCAGATTCGTTCTCATGGTTTTGTCCCATAAAGGAACCAATGTTCACACATACATGTGTACCGCTATGATCTTCTCTATTAGATCCGGTTACCTACCCCTAAGAGAGACTTCACGTTTCTCTCGGGATAGGAAATGCATCCCTTAATTAAGAGAGCCAATACCACTGGCCGAATGTCCTTTGCCAGCGAATTCACACCGCTGAGTCTGCTTACACCCAACGACCGAGCAGGTCGTTTCTTTCTTCGCTGCCCGGTGCGCACGGCGGCGCGTACATTCAGAAGTCTCCATTTAACGTGTCGGAGTGCAAATGCGTTCGTAAATCAGTTTTACCGATTAATTACCTTTTTCGCGTGTGCGCCTTTACAAAGTCGAGAGTCAACCATCAGTGTTCTAATGTATGTTACCGTCGGACTTTACTCAACGAAAGACATGGCGTTTAACCCCAGTCACCTGTCCAAACAATGTATGAATAGTGCTAGCCAACAACAAAGAAACAATAGTTTGTGTTAAGAAATGAATTAGTAAATAAAAGAACCTTTTATTATAAATAAAAAGTGCGTTTTCCTTTTACTTGCTTCTGGTGGACGGTGTGTTGCGAAGTTTTCTATTGGCGAACATTTTACCACGGTGGAACAATTTATGATGGAGGAACGAAGTGAATGAGCACCGTACGCCGGCGCACCATACTTCTTCCCCACACGCCAACTTCGGGTATAAGAGAAGAGAGAGAAAACAACAAAAGAGCTAAAAAGCTTTTTTAAAAAATCCCGCGCATATTTAGCGGGGGCAGTTCTTAGATGGACAGAAAATTAGACAAAAAATAAGCACTCTCCCAAACTGCTCTAAATTTTTGGGTATTTGATCCTCTTTTATTTTTTTCGCTGGTAGTTGATTAACGCGATAGGGGAAACATGTTTATTTGCTGCACATTTCGCAACCAACTCAACGCACAGCCGGCATACCATGAGCAAATTTATCCTCCCAACTATGTTCGAAACGTTGTGAGTGTAATGTGAAAAAATAAATTGCATTATAAAAACAAAATTTTAGTCTGTATTGGCGATATTTACTCCTTCGTTCTAATTTTTAAAATAGCTAATTTTTAGCACCGTTTTTATTTTATTTTATTTCTTTTTGTAGTAAGTTGTTTTAAAGAAAAGGTAAATCCCTAAACTGAAAAGGACTAATCAGTGGAGCTACCTCAATAAAACTCAGAATGTTGCTGCTGGTGTTCCGTTTTTTTATACTTGGCACCAATGTTTGTCGTTATTTCTTGTCCCCATGACGTTACGCCCAAAGATTGTATAATAACCATGCCATTGGGTGGATATAAAGCGTATATTTTTATTCATCCCCTGCAAACATCATCTAGAAGGCGGTCTAACCCAACCGTCTTGTGAGATTATGAGGACAAACTATCACATGCTATCCAACAAACGACGAAGTAGGCCGCCCTACTTGACGGCATGAATCAACCCAGCTTAGAAATCTCACTACTGTTTGGTCTGCCTGTTAAAGTGCTCACCAGTAAATGTCATATCAATTCCTGTGATCGGGCCTAAAATACAATATTCGATATCACCGTCGTAATAGCATTACCCTAAATAAACAGACAAAGGTCAATTTGTAAAGGCATTTATGGCTTCCGATTCCACTGGTAACCCAATGCCCTTACTATTACAACTTCGCTATGTGATTTCCAATCATTTGATCAGCTTGACCTTCTTCCATTTGTCACCAATTAATAAGAAATAAAAGTCTAATCCGCTTTCCGACTTATAACGATTATTACTCTTGGCGCTTGGTGTTCGATAGCTGTCCACTCTATCAAAACTCTGGTTGCCCAATTAGCTTATGGTAACTGTCTCTGAATGCACCATAAACCAAACTGTGTTGCACTTTCACTTTTGCATAAATTAATAAAAGACTTAATCCGATTGTAGTTCGTTTGGCTTGTTTCTCATTCCTTTGTTTTCCCTCGTCGCTGCACCTGATCGGCCAAGCGATTAGGCCGTGTGTTCACTAACTACTAGAGATCAATGGGTGAATCAAATCGTATGCGTATAATTACGGTCAGGAATGATCGTTGCCTTGTCAACTGTTCCGACGCCAATTTGAATGGCCGACTTCCTGCGTCGTCAACTCGATCTCAATTCGATATGCGTCGGAAGTGAAAATGCTTCCTTGTGGGACACCGATCAGCAACGCGTTGCGCAGGTTGTTGTAAACACTTGACATCTTTCAAAACTTTTACCCATTAATTTTAATGTTGGGCTATTAGATTTCCAAGCGGTGCCAGAGATACCAGTTTTCCGGGGTCCATCATCTACGCGGGGGAAATGAACTTGTGTGGGGCTGGATGCCAGTTAGCTGTCTCTGTAGAAATATATGCAAAATGCAAATATCGAGGAACCGGCTTCGTCGGTAAATATCGATTACTAATAAAAAAAAAGCAAAATCTGAAAAACAAAAATGAAAAAGGACAAACGAAAATATGATCGTCAGTGGTGGTCAAGTTGTCGTGGTCGTGGTGCGGATCTGATAATGAATCCACTCGAGGCGACTCTCCACGACACCATTTGAATAATTTGAAATAAATTTTCGATTATTTTTTTGCTTTCAAAAACGTACGCGCTGAAGTCAATGTCATCCGGAAAAATATTTAACGATGGTGCGAATAAAATTTAGAATCTTTTCAGGACGGTAGGTTGAAGTGCTAATTTTGAAAGAGCCCGGGCATGGGAAACTATGCAAAGTGAAGCTCTTAAGATTATTGGATTGCTGATCGAAAGTCAAGTTCCCAAACAATTATGCTGACCAAGGTGAATGGGCCTTGTTTTAGAGCTGTTAACCTTAAATCATTAATGAATTAGAAGAATTAGAATTAACACTCTAAATTAGTTTAAAGAACTTCCTACATGCTATGGGGTGAAACATATGGGAACCTAATCCATTTTTTCTGCAGATCTATATTTTATTAGCATTTTTATCGGTGTTTGGAAGGTCGCTAGTTCGGTTCTGAGTGGTTAAAAATACATTGAAGAATATTATGACATCCGGTGATATGAAGAATAGTAATAAATCGTCATAAACTAAATTCGTGAAGCATAATGAAGTGTTTTATGTTGTAATAATAAACAGGTATCATTAAACATTAGGTTAAAAAATACACAAGGACTGAAGATTCTTAGTTGGTTCGGTATTGAATATTGAAAATCCGAAATAGGTACCTTATCTTTGGTCTTGGTGTTCACATTAAATGTCGTGCTAGGTTGTTCAATAAGTTTTACGGTTCATAAGAGATGGCGCTATTCGATTCTGGAAGTTCGGATATTGTTTGGGAAAATCGTTGACTAACCGAGAGAGATTCTGTAGAACCCCTAGACATTCCTTTATACATCTCTTTCATCAACAGTAGCAACCGTAAATTACTTTTTTCTACGTTGAACTCGGTTGCATTTATCTTCCACACAATACTTAATATTATATTAAAGAATAAGGAACGTACTTACTTGACGTTGTGTTACCTTCGCTGGAACGGCGCTGTGATGTCGAACAAGAAGATTTTCCACTTGCTTTCATTCATTTCACACTAAATATAAAAATCAGGTAAATTCAATTGTGAAATTCAATTGTTTGTGGCGCACGTAAAAACAATAATATGCTTGTTTTAAAATGACATTAATTATAAAATTAGCATTTAACAATTTTTATTTCACAGTTTTGATTTTATTTTATTCATTAAACGTTTATCAAAAATACGTTCTCACTTAAAATGTTTGAAGTTATATCAATATGTTACGAATTCAAATTTAATCGCACGAGCCTCTATTTTCAATGATCACGTCACACCGAGATTTCCCATCACACCATCCGATAATCTTACTCTTCGTGTCCTTTATATATGAGGATACAAATTTGCCCCCACCTTACCATCTATTGATTCACTGGAATTTGGTTTCAGCTCTCGCCTGCCTCAACCCCGTTCCAATAAATCGTCAGGTGCTGTTGAACATAATGATAGGGAAACGGTAAATTTGCTGGGAAAGGTCAATGTACCAAAAAATGTGTGTTAACATATTCATAGTGCTCGTTAAGAGAATTTTGTAATTCTTATCGGGTAAGAATCACGACATGTGCGAGGTGGTGGAAAATGCTGGTTTGTTATATATGATGGAAAGTTTTGACCACGAAAACAGCTGTTGGGATAGGATTATGTATTATTAGGAATGGTGAAAATGTGATTTAAATTTGAAATGTGCTATTAAAGTGCAGGGCAATGTTGTTTTCGGGTATGATATGCGTCTATAAAGGGATAAGGACGCCAATTTGCGTAATTAATTAGTTAGGCGCGCGGTGAGGGGGGGGGGGGGGGAGATAAGCATTGCTAATTATGTAACAACTCCGATAGTACAATTTTATTTACACATATGTGTGCGAGAAACAAATACTGGACCTTAATTATTAATTATTACAAATCAGTACAGATGACATTTAAACACCCTCTACATAGAAAACTGCAATTTAGACAGATCAACAACTAGTTTAATTTATTTTAGTGGGGCCAGCACACCATTTATTGGCTTAATTTAAGTAACATATGTACAACTAAAGTATATATAACTTACAAGCTAAAGAACGTAACACTAACTTAACTAACCTTAATCTAAGGTAACCAGGACGATTTAAGAAGGCATGGGTAGGGGCGGGTGGCGCGGCGGTAAGTGGAGGCAGCTTATAGTGAAGTGTAGAAGCGCTGATTAAGATTGGTGGTGAGAATGGTTTAGGAAGCGGTACCCTAGAGTATGGGTGGAGAGGTCAAAGTCGAACAAGGTGAAATTGGAGTTGACATCTCTCAGCATCCGTTTGTTGAGACCATAAGAGGTACTGCGGGGGGGGGGGGGGGGGTGTAGAGATTACGCGTATTTGGAGTGTTTGTGTTCAGTGGAATTAAGTTAAGCAGATAGGCGCCGTCGACTGAGCCGGGGAGGAGCCGATTTTCACCTTCTTTATTATACTTTAGTTTTAAGTCGCTTGTATTAAACTAAATGTATGCTGGTTCTGCCCTCACCAAATATAAATATAATTCGTCATAAGCTCATGTCGTGAAACATTATGAAGTGCTTTATGTTGTAATAATAAAGAAAGTGAGATTAAAAAATATATAACATACAAAGGTTATTAACAAGTCTTCCCTCAGTTGGTTCAATACAGAATATTGAAGATTCGAAATAGGTACCTTATGTCCGTCCTTCGTGTCCACATTAAATGTTGTACTATACTAGGTTTTCCAATAATATGAAACCCAGTTTATTGTTATATGTTTACAGACACGTCACTTCTAACATCCGTTCCGATGAATGATTTGGCATTTGACACCTAAACCGGATGATGGTAAATCCGGAACTGTGTGTTTAAAATTAGAAGTTGATGCCTTATTTCCGACCTCGGTAGCGCCATTCGATTCTGGAAGATGGGATATGAGTTTGGGAGATCTTCGAATAATCGAGAGAGATTTGATAGAAGTATTAGACAATGTGAGCAATACCTTGGCTGAGGTCCCGTGTTCCTGAGAGCTGTATATACGATGGGTGCCGAATTCATTAATGAAATTTTTTAGCCATTTTTTGTTTTTGCGTAAATTGATAGGAAATTTCCTCAAAAATGTTAGAAAGTGATCCGAGACCTCCTTGTAACATAGTTTATTTTCAAAAGAAAGTAAACAGTTTAATTGGGCGGAGAACTCAAATAGTCGAGCGCTCGTCGGACGCTCGGCTTTTCGGTTCAGACCAGAAGAGTTTGAAGAAGAGGAAGGTCTACTCTATGGCCCTGGAATCGCAGATTAGCAAAAAACTGCGGTGAGTTAGAACGAATTACGAATTTTTTCACGATTTTTCTATTACTCAAAGTTTAAACGCGTTTTTCTCGAAACGCAAATTTTCGCACGCCGTGCAACGTACCTCAAAAACTAAACATTCGATCTTCATGAAGTTTGGTATAGAAATTCTATAGATTTTCATTATACTGATGCTTTTCAGCTCCATTTGGAGCATTTTGGAACTACTTAAAAATGATTTTGTGCATTGTTTCATCACTATGATGAGACTTGGGTCTGTCGCCTTTCTAACAGATACATACACAATACGCAAGCAATTCGTGAAGAAAAAATCGAATAAGCAAAGCATCAGAGACGTATACCATACCGAAAACATAGTAATTGCACATCAGTTGAGTGTACAGATAAGTGAATTGGAGGCGAAACTGGCGATGGCAAGAGCCCGATTACAAGAGAGACGCCGAAAGAAAAAAATAGCGGCGCTCGAACAAGAACAAAACCAGCAACAACTACAAAAGCTAAAGCCAAAAGTCGGCCAACAGCAACAATCTCACCATCAACAGCAACATCAACTTCAACATCAGCACCATCAACAGCAACAGCAACAGCAACAATCAACACAAAAGCGATCAACGAACCAGCAAGCAACACAGCAGCAGCAAAGCAACAATAACAGCGGAAAAATAAAGATGCCACC
Source organism: Microdon myrmicae (assembly GCA_963931805.1). Lineage (NCBI taxonomy): Eukaryota > Metazoa > Arthropoda > Insecta > Diptera > Syrphidae > Microdon > Microdon myrmicae. The sequence continues at coordinate 83,077,401 of OZ007502.1, read as the reverse complement.
AATCAACACCATAGATGTTGACTGTAAGGAATTGGTAAGTCTTTGTAAGCTAGCCATAGGTAACAATTTTGCAGTTAAAAGACTGACGGGTAACAGGCACGCCATTCAAACATATACGGTGGCAGACCACGACAAAATTAAAGAGGTCTTAAAAAGAGCCACCGCGGAATTTTACTCGTTCACGCCGAAACAAACGAAGAGCGTAACGGTTCTATTAAAGGGTGTCGACCCTGAAATGGAACCGGAGGCTCTGCTCGAAATGCTTCAAAACCTGAAGCACGAAGATCTCGAGTTTACCGCGGTAAAACCATTCACCACACCCAAGGCAAGAAGGGAAAACCGCAAGCTACCCTTCTTTTTGGTGCAATTAACACCCAACAGTAGGATTGGTGGTCTAAGAAAAATTTCAGTCTTGGATCATCAAATGGTCACATGGGACAAATTAAAAAAAGGCAGAGACATCCTGCAATGTCTACGTTGCCAAAGGTTTGGTCACTCGGCGGCTAACTGTGAAATGCAGCGCCGTTGCGTAAAGTGCGGAAAGGACCATAAGGCAGAAGAATGCCCTCTGGGAAAAGAAAGGGTAGAAGACAAAGCCCTTCTAAAGTGCGCAGTGTGTCGGAAGAAGGGACATCCCGCTAACTATCGAGGATGTCCTAAATTCCGAGAAATAATGGCAAGAAGTGTGACCCGGCAAAAAAACACAGAGCCAGCTCGTACTTCAACAATGCCCGTAACAGCGCAGCGGTCGTACGCACAAGTTGCTTCGGGTGGGAGAACACCAAATCAGGCTACATCACAGGTAGCCACAAATACATCCACACAGACTGAAACAACACCGCAAGCGGACGTGTTCGCAATCCTGCTCAATCTGCAGAGACAGATGACACAGCTACAAAGCCAAATAAACGAGATCTACTCGCATTTGCCCAGTCTAAATAACAAGTCGATATAAACCCTCTAACCACAACATCAATAACAGCTCTTGTCGTGAATGTAAATTCACTAATAAGAACTGAGAGAAGAGCCAATCTTTTTAACCTGTTGCAAGAGGAACAACCTGATGTACTTCTGGCGGGGGAAACAAAGTTAAACCAGAGACATAAGATAGGACATAAAAACTACGATATTATACGAAGAGATCGACCTAACTCCTCTCAAGGGGGGGGTGTCGCAATCTTTATTAGAAAAGGGATCAATCATAAAGTAATATATAGTGGAGAAGTGCGCAGGTTCCGGGTGCTGGAAGCCTGTATCGTCCGCATACCCCTTCAGCAAGGAAGGGGTTTGTATGCGATTGCGGTCTACGCACCTGAGGAGCACCAACAAAACCTATTTATAGCGGAGCTCGAGACACTCTTTCGATGCTTACAATTGCACCTGGACAAAAATTACTTTATCCTAGGGGGAGATATGAACGCCAAGCATAGAAATTGGGGAAATCATATATCTAATGCCAGAGGAAATCAGTTGGCTGGCTGGTTAGATCAGTTTCATACTGAATATAGAACTGACCTGCTAGCTCCGGAATATCCATCGTTCCCCAGAGGTAGATCGTTCTTAGATATCTTGCTAATCGACTCACGACTGAAATTACTTAGTACCAACAGACGAAACACAAACTGTTTACGGACAATTGAATACGACAGTGACCACTGTGCATTCACGGCAGTAATAGAGCTTCCGAACGAGCTCGCAGATCTGGAGGAATTCGTGATCCCGCAACCCTATAACTACGGGGCAATGCGATGGCCGCGGTTCACCAGATCATTAACAAGAGAACTGCGTTCGAATGACTTTAATCTGCCAGTAAACAGAAACCTGACTAATGTCGAAATCGACAAATACATTCAACAAATGGACGAAGCCGTAAAACAATTCCCAAAACAACAGTTACAGATCACACTAACATGTTCAGAAACGCAACAATAAACGCACTCCACAAGAAAAAGAGCAGACTGCTATCGAAATTAAAACAATTACACAGACAGTTTACAGACAGACAAGACCAGGAGATAATATCACTGAAATCTCAATTAAAAAACCTCCAACAATTACTTAAAGCTAAGTATAGATTAGCAACAAATTTGTATTGGAACAACAGAATTCGAGCTATAAAAACTAATAACCCGAATATGTTCCCACAAATAAATAAAATATTCAGGAGAAATAATCAAAACGAGATTCAGTGTCTCCAAATTCCACGTACCGAGGTAAACAAGCAGCTGCTAACCAACATTGGCATAGATACAGAGAACGCTATCCTCAATAGTGAGCTCTTCGTGATCGAAGATCCTTTGGAGAGGGCGAACGCTGTGGGAGCTGTCTTTCAGGAAATGTACAAGGTGAATGAAAGCATTCACCGAAACAATGACCTGGAGGACAGAATTCGACTGAATCACCTGCACCTCCGGAATGAAATTTCACATTGGCAATCGGAGAATCCTGGTTTTACGGAATTCAGTGACGATAATCTGTCAATCGACATTAATGCCAATGGTGGGGCTAATAGCCTTTTAATCACAAGGGAAGGAATCCAGAGTATCTTCGACTCATTAAGAAGCAAAAAGTCAGTGGGAATAGATGGAGTACCTAACATCGTACTCAAGAACCTGCCCCCAAAGGCAATAGATATATACACGGTCCTGTTTAACAACGCGTTGAATAATGCATATTATCCCGCGCGTTGGAAAACGGCTATCATTCAGCCCATCCCAAAAAAGGGCAAAGACTGTACAAACCCAATGAACATGCGTTCGATAAGTTTACTCCCAAGCATCAGTAAAGTATTTGAAAAAATCATTAACAAAGCTCTGCTAAAATGGGTAGACGACAATAGCATTATTCCAAACAACCAGTTTGGCTTTAGGGCGGGTCATGAAACCACACATGCCGCAGCTAAACTGGTCTCCGACATACAATGGAATAAATGTAGGAACCAATGCACAGGTGCCTGTCTGATCGACCTGGAAAAAGCCTTTGATACCGTCTGGATCGAAGGGTTGTATTACAAACTGGTCAGATATGGCATACATAAGCCTTTACTATATGTACTTTACGATATGTCAAAGGACAGGAGGTTCGTGGTCAAAAGTGGTAATGTGACCTCTAATAAAACGTATAATATCAAGAATGGCTTGCAACAGGGCGCGGTACTCTCTCCGATTCTTTTTAACATTTACATTAGCGACTTATTAGATGCACTTCCGCAGGCTATTGCGTACGCAGACGATCTCATAATTTACAGAACAGCTCCGAAAGTTGCGATCATAAATAGGTTAATACAGCGAGACTCCAACAAAGTGCAGCGCTATTGCGATGACTGGAAACTTAAGATCAACTTCCAGAAATGTGAAGCCATCCTATTTAGAACTCCATTATATAAAGCCACGTACGACACAAGGAAAAACTGGCGAAAGCTAGTTATCGTGGGATCGCATGGAGATAAACTGGAAACCAAGAGTTTAGTTAAATACCTGGGCATCTGGCTAGACCAATATCTGTATTTCAACAGACATGTAGAGGCTGCTTTGCTCAAAGCGAGGAAAACTTTTGCTATGACAAGGAGGCTATTTCATAGTAGCCAACTTGACAGCAGGGTAAAAGTCATATGCTACATGACGCTAATCAGGCCAATGCTCATATATGGTTGCCCAGTATGGTTCAACATAGGTCCAAATTTGATAGAAAAGATTCGGGTGTTCGAAAGAAAGTGTCTCAGAAGTTGTCTCAGATTATATCGGACACCGGAATCGGACTATAAAAAGTATTACTCAAATGAGACTTTATATAATGAAGCGTACATAAATAGGGTGGATAATTTTATGATTAAATTAATCAGAGGACATATTGCGAGAGCAATAAGCTCGTCCAATGACCTAATTTTCGGGGCTTATTATCCAAACACCTTATACTATGAGAGCGTGCGTCGCAACGGCTTTGTTCCACCAGAGGCGTTCCTTGACTTGGATATGAAAGGGCTTATACAGGATAGATCCGGAATTCCGCTGATCTATCATGTAAGTAGATCATCTGTAGACGGGCGATTGTGCTATGACCGGGAAGTAGCGCGCACCGAAGAAGAGCTCCTGCGCTTCAGTAGGGCTATCTCCCGCAGAGACCGGGACGATAGTATTAGACAGCGTCAACAGTTCTGGTGGTTGAATGGCATATAAAGACCTGGATACCAAAGTCGGTATAGAATCACACTATCATCAGCTAGCTTACATAGACTTAGCTTTTCTAGAATTAGGGTAGTATAAGATTTAAGTTAAGTTAGGCTAAGTGATTTTACATTTAAAAAAAAAAAAAAAAAAAAAAAAAAAGTAGATAAGTTTAGGTAAGTTAAGTAAGTTAAATTTTAAGAAAAAAAAAAAAAAAAAAAAAAAAAAATTTACAAAGTTTTTCAAATTTTTCTTTGTCTTTCAAATAATTATAAGTTAGGCCACAAAGTTCTGTCGCCGAAAGGCAAATTATACAAATATTAAGTAATGTTTAGCTTAGAGCGTCTGCGAAGGACCAGTAAGTTATTATATAAGATATTTAAGCTAGAATTTAAGCATTTTTTGTCTAGCCTTTAATTTAGAAAATAAGAATATAAAAAGAAAATAAAAAAATGTTTAAAAAAATGAATCAGTTGAGTGTACTTGGGAATAACGATCGAATTCGTACACGCTTCCTGCATTAGTCTGATGCCTCAACGCATCGTTTTTCACCCGTTTCTCCGTGTGTTCAACCCACCTTCTCCCTATCAGCTTCTTACTATCCTTCCTCACACGAAGTTGAACATAACGAAGTTACTGGGGAGGGAGTAGGGTGGCGTTTCTAACAGGTACACACAGAACACAAGCAAATAGTTGAAGAACAATATCGAAAGAAAAATCAAATAAGCAAAGCATCAGAGTCATATACCATAGCCAAAAACATAGTCATTCCGCATCAGTTGAGTGTACTTGATAATTACGAACGCATTCGTACACCCGGCAGTTGCCGGATGCGTTCAGTTTTGGTCGTATCTTTTACTGGTTCTAACCGTTATAGCGTCGGTTCAAATCACACGCTCTTCTCTATCGTCGCAAGCTCTATAGGTCTACCACCATAATTCTGACTCAAAAAAAAGAGACTAAAAAAAGGATGGGAACCCGGTACTTCGGCTCCGAAACGAATTAAGGTACAGAAATCGGCCAAAAGGTGTTAACATCGATTTTTGGGATGCAAAGGAATTTTGTAATACTCAGACTATTGTTCTAACTTTTTGGACCAGCTGGATGTGAAAATTCATAAGAAAAGATCCTGTTTATAGAGTTAAAAAAAATCGTTCATCAAGGTAAGGCACGTTCTCACAACTCAAAAAGCGATCACACAAATCAGAGAATTAAAGAACGAACTGTTGCAACATCCCCTTTATTCGCCAGACTTAATTCCCTCTGGCTTCTGGCTGTTCTCACATCTTAAAAAATGGACGCAATTTTCATTGAACAAAGATGGAATAGCCGCCATGGAATCGTATTTCGACAGTCTTCCGTACTCTCATTTCAAGAATGGAATTCATAAGTAATCTTCAGTGAAAAAAAAGTAGTTCAGATTATCTGGCAACTTTTTAGGCTAGGTAAAGGGTTTTTAACATCCAGAAAATTTGCAGGTCTTAATTCACATCTCTCGTTGCAACAAAACTTAAAACAGATCTTTAGTTCACCTCATTCCGTGCTGGTTTTACCAGTCGAACCGTTTGCCCAAAATCTATCTCAAAATCTCAGAATGAACATGTGTGATGTTTGTCCGCCTTTAATTAGACAAATCCTTATAAGGAAAAACACCTAAACAATAATCTTGTAACCAAATTAACATCGTCAAAATTCTGATAAGAGGCTTTCTCGTCTCTTGTCTTTCTCGTGCATTTTTTTGTACCTTGCAGTCGACTGCGGCACTGAATAGCAATTCTGATCGATGCCATTGATCGCAGTCATTTCTGTACTTGTGACACCATTCAGGTACATCTTTGGTACTTAGGCTATCAGCTCCAAGGAAGGTAATAGAAGCGAATATATGTACTTGTAAGTTGGGCTGCTTGAAGTCGTGAACGGATGTAGTCACTCGTGGTGAACACAGACAGATCTCCACACTAGATCACTAGAAGCAGTGTAGCGAGTTGATTCATTACTAATGGGACGATAGTTTGTGTTATGTTTAAATTTTTCTTCGCTTGCCTTAAAGGAGCTTCCTTAGGTATTATGTGAGCAGAAAATCATGTTACGAACGTATTTGTTAATGTTGACGGTACTGATGGTGATGTTGAAAGATTCCGCTCATAATGATTGTCGTGGCATTTTCTCACAGAGCAATTATAATTCTGCAGCCAGATGATGTCTATAGGTTCACAGAGTTCCTCCGTTACAGTCAAACATGGAAGTAGCGAAATATCAATGCAATTTGTGTGCAATATTGTCAACGAGTCCTGGCAATTTTATTTTCATATTTTTGGTTCAAATTGAACTGGTTTCTCAGTGTTTGAACAGAGTTGAATGCAACGTCAGTATTAAAAGCTACGTCGTGCCGCTGCTACATAAATATAATGAAAATTGACTTAAAAAAATTTACTGCGTTCGTATTGTCTATAAACCACCAGTTAAAGAGTGATACCTAAATCTGCTTTACTGAAAAAGTCTTTTATCTAAACGGGGTGATCTAAACATTTTCTTCTAGGACGGGGAAATATAACCGGCTCCGAATGTATATAGAGGTATCTATGGAAACCTCTAGTCTGTCGAAAGGGACGGGAGTTGTTTATTTAGAGGAGAATATACGACGGCCAATTTTCTTAGAGGAAGAGTCGTGGAAGACAACCTAACAATACGTTTGCTCGGACAGACTCTCCTGTTAGTGCTCTAATTTTGTCCGTTCGCCAGTAGCTTGGGGTCTTCCATCCGTGGGTATCGTTCTTAGCATTGCTGCGTCACACGCTGTATTAAACATATCTGTTAACTCTGCTTCCGTCGGTTGTTATGTTGTAGGCCCTTATTATTACTTCCAAGGAACCCTCGTCCAACAAGTTGTCCTTTCACTTAGGACGTGTTCATGCCCCTGTGATGGTTATCATTCCTTCCGTCTAATTCCACTATTACGGCCTGGAGATCACTCTGAGTGTATCTTCACTAACCTGCAATTTAGCTGTCCTTCTGAGTCAATTGCAGATAAGGATGATGTATATTACCGATGAACAAAGTATGTAACTAATTTACGTTTTATTGTGCAAACGTTGGTTCAACTGACGACTCTTGCTATGGTGCAGCTCGGCACAATTACTGAGTGGTAAGTTGGGTGCCAAAGTTTTTCGTTTTTCGATCTGGCCTGCCTTCTCTTAAACCTGGCATTGAAGAAAGCAATTCGTGACTCTAGTGTCACAACTAGAGGGACTATTGTCACCTACTCCAGCCAGATACTTGCCTACGCAGATGATATCGACATCATCCGTAAATCCGAGTCGGGTGTTCAGGACTCTTTCACCCAGATCGAGCAGGCGGCACAAAAACTGGGACTGCACATTAATGCACTCGGCACTCGAATTAATTCTACCCTTAACTGGAATGACCACATATTTGAAGCTGCGAAAAGTGCATCCAAATGTATGGGATTCCTTAAGAGATGTAAAAGATACTTCACTCCATCCAACCTGGTCACTATTTACAAGGCGTCATCATCATCATCATCATCGGCACTACAACCGGGGACCGGTCTTGGCCTTATTTAGCAAGTCCTAAGGCTTGTTAAATTTTCCATAATGATTTATTTTTTCTGGGCAAGGTCATTAGTCTTGCGCCAGAGGCTCCCCGACGGGGAATCGAACACCGGTCTCCCGGGTGACAGGCGGGTATACTAACCACTATACTATCGAGGAGCTATGTAGGAATATATTGTGGCATAAACACATATTGAGCATCGCCAGATCAGCCTGAGGAAAACTGAGCTACTTTTTAGAGCCAAGAAATATTTTATCCCGGCCCAACTTCTTCTCCTGTATAAATTCCAAATTAGACCCGCACTCGAATATCGCTCTCATGTTTGGGGCTCGGCTCCTAAACATACCCTCGACCTCGACCTACAAGGCGTATATTGGGCCAAAAATGGAATTCAACTCCCATATTTGGTCAGGCGCATCCAAAACTGCACTACACGTGCTCGACAGGGTGCAAAAACAAGCAGTGAAACTTATTGGGAACCCAGCTGTGAGTCGATCAATTCCGTTCTTAGAACACAGGCGCAACGTATCATGCCTATCTCTTTTCTATAGGTATTACCACGGTCGTTGCTCAACTGAACTTGCTGAATTTGTTCTGCCCCTTCAGACATTTTCCCGCGATATCCGTCAATCTGTGAATGCGCATCAGTTCACGTTGAAAGAGGACTGCAGCCGCACAAATAAACATAAAGAGTTATTCTTTAGCCGAACCACACGAATGTGGAATGTTCTGCCTGATCATGTGTTTCCTCGTCGTTGTGATGTCCAGACATTCAAGATCAATATACATCGACACCTCCTTTCCTTATCCACTTCCTCTCCATCCGCTCGCACTGTGCTCTGACATTTAAGGGTACTTCAAAATCCCTTTTTGTGCACGCGTTATTGTAAAAAAAGAAAGAAAAGAAAATAAGGGAGATCTAGGTACATGGTAGCAACTTCTGCGAAGAGAAGACTTAACATTGGACAAACTATCAGGGTAGTGGAACACGATTTTGAAGTAGTGCAATACCTTAACTACCTTGGGTCAATAGTATCAGCCGATAACAATATGGAAGAAGAAATACGCGAACGGCTGATCAAATCCAATAAAACCAACTATGGTCTATCAAGGCTCGTCAAATCCAAGCTACTACTGTACTAGACCATGGTCTTACCTGTATTCATGTGTGGATCCGAGACCTAGGTGCTGAATAAAAGGCCCTCTGAACTTTTAGCCGCGTTCGAGAGGAAGGTCTTAAGGATAATTGTTGGACCCGTATGTGGGGGAGGACGATTCCGGAGACGCTACAACCATGAGTTGTACGCGATCTACCTTGAAGCTAATGTTGTAAGAAAATCAAGCTCGGTAGACTTCGGTGAGCGAAGAGGAACCTAACCGGAAAGTCCTTTGTGGCAGGATGTATGGAAGGAGACAGCGCAGCAGACCTCGTCTGCGATGGTGGGATGGCGTAGACCAGGACGCCCAGAGCCTGGGAGTGCCAAACTGGATGACATCGGTTCGAAATCGGGACCGGTGGACAGATTTGTTAAATAAGGCCAAGACTGGATCCCGGTTGTAGTGGCGATGATGATGATGATGATGAAGTTGGGTCCCAAAGCCTAGTCGCCCGGTGAAATACCACCCCATTAAGCTATGGGCTACGTAAAATGGTGTGTAGAAATGCTTGACCATCTTGAGCTTGGCTGATGGACCTGATCGAGAAAAAAAATAGCATCTCAGGGCGCAACTCAACACTATATGGTCGCCTTTCCTGGGAGAACTGAAATAAAAAAAATTAATTATTGTCCAGTGAGGCCGAACAAAATACCTAGAAAAGTTGATGCCATTAATTTTAGCTTTCATGAAGCCTCACTACTGGTGTCCGGTGCCTTGGAAGGCAGCTTTTCCGCATACCCATATGGGGACTTGTCTGGTTACATCACTGATCCGTATGTTGGTATCAGGACCTTTATATGGTACGCTGATCAGAACCACGTTAGCTTACTCCTCCTTGGTCATTTGTGTCTGTCTCAGGCCGTCTCAAAATGGTTTATATTAATTTATATAATCTTCATTGGGATTTTTGGTTGATTCCTCTCCTTAATGACAGACAACTCGTAGCGACCGCCAGTTGGCTTGCTTCGTTGGGTTTTGTGTCTTTGCAAAATATGCACCCGGCCTCGCAATTTTTCGCAATGTGACCGGGGGTTCCACAATACCTGCAGAGTTGGGACCTCTGGTCTAGTAGCTGTACCTTAAAACCAGATTCTTTTCTGGGTGGGGGGGCGGGGAGTCTTGCCCAGCACAGCGTGAGTTCGAGCATCCAACTGTACCAACGCCTATTAACTTTCTACATTTTGAATATAGTTTTATTTATTCAAGATAGGGGGTACTCGCAGTTTCTAAGTTAGGTCCTAACTAGGTATGGTCGTAAATGGCCTGGTCATTTGATTTTTTGGCCGATAATGATAATGATGCTGCTGTAACATCAGAAGATTTGCTTGTAGAGCCCCCTCCTTTAATCGATGTTCCAATGGAGTGAAATAGCGCTATAGCGTTTAGAATGATAGTGATGAACGTGTGATCCGAACTGACGCTATGACAGTTTGAATCACCCAAAAAAGCGTTACCCATCAGGCTACTGGCCGATTTTAGAATTCGATTTTAAAACTCGACTATACTCCACTGATGTGAATTGTTATGTTATCGGTAAATACTCTGATGTATTTTTCTTATTCGATTTTTCATTCGTGTTCTTCACTATTTTGCTTGTGAATTGTGTGTGTATCTGTTAGAGATGCCACACCACTCCCTCCTCAGTAACTGCGTTACGATCAGCTTCGCTGCGAACGACGGAGAGAACGAGAGAACATCGGAGCAGACGAGTGTGTCGGTGCTCTATGCGGAAGTCATGATCGTGTGTGAAGTTCTGTTTACTACGGGAAGTGTGTGCTGCGGGTACAGATCACGCCGTAGTCACCAATTATGGCGTTTGAAATAATAGTAAAGAAGAACGTGTGATTCGAACTGACGCTATGACAGTTTGAATCACCAAAAATTTTACCTAAGCGTTACCCATCAGGCTACTGGCCGATTTTTGAATTCGATTTTAAAACTCGACTATACTCCACTGATGTGAATTGTTATGTTATCGCTATGGTATACGGCTCTGGTGTATTTTCTTATTCGATTTTCGTTCGGCGTTCTTCACTATTTGCTTGTGTATTGTGTGCGTATCTGTTAGAAACGCGACAGAGCCTCGTCAGGTTTAGTCAATGAAGTTGATATAGTTGACGATGACGATGATGATGATAATGATAATGATGATGATGATGATGATGATGATGATGATAATGTCGTTTCTACACTATTTAAACTTGATGTTCCTATTTGCAAACAGTCATCTTCCTCTTTCACCGCCGGATTCACTTAGAAGTTGATGGTGATAATAACAAAGGACAAAGGCAGATCCATAATTGATTGTTAACCAATTTTAATCACCATGAACAATTTACTACAATTTATATACATATAATCATCATCATCGGCACTACAACCGGGATCCGGTATTGGTCTTATTTAACAAGTCTGAGGCTCGTCAAATTTTCCATAATAATTTGTTTTTCCGGGCAAGGTTATTAGCCTTGCGCCATTATATACATTAACCATTACTTAGTTCATATGCATATAAACGAAAACATCACCGTAGCCTTTTTTTCTTCTTTTTATTCACTCACACGTACGACAAAAAAAAATAGCACGACACAGCGGGGCAGTTAAAAAGGAACCTCTATTTTTAAAATCTTTAGAGAGGCACAACTGTGTCTCCAATTATCCCCCTTTCCGTGACTTCCTTTGTTCATCAACACTGTTGTCTCAGGGAAGAAAACCTGGCTGCGATGAAATTCGAAACTGATCGAAGCTGTTATCGCCGAATAGAGCTCATGCAGGTTTATGCACCAGCTATTTTTGTTTATTATATTTTTATAGCAGTTGTAATATGTTTAAAGTGTGAAATGTACGTTATTTAATTAATATTTAATGAGGTAAATGTGTACTTGTAAAATGTAATTGCATTAATGTAATAATGTATTAATTTAAAAAGCAAATTGTTTGTAATGTAGATATTTGATATTTAAATAGTTTAAATGTCTTGTAGGTTATGTATTGTAGTTTTGTTTATGTTTTATTGTTCCCTCGCTGAGACAAAGGAGGTGGAGGAATTACTACGTAACAAATTTTTTTTTTTTTTTGCAGTGTTTTGACCTATACCCGAACTCCATGCATTCGAAACATTTAGCCATAGAGATTCGTTTCCAAATGCGGTGGAAGCCCACTCAATTTTAATCTTGCCAACTCTTAGAAGTTTTTTTGCTACTGCTATGGTGAGGTTAATCCTACAGTTTGGGTACGGCATACATAATCCCAGTCTTTTTCTGTCCAAATATAAAAATTCGACTGTTGTCCATGAATATTTACTTACAAGGATTGAGGTGGGTGCTGTAGATGAGCCGAAATATTTTTCAGTTAAGGAATGCGATTTTGTTTTGTTCTCTATAAATATTTCCTTATAAGGATTGAGTCAATATTTCTTATTCGTTAATAACTCCGTGCGATATTTCTGAGAAAAATTTCGGAATAATTATCTGAATAATGAGGGATGAGGGTTTTGGTATGTTACAATGGAAAATAACAAGGACGGCAACATAAAGAAACGAAGTAATTAAATGTTGTGTTCTTCTTTAGCGTTTATAGAACTAAACTCATAAACGTTGTAAAGTGGGTCATAATGTTAAGAAATCGTTGTAAGTGATTTGAAGAAGACATTGATGGTTTTAGGGAATTGAAACAAAGAAAATAGGGAGTTTCGATACGTCATTATAAATTAAAAAATATTTTTAGAGAAAAAGACCAAATCTAAGAGTCAGACGGCCTTTCTAAATAAAATATATTCTATCCCGATTCAAATTGCTTATTACGTTTGGGTTAAAAATTAGGTTCCTTTCTATAATTTCACTTTTGTTGACTAAAATATTTGAAGTATCATCTCGTTGAGATAAAAGACAAATAGTGTCAACTAGTCACTATTATTAGTATCCTTTAATGTTAATATTGGACATCAAATGTTCTTCATGAGTGTACATCCGATGCGCATACCAACGACAACGAAGTTGATCGAACTCGACGAACATCACCATCTTGTATTTCGTCAAGTTGCAATAGCTTTCCTGGTTTCTTCAACCAGCCGCCACGGAGTACGGGCGTCCAGCCACGTGCCATCCCCGGCGAATCGATTCTACTTTTCTATTCAACTCTACTGCTGACACCTATTAGTATTGTAACTATCCACTCCTTTATTTTATTGATTTATAAAACCCAACAATTAATAGCAATTGTATTTCGATTCCTAAATGAAAACAAGATTGAAAAGAAGTCAATAGTACGTTCTCTTGAAGAAGGGAGGGCATGTACTCAGTCCCTCTAGCCTTTTCTTAGTGATTTATAGGAAAACAAATCACTCGCCGAATACCACCCACAGCAAAACTTGCCACTGCCATACAATTTATAGTCACAATAAATTGCTTTTGTGAGACATGGTTACCGAATTTGTAGATTTTTATTATCACAACCTGTAGCAATTACTAAAGGTGTGTTTAACACAGATCAATGTAACCCACTTCCTTTAAAGCCTCCGGTAACTGTTACAGAGATATTTTTGAACATTTATCTATAATCTACACAAATTGCGGTGGGTACTAAAGTATCGGACTGCCTCCGGTATCAAGCCAAATTCATGTAACATCAGTATCTCGATTGCCTACAAAATTTGGCAATCGAGTCAGTAGTGAATTCAAAAGGAAAGGGAGTGATAATTTTGAAGAATAGCGCCCATTGATATCAGCTGGGGTTCGAACACAGCTGGAAAACTTTGTCAATTAATTACTGCAACAGAAGTCTCCGACGAAATAAGCGTCCATAAATAAACATCAAAAATCTAAAATAATGTTATTCGATAGTTTAGCTTTAATCAAGTTTCGCCTTCCCTTAAGTTTGACATTGTAAATGAATTTCATTTTTCATTTCTATTTCAGGTATAAACCGGATTTCTACTTTCGTCGTCCATTTGGTGAGTACACGTCGTTAATAAATTTAGTAGTACACGTCGTTAATAAATTTGATTAAAGGAAAGATAGCTAATGGCTAAATAATAATTCGGGTGGAGTTAGCTGAAAAAACCCCGCTGGTGGTCTTGTTTATTTACGTAAATATCCAACGTTCGAAATGGGAAAGTGTCTTCCTATTGAACTGAATTCGGCTGACCTCCATTATAGATCCTTCATTCGTTTTCGTTCGTCCAAAACCGGTTCTGTGTTATTGTTCTCATTTTGCTTCTACCTTTCATGTGCATTTAAATACTTTTTACATGTGGATACTGTTTAATAAGTGTCGCAGTATTTGTAAAGATGAGCTCCGACTCGGCGCATATCTTTTTAAAAAAACCACAAACGACGGGTCTACATTATTTTCCCACAGTATTTAAGTTGATTAATCTTTAACTATGTTGCAGAGCTTGTCTAGAACAGTCTTCTTCTGATGTGCATAAGTATTATGTAATTTTAGACTCATTTATAATTAAGCTTCGGTTCTTCTTGTGAGTATTTTGAGAACCATGAGAATAGATTTAAAATAGAAACTTTCCTTAAACCCTAAAGAGAAGGAATCTTCCACGTAAAAGAATTTCTTCTTTTTTTTTTTTTTTTGGATTAGACAGTTTTTGCTCGTTCGTTCTTTTCGTTATTATACGTTGAAGCGCTCACGTTCAAATAGTGGCCTAGTGGGACAACACCGAGTTCCAAAAAATTCCGCTGCTACCGGAAAAAAATTACCCATAATCATAAAGATTCACAACCTAACAATTAAAACAATATGTAGACACATTTATTGGTGCCCATGTCTTGTCCGAAGTACAAGTATTGAAGGTCGTTCCAAAACACGATTCGAATCTCTGGGTAATTAAGCCACTTTTCAAGACAGAGGATCTTAGAATATTCAAATTTCTGAAAAAATGTGTCGATACTAAACCGTTTACCAAGAGGGTAATAATAATAATATGAAGAGTTGAAGTTAAACTGTCAAAGAAGATGATCATCATCGTCATTATCGTCGGCACTACAACCGGGATCCAGTCTTGTGCTTATTTAGCAAGTATCTTCACCGGTCCCGATTTCGAGCCGATGTCATCCAGTTTGGCACTCCCAGGCTCTGGGCGTCCTGGTCTACGCCATCCCTCCATCGCAGGCAAGGTCTGCCGCGCTGTCTTCTTCTATACATCCTGCCAAAAAGGACTTTCCGGGCAGGCTCCTCTTCGCTCATTTGAGCTAGGTGTCCCGCCCACCGGAGTCTTCCTAGCTTGATTTTTCTTGCAACATTACCTTCAAGGCAGATCGCGTACAACTCATGAATATAGCGTCTCCGGAATCGTCCTCTCTCACATATGGGGCCAACAATCCTCCTTAAGACCTTCCTCTCGAACGCGGCTAAAAGTTCAGAGTGCCTTTTCACTTCCTTCCCCAACGTAATCACTACGAAAGCAAATGTTCAACAGAAGAAAATCCAGGAGAAAATAAAAATTCACTGTGGTGGTTTTGTTGGCTTAGTGTTCTTTTATTTGTTGATATGATGTCCTTTATTATTTATTTACATTATCCTTGGGGGGATAGTTTATAATTTATTTTTCTTTTCTTCAAGAAGAACTTATTATGAATGTTATTAAATTGATTTTCATAAAATATATACAAGATGAAACAAATATTGTTTGGTTTTTCCTTTTCTTCACTTAGAATTTATCATTAATGTTATTAAATTGATTTTCATAAACTATATACTAGATGAAACACTTCTTTCGCGAAACTGTGATTAAAAGAAAAACATTTGACTTGACTTATTATCTGGCCGTAGATTGGTGGCGAATCAGGAGACGTGTGCTCCGTGTAGGTGACTATATCGACTGACTAACGGCGGCGTGACCGACTGCGATGATGAATGTGTAACGACTTGGCGTGTGTGCAGCGGTGGGTGGATAGTGACTGATCCCAATTAGGGATGAAATTTGGATTTTGCATTTGCACCACAAGCAACCAACCGAGATCATCTTTACATTTACGCTCTCTCATGTTCCCCGCCCATCGAGGTGGATAAATGCTTCGGTTAATTCGATAGTCGACGGACAAGAGAGAATGAGAGAACCGGAACACAATGTGCAATGATCCCGGGGTGGATTTGATTTTTGTGTGCATGTACCAATGACCTAATTCGGTGAATGTGGTGATCTCAGAGTGCATTGAACTGCGGGAAGATAAAAATGAGAAGGAGAGGAAAAATGCATTTTGCTATTCACCTGCAAAAAGAGATCATTGATCCCCAGCGAATAGAGTGTCCGGGGAAAGTTAATAGGACGCCAATGAAGCTTGGAAAATAATCAGCATGAGAACCAGACTCAAAGACGCTGAAATAACCCCAGCGGTTTTGCTACGATGCAACAGCGTTGTTTGGTTAGATTATGCCGTTGCTAACCAATATGACGTTGAGATTTCCGGTAGAAATCTCATAGGGTTAATGATATGGAGTTGCCGTATGCCAAAAAAGGTAGCTTAATTCAATTATGCATTACCTGCTTAGAATAATGAATTCAGCTATGCTTTCTTTTTCAGGTAAAATAGCTGGACAGTGGGATAGGGGATAATGTGACGCGCTGTAGGCGGTCGAAATTAGGTTGAAATTGTGGGTTGGTTTTCCATGTAGTATAGAGAACCCCCACACCTTTTATTGTGCACCCAGGTCTCGGATCCATACATGAGTACTGCTAAGACCATGGTCTTGTACAGTAGTAGCTTGGATGTTCTGGATACATTTCGGGATTTAAAGAGCCTTGATAGACCATAGTAGGCTTTGTTGGATTTGATCAGCCGTTCGCGTATTTCTTCTTCCGTACTGTTATCGGCTGCCACTAATGACCCAAGGCAGTTAAGGGATTGCACTACTTCAAATTCGTCCTCCGCTACTCTGGTCGTTTGGCCAACGTTAGGTCTTCTCTTCGCAGAAGTTGCCACCATGTACTTAGGTTTTCCCTCATTAATGTGCAGACCCAGTTTTTGTGCCGCCTGCTCGATCTGGGTGAAGGAATCCAGTACAGCCGAATCGGATCTACCGATGATGTCGATGTCATCTGGGTAGGCAACTATCTGGCAGGACTTTGTGACATTAGTCCCTCTATTTGTAATTCCAGTGTCACGGATTGCTTTCTCTAACGCCAGGTTTAAGAGGAGGTAGGCCAGATCGTCTTCTTGTCGGAGTCCATTAAAGAATTTTATTGGTTTGGATAGCAAGCCCGCTATTTTTACTTCACTAGTTACGTTGGTCATGGTCAACGTACAAAGTCGTATCAATTTGTTTGGAATTCCGAACTCTCTCAAGGCATTATATAGTTCTACCCTGGCTATGCTGTCGTGGGCGGCCTTAAAGTTTATAAACAGATGATATAATGGAATCTTAAACTCCAGACATTTTTCCATCGCCTGCCTAAAGCTGAATATCTGATCAATTGCTGATTTGCCTGGGATGAAACCACTCTGATATTGACGAATGATGGCTTTAGCGTATGGGGCTATCCGATCTTATAGGATAGTGGAGAGTATCTTATAGGCGGTACTCAGCAATGTTATACCCCTATAGTTGCTGCACAGTGTTATATCTCCCTTCTTATGTATGGGGCAAATTATACCACGACGCTAATCTTCCGACATCTCCTTTGTTCCCATATGTGCACCACGATCTCATGAATTGCGTGATGTAACGCTCTCCCTCCTTGTTTGATCAGCTCGGCTGGTATCCCATCAGCACCGGGGGCTTTATTTGATTTGAGCTGTCTTGTATCCTTTACAGTTTCCTCAATGCTTTGTGGCGGCAGCATTTGGTCTTGATCTTGCATTGGTGGAGCCCCCAATTCTTCTGTGAGTTGACCATTTAGCAATTCATTGAATCGCTCCAGAATTCCTTCAGGATCGGTGATCAGATTACCTTCTTTATTCTTGCAGTAAGTGTAGTGTGGTGTGTACCGCGTCATACTGCGGATTATTTGGTAGAACTTCCGCGCCTGGTGCGGACCTCGCTCTCCACTTTTCTTTATTTCACAGGCACGGCTTTTTTTCAAGGAACTTTTCTTTTGTCTGTGAATTCTTTTTTCTGGTCTTCTGAGCTCTTTGTATTTCTCTTTGCGTACGCGCGTCCTATGAGACTGCTGCATTGCCCGGTATGTAGTATTTTTACGTTCAGTCGCTAGTTTGCACTCATCATCAAACCAGTCTTTCCGATCTCTACGACTACTGCCTAAGATGGAGTTGGCTGTATTGATGACAGTATTCTTGAGGTGTGTCCATTTATCTTCTACGGCCGGCATTCTGGCCCCAGGACTTACCCTCCCTCCGTCGAACTCTTCAAGGGTGGCCCTAGTGCATGACCAAAGGTGTTACTGGTATTCTCAATGCGTAAGGCAGCCATGTTGATTCGAACCTGATCCGCGGATGCAATACGTCTCCGTAAGGCAATCCGCTCTCGTAAAACTGTACCAATAAGATAGTGATCCGAGTCAACGTTGGCTCGAGGAGTGACGGCGATCTATCAGCACGTGGTCAATTTGGTTGCGAGTGGCTCCATCAGGTGATACCCAGGTGGCCTTGTGGATATCTTTACGCAGAAACCTGGTACTTGCAACGACCAAGTTTTTTGATGCTGCCAATTCGATGACTCGTAGTCTATTGTCATTAGTCTTCTCATGCCTGAAAACCAGTTTCCGACCTATTTTCGCATTCAAATCGCCAAGAACGATTTTTATATCGTATCTTGGGCAGGTAGTGACGTTGTCGTAGTATTTTTCCTTTTCGTCGTCAGAGGACCGCTCTGTAGGTCCGTGAACGTTTATGAGGCTTATGTTCTTAAAGTTGCCTCACAGGCGGCGAGTGCATGGCCTTTCGTTTATTGCGCTAAAGCCGATAATGACAGGCTTCAGTTTTTGCCTGACTAGGAAGCCTACCCCGAGCACATGGTGTTTTGCATGACAGCTGTAATAAATGTCATACTCGTTTCTTTGAATAACACCACTCTCCGTCCATCTTATTTCTTGTAATGCTGTTATGTCAGCCTTATATTCAGACAGGGAATCTGCAAGCTGCTGTGCAGCACGAGCTCTCTATAGTGAGCGGACGTTCCATGAGAAAATTCTCAAATCGTTTAGCCATTTCCGTTTCCGTGGTCGTCGTCGTATATCCGGTCCATATGCGAGGCTTGTTAAATTTCCCATAATCATTTGTTTTTCGGGGAAGGTTATTAGCCTCGGGCCAACCTTTCTCAGGATGTCGCTGTATGCATTGGTTCACTACTTGGCGGGCGGCAAAGTAGCTATCAGGGGTGTCACGTGGAGACTACATGTCAACTTGGATTGAACAGGGACATGGATCGTGTTGGCCTTCGCTGGGTTGAAAGCAAAGACTTTACCCTGTATGTTCGCTCCTATCGACCTACTGACTGTCTTGCACAACTTTATGTTATACCTATAGGCATGAATAGTCGTAACCAAACCGTTTGATTGTTCCAAATCGGAAGACATCTATAGTTTCAGTGAGCTAGTTTCTCGAATATTGGAACGATTCAATGGGAATATTTAACTTTCATCACTTAAAAACTACTGAAAAATCATCCTATCACACACAGCCACGTTTGGCCCTTACGCTTTATACTAAGAATCATCCTAAGCTAGACGTAAAATGAAAAATCTAATTAAATTTACTCTCTAAAGAATGTTTTAATTTTAATTAAAACCAGACGCTGAAAAAAAAGATAAAAACTTGGAAAGCAAAATAGGTATTCGTCTAAACTTGATGTGTTTTCAGCCCAATCAATGTATTTTATGGAGTCAATCTCATAGCCGACACCCCTTCTCCGAACGACAGAATATGTCCTATTTTCCAAAAACATTGCAAGAAACTTTACAGATTTTGTTGATGTCAAAAACCGTTCTTTTAAGATTATACAGGTATTCCCCGACTTACGACCGAGATAGGTTCCTGGTCATCGGTCGTAAGTCGATTAAGTCGTAAGCCGAATTTCATATAAAAAAAATTCCGATTTAGCTAATGTAATGTATTATTTGTACTGAAATATGTATGTAAACGTAAATTGTTTTCCTTCTTTTTTTTAAAATTTTTCTCATATATTTTAGGGATTCCCCGCAACTACATATTCGTCTTCTTTAAGTATTTTCTATGAAAAAAATTGGAAAAAAATGGTCGTATGTGCGAATAGTCGTAGGTCGAACGGTCGTAAGTCGGGGACTACCTGTACTTAAAAAATTGTGCATATTGCACATAAAACTGCAATCAACAGGATTATTTCAAGTTTCGAAATACTAAAACCTAGCGCAACGTAACACCGGAAACCTCATCGATTGAGTGTTAAGTAATTACTCAATAAAACGAGTTAAGTCGGAAAGCTAACTCATCGAACGTTTGCCCTACTTAGTTTGCGAACCGATTCAGATGTTTACCGTTAATTAATCGTTATCCATCAGTAAAGCATGTTCCGCGCGGTGTTATTCCCACGTGATGTAACCGCAGCAACACTAACAATCTTATCGTTCAATTGCAATTAGATACAATTAAAACATTTCCTTCACTGTAATCGATTAGAATGTCGAAATCATACCGCGCAACGCGAACAGTGACTACGTCTTGTTCGACGCACACAGCGGCTAAAGCATTCCACGCGTATTCTGCGGTGTCTTCAGACGAGGCAGACAGTCTTTGAACAAGTGGAATTATACCGCGACACAGGTGCACTGGGGCTGGGATTGGTTTAGGTATGTGAAAGGTAAGTCGAGCAGTAGCAATCCGCACTTAAGTGTTCCCCACTCTGTGGCGGGCCTAATGGATTATGATGGGAGACATATCAATGAATTGATGGGAGACATTCGATTGTGGAACGAAACTAACAGGCATGATATGTCAAGCGCAATAGCAGAGGATGGTACAGTTTGCGGTGGATCTTCTTTTTGAAGATTTACCGATGACATGGGACGGGCAGCAGCTATCACGGATAGTAGGATTGCCAATCCCGGAAATTGTGGGAGATATAGGTGTGGTTGGGAAAATGACTCCAAGGAACAGGTAGGAGTGGTGACAATCGGAAAATACGGTGCATTGCAAAACGCCAACTTCAGCGTCAAAGGTTGACAGTAAATATGGCTTCTAATTGACGTTGTAGTGCATTAGAGACGGTTCTGCAAATCGACGTCGGTATCTCTGATAATCCCAAGAAAGCAACATGTGGATATCGTGCAATTTAGTATAGAAGGACATGGTTTGAAGGCTCTACGAGAGTAGCGGTAGATGGCAGTATTTGATATAAGTACTGTCCTCCTACATGGCCCCGGCAAGCGGAACCAACTACATTGAATAATATAGCGGAATACAAAGTTGCTTGCCAATACCATTAATATTAATGATCAATATGATGTGTACCAACTTGGTATTTATTCACTGCCTTATCTCTCCAAACGTATAATACGTTTAGCAGACAATATGTCAGTCTTGATACTTTTTATTCGTGAATGCGGAAAAGAATCCGACTTAGAGCTCCAACCTACCTTGAACTCTCACGACGAACATGTATAAAACAAACTTAATAATTTGCCAAATCAAAGTTTGATCCACTAATGAGTCACCTACTCAGTTTATGGAGTGGGATAATTGCATCGTAAGACTATCCATGCCGATCGCACACAATTACTCACGGCAAAACCGGATTGGAAATATTTTACTTCTCGTTCCACTTGACATCGAGTCACTCTAAACGAAACCTCAAATATACAAGCACGTTGAAAAAATATAACAAAACCAACGTAACGTAGTTCATTGCAAGACTTGAACAGAACCCACACTAGAAGATTTCCCCCACCGAGGGCGTCTCAGAATCTAACTAGAAACAATAATCTCCCAACTGATGCATAACCATAGAAGACCGCGCACATAGAACCTTCCGATGGTATTGCACATAATCGTTGGCCGTAAAATTACAAGCTCTTCCGGTCCCGTGGAACAAAGAACAGTCCATAACGTACCGTAAACTGCGATTTATCCAAGGCAAACCTTAGGTGCAACTGCTTCAAGAACCAGACTCAAGTTCAGTTCTATTCCTGAGAGGGAAGGTCTACGTGGCCCCACTATTATCGGCCATTATAGAGAATATCATATTGCTTCGTCTTTGGGCCGGTCTTTTCAAAATGCATAGGACCCTAGTAGTGATAAGACACCGAATGATGCGATTACAAGTGGTGTCTTGGCAACAAAAGGAAGATGTGATCACCTGATTCCCAGATTAGACACTAGCGAATGACACCCACGAGATTGCATTCTACACAAATATTAAATCTCCATCTGCAACGGCAACCACGTGCACCGTGTGGCCTATTGTTTAAGGTACAAGTAAATTAGAAACGTGGGATCTAACACCCTTTGTTTAGTCGTCACACGTTAAGACACCAAGCCACGATTTGCTCCCCCAGGGGATCATG
The DNA here is from genome assembly GCA_963931805.1 of Microdon myrmicae. Taxonomy (NCBI): domain Eukaryota; kingdom Metazoa; phylum Arthropoda; class Insecta; order Diptera; family Syrphidae; genus Microdon; species Microdon myrmicae. The sequence continues at coordinate 83,055,060 of OZ007502.1, read as the reverse complement.
TAATTGGAGATTGTGGTGAAAATCTATCATCTTACAAAAGTTCACGCACTCCGGATGGCTTTTGGCATCCTGTTGTACTTTGAGGGCTTTCTCATTGAAAAATTGTCCAAGATTTGCTCTGACAAATATATTCTCTACGATTGACAATGATCGTGATACCGGCACAGCAACTTTACTCGTATGACAACAAAGCCACCCGTAAAAATGCTTCACGTGAGTTATGTGAGTAAAGACTTCAAGCTTACGCAACCGGACTAGGACAGTCGGCTTAAGAGTTCTATAAAATAAACTGTTGATTTCCTTGGACTGGCAATTTGAAAGGTGTGTCAATCTTGGGAATACCTCGAAAGTTGACCACACAGGTGTCTTGTATGAATAAAAAAATTGGGATTTCGGATTGAAATACCACCTACAAAATGGGGGAAAATCCGAGCCATGCATGACACAGTTTATTTCAAGGCGAACTTGTCGTTTGGAAGATGTTCGCTTTGAATTGTAGGAAATGCGATGAACCAGTGTTTTCGGGAGAATGTGAAGCAAACATTATTATTATTATTATTATTATTATTTATTACGATGTAATTAATTACACAATAACTTAATTCTAAATAGCGCTCGCTGCTAGGGCTTTCGGCTAATATCGAATTACTTTAAATTTTGTTGTGAAGGTTAGTAAGTGTTAGCAATTCGTATGTGTAGTTAATATTCTGTTCTGATGGTTTTGTCAGAATGTTGCTGAAGGGGTCGTTTCCAAATAGTTGGTTTGCGATGGTTTGTACTTTTGGGCAGTCGAATATGGTGTGATGTGGAGTAAGTGGGATTTGGGTGTTGCAGTTGCTGTATTGTGGGGGGCTGGTTTTTGTAAGGATGTGTTGGTGTGCGATTTTGGTGTGTCCTATCCGGAGTCGTAGGAAGCATTTTATTTTTTTATTTGAGACTGTTGTTGAGTAAGTAACGGGTTTGGTGTCCTGTTTAATAGTGCTGTACAGATGGGTATAGTGGTGCCATTCTTCTTCCTCCATGTTCTTAAGGGCATTTTTTACTTGTCTTCTTATGTCCGTTTTGTTAGGATAATAGAAGGAGACGAGTGGCGACTTTGTCCCTAGTTTTGCGGCCGCATCGGCTTCTTCATTTCCACTAATGTTACGGTGCCCGGGGGTCCAAAGTAGCTTTATTTTATTAGCTTTCTTAATAATGTTATCTTGGATTTGACGAATGACAGCATTTGTGGAGTTTACGTTGGTTATTGCTTCTAGAGTTGAAAGGCTATCAGTACAGATAATCGTTGGGATTTTCTGGGCCAGTTTTGTTGCTTCCAAAATTGCCGCTGCTTCCGCTGATAGGATGGTGTGGGGGGTAAGATGTATTGCACCAAGCACGGGCACACGATCCACTTCTTCCCCACTGCACCGTCACTGCGAAAACAATAGCTCGCCCGAAAGAAATGGAAAACGAAAACACTTTTAGTTTGTTGTTTTTTTTCCAAATTTTTCTTGCAGCTCAAGTCTGTTGCAGGTATCCTTATTTAAATAAATGAATTCGAAACGCACGCACTATACTATTTTACACAAGTCTGTTTGCAGGTATGCTTATTTAAATAGATGAATTCGAAACGCACGCAATATACTATTTTACACTCTAAAGAAAGCTTCAAATTAATAACTTTTCGTTTTATTTCGTTAGTTTTTTTATTATTATTATTATTATTATTATTTATTGGCCTGTAGGAACCCGGAAGTTCATGACCTCACCGTCTCGGCTTCGCCATCCTTCCCTGTCCTGGGCACTCTCCTTCCACGCTTGACCATTCGATCCGATCTCCTCAAGGTCAAACCTAACATTGTCCTCCCATCTCCGTCGCGGCCGTCCTACCGGTCTCTTTCCCGTTGGTCTACCGTCAAGAATTCTATGCACGGTCCTATCGTTCCCCATTCGCGCCACGTGTCCGGCCCATCTTAATCTTCGCGACTTGATTACTCTCACTATTGTAGGTTTGCGATATAGTTCTTCCAATTCGTGGTTATGGAGTCTCCTCCATTGTCCTGCCTCCTCGTCATATTTACCTCCAAAGATGCCTCTCAAAACTTTATTCTCGAATAGACGGAATTTGTTTTCTTCCCGTTTTGTGAGAGCCCATGTTTCGCATCCATATAGAACAATTGGCATGATTATGGTTCTATAGACACGGAGCTTTATGTTACGTGATAGCAGTCTGGATTTCAGCAGTTTACTGACTGCGTGCCAACTCGCGTTGCCGGAATGCAGTCTCTTGTTAATTTCCTTCGACATTTCGTTACTGGCCGTCAGTATCGTTCCCAGATATTTAAATTCTTTAACTTTTTCAAAGATCTTACCTCTGACGTTTATATGTGTTCTCTGAGACCCACCTGCTCTCGCCGTAATCATGCATTTTGTTTTGTCTTCATTTATTTCTAGGCCCACCTCTTCTGCCGCTTGCATCATGATTTCACAGTTTTTACTAACAGTCTCTAGATTATCGCCCAGAACGGCGATGTCATCCGCATATGCGAGCACTTGTGTGACCCCGTTCAGGGATGATCCGGCCATGTTGTCGTCTTGTACCTTTCTGATGACATACTCGAGCACAAGGTTAAAGAGACACGGTGATAGACCATCTCCCTGCTTTAGTCCGTCCCGGATTTCAAATGGTTCTGAGAGGTGGTTTTCTATTCTAACTCGCCCTTTGTTTTCGTTCATGCAAATTTGAATGAGTGCGGCATATTTTTTTGGGACTACCAGCTCAACTAGAATATGGTAGAGTCTCTGCCTTGCGACTGAGTCGTAGGCTTTTTTGAAGTCAACGAACAGTTGGTGAACCGTCTCTCCGTATTCCCACTTCTTTTCCAGCAGTTGTCTTATTGTGAACATTTGGTCGCTTGTTGACCGGTTCCTACGGAATCCACATTGGTAGTCTCCCAGTATCTCTTCTGCGTAAGGTGTGATTCTCGCCAGAATGACATTTGTTAATATTTTGTATGCGGTTGGGAGCAATGATATTCCTCTGTAGTTTTCACAGTCAGATCTGTCGCCTTTTTTGAAAATGGGGATGACTATTGAGGTTTTCCATTCTTCCGGAGTGACTTCCTTATCCCATATTGTTTGGATGAGCTGGTGGATCTTTCGAGCGGTTGCCTCTCCTCCATGCTTCACAAGCTCTGCCGGTATGCAGTCGACTCCGGGAGCCTTGTTGATTTTCAATCGATTTATTGCGTCTACAACTTCGTTGAGAGACGGCTCTGGGATCTGAGGCTCAGCTGTATGTACGCTTGGTACATTTATCTGTGGTTGATGGGTGCGTACATTAAGCAGGTTTTCAAAGTACTGCTTCCATCTTGTCACGACACTGTTTGTTTCTGTGACCAGACAGCCGTTTGCGTCTCGAATTATTTTGGCTCTTCCTCGGTAGCCATTTCTAATTGAATTTATGCCGACATACATACCCCTGATGTTCTTTGCCCTAGAATTTTCTAGGATTTTTTCGATCCTAGTCTTCTCCCATTCGCGTTTTTTGCGTTTGAAGAGCCTCATTGTCTCTCTCCGAATTGTCGCGTATCTTTCTGCGTTGACTTCATCATATCTTTCTAAGTGGATCACTCTGAGGCGTTTACGTTCTTCGATCTTAGTTAGTTTTTTTATTGATGAAATTTGCCCCGGTCTTCCGCTATATGGTCCAGTTTTTTTGGCAAGAAGTTTAACGCATGCGTCATATTTTGAGAAGAAATTCGAAATTGATGTGACGAGCGGTGGCGCGACCTTCCACCGTGATTATTCAATAGTGACTAAAAACTATTTAGGGGTGAAATTCATATTTCATTCCACACACAGGACAACCAAAAGAGACCACGCCTCTGCTCTCTCAACCTCACGCCCGTCAAAGTGTGAGTAACTTTTGTTAATAGGGTAATTGACGGACATGGAGAATGAGAGAACAGAAACATGATGTGCTGTGATCTCGGGGTAGCTTTGGTTGTGTGTGTTGGTATCAGATGCAGCTAGTGACACGACCTACTGACCCAGTGGTACGGCTATGGTGTAGTTAGAGCGCATTGAACCATGGAAAGACAGAAAAGCGAAGGAGAGGAGGACCTAGCTGACGTTATTCACCTGTAAAAAGAGATCATTGATCCCAAGCGAATGGGTGATCTGAGGGAAAGTCAATAGGACGCCGCTGATGCTTGGGAAATAATCAGCGTGAGAACCAGACTCTAAGACGCTGAAATAACCCCAGCGATTTTGCTATGATGCAACAGCGTCGTTCGTTTAGACTTGCTGTTGCTAACCGACATTATGAGATTTCCGATGGGAAACTCATGGTTAGCAAGAATGGAGTTGCCGTATGACAAGAATGTAGCTAAACTCAATTATGCATTATCTGCATGGGATAATGAGTTTAGCCATATGTCCGTTTGACATGTTTTACAGGGGAATAACATATACAGGAAATGGGTAGGTATGACGCGCTGAAAGCAGTTGAAATTAGGTAGGAATTGTGGTTGGAATTGTGGGTTGGTTCTCATGTAGAATAGAGGTGGGAAGTGATCCCATTCTGATTATTTTTTTGCGATTGTTGACTACAGCAAATGACACATTTGATTCGTTTTTGGAACCATCTGTGAAAAACAGGTTCCAGTTTTGATGTTAGTCGATGGTATCCTTGAAAAGTTTTTGATAGATTATCTGATTTGTTGAATGTTTTGGATAATGGGACAGGTCATTTAAGATTGTATTTCTCGGAACTAACCATGGAGGGTGCTGTGTGCGGTGAGGTTTTGAAATATTTATAGGGATATGTAAGTCCTTGGCTATATCGATGGCCCTTTCCAGTCCTGAGCGATATCTCGACCTTCTTTTTTTTCGTTCAACATCCTTGCTTGAAACCAACCTGTTCAATGCTTATTAGATTATTTTTCTCCATGAACGTCTAGCTACAATTTTTTCAAATGTTTTTCCTAGACATGGGAGTAACGATATTGGGCGATAACCTTTTGCCGAGGTCGGTTTGCCCGTCGGTTTTGGTATGGGTACAATTGTGGCTGTTTTCCACACTTGTGGAATTACACCTGTTTGGAGTATGTTATTGAAGAGATGGAGTATTCGGTGTTTCAGGAGTGGTGGACTGTTTTTTAACATTATGTAATCGACTCGGTCATATCCTGGTGTTTTACCTGTGGCGCCGTGTAGGCTTGACTCTAATTCGATTTTATTGATTGGGAGATCTATTAATTTAGAGGATTGGCTTGTGTGAGGGGACGGGCTAATTGTGTCTCTTTTGGCAGAGAGAAATTACAGATGAAAGTTTACGTCTTCTGCGTAGTTTGACCATGTTTTTCCGAGATGGTCTGCAATTTGAAGAGGAGATGTGAGAGTGCCTGAGTCGGTGTTTATGCATTTTATTGAGAGGGGGCGATACTGCCCAGTGAGCGTTTTTATATCCGCCCAGATTTTTCTGGGAGTAGAGTTCGGATTTAACTTTTCGGTAAATGTTTGGAAGGCTTTTCTTTTTTCTTCCTTGGCATTTTTGCGAAAAAGAGCATTTAACTTTCTATAACAGGTCAATTGAAAAGTCCCCGGCCTGACACATAGATAGCGGTACTAGAATTAAATCCATCTGATTTTTAGTTAGCCCCAACCTTCAAAAGTCGCGTGTATAAATTTGACAGATGTCGGTCATTAGTTTGTGAATTATAGTATTTTGATTAAAGCAACTTCTGTTATTGTGAAAAAAATGGATAAAAAGGAATTCCGCGTGTTGATAAAATATTGCTTTTTGAAGGGAAAAAATTCAGTTGAAGTAAAAACTTGGCTTGATGACGAGTTTCCAGACGCCGCCCCAGGAAAATCAACCATCAAGGATTGGTATGCTAAGTTTAGACGTGGTGAAATGAGCACCGAAGACGGTGAACGCAGTGGACGCCCAAAAGAGGTTGTTACCGACGAAAACATTAGAAAAATCCACAAAATGATTTTGAATGACCGTAAATTGAAATTGAATGAAATAGCAGGCACTCTAAAGATATCAACTGAACGTGTACATCATATCATTCACGAATATTTGGGTATGAGAAAGCTCTGTGCAAAGTGGGTGACGCGCGAGCTCACTTTTGACCAAAAACAACGACGAGTTGATGATTCGGAGCAGTGTTTGGAGATGATCAAGCGTAATAAACCCCAGTTTTTGCGTCGATATGTGACAATGGATGAAACATGGCTCCACCATTTCACTCCGAAGTCCAATCGACAGTCATCCGAGTGGACTGCACACGATGAACCCGCCCCGAAGCGTGGAAAAACGCAACCGTCGGCTGGCAAGGTTATGGCGTCTTTATTTTGGGATGCGCGCGGAATAATTTTCATTGACTATCTTGAAAAAGGAAGGACCATCAACAGCGACTATTACACAGCGTTATTGGACCGTTTGAAGGACGAAATCGCCGAACGACCGTATTTGAAGAAAAAGAAAGTGCTGCTTCACCAAGAAATTGCACCGTGTCACAAGTCAGTGAAAACGATAGCAAAAATCCATGAATTGGGCTTCGAATTGCTTCCGCATACACCGTATTCTCCAGATCTGGCCCCCAGCGACTATTACCTGTTCTCAGATCCCAAAAGAATGCTCGCTGGGAGGAAATTTTCGTCGAATGAAGAGGTGATCGCCGAAACTGAGGCCTATTTTGAAGCTCAAAGCTCAAAATACTATAATTCACAAACTAATGATCCGACATCTGTCAAATTTATACACGCGTCTTTTGTAGGTCAGGGCTAACTAAAAATCATATGGATTTAATTCTAGTGCCGCCATCTATCTGCCAGGCCGGGGACTTTTCAACTGACCGGTTAATTGATTAGATTAAAATCAGAGGGGAATCTTTTGAAAATTCTCCAGGCTTCTTGTTTTTTCTTCCTTAGGTTGTCCAATACTGTATTCCACCAGGGAACTACTGCCTTATGGAGTTTTCGACTTGTTTGTGGTATCGAGGCATTTGCTCCTATTCTCATTGCTTTAGTGATTATGGCTGTTTCTTGATTAATAATTTGACTCTGTACATGTTGACTTAGTGCCTGGGTAGTTATATTTTGAAATTTACTCCAATTAGCAAGTTCGGTTTAGAATTTAGGAAGAAGTTTAGAGGGTTTGGTACACATGTCTGTGTTAATGTTTATTATTATTGGAAAGTGGTCGCTCCCGTGCAGGTTGGGTAAAGTATTCCAAGTGCACATTGGGGCCAATTGAAGTGAGGCTAGTGATAAGTCTACATGTGTGAAGGATTTGTGAGTGGAAAAATGTGTGAGGCTACCGTTATTGAGTAGTGCTGGATTTGCGGTCAGTATGTATTTCTCTACGGTTTTTCCCCTTTTATAAGTGGATGAAGATCCTCAGATGGGGCTCCACGCGTTAAAATCTCCGAGGAGAAGTATCGGTGTTTGAATGCTATCTGTGATAGTGGTAAGATCGTGTATGGTTATTGGTTGGGATGTGGGGGTGTATGCCGATATTATCGTGAGGTTTCTGCCGATATTTAATTCTACTGCTACGACCGAGGTTGCAGAGTGTACTACTATAAGTTTATGTGGGATTGATCTATGTATAAGTATACCTGTACCATGTTTAGAAGCAGCATTTTCCGTAAGGTTGTGAAAGAATGCCGCGTATTCTTTGGGTCCTGTGGCGCGAGAGTCGTGGCGGATGTGCGTTTCTTGTAGAGCTATGATGGATGGCTTCAGATTTTTGATGAGTATTTGGAGCTCGTGCATATTGTTGTTGAGTCTGTTCAGATATAGTATTGTGAGTTTATGTATATTAAAGCTGCTGCTGTTGGGGATGTTGTTGTTGTAAGGGTTCAGTCTCCGTGTCTCGAGTGTTAATCCATTCAAGCCGAAGCCCTGTCTGCTTCGACCCGTTTTGGGATTTTCTCGAGGCACAGAGACTGTGCTTTCGTTGGGAGTGTTAGGGTTATATTTGGTTATTGTGAGGGAGTGGGGAGTTTAATAATTCTTGAATGGTGGGTTCATTTATTTTTAGGGTAGTGATTTTGTTAATAGGTATAGGTTCGTTGTTACGGTTAGTTGTTGTGGGTTTTATGTTTAGAGATGATTGGTTTTGTATGGCTTTACGGTATTCTGCAGATGTTGAAGGGCCGTTTGAAATGGATGCAGTGTTTGTCGATGTTGGTTGGAGTGTAGTTTTTGTTGGGTTTTGTTTTGTAATTTCTTTTCTTGGTGATGCTATATGTGTGGCTGTTGTTTTGAGGAGTGCGGCATAGGATTCCTTTGGTTTGTTTGATGGCGTGGGATTTCGTTCCCTATATATCCGTTTCGCTTCGGATCGAGATGTTTTATTTCTTGTCTGTATTTCAAAAATAGTCTGGTTTTCTATATATTGGGGGCATGATGGTGATGAAGCGAGGTGAGGGCCTTGACAGTTGGCACAGTGGGTTCGGGCGCATTCTAAGTCGGGATGTGGAGGAAGGTTGCGCTTGCACCATTTGGCTGTATGTCCGAGTATTTGGCATTGGCGGCAGCGTATTGGTCTTGGGATATACTCGTTTACTTTGGCTTTGTGCCATCCGATTTCTATGATACTCGGTGGATTGAAGCGGTCAAACGAAAACAACATTAGTCCGGAAGCCCTGATTTCGCCATTTTGCGGTTTTTTAAATTTATGGACACTTACCACTCCTTGAGGTTTCATTTCTTGGACGATGTCTTCTTCCGGAACATTAATTAGGTATGGTGCGTAAACAATACCTTTTGAGAGGTTTAATTTCGGATGCAACTTTATTGTTACCGGACATAGTTGATCGAACCGTTTGGTATTTATAAAACGTAGAGCTGTCTGCTCATCCTTCACTAGTAAAAGAATTGAACCGGCTCTTAGCATGGACACTTTTTCATATTGTGTACTAATTGAGTCTATAGCTCTTTTTAATATGAATACATTCACTATGGTCAGAGGTTTTGTCGCGTCATTAGTTAATTTAAAATTCACTAACAAAAACAATTCACTTACAACACGCACAGTACCGTAATAAAATATTCACACGCGGTTTTGTCTTCACAATTCTTTCACTGCACAATACGGTTACAATTTGCGTCCTTACTGTTCGAGAGTGAAGCAAACAATTCATTCATTGAATTGAGGGGATGACGTATTAGAATGTCGCCATTGGGATGTGGTGAGTATAGTGGCTCATAAGGGGTTATCTAAAAAAAAAGAACTGCATAAAAAATGTGACACCTCGCTGGCAAAATGGATAATGTTTTCAAGTGATGTTTATTCTGCTATTTCGTAAGTCATTAAAAAAACCACATCTGTTAACATCATACAGTGTAGGCATCTGTGTGTCGAATTTATAAAGGGTAAGATGATTTGTCTCGGGGGTTGTTAGGCGCTTCCCGCTCACAACATTTCTTGTGGCGCAAGGCTAATAACCTTGCCCGTAAAAATAAATTATTATGGAAAATGTAACAAGCCTCGAAACTTGCTAAATAGGCCAAGACCGGATCCCGTCTGTGGTGCCGATGATGATGATGATGAAGATGATTTGTCCCGGGGGTTGTTAGGTGCTTCCCGCTCACAACATTTCTTGATTCTTCGAACCGGAGCGTGGAATTGGAAGGTTTTCTGTGATTCGATCGGCAAAAACCGGAATAACACTTTCGTGGTCCGTGAAGAAGCATGATGTACTAACCCATGGTAAATAACAGCCGCCTGTATAGAAGAACCGTTCCTTCAACTGTGCATACCACTATTATACGAGTATTGCATCCACAGGAAGAGTTGTTGACCAGAAAACGCATATGCGGAGAGAACGCATATAACCCCTGCGAGGATCGATACTCATTCCACAACCCACATAGCGAAAAATGAACACATGGTCAGATCGGTCATCGAAGAGAAGTTTGGGAATATGGGACGTTAATATGGATGTAGCTTAGTTTCGCCTACAAGAAACATGTCCGCGCGGTTATCCTTTATGAAGTCAGAGACTATCATACGCTTTGATAGCGAAGCAAGCGAGTTGACATTTATAAGGATAACTTTAATTTCGGTATCCATTTTGGAGGGTATGTCTTACATATGCCATGAAAAGGAATGCATCCCTCTCACCCTCGGTTGTTAGTTTTTTACATCAGGGTCGAGTATCCTCAGTAAGCGGAAGAGGCTAAATAGTTTCTCGACCAGTGAGGATTGCCCCTTGGAGGCTTTTGTACCGCCGGTTGTATTTGTGGCATTGTGTTGGCTTGTACGGCGATTCGCTTAGGAACCCGTGTATGTTTTTGTGGGAGAGGTGTCGGGAAAATGTTCATGTTCTCTGTATTTTTTTTTTACACTAACGCGCGTACAAAAGGGAATTTTGAAGTACCCTTAAATATCACAGCACAGTGCGAGTGGATGGAGAGGAAGTGGATAAGGAAAGGAGGTGTCGGTGTATATTGGCCTTGAATGCCTGGACATTACAACGACGAGGAAACATATTAACAGGTAGAGCATTCCACATTCGTATGGTTCGACTAAAGAATAACTCTCTATGTTTGTTTGTGCGCCTGAAGTTGACTTTCAACGTGAATTGATGGGCATTCACACATCGACGTGTATCGCGGGAAAATGTCTGAAGGGGTGGAACATATTCAGGAAGTTCAGTTGAGTAACGACCGTGGTAATGTGGGGGTATAAGTATGTTATGCCTGACACGGCCATGGATTCAGTTCACCCACCAACACTTGCGTCGTCGAAAATTGTTCACAGAAGGAAGAGGATTAATGTTCACCAGGAGGAAAATCGAATTAATGAAAACGCACTGGGCTGTTCCGTGTTTAACTTAGTTTTGGTTTATTTTTGTTATAATTCTCAATTGATTCCGAATTTACACTTTCAATTTGTTCTTTTATTCTTAATGTTTTTTATTTGGTATTAATTGGAATATCCTTTTAATAAGATTTGGTGGGGATACCAGTCGTTACAAGAAAACTTATTTTTGTAATACACTATTTAATAGATAGCTTTAGTAATCACGAAATTACTTTAATGCGAAAATACCCAACACAACTAATTCTCAACAGCGAGTTGACTCGGAACGTGCGCGCACTGTAATGATTGAATTACGACTCAGGCCCCTTGTGCACCGTGTGGTGGATGATTAGCGACTGATCCCAATTAAGGATGAAGATTGTAATTTAATTTTTGCACACCGGACAACCAATAGAAATCACGCTTCTGTTCTCTCATTTGCCACGCCCGTCGAGGTGTGGTGAACATATCTGTTAATTCGATAGTCGACGAACATGGGAGAATGAGAGAACAGAAACACAATGTACCATGATGTCAGGGTGGGTTTGGTTGTGTATGCATGAACCAATGCAGCTCTGAGGACAACCCATTGACCCCGACTTGGCTAGGGAAATCTGATCATGGGAACTAAATTAAATACTTTAATAATTTCCCCAGCGATTGCATGATTATGCAACCGTGTCGTTTCATCAGACTATGCCGTTGCTAAGCGACATCTCATGGGTTAGCGAAATGGAGTTGCCGTATGGCGAAAAGATAGCTAAACTGAATTATGCATTATCTGCATAGGATAATGAGTTTAGCTGTGCGTCCTTTTGGGAAACATGTTTCGCAGGTGAATTACCGACGGTGGGATACGGGTTGATATGACACGCTGAAGGCGGTCGAAATAAGGCGAAAATTGTGGGTTGGTTCTCCATGTAGTATAGAGAACCCCGACAGGGGCAAGGGGATTGCGGTGCGGTCCACTGGCCTGTTGTGGTTTGTATGGACCAACAGGTATGACGGCCGAGTAGGACATGTCCCTATCGGTAGCTCGCTCGCATCCGCCGTGACGAAGTTGCGTGTGCGGGGTGGAGGAGCTTGAAACCCAGTGTTAATTTTTCTCCGCAGTGACGGGATGCCGTGTGCGGGATGGAGAATACCCTGGTCCAGGGTCGGCAATATTCGTCCATACGTTTGTGTGGAGAGTTGTTTGTCGCCCTTGGTCGACATGTGGTTGTACGTTGACGTACAGTCCTAGCCTTGCGAATTTGCGTTGGAGTCGTTGTCACCGGAGAATTAGTTGTTTTGCCCCGACTCACCCTGTCTTCGCATTTGTTCCAGGTGTGACCTAAACGGCCACACAACTCGCAGCAACTTCAAATGCCATACACTCGGGGGTTTGATGTTGCTGGGGTGTTGGTGGCAGAGGGATGGTGTGGTACCTGATGTATCTTATTCTGAGACTCCCTCTGCTGGCGCGGTGACCTGTTCTATGGTAGTGTGGTGTATCGCGCACGGCATTCTACAATATCATGGCCATACTGTCAGCACTCCCGGCAGAAAGGTGTGTTTCGCCTTTTCAGGCACTCGTTGCACAGGTGGCCTAGTTTATGGCAAAAACTGCACGTGATGCGTGCAGTCACCTGGTACAAGCGACGAGTGCCGTGGTCCCGCGTGGATTGATTCACTGGGGTGGTGTTTTGAGGGGGCGAAGGGCGACCTACCTGTTGGGTATGCGCGTTTCGATGGGCGCTTTTTACCTCCGCGCGGATTTGGTTTAAATCGCGACGGAGTGAGGCCTGCAACGCTAGAAGGTCGGATACGGTGACGTGTGCAGGGGAGCGGTCTGAGGGAGACTCGCTGGGCCTGCGGTCATGAGTTCATTGGTAGAACGTAGTTAAGCTAAAGGGCGCGTGCCTTCTGGAGGGTGTGGGTGTCTGTGAGAATGATGTGTGTCGTGTAGGCTGGATGATGTGTTGACTAACCGCCGCGACTTGATACGCTGGGAGCTCAGACTGCGGGTCTGAACTTTCCATGATTGCGTCAGCAACTTTTGTTAACGCTTGCGCGGAGTCGGTCACAGAGATTATTCTTCTCGGGATGGAGATCAACATTCCACATTCCATCAAACGAAGTTCATCTGAAAAGCCTTGGTTTGATAAATATGCAAGCAGATTACAGAGGCAAAAAATAGAGCTTTTAAACAATAGCGCTCCAATCCCACCGATGTTAACAGAACGGATTTTGTTAGAATCAGAAACGCCTGCAACCATGCGATTGACACCGCCAAGAAAGCTCATAACGACAGAGTGACCAATAAACTACTTCAGTGCCAGTCTGGTTCGCACTCCTTCTGGTCAATGGCAAGGGCTGTCAGCAATAACTTCGCTTCCTCCTCTTTCCCTACGTTGCTGACAGACAGCGGAACGTTAGTCACAAATTCAAAAGATAAAGCCAATGTTCTCGCGAATTTATTTTCCGCGAATTCGAACTTCGATGCAGATCTTTTGGGGCCACCTGTGATCGGGCCGGTACGGTCTTCGATGTGGGATGTGAAGTTTCGCCCGCGTACTATTCAACGCATTCTACGAGAACTGGACTGTAGGAAGGCAACCGGCCCGGACGGAATTTACACTAACACGCGCACAAAGGGTAATTTTGAAGTACCCTTAAATGTCAGAACACAGTGCGAGCGGCAATACAAATACCAGAACTATCGGCGGTTCTTGGCAGACTCTTCCGCTTATCTTATGCACGGAGGACCTTTCCTGCTTGCTGGAAAATCGCTCGAGTTCAGCCAATCCCAAAGACGGGAAAAAAGTGTCTCCCACAAAATTACCGTCCGATAGCATTACTGTCTATTTTATCTAAGGTAATGGAAAAAGTCACCAATACAGAGTTGATTAAGTATTTGGAGTGCAACGGCCTTCTGAATGATCGCCAATACGGATTCCGTGGCAGGCGGTCCACAGGAGACCTTTTGACACTTATAACCGATATATGGACATCTGCGATTGAACGGCATGGTGAGTCAAGGGCGGTCGCATTAGATATCTCCAAGGCTTTTGACCGCGTCTGGCACGGGGCATTGCTGAGCAAACTTCGTTCAGATGGACTTTCCCAACAGCTTTGCGACTGGACGAGGAGCTTCCTCGAGAATCGATCGATCCGGGTTGTTGTGGACGGCGAGTGTTCGGATCTGTATCCTGTTAATTCGGGGGTGCCCCAGGGTTCTATTTTAGCTCCAACCTTGTTCTTGCTTCACATAAATGATTTGTTGGAGACAACGGATAACAAAGTGTTCAGTTTTGCGGATGATAGTACGCTTGTTTCCTCCTTTTCGAGTGATCGGCCGATTGGTGCATCAACGTCGCACCAGCTGAGATGTAGACAGATTGACTCTCTGAACCAGGATCTAGATAAAGTCCTGCAGTGGGAAAGGCCAATCTTGTCGACTTCAACGCAACGAAGACCCAGTATACAACATTCACAAAGAAAACTGGATCATCGGTTCCACAGCTGATGATGAGTGGCCGCGCCCTCGAGGCTGGGGAAAGTTTGAAATTGCTCGGCGTCACGGTCTGTGGGAATATATCATGGCATAAACACGTATCGGGTATCGCCAGATCAGCCTCAGGAAAACTGAGTTATCTTTTTAGAGCCAAGAAATACTTTACTCCGGCCCAACTTCTTCTCCTATATAAATCTCAAATTAGACCCGCGCTCGAATATTGCTCTCATGTTCGGAGCTCGGCTCCTAAACATACCCTCGACCTACTTGAAAGCGTGCAAAGACGAGCGATCCGCCTGATCGGGGACTCGGCGCTGACGTCGGGACTACAGTCGCTATCACATCGAAGGCGCGTGGCCGACCTCTGTCTGTTTTACAGATATTATCACGGGTGCTGTTCTTCGGAGATTCTTGGAATTGTTCCACGCAATTCGGTCTATATGCGGTCCACAAGACAATCCGACGGATCGCACCCGTTTGTGGTTCATCTCCCGACAGCGCGAACATCCCTGTATCAGAACTCGTTCCGTTACAGAGCGGGGAAGCTGTGGAACTCCCTTCCCACGGGAGTGTTCCCGGAGCGTTACAACCTGCAACTGTTCAAAAAGAACTGCAACAGTTATTTGATGGCATCTCGGGGCGCCCACTCGACGCTATAGGTTCGCCTCTCCCGAGAGAAGTCTAATAAAAAAAAATAAAAAAAAAAATACAACGCGTTTGACAAGGTTCCTGGAAATAATTCTTTAAAGTGCATATGGCATCATGAATCCCAAGCCAGTCGGCACCCTTTGTCTGTATTAAAATCCTATGTCTGACAGCTTGTTTTTAGAGCTGTAATAAACCGACCCGCGATTCGTTTGTACAATCGACTAACAATCACCGCATCTTAAGCATTATCAACGAAACCAAATTTTCTACCATTTCCTAATGCAAACACGAGCCCGGTTTTTACTGCAGACAGAGATGCCATAAACATTCAATTTGCTTTTAACACCATTTCCCTAATGACTAGCGGTTTATTTATTCAACTGCAATTCGCATTTTCCCTTTCCTTGTTTTAGGTTTATTCCCATGGCTTTGTGTATGAAAAAAAAACAATGTGAACTGCACTCACACATACACATACATTGCCAAGTCTTTCTTTCTTGGGAAAACTCATCCCAAAACGTATGAAATATCGTGGAGTCGATTTCCATCCGCCGACCGCTATGGTCGTTGCTGACTTCCACTCTCCGATGCGCACGGAGACGCGAAAATCCACGAGTCGCGTGTGTGTAAAATTTTAAAACAATAAAATAAGTAACAATCATGTGCCTCATAGACATAACTCGCATTTCCCACGTACAGTGTAGTGTTTGCAACCGACATGTCGAATATTATATTCGCTGCAATCTTCGAAGATTGCGTTTTTATTGACTTCACATTGTAATTTTTACGTAGTGCTACCGTAAAATAAATAAAAATAAACAATAGAAATCCTGTGTTTTATATTTTTACTTGTCCGGTGTTTGGCGTTTTCTTTGCTTCGTCGTAATCGTGTAGTGCTCGAGGGAACAATTAAATATGATGGAGGAGGAAGTGAACGGAGTGCCCATGTTTGGCACATTATTTCCTCCCCACAGTGCCAATGCATTTGCTTGTCGATTGGTTTGGCGACCGATATGGTCGCAGCAAAGAAGTGGAGCAAGAATTTCTCCTGCTTGTGTGCTGTAGGATTCGACAAGGGATATGAGCGCCGATATGATTTGAGTATATATCGGTTGTTTGGTGTTACGACCGAATTGCTTTTTAGGCACATGATGCGTTTCATCCAATCATGTCCTTGGGGAAAATGTGTCTTGGTGCTAATGCTATTGAATTAGCGAAAATATGGCTTAGGTGGTTAGGAGACATTTTAAGCAGATAACTGAAAGGTGAGTAAATGTTTTCCAGGGTTTTTGAGTTTTAGGTGGAAGTTTTTGTATGCTTTATTGCAAGATAAGTAATGGCGTTCAAATGGAACTGCCATAATACTTGTTTTTTATGGGTTTTAAGTGCTCTAGGTAGCCGTCTTTGTGTCGTACCTGGAGAAGGCAAGCAGTGGCGCTAATGGGAAATGCCACACTGCTCCTCGGATATTCGTGATATTGTTCCACGCAATTCGGTTTATACGCGTTCCACAAGACAATCCGACGGATCCCACCAGTTTGTGGTTCATCTCCCGACGGCGCGAACATCCCTGCATCAGAACGCGTTCCGTTACAGAGCAGGGAAGCTGTGGAACTCCCTTCCCGCTCGAGTGTTTTCGGAGCGTTACAACCTGCAACTGTTCAAAAAGAACTGCAACGGTTATTTGGTGGCATTTCGGGGCGCCCACTCGGCGCTATAGGTTCGCCTCTCCCGAGAGAAGTGTAAAAAAAAAATACAATATATTTAGACTAGGGCTTCATTATTCGATGCAAACCTTAATGACGCCGTCATGGTAACCAAGCTTGTCGTAATGGGTTCACATGATCTAATTTTTGCCAAAAATGTGTGATATGCAAAGGAAGAAGAAAATAAAAATGAACGAAGGGGCAAGACGAACGTCCCAAAAAAAAGGCCACTCGAAAAAATGAAATACAGAATGAAAGTGGAGCGAGAAATAACACACGCAAAGAGAAAAAGAAACGCCACAAATATGGTATTGAAAAATTAGAAGATACATATATCCAGAAGAGGGACGAAGACTGAAATAAAGACCCAGTACTGCTGTTGCGCATAAATATGTACCACTAGCGTTAAATTTTGATATGCACCTGAGAGAGTAATGAGTTTGCTGTGTACGTTCCAAGCTTAGTGACTATAGCACGAACAGTTTCGCGTGAATCGTGCAAAAAGTACACGACTAAAATTTCAATTCTGGAGCCTTTACAGCCACAGAAAAAGACGTTCTTTGCCCCCTTTTTGCCCTAGGGATATAAAAATGAGTGAGTCAGGGTTAAATATGGACTATATAGTGGATGGGGTACAACAGGAGTGTGTTTTTATATCTCTATTGAACACCCCTCACACGTTGCTTCCTTTGCACTATTGTAAGAAGCATAGATAATAATCTTGCCTTCAAATTAAGCTCCGAAATTTAACACTTCGCGTAAATCTACAGTCTAACTCACTTTGAAACAATTACGGCGGTCAATTTTACACGCGAACACAAGGCAGTAGTTAAGCACTAAGGCACCTCATTATTATATCTACTTGGCCTTTCAACTCTACAGACGACTTCAAACCATAATTACTGGCACGGCCTCAGCCCCCGATGCGCAAATTAATTTAGTTCTTCATATTCTGACCATGATTGCTTATTATTTTCTACAAGGCTTCAACAACGCAGCATTTTATTTTTATAATCACCGCCCCCTACTGTCGCGGCATTCTCGCAATCGCATCGCACGCATAGGTACGCGTTGATTAACGACTCTCAACCGTGAAAAAAGTTGGAGAAGGCGAAAAAACAGAACAGCGTCACCACATGGTCCATTACTAATGTCTTATGGTGCGATTACATCGAGTCCTACATTTCGACCCACGCTTAAGTGTGGCAAAAGTTAAAGGTTAACACCGCACGAGAGCCGACAGTTGGGGTTTCTTCGTATTCAGTTGGCCAAGGCACTCCTAATGAAGATATCCGACGAAGTGGGTCTTCTCCTAGAATACTGCAACATACATGGAAACAAGACCGTGAGGAGTATAAATAACCACAAAAATGACATCAAGAAGATTTTCCTCCAACATCTAGGTAAGCACAAAAAGAGGAACAACCTGCGAGGAAAGTTTGCCTGATGTCTAGGTGAGCTTCAGCCTTAGAGTTTTTAGGAAGGTATTCTAGAATCCGGTATTGAACTAGGAACAGAATGGGTATTCAAGAACCGTATCATAAGAAGAAAGTGTCATTCCATAAGTGAAAGGGACTGGGAGGAAACGTTGCGCTCAATGGCTGGTTAAAGTGATGAGAAAATGTCCCGTGCAATAAGCTGGAGTTGAAATCGAAGGGAAAAAAGGTTGGAAAAACCCAATCCAAAGAAAATGTAGGTATCGGAACTCGAGCACAAAGGTGTGAACAGATAACGTGACTGCGAGAATACTTTGGTGTTAGCGCACATTCGTGTCTGCTCTCTGCTATGGGTACCATGAATGGTTGGTCCATTAACCTACATCTGTGTGATCAAGGCGCATTTTGTAATTATTTTGAAAAAAAATTGTTCGCAAATTGTTCCCTTCCTTTCGGCGGCAATCTAAAATCACTTAGTGTTTGTTACGTGTACATCAAGGAGTGGTGGTTTCTTCAAGGTAGATATCAATCAAAGAATTATTGCGGGAGATCAGCGGTGAAGATTGCCCTCCAGGTACGTGAGAAGTGAAATTATTCAATGGAAGGCATTTCTAATAATGTGGGAGTGAATTTTATCATGGGGGTGACAGGTGACAATGCATATCGGCTTTCTACCTCTGCAGCATTGTTGGAAGTGGAACAATGGTTTGGGGTGTTTAATTGGAGGGCACAGCTACTACCATCCAAATGAATAGGAATTATAATTGCAAATGAAGACGAAGGTCTTTGATGTAAAAGCATATTTTATGGGACAGTCAATAAATCCAGCTACCGAACTGACACTAACGTTTCAGATTACTTCAAGGTTTTATATTCTAGTAGAGATGTGTCGTGCAAAATATACACTTACCTTTAGGTTAATATAGCCGATATATAGTTTTTTCAAGGCTGTGTGTTATCTTTTCATTTCACCAAGGCCTGAACAAAAGTGGATAATGAGAAAACCCTAAATGGTGAAAGAATAAGGAAAAGAATTTCGCTGTACATTGAATGCTTGGACGGCAAATTAACACTCAATCAGGTAGAATGTTCTACATTTCTGAGCTTCAGCTAAAGAATTATTCTCTGTTTTTATTTTTACGATGGAGTTTGACCGTTACTCCGGGAAAATATTTGAAAATGTGGAATACATTTATAGCGTTTGCGACGATAGTGAAGAGCGTGTGATTCGAACCGACGCTATCACGGTTAGAATCACTAAAAGATAGAACCAAAGCTCACCGCATCAGGCCACTGCCGCGCGTACGAATTCGATTCCTAAACTCAAGTACATTTTACTGATATGGAAATGCTACATTATCGCTATGGTATACGGCTTTAATGGATGTGCTTTTGATGGTGTTGTTCTTCACTAATGGTCGTGTGTATCTGCTAGAAACGCCACACCACTCCCTTCCCAGTAATTTTCGTTACGGTCAATTTTGAAATGCGAAAGACTGAGCGAGAGAGCGATCGAGAGAATGGCAGAGCAGGCGAGTGAGCCGGCGCTCTGCGTAGAAGTCGTGTGATTGTGTACTAAAGTTATGTGTACGTATGGGGGTGTGTGTTATGTCGTACAGATCACGTCGGGGTCAGCAGTTATAGCGTTTTACGACGATAGTGAAGCGTGTGTTTCGAACCGACGCTACCACGGTTAGAATCACTAAAAGATAGAACCAAAGCTCAACGCATCAGGCCACAGCGGCGTGTACGAATTCGATTTCTAAACTCAAGTACATTCGACTGATGTGGAAATGCTATATTAGTGCTATGGTATACGGCTTTAATGGATGTGCTTTTGGTGGTGTTGTTCTTCACTTATGGTCGTGTGTATCTGCTACAAACGCCACACTTTTACCCAGTTCAATTGTATAACAATGTTCTAGCGAGGGACTGGAAGACTTACCACCAATGAATTTATCTGTATGTTTTTGCATGTCATCAAACACGTACAGGGCAATTTTGGATGCGTGTGATCGAGTATGCGAATTGGATTTCATTTTTGGACGAATATTCGCCTTGTAAGAAGTGGCCATGTGGATGAAGTGAAGTACTTTTAAACCTTTTATGAGACAATTTCTACTTTTTTGCTTTGCGACTGGACGAAGAGCTTCCCCGAAAATCGGTTGATCCGGGTTGTTGTGGACGGCGAGTGTTCGGATCTGTATCCTGTTGATTAGGGGGTGCCCCAAGGTTCTATTTTGGCTCCAATCTTGTTTTTGCTTCATATATATGATTTTTTGGACACAACGGATAGCAAAGTGTTCAGTTTCGCGGATGATAGTACGCTTGTTTCCTCCTTTTTGAGTGTTCAGCCGTTTGGTGCATCTACGTCGCACCAGCTGAGTTGTAGACAGATTGACTCTCTGAATCAGGACCTATATAAGGTCCTGCAGTGGGGAAAGGCCAATCTCGTCGACACCAACGCAGCGAAGACACAATATACAACATTCACAAAGAAAAGTGGATCATCGGTTCCACAGCTGATGATGAATGGCCAGGCCCTCGAGGCTGGGAAAACTTAATATTGCTTGGCGTCACGGTCGGTGGGAATGTGTCATGGCATAAACACGTGTCGTGCATCGCCAGGTCAGCATCTGGAAAGCTTTTTAGAGCCAAGAAATATTTTACTCCGGCCCAACTTCTTCTCCCGTATAAATCCCAAATTAGAGCCGCGCTGGAATATTGCTCTCATGTTTGGTGCTCGGCTCCTAAACATGCCCTCGACCTACTTGAGAGCATGCAGATACGAACGATCTGCCTGGTTGGGGTCTCGGCGCTGACGTCGGGACTACAGCTGCTATCACTCGAAGGCGCGTAGCCGACATCTGTCTGTTTCACAGATATTATCACCGGTACTGTTCTTCGGAGATTCGTCCTATTGTTCCACACAATTCGGTTTATATGCGCTCCACAAGACAATCCGACGAATCACACCAGTTTGCGGTTCATCTCCCGACGGCACGAACTTCCCTGCAGCAGAACTCGTTCCGTTACAGAGCGGGGAATCTGTGGAACTCCCTTCCCGTGCGAGTGTTCCCGGAGCGTTACAACCTGCAACTGTTGAAAAACAAACTGCAACAGTTATTTGATGGCATCTCGGGGTGCGCGTGTTACGTCAAAAAATCCTTCGACGACACCAAAATACCCATCATTATTTATTTTATTGTAGCTGGGCCTGCCAATACGGGCACTGGTTCAACAAAATTCCACCGAGTGAAGATTAGTATCTCGTTGTCCACGACGTCACAACCGCATTGAAAACAACACTCCACTTATTTTCCTTAAGTTTTATTAACAGTATAGTGATTACACTTATAAGAGTATTCAACTTAAGCTCTAATTCCAGATGTTTTTGATTTAGTCAAAAGGCTTACATAATATTGTATGGATTATGAATAATAAGCTCCGATTCGAGCACACATCCACATATATTTTAACTTAGTTCGTTTGTTCCTTAAATAATATTTTATGGATCATGAAATAATAAGCTCAGATTCGAGCACACATTCACAGATATTTTAACTTAGTACGTTTATTCATTAAATAATATTGTATGGATCATGAAATAATAAGTTCCGATTCGAGCACACATTCACAGATATTGTAACATAGTCCGTTCGCTTTCGCCAGCAGATGAAACTCGACTCAGTTACGACCACGACCGACCCCGGTGGTGGTTGAATTTCGACTCATTGAGCTGACTCGTGCAGAGTCGTTCCTTGATTTAGGGGTGGGTTTTTGCCTTCGAGAGAAACGTGAAGTTTCTCTTGTGGCGACCAATGGGAGGGGATCTCTTCGCATTGATCTTGGCCGGATTATATCGCTTGTCCCTGTTGTCAGGTCATGGGTGAACGAAAACGAGAAAAAAGAAAATGAGACAAAGGGCATCATGGTGGTGTGCATGCTGTTGCGCAAATAGTCTGCCTGCCATTAGGGCAACTTATGTTACAAGCAAACAAGATACTTGCACAACGATGATTGTGCACGGTATCGATGCCGATTGAAAGGGTCGAATTCTTTGTGTGCCTCTTTACATGTTAGAGAATTCGATTCCTGGCGGTTAGACGCGAGATGCGTGAACTGCTTTTGTAGGTTGGACAAAGGTTGGTGCGACTATATACAAGTCGAAAAAATGTACTGCGTACGTGTGTTAAGGAGTATGCTGGCTGCCAGGGGCGCCGATCGGTTTCCCGATGTATGTTGCATGTATGTTAAAGTTTCGTTTTCAGGGATAGTGATGAATTAAATGAATGAAATGGTGTGATGGCTGGCAATGGGGGTTGGGGTTGCTATTGTGGGTGAAATTGTGGTTGGTTCTCAGCGCGATATTAAATAACCCCGACAATTATATTTTGGATTCAACCTTCTTTTTGCTTCACATTAATGATTTGTTGGACCCAACGGATAACAATGTGTTCAAATTTGCGGATGATAGTACACTTGTTTCCTCCTTTTCAACTATCTACGTCGCACCAGCTGAGTTGTAGACAGATTGACTCTCTGAATCAGAATCTAGATATGGTCCTGCAGTGGGGATGAGCCAATCTCGTTGACTTCAATGCAGCGAAAACACAATTTACAAGATTCACAAAGAAAAGTGGATCATCGGTTCCAAAGCTGATAATGAATGGCCAGGCCCTCGAATCTGGGGAAAGCTTGAAATTGCTCGGCATCATGGTCTGTAGAAATATCATCATCATCGGCATTACAACCGGGAACCGGTCTTGGCCTTGTTTAGCAAGTCCTGAGGCTTGTTAAATTTTCCATAATGATTTGTTTTTTCCGGGCAAGGTACATTAGTCTTGTGCCAGAGGCTCCCCGACGGGGTATCGAACCCCGGTCTCCCGCGTCACAACGGGTATACTAACCACTATACTATCGAGGCGCCCTGTAGGAATATATTGTGGCATAAACACATATTGAGCATCGCCAGATCAGCCTCAGGAAAACTGGGCTACTTTTTAGAGCCAAGAAATATTTGACTCCGGCCCAACTTCTTCTCCTGTATAAATCCCAAATTAGACCCGCACTCGAATATCGCTCTCATGTTTGGGGCTCGGCTCTTAAACATACCCTCGACCTAATTGATGCGTTGAAAATGAACGTTAAATAGTTACAGCAGCAAGGCATCGTGCCATACGTGATTGAGAAAGTACATGGATAGTGTTAGCAACTTCAGCCTCAATATATGCGTCGCTTAGATACATAGATATGGAGTGGTTCTTACTAAACGTGTTAGCAAGTAGGTTCGATTTCTCCACTGAAGAAATAAACAACTTGTCGTGAACTTTAAACGGAGGAATACTTGACCCTGTCTTTTTTATAATTTTTTATATTTTCCAGAACGATGTGTTCGCTTTGTCAAGAGAGGAAAGGTGTTTATTCCAACACTTGTTCCTATATGCTGAGATTTCGTTTTTAATGGTATCATTTAGGACTTTAACATTAACTAGAAAGCAATCGATTCTATAGCGAAGCCATTTTCTTCTTTCACAGTTTCATAGCCTAATCAGGTGTAAGATAGTTTCAGGAAGGGGTGCCTTATCAACTGGAGCTGTGGAACATTTAGGTATCGCAAGATCGGCCGGTCTATTGATAACAGAAACAAAATTGTTACATAGGATATCAATGTGCTCGCTGCAGGTTATAGAATTTAGGCTGGTATCACCTAGAACCAAGTTCGTGTTTATATATGATTTATAACAATTCCAGTTAGCGGCGGAGTAGTTGTGGTATAAACTGGAACGATTTACAGATACTGTATGATTCACTGTGAGGTTGACCGGAAGGTGGTCTGAACTTAACGCATTTAGAGTTAATGGTACTCAGCAGTATTTTGGAATATTAGTGATATATAGATCGGGAGTTCGGGAGTTGAGGGTTTATTGTTAGCAGTCGATGGGATATAGGTGGGGAGAAGTGGATAAAGTATGGAAAGGCTTGGGCTGGATTCAGTAACATCTAGTAAAATGTTACCCCAGCAATTTGCCCTAAGACAATTCCACCACTGATGTCTACAGTTTAGATCACCACCAATAATTACCTTGTTTCGAGTGTTGTCTATACAATTTTTGTAGATCCCGCTTAAAGTAAGTACATTTCTCAATGTTTCCATTTCCTCCAGGGAAATAGACCGAAAAATGACTTACCTTGGAGTTATCACTTAATGTTACATCAATACTAATTTCTTCAATTAATTCAAGGTGCAATGAAGGACCCAAGGTATGTTCTATACATTTTTTCACAACAATGGCGACACCTCCACCACTATCATGTACCCTGTTTAGGCGATAACACACGCAATTTAGATGAGAGGAAGAAACGTCTTGTTTGGGTCAGGTTTCTGAATCAAGTGCAATATCAATATTAAAATTTATTAAGAAGTTAAAAAATGCATGCTGTTTGTTTTTGATGCTTCTCGCATTCCAAGTTATAATGCAAAGACAGTTTCTTAACACGATTTTTCCGAATTTAGATACTTACTAGCTAATGAGGTAATGCCGTTAAATTGTTCAGATTTGGTGTGACAAGCACTAAGCTAGGTTACAACTTCATTAAGAAGACAGTTTATCTCGCTAAAAGAGAACAAGTTATGATTATTTAGAGTTGCAGTTGGATTTTTTTTAGTGTGTGTCGTATCACTGTTGGAAGGTTGCTGGGTTTGATGGAGGCCAGAAACCCAGGTGGATGAAGGAAGTGAAGGTTGACGCACAGATCGCGGTGGTGGAGGAAAATTATCAAGGGAGAATCAGTCTGGCAGTGGCTGCTGTTTATCACTCGGAGGCTGAAGGAACGTTTTAATTCCTGTACCACGTCCACGTGGGGATAATTTGCGGTGAATGTCTAGGTACTGCTTTCGGCTTATGCATTCAGGATCGCTGGATTTATATGGCCCACTGCAATTTGCACACTTGATGACCTCATTCATTTTGCAATCGGATGTTTTGTGGTTTCCAGCACAGATTGCACAGAAGCTATTTATGTGACAATGCATCGAGCCGTGGCCGTAAAGCTGGCAATTATGACATTGTGTGACCTTACCTGGATGATGCTTTCGAAGTCCCAAGGAACGATGGTTTTAAATAAAGTAGAGTAGTTACGTTTAAGTTCATTTAATTTAATAGTACCGCGTTGAATGTAGGCGATGTACAAGTGGTGTGTGTACTGGGCTTTTGTTGACGAATTTAATGTGGTGGTTTTAACATCTAGGCACTTAATCCCGAGTGTAACCAGTTCATTTTTTATTATGTCATTGCTAATTAGATCTAAGCCGGGTAACACTACCTTTAGTGGTCGATTTTCCTTTCGCGAGCGGGTAAAAAACTCACATTTTAACCGCAAGAGTTCGGTTCTACTTTTGGTGTATATGTCCATTGTTGGAGAACTTTTTTTGTCCAAGTGATATGTTTTTAGTTAAGTAGCAGTCTATTTTAATTATTATTTTTTTATTATTTACTAGCCTGTAGGAACCCGGAAGTTCATGACCTCACCGAATCGGCTCCGCCATTGTTCCCTGTCCTGTGCGCTCTCCTTCCACGTTCGATCATCCGATCCGATCTCCTCAAGGTCCAATCTAACATGGTCCTCCCATCCCCGTCGCGGCCGTCCTATCGGTTTCTTTTCCGTTAGTTTACCGTCAAGAATTCTATGCACGGTCCTATCATCGCCCATTCGCGCTACGTGTCCGGCCCATCTTAATCTTCGCTACTTGATTACTCTCACTATTGTAGGTTTGCGGTATAGCTCTTCCAATTCGTGGTTGCGGAGTTTCCTCCATTGACCTGACTCCTCGTCATATTTACCGCCAAATATACCCCTTAAAACGTAATTCTCGAATACGCGGAATTTGTTCTCTTCCCGTTTTGTGAGAGCCCATGTTTCGCATCCGTATAGAACAATCGGCATGATTATGGTTCTATAGACACGGAGCTTTATACTACGTGATAGCAGTTTAGATTTTACTAGTTTACTGGCTGCATGCCAACTAGCGTTGCCGGAATGTAATCCCTTGTCAACTTCCTTTGACGTTTGGTTTCTGGTCGTCAGTATCGTTCCCAGATATTTAAATTCTTTGACATTTTCAAATATCTTGCCCCTGACGTTTATATGTGTTCTTTGAGGTCCACCTGCTCTCGTCGTAATCATGTATTTCGTTTTGTCTTCGTTTATTTCTAGGCCCACCTCTTCTGCTGCTTGCATGATGATTTCACAGCTTTTACTTATAGTTTATAGATTATCGCTCAGAACGGCGATGTTACTGCATACGCGAGCACTTGTGTGACCCCGTTCAGGGATGATCCGGTCGTGTTGTCGTCTTGTACCTTTCTGATAACATACTCGAGGACAAGGTTAAAAAGACATGGTGAGGCCATCCCCTTGTTTAAGTCCGTCCCGGATTTCAAATGGTTCTGAGAGGTGGTTTTCTATTCTAACTCGTCCTTTGTTTTCGTTCATGCAAATTTGAATGAGGGCGGCATCTTTTTTCGGGATCCCCTGCTCAACCACAATATGGTAGAGCCTTTGCCTTGCGACTGAGTCGTAGGCTTTTTTGAAGTCCACGAATAGTTCGTGAACCGTCTTTCCGTATTCCCACTTCTTTTCCAGCAGTTGCCTTATTGTGAACATCTGGTCGCTGGTTGACCGGTTCCGACGGAATCCGCATTGGTAGTCTCCCAATATTTCTTCTGCGTACGGTGTGATTCTTGCCAGTGTGACATTTGTTAATATTTTGTATGTGATTGGGAGCAATGATATTCCTCTTTAATTTTCGCAGTCAGATCTGTCGCCTTTTTTGAAAATGGGGATGAGTATTGCGGTTTTCCATGCTTCCGGAATGACTTCCTTGTCCCATATTATTTTAACCAGTTGGTGGATCTTTCGAACGGTTGCCTCTCCTCCATGCTTCACAAGCTCTGGCGGTATGCAATCGATTCCGGGGGCCTTGTTGTTTTTCAGTCGATTTATCGCGTCTACAACTTCGTCGAAAGAAAGCGCTGGGATCTGAGGCTCGCTCGGCTGTATGTACGTCTGGTGCGTTTATTTGTGGTTGATGGGTGCGCACATTGAGCAGGTTTTCAAAGTACTGCTTCCATCTTATCACGATTTTTTTTGTTTCTGTCACCAGACAGCCGTTTGTGTCTCGGATTATTTTGGCTCTCCCTCGGTAGCCATTTCTAATTGAATTTATGCCGGCATACACACCTCTGCTGTTCTTTGCTCTGGCATTTTCTAGGATTTTTTCAATCCGTCTTCTCCCATTCGCGTTTTTTGCGTTTGAAAAGTCTAGTTGTTTCTTTCCGAATTGTCGCGTATCTTACTGCGTTGACTTCATCATATGCTTCCAAGTGGATCATTCTGAGGCCTTTAAGTTCTTCGATCTTTGCCCTGCACTCATCGTCAAACCAAGGTTTGGACTTAGTTGTTTTCTTAAATCCTAATACCTCTTGGGCTGTTTGTTTGATTGTGTCTCTGATCGATGCCCATTTAGTGTCCACGCTATTGGCTTCCTCTTCCTCACTACTGTCATTCTCTAGGATGCTAAATCTATTTGTTAGTTCGTCTTGATATTCTGCCCTTTTACGTAGGTCTTTTAGTTTATCGATCTCGAACTTTTCGCTCGTCTCCCGTGACTGTCCATGTGGGTTTGCTGCAATCATCATCATTAGCACTACAACCGGGAACCGGTCTTGGCCTTACTTAGCAAGTCCTGAGGCTTGTTAAATTTTCCATAATGATTTGTTTTTTCCGGGCAAGGTCATTAGTCTTGCGCCAGAGGCCCCCGACGGAGAATCGAACCCCGGTCTCCCGCGTGACAAGCGGGTATACTAACCACTATACTAACGACGATTTGCTGCAAGCCGACTTCTAATTTTGCCCATCACTAGAAGGTGATCGGAGTCGCAATCTGCTCCTCTATATGATCTTACGTCAAGGACATTCAAGTGGTGTCTTTTGTCTATGAGGAAGTGGTCTATTCGGTTACGCGTTACGCTGTCGGGTGATATCCATGTGGCTTTATGGATTTGCTTGTGCTTGAACATCGTGCTTTTCACGACCAGGTCTTTTGACGCTGCGAACGTGATAATTCGAATACCATTATCATTTGAAACGTCATGTAGGCTTTCTTTACCTATTGTTGGTTGGAAGATATCTTCCTTTCCAATTTTCGCATTAAGGTCGCCGAGGAGGATTTTAACATCGAATGATGAGATCCCGTCAAATACTTCCTCTAGGGTCTCGTAGAATGTGTCCTTCGTTTCTTCGTCGGTAGATTCTGTTGGGGCGTGTACGTTTATAAATACATAATTGTACCATGGTCCCTGTATTTTTAGCACCGACATTCGGTCATTAATAAATTGCACATCTTTTACATGGGACGTAATCTTCTTGCTTATGATGAAGCCAGTTCCGAGGTTATGTGTATCGGTACCTCCACGGTAAATTGTAAGTTTATCGGCAGGTGTTTGACCTCCATTACCGGGGTTGTAACGCAGCCGAAATTTACAATATTTAATGAATAGTGATGAGTTTAAGTAGGCGGCTCCGAAACCTCTCTACGTATATTTAATTTCGATTCGGATCGCGATTGATAAACGTCGAATGTGAGTAATTTTATATAAATTTATTATTTTTTTCTACATACTAACATTTAATTGGTTTGCATCGGGATGAGAATTAAAGAACACGTCCCAGGATAAAAGTCACTGAAGTGGCCAAGAAAGGTGGTGAAATGTGGCGAGCTCTGACTGATAAGTCGGAGTGGGAAGCGAAGGCAGCCAAATGTAAACAGGACTATCATGAAGCCATCCGTCAATTTGAGGCTAACTGTGGATCCGCAGCAAGTGGCGTCTCTGGTAGAAAACGCGCTAAAGCAAGTAACAAAACAGCCAAAAAACGTCAGAAGGAGGCGTCAGATGATGAGGACGTTCGATGAAAGCGACGATATTCGTATGTAGTTTTCCACCATGTCATTTTGTCCCTTTACTATATCCAGCTTTCACTAATTAAGAAAATAAAATTACAAATTTATTGTAGACATTTTATCGAATCATTTTTTATCGACTTAAGATATTTTTAACCGTGTAGAATGAAAAGAAAACAATATTTTTGTGAAATTTCGGGCGGTTTTGCGGTGCGCCGCGTTGTTTTGAAACAACTACCTGTGGCGCATTAATACCTGCTCGTTGGGAGGAACATATTTGTTTATCTTTTGATATTTAATACCCTAATAGATGTTAGAACAAGTTGGTACTCAGTTATAAACCCTTTGCAATGATAGAATAATGTCACCTCGTGTAAACGCTAGCAGAAAGTGAACACGCGCGGAAGAAAAAAAGTGGACACAAAAAACACAAACGCGGACAGTGCCGAGAAACAAAGAGAAAAAACCACGCGTGAATCGAACAGACAAACAGTAACAGACAGTACCAGTGCAATTAGAACATGACAATAAGTGGTGATTAATACCATAAGTGACGATGAAAAATAAAAAGTGTAATTTTGAAGAGAGAAAAAAAAAGGGAGTGGAAAACCAGCGTGAAAAATTGGGAAAAAAGGAAAAAAACATACGCTGTAGTTGTTTCATCATCGGGTAAGTTTTGTTTATTGACAATTGAACTTCCGGCAATCGGTAAAAAACTATAGAGGTTGCCCACAGTATTCGCTTTTCGCAGATTTAATTCTGCTCCACTCTAGTCACAGCATCAGCAGGGCTTTCACAGTTGTACAAGGGAAGGTTTTGCAGGATTTATGGCGGCAACAAGTAGTGGAGATTTGGAGACGAGCACGGGTCAGAACCGTAATGGAGGTGATGATGGTTCTTTGGCGTTCGGGCAGCTCGGAGAGCGTATCGCGGAATTAACGAGAACGATTAAAATTAAAAAGCAAAGGCATATTACTAATGCCGTGCGAGAGCTGATTGAGGCCATTGGCTGCCTTTACAATAAGGAAGTGAAAAATCGCTTAAAGAAGCCTGAAGCAAGCGGTGGAAACGTGCAAATCCAGCCAAAGCAAAATTCGCACACAGACGTAAGCAGGGTTCCGGGGCAGATCAATGTTGAGTCACCCAATTATAATTGGTTTACAATTGGCCAGAGAGGAAGAAAGACGGGTGCGTGATTAGAGGGTGAA
Source organism: Microdon myrmicae (assembly GCA_963931805.1). Lineage (NCBI taxonomy): Eukaryota > Metazoa > Arthropoda > Insecta > Diptera > Syrphidae > Microdon > Microdon myrmicae. The sequence continues at coordinate 83,024,793 of OZ007502.1, read as the reverse complement.
GAGGCTCCAAAAGGTGATACTGAGAAGGCCAACATTATGAAAAGAAGGAGACCACGCCCGGACGCTATAATAATATCCAAAACCGGGGAAAAAATATATGGAGATATACTGAAGTTAATGAAGACCAAGCTCGAGCAGAGTGAACTCGGAAATAGCGTAAATAAAGTTCGAAAGACAGCAAAGGGGGAATTGCTGCTAAAACTGAAACGCCGTCCAGAGGCCACCACCGAGACACTGAAAGCAAAGGTACAACAAGTACTAAAGGAAGATGCTAATGTCAAAACAGTGTCACAGGAAATCACGGTTGAGTGTCGTGATTTAGACGAGGTGACCACTGTGGAGGAAATCCTGACAGCGATCGCCAGAGAGTTCCCTGCGCTGAACGCGATCCCAAAGGAAGCGGTGAAGAGCTTGAGAAAGAAACCAGATGGCACGCAAGCTGCCATGATCCGCTTACCAAGAGAAAAAGCTAGCATGTTGCTGGCTACAGGTTTCCTACGGGTTGGTTGGGTGAGATACAGACTTCGAGAATACATCGCACCCACACAATAGGGTCACATGTGGCGAAATCCTGCAAATCCGAAGAAGATCGTTCGTAAAATTGTTTGAAATGCGGAGAAAAAGGCCACAAAGCAATGGGTTGTAAAGCACAACCCAAATGCATGTTCTGCGAATCAGGATGCGAAGGCGGTAACCACAACTCAACGGGGAGTTACAAATGCCGAGCATTTAAAAACACGATGTCCAATCTTCTCAATAAAAATGGACAGGTTTAAGTGCATTCAAATATCCTTTCTCAAATGGTTAAGGAATATGGTGCCGACGTGGTACTCATCAATGAACAGTACAGGATGCCTGGCACTAGTACTATTACATGTGAGGAAGACAACAGCGGAACAGCGGCCATCTGGACAACTGGAAATTCACCCATGAAATGTAGAAGCGTCCAGCGGCTGGAATGAATTGCCTATGCTAAGGACTGAGGAATTCATTTCTACTGTTGTTATGCTCCGCCGAGGTGGGAAATAGAATATTTCAAATGCTTTTTAGACAGAATAACACAAGAAGCTAGAGATAAGAGCCCTCTTATAGTTGCTGAAGATTTCAACGCTTGGGCAGTAGAATGGGGAAGCACAAGGACCAACAGTAGAGGCCAGGCACTACTTGAAGCCTTCGCCGTCCTAGATGTGGTGTTGCTTAATGATGGTATCGATGACACCTTCATAAACGAGAGAGGCCACTCCCAAATCGACATCACAATTGCAGCTCCATGTTGGCAAGAAGTATGGAGTGGCGAGTTTTGGAGACCTACACCCACAGTGACCACCAAGCCGTGATGTACGAAATAATACCGCACAGGTATATATATATTGCTATTCATCACTAGCAAATTGGCGAAGAGAGCCCAAAAAAATGAGTGGAAAGAGAAGGACCTCGATGCGGAACTGGTCGATTATATTCTGGAAGACCAAATCGCACAGCTTGACGCAGAGGCCGATGCGAATAGGCAGGCTGGAAAAGTCATGAAGTGGCTAACTACCGCATGTGATGTTTCTATGCCACGATAAAGACAACCAGCAGGGGCTATCAAACCAGTCTATTGGTGGAACTCAGAAATCGCCCATGAGCAATTGGAGCGCAACAGGTTAAGACGCTTGCAACAAAGACCAAGAAACCGTAACACCTACCCACAGTTGCATGCGGACTTCGTCAACAAACGGAAAGAGTTAAGGAATGTGATCCGCAAAAGTAAATATGACGCGTTCTGCTCCCTAAGGGATGAATTAAATAACAACCCATGGGGCAGCGCCTACAGGATAGTCATGAAAAGACTACAGAACAACAGTAGTCAAATGCAAAAAAGTAAAACCGACATGGCAAGAATCATTGCTGTCCTCTTCCCACAGTGTGATGAGGTGTTGAGAGTGCGAGAGGAGTGGAGTATCACTGAAGAAGAGATACTTCCCGTGACCACCGAAGAAGTGCTCCTGACTGCAAGGGTTGTCAAAAAAAATCAATACCCCGGGACTGGGTGGTATCCCTAACGCTGTAGTGAAGAGTGTTTTAACAAAATAACCGGAAGTCTTCAGCAGTCTCGTCACAACCTGCCTTCAAACAGAACAATTTCCCAAACGATGGAAAAAACAGCGGCTTGTGCTTATTCCAAGAGGAGTCAAGAATCCAGAGACGCCGTCGTCTTATCGGCCGTTGTGCATGTTGGACACGACAGGAAAACTGCTTGAGCGAGTAATTGCCACTCGCCTGGAACAACTCACTGAGGGGACATCGGGGCTCTCTGAATCGCAGTATGGATTCCGGAAATGAAGATCAACCGGTAAGGCACTATCTGTGGTGTGCGACATCGCTCGCAATGCGATAGCTGGACCACGATGGCAAGAAGGTACCAAAAAATATTATGCGGTGGTGACACCAGATGTTAAAAATGCATTTATCTCGGTGAATTGGAATCGGATTCTAGAAGCGTTGCGCGATCTACAAGTCTCACCCTAGTTGGTGCGTATACTAGCAAATTATCTATCGGATAGTAGACTGCTGTATGATACAGATGAAAACCACAGGAATATCAAATAACAGCGGGTGTACCTCAGGGATCTGTATTAGGTCCCCTGTTATGGAATATAATGTATGATGGTGTGCTCAGGGTCACTGTATCGGAGGGGGTTAGAATCATTGGGTACGCAGATGATTTGGCAATAGTGGCCGTAGCTAAACATCTAGATGACCTGGAGAATATTTGCTCCCAAGCAATCCAGAGCATTAAATGTTGGCTAGATATAGCCGGACTGAAACTAGCTGGACAAAAAACGGAGGCAGTTTTAATAAACAGCCGCAAGAAAGTTGAACACCTTGATTTAGAAATAGAAGGACAAATAATCAGATCCAGTCCTTATATTAAATATCTTGGTGTTATAATCGACAACAGGTTGAGCTTCAAGGAACACCTAAGGAAAACGAGTGAAAAAACGGCAAGAGTATGCAAAGTTTTGGCGAGACTGCTACCCAATGTTGGAGGACCCCGGCCCCACATAAGGAAACTCATAACCAGTGTCAACACCTCCATTATAATGTATACAGCTCACATATGGTGAGGAGCCGCACAGTATAAGTCGTACATGAGGGGAGTGAATTCCGCACATAGACTGGCGTCACTAAGAGTATGTTGTGCATTCCGAACGGTATCCGAAGATGCTATAAATATTCTGGCCGGGAGGACACCACCTGACAATGCAGCTAAAGAAAACGCTGCATTGCATAAGGTCTCTCAAGAGAATCGTGGGAGAATGCGGTCACAATTAGAGCTCTCAAACCTAAGAGAATGGCAACGAAGGTGGGATTCTTCCACCAAAGGAAGATGGACCCACACCATGATACCTGATATAGAAACATGGGTGAGGAGAAAACATGGCGAGATGGATTACCACCTGACTCAGCTAATATCAGGACATGGATGCTTTCGGCAATACTTGCACAAGTATAAGCATGTGAATCTCCCATACTGCTTGTATTGCGAAGGCAAAATAGAAAATGCGGAACACGTACTCAGAGTGCGTGAGATTCGAGACCGCACGAACGATTTTGGAGAGACATATGAGACGGACAGTTACTCCGGGAGGAGTAATAGAATACATGCTTAGTTCAAAACAGGTATGGTCCGTAACAAATCGTATTCTCTGTGAAATGATGCAGCAGTTGCGACGCGACGAGCGGAGTAACAGGTAAACTCCGTCCCGCCCCGCGATGGAATATCTAAAAGAAAGTTCCGCGGGGATCAACGGGAATATGAGCCTGGCGGGAGGTGGTTTTAGTTGGTAAAAACCCGGCATGTCTCTGGATGTCTTTGGATATCTTTTGAAGATTTCCACCTTCCTACCGAAACCAAGAAAAAAAAAAAAAAAACCTCATGTAAACGAAGGGAATAATTTCGTGACGTGAAATTGCAAGTTCCATTGTATAGAGTTTTGTGGTGATTTTTGTCAGATTATACAGGGTGTGCTATAAATAGTGTTCACCCTTTAGGGGGAGTTTCCTTACCTAATAACATAACATGACTTTAGTAAGAGTCACACCGTCTTCGAGTTATTTGGGTGACTTTTATCCTGGGATGTGTTCTTTTAATCTCATCCCGGGCACTTTTCATCCAAAGCGTGTAGCCGGTGAGGGGGCATTTTGGCTTGTTTGACATAACTATTTTATCTATTTAATCGCGGGCCAAACATTTTAAATTATTGAATGATGTAGGTGCAATTAGAAAATAAACTGAAATGCAAAACAATTAAGTTTTAGTATTTAGAAAAAAAATTATAAATTTATATAAAATTACTCACATTCGACGTTTATCAATCGCGATCCGAATCGACGCCTACTTAAACTCATGACTATTCATTAAATATTGTAAATTTCGATACGAGTTTTTGAGTATTTATGAGGATAGTTTGATAAGTCCTTGTATGACCACCAACATCGATGCGATGCACAATCGTCGTTGTATGGTCGACAACGTTGTAAATCGATGAAAAATAATTCGGTAAAATTTCTACAATAAATTTGTAATTTTATTTTGTTAATTAGTGAAAGCTGGATACTGTAAAGGGACAAAATGACATGGTGGAAAACTACGTACGTATTTTGTCGTTTTTCGTCGTCCTCAGCATCCGACGCCTCCTTCTTACGTTTTTTCGCTGTTTTGTTACTTGCTTTACCGCGTTTTCTACCAGAGACGTCACTTGCTGCGGATCCACAGTTAGCTTCCAATTGACGGATGGCTTCGTGATAATCCTGCCTACATTTGGCTGCCTTCACTTCCCACTCCGATTTATCATTCAGAGCCACATGTCATCGCCTTTCTTGGCCACCTCAGTGGCTTTTATCCTGGGATGTGTTCTTTTAATCACATCCCGGGCACTTGTCATCCAAAGAATGTAGGCGGTGAGGGGGGATTTTGGCTAGTTTGACATATCTATTTTATCTATTTAATCGAGGGCAAAACTTTATAAATTAGTGAATGATGTAGAAGCAATTAGAAAATAAACTGAAATGCAAACCAATTAAATTTTAGTATGTAGAAAAAAAATTATAAATTTATATAAAAGTACTCACATTCGACCTTTATCAATCGGGATCCGAATCGAAATTAAATATACGTAGAGAGGTTTCGGAGACGCCTACTTAAAGTCATGACTATTCATTAAATATTGTAAATTTCAATACGAGTTGTTGAGTATTTATGAGGGTAGTTTGATGGGTCAGCGATTTTTTGAATAAAAGATTTTTTTTTCGGTAAATAAGCATTTTATTTCTCAACATAGTCTCCCTTTAGATCGTCCATTTAGTCCAGCATTTTTCCCAATTTTTTTGTTCCTTCCACATTATAGGTTTCCTCAAGGCCCTCAAAATAGGCGTTAGTTTCTGTGATGACCTCTTCATTCGACCCAAAACGAGTAGCAGGGGGCTAAATCTGGAAATTATGTTGGATGGGGTAACAGTTCGTAGCCCAATTTATGGTTTTTGCATGATTATGCTTAATCAGAACATGAAATTGAGTACCTGGCTGACTTTCAAACCGACAACTTCTCTCTCAGTTTTGCTCGTGCTATTTTTCTTAATTACATCAACCGTTATATTCGCAATAATTATCATAAGCCATTATATTGTTATCTTGTTTTCTTTGCCTCATTACCGCAAACACATAACTTGATTAAGTGTGAAATCCGTTAAGTTATGCCGCCTGGGCCACGTGAGTTAAACAAAATTAAACGTAAACGGTTGCGTTACGACCCCGGTAATGGAGGTCAAACCCCTCCCGATAAACTTACAAAAATTAACACTAAAGTGCTAGATAAATTTAATATGTGTTCAACACTAACTTTTTCCACCCACTTCAAAGTCTAATGGAGGACTCACCAGAAATGGATTCTACCCACGTCGATCAATGTACAGAAGTAACTAAGGAAACAGTTCCGCCAATTGTGGTTTTAAAATCAACCAGTGCTAAAGTGGGAAATATTTTGAATAACATTAAAATAGACTACTACTTAATTAAAAACATATCATCATCATCATCGGCACTACAACCGGGAACTGGTGTTGGCCTTATTTAGCAAGTCCTGAGGCTTGTTAAATTTTCCATAATGGTTTGTTTTTTCCGGGCTCCCTGACGGGGAATCGAACCTCGGTCTCCCGCGTGACAGGCGGGTATACTAACCACTATACTATCGAGGACAAAACATATGTTCCCCAACAATGGACATATACAACAAAATTAGAACCGAACTCTTGCCGTTAAAATGTGAGTTTTTTACCCACTCGCGAAAGGAAAATCGACCGCTAAAGGTAGTGTTACCCGGTTTAGATCTAATTAGCAATGACATAATAAAAACTGAACTAGTTACACTCGCGATTATGTGCCTAGATGTTAAAACCATCACATTAAATTCGTCAACAAAAGCCCTGTACACACACCACTTGTACATCGCCTACATTCAACGCGGTACTATTAAATTAAATGAACTTAAACGTAACTACTCTACTTTATTTAAAACCATCGTTCGATGGGACTTCGGAAACATCATCCAGATAAGGTCACACAATGTCATAATTGCCAGCTTTACGGCCACGGCTCGATGCATTGTCACATAAATAGCTTCTGTGCAATATGTGGTGGAAACCACAAAACATCCGATTGCAAAATGAATGAGGTCATCAAGTGTGCAAATTGCAGTGGGCCACATAAATCCAGCGATCCTGAATGGATTAGCCGAAAGCAGTACCTAGACATTCGCCGCAAGTTATCCCCACGTGGACGTGGTACTGGAAGTAAAACGTTCCTTCAGCCTCCGAGTGATAAACAGCAGCCACTGCCAGACCGATTCTCCCTTGATAATTTTCCTCCACTGCTACGATCTGTGCGTCAACCTTCATCCATCTGGGCTTCTGGCCTCCATCAAACCCAGCAACCTTCCAACAGTGATACGACACACACTAAGGAAAATCCAACTGAAACTCTAAATAATCATAACTTGTTCTCTTTTAGCGAGATAAACTCTCTTCTTAATGAAGTTGTAACCAAGCCTAGTGCTTGTCACACCAAATCTGACCAATTTAACGTCATTACCTAATTAGCTATTAAGTATCTAAATTCGGAAAAATCATGTTAAGAAACTCTCTTTACATTATAACTTGGAATGCGAGAAGCATCAAAAACAAACAGCATGCATTTTTTAACTTCTTAATAAATTTTAATATTGATATTGCACTTGATTCAGAAACCTGACCCAAACAAGACATTTCTTCCTCTCATCTAAATTACGTGTGTTATCGCCTAAACAGGGTACATGATAGTGGTGGAGGTGCCCCCATTGTTGTGAAAAAATGTATAGAACATACCTTGGGTCCTTCATTGCACCTTGAATTAATTGAAGAAATTAGTATTGATGTAACATTAAGTGATAACTCCAAGGTAAGTCATTTTTCGGTCTATTTCCCTGGAGGAAATGGAAACATTGAGAAATGTACTTACTTTAAGCGGGATCTACAAAAATTGTATAGACAACACTCGAAACAAGGTAATTATTGGTGGTGATCTAAACTGTAGACATCAGTGGTGGAATTGTCTTAGGGCAAATTGCTGGGGTAACATTTTACTAGATGTTACTGAATCCAGCCCAAGCCTTTCCATACTTTATCCACTTCTCCCCACCTATATCCCATCGACTGCTAACAATAAACCCTCAACTCCCGAACTCCCGATCTATATATCACTAATATTCCAAAATACTGCTGAGTACCATTAACTCTAAATGCGTTAAGTTCAGACCACCCTCCGGTCAACGTCACAGTGAATCATACAGTATCTGTAAATCGTTCCAGTTTATACCACAACTATTCCACCGCCAACTGGAATTGTTATAAATCATATATAAACACGAACTTGGTTCTAGGTGATACCAGCCTAAATTCTATAACCTGCAGCGAGCACATTGATATCCTATGTAACAATTTTGTTTCTGTTATCAATAGAGCGGCCGATCTTGCGATACCTAAATGTTTCACAGCTCCAGTTGATAAGGCACCCCTTCCTGAAACTATCTTACACCTGATTAGTCTATGAAACTGTGAAAGAAGAAAATGGCTTCGCTATAGAATCGATTGCTTTCTAGTTAATGTTAAAGTCCTAAATGATACCATTAAAAACGAAATCTCAGCATATAGGAACAAGTGTTGGAATAAACACCTTTCCTCTCTTGACAAAGCGAACACATCGTTCTGGAAAATACAAAAAATTATAAAAAAGACAGGGTCAAGTATTCCTCCGTTTAAAGTTCACGACAAGTTGTTTATTTCTTCAGGGGAGAAATCGAACCTACTTGCTAACACGTTTAGTTAGAACCACTCCATATCTATGTATCTAAGCGACGCATATATTGAGGCTGAAGTTGCTAACACTATCCATGTACTTTCTCAATCACCAGCTGAAAGTACTTACGCAACTAATATTAGCAAAGTTAAAGAATTGATAAAAAAATCGAAATCAAAAACGGTCTTGATAATATTAACAACGAATTAAATAAAACACTTCCACCTGCTGCAAGTAACTATTTAACGTTCATTTTCAACGCATCACGTAGGTCGAGAGTATGTTTAAGAGCCGAGCCCCAAACATGAGAGCGATATTCGAGTGCGGGTCTAATTTGGGATTTATTCAGAAGAAGTTGGGCCGGAGTAAAATATTTCTTGGCTCTAAAACGTAGCCCAGTTTTCCTGAGGCTGATCTGGCGATGCTCAATATGTGTTTATGCCACAATATATTCCAACAGGGCTCCTCGATAGTATAGTGGTTAGTATACCCGCCTGTCACGTGGGAGTCCGGGGTTCGATTCTCCGTCGGGGAGCCTCTGGCGCAAGACTAATGACCTTGCCCGGAAAATTTAACAAGCCTTGCTAAATAAGGCCAAGACCGGTTCCCGGTTGTAATGCCGATGATGATGATGATGATGACCTACGTTGTATACGAAATTATCGAAATATTGCCCCATCTATGCCAAAAGAATTATAGAAAATTGAGTTCAACAGATTTGTGGGGGGGCGTTGTCGGTGCACCGGCATGGATGCTGGGTTCTACAACGACCCCACAAACTGTTCACTGTCACTCACCGATTGTTCCGCCGCAGCAAACTGTTCACCAAAAAGGGGAATAATGAAACGCACTGTTTTGTCTATTGTAAAAGGTTCTTTTATTATATTTGCAACTGTGTTTATAAAAGTATGGAAGGCCTTCGTTCGAACTTAATTAATCTTATATGCGGTTCGCCGGTTTTTATCTGTTACATGTTATTTATAATTACATTAACACTCAGTACAAATTTTAACTGAATAAACGATTATGACAGGTAAGGTAAGCAACAAATTTTAACTTCACGTTACTAGCGTTCGCGCAACCGACTCACTCGATTGATACTTGACTTTTCGACTACACACCGTACCGGCGCCGGTACGATGGATGGCAGACGACCCGACAGCCTTGATGGTTGAACTACGACTCCCGACTCGCACTCAGGGATGGAAAACACACGACTCTGGATGTACGCATCCCCATGTGCGCTACGGGGGGCGGAAGACGACACAACCGACGTGTCTGATGGTTGGTAAACGACTCACCGAGGGTTGAATTCCGACTTTGCAATCAACCCTCAGTTCGAGTTAAGATTGGTGGAAGCGAGAGAAAATTTCTCGCTATGGTAAGTAACCAGTAAGTGCATCTCGCGGCATGGATCCTGGTGGTGTGTGAGAGTGATCGTGTAGATCGCATTGTTTTACTCATGCACGAAGGACATGGGAAAGCGAAATTGAGACAAGAGAAAATGACAAAGGGAAAATCGACCAAGGGCATCGTGTGTAATGAGGGGCGCAGCTGAGTAAACGAGCTATAACTCATTAGGAAAGATTGTAAATGCTAAAACGGTTTTCGATGCTTACGATGGAAATTTGTTTATGGCATCTCTGCCAGTTGGGAGACTCGAATTCTTTTGTTTGCATGTTGTGTATGCAGAAGAATTCGATTTTCGGCGGCAAAGCGCGAGAATGTTGATTGTTTGTCAGTTAGACGAACAGATCATGGGATAGGTATATTGCAGCTGAATAAACAAGCTGCACGACGTTGCTTTGTCGTTGGATAAAAAAGGTCGCCGAGCAATGTGCGTGTGCGGAAAATTGCTGTGCACGTGTAGAACAGCAATTGCAGGTTCTTAATGGTTTGCCTGTAAAGAATTCTTTTCAGAAATTTAGAATAATGCATTGGATGCATGAATGCTAGCGAATTATTTTACAGGGACTTGGGATCTAACCTTAATGAAGGAAATGTCGTTGGCGAAGGGGATTTTTTCAGGTAACCGCAAATTTGCCAAGGAAGTTTGGGGTTGAAATTGTGGGTGGTTCTTGCCTAAAGTTTAAGAACCCCCACAGCCCCCCCCCCCCCCCCCGTCCGCCAGTGTCGTGGTCACGTTATAAGTAGGGGGCGTAGGTGGTTGGTGAGGTGCTAGAAGGAGGGCTGAACACCTGGAGGACAAAGTGGCCCCGTCTGCTTCGGGAGGCGCGGTGGTTAGGTTAGTGGAACTGTCGCGTTGACAAGTTCCTGGGTCATGGCTGGCCTGGGTCGATAATAGGAGTGGACTCGGTTGTTACCGCGTTGATGCCGGCAGGGGCAAGGGGGTGCGGTGTGGTCCACTGGCCTGTTGTGGTTCGCATGGACTAACAGGTGTATTGCCCGGGTAGGCCGGGGTCTATCGGTAGTTCGGTCGCATCCGCAGTGACGAAGTGGCGTGTGTGGGGTGGGGGCGGGGGGGGGGGGAGATTCAAACTAAGGATAAATTCTCATCCGCTGTAATGGAGTGCCGTGTGCGGGATGGAGAAAACCCGAATCCAGAGCCGGCGTTTTTCGTCCATACGTTGGTATGGAGAATTGTTTGCCGCTGGAACTTGAGAAGGGCAGGGCACGCAGTTCCACGGATTGCCGATCGAGGGAGGACCGGTATATCGGCACCGGGGTCGACGACGGAACTCGATATACGATCTCTGCGCCCTTGGTCGTTCGGCCGGGCTTGGATGGCGGTAGGCAACCTAGTGAAAGGGTACCTGCGGGTCGCGCTTGGGTGGCTGTAGGCGACTTAGATGACGGGGGCTCCTGGTGAGTGGTTGGTTGTGTCCAACCGCGGGGCGTCCTACCGTTTATGGCGCACGCTCCGTAGGGGGCGGTTGATGCACCCGACGTGTGTTTGGCGACGTAGTGGGTCGTGTTTGCCTCTTGGTTGCCACTTGAATTGGGCCGTGGTGGGGCTAATGATTGGGATACCTGCATGAGGTGTTCTGGGGTGGGGACTCAGGCCGGTGGTATCGGTTTGATTGGCCGACCGGTGTTGCTGAGACGCTTAGGAGACACCAAGAGTCCCAAAGAGGGTGGTCCTTACGTTAGGGTAAAGGGGCAGAACCGGGCTTCCTAGCGGTTGCTTGCTACGCGTAGTAGCTGTGATTTAGCGAGGAGCTAGCTTGCGGGAATTGTATAGAGTAAGGTCGAGAGGCGGCGAGCGGGATCACGGGGAGTCGTGTAGTGGTCATTGTGTGTCAATATTCGGAAAAGAGTCGGAACTAAAGGGTGTGAAATTGGGTCGTGGTGGCTTGGGGGCATCAAGGGCCCTAGAGGGGAAGGGCCTTAAGTCTGAGGGGGGGGAGAGCCGAGCGTCTTACTGATTGCTTGCTACGCGTAGTAATTGTGGTTCAGGTAGAAGGCGGGATTTAGGGAATTAAGTCAAGTCGAGGAAAGGCGAGCGGGGTCGCGTGGGGTCGACGGGGTTGACTGGGGGTCGAAAAGAAATTGGAAGGAAGTTTGGGGTTGTAATTGTATGTGGTTCTTGCGTGAAGTTAAAGATCCCTCACTGATTCACCTATTTATGTGTATCGATGGAACATATTTGCACATTGTTTTATTACATAATTGGAATAAGAGTGTCGATTGATCGGACTTCAATCCGAAAAAAAAACAGCATGTCACTCATTTAGATTCTTTTAGGCTTTTTCGAAAGAACTTATCTTTCGCATCGCTCTTAAAGAAAAGAAAAGAAAAAATATGTATAAATTAATCACCTCCTAAGAAATTAGAAAACTCGTCGATACTCGGTTAACTTCACTGCATGTCTGTCCCAAGGATTGAATGGTTTCGGAAATCTTATTTGCGTCCTTAATGATTACGTTTTGGGGAAGTTTGCACACAATTTGTTGTAAAAGTCTCCCAGAAAAAATCAGGTTGTGTGAATTTTAAAATGCTAGTGGCTATCGTATCGCCCTAATTCCTGGAATACTGAAACTAAGCTTCCCATTCATATGCAATCGGTATGGCATCATCATCATCGGCACTACAACCGGGATTCGGCCATGGCCTTATTTAGCAAGTCTGTCCACCGGTATCCGGTCAATGTCCGAGGCTTGTTAAATTGTCCATAATAAAATTGTTTTTCCGGTCAAGGTTATTAGCCTTGCGCCAACCTTTCTCAGGATATCGCTGCATGCATTGGTTCAATGCTTGGGTGGTGCCAAAGTAGCTATCCCGGGGTGTCACGTGGAGACTGCATGTCAACTAGGATTGAACAGGGACAAGGATCATCCTGGCCGTCGCCGGGTTGAAAGCAGAGACTTTGCCCTGTATGTTCGCTCCCACCCCATCCGCAATCGGTATGTCATCATCATCATCGGCACTACAACCAGGAACCGGTCTTGGCCTTATTTAGCAAGTCCTGGGGCTTGTTAAATTTTCCATAATGGTTTATTTTTTCTGGGCAAGGTCATTAGTCTTGCGCCAGGGGCTCCCCGACTGGGAATCGAACCCCGGTCTTCCGGGTGACAGGTGGGTATACTAACCACTATACTATCGAGGAGCAATCGGTATGTAACAATGTAAAAATAACATTGTTTCGTCCATTTTAGGTTTCCCGAAGAATGGCCTTCCGCCACGCAGTCAATTACACGAAAGGTGGGTGCTCTCCGAGTTTTTGGGGGTTCAATAAATCGCCGTACTATGACATTATCCACACCTTCAAGTGTCACCATATCAAAATAAGACAATATACCACTCAAATAAATGATTTATTGAATCACTTGTCTTTTATTTTAGCACAACATATTATATTCTTAATTTAGGCCTCCAATGACGAGCTCATTATATGGCAACTTAAGAAAAGCCCGGTGCAAAGTTTTATAGAACGATTCTCTGAAGCCAGCTACAGCAATGGGATAAATCTCTTTTGCCACAAAATCCCTTTTGAAATACATCAAATATCTGATCAGAGAATTGTATACTAAATTATCGGGATAGTAGTTGGGAAGATCAATGTAAAAAAGGTCAAAAATCACGTTCAGCGTAAGAGATGTCACATTTAGGTAAAGAGATCCATTTATGGTTACAGAATTGGCTTCGAATACTATAGTTGTGTTAGCATTCTCTGCAAATTAGTATTAAGAAATAAGACTATACTGAAATAAATGAGATAGAATACACACTTCTGATGACTTGTCCGCAACCGGATCCATTAACTGGAAGACCAAATATATCACCGACAACTTCATAATTTGCAATAAAATATGAGTCAGGTATGAAAAAGATGATTGAATGCTGTCCTTCTGGATCGACGCCGAAACCCCTATATATAAATGATACATTTGCAAAGTATTCTAAAGGCTTAAAAAGATCATTTCACCAACTTGACACTGCTGACTTCCGCGGTCTTATAGTTGTACACGGTCATGTTTGTCCAGCTGATTTTTATATTTATGGGACTACAGCCAGATAGATCCCAGATCATCGAATCAATATGTATGGGATCAAATGAATGTATATCAAGTTCCGGAATACCTTTACAGATAACAAGTGTGAGCACAGATAAGGGAAATCATTCTATATTTTTACCTCCATATCGTGTTTGTATAATATTTTGAACGACATGAATTAAACACGTTTCATTACCAGCATTGCAGATCTCAAAAGAAGGTGCTAGAACGAATTGTTATAAAAATTCAGTAGAAATGTGGACATCAACATTTAAATTCAATTACACGTACCCGAAGTTTCCCAAATAGGAAAGTTAAACAACCCGATGAGTATGATATACAACGGTATGAGATCTTTCATGGTAGACGCACCTCTTACGACTTTAAACTGCTTAAGTTTCGGTAACTCCACAGCATTATATAGAGTTTCAGAATTTACTTATTTTGTTTTTTACTAATACATTCAACATTCAAATGTAGCCTCAAAGAATTCTATCATATTGTCTGACATCATTGAAGGCAATCGGATTAAAAACAAAATGTTTTGTAGAACAACATTTTTCGACTGTTTGTAAGAACAATAAAAAACACTTGATTGCCTAAAAATAGCTAATTAGTTATTGTATTGTAATGTGGCCCAATCTATAAATTTCTGCTAATAAATAGATGATAGAAAAGAAAAAGTAGAATCGACTGCAAAGTATACAATAATAAGTATATTACTATGCGGAAATGCAGTCGCAAATATATTTATGATTTTAAAAAAAGAATAGGACGAAGCCCCCCAGATAAGTCCAACTATCTAATGAATAAGATATACAACCGTGTGAGATCCTGCATGGTGGGTGCTCCTTTTAAAGCATTTCCCTGTTAAACTGTTAAGCTTTTGTAATTCTTTAACATTATATAGAATTTGAGAATTTATTTAAAGATTTTTTGACTAATACATTCAGCACGAATGTAGCCACAAAGACCTCCAGAATATTCTGGCTGATGTCATTTAAAGCAATCAAATTAAAAATTGCAAACAATACTTATCGCCTATTACAAACAGAACGGTAAGTAACACACGAGTGTTTTAGATAGCTAATGTATTATTGCATAGCTAATGTATTATATTGTTTTAGATAGCTAATATATTATTGTCGTGCAATATAACCCTATCTGCTAATTTCTGCTAATGAACAAATGATAGGAAAAAAGTAGTCATTAAATTATTTGCCTTTTGTTTTTTTTTTGTGAGACATTTCGCCGGTCGTCGGAAATATAAACCAAGACAGAAGCGATACACGTCCTGAGTTTTAGCGTAATTATTTAAAATGGATTTATAATAAACTCATTGTTGATTGTAAGATGAAGTTAAAACAAAAGCTATTATTGCACTTTTTTCTTGCAGACATTCTAAAAACATTCTTTTGGTGCTCATGAAAGTAGGATGAAATCAACTGGGATTTTACCAAATGATTGAAGCATAAAACCGGCTTGAAGATATAGAGAAAGAAAGCAGGAACTTCAAGGAAAAACGTAGAGTTTTGAAAACCCTACAATAGCATGCAAAAGGATAGTTTTCCAAACGGATGATTTTTTTTATTATTATTCTCTCAGGAGAGGCGAACCTATAGCGCCGAGTCGCCTATAGCGCCCCAAGATGCCACTAAACGGTTGCAGTTCTTCTTGAACAGTTGCAGGTTGTAACGCCCCGAAAACACTCGCGTGTTATGCTTTTCGAGTACTAGCCGAAAACTAGAGTCACGTCGCTTAGGGTACAGCGACCAAATCTTCCTTTAATAACAAAAAAAAAATTTTAGGTAACAAAACTCAGAGTCACTCTTTGCTTTTCATTCACTTTTATTGTTTCTTTTATTACATCAATTTACCTTTCCTTTTTTTTCTTTAATCTATTCACAATTTTCTTCAGTTAATAATTTGAAATTCCTTATGTTTCGGATTCACAATTATATGCTCGGGGAGAATCTAGTACATCGTCTAGCACTCTCCCTGACAAATATTCACCACACCTGCCGACAACTCGATGACAGTGCACAAACAACTGTCATTACATTGTTTACTGCTTTTGGTGCTGATTCAAGATATACTAACCGTGCTTGTTGAATTTTTTGGTGCATGAACGGCAATTTTTCTGCAACTGATATACGGCTTTTGGTGCTCAATTTTAACATTACCCTGTTATAAGAACTTTTAATTGATTTGTCACACGCCACCATGTGGCTTTTTAGTGTTCAATAAATGAAGTTGTCCCCATCGAGAACTCAGTCGAACTTTATCTATATTCTATATAGTTTAATGTTCCTACTTAAACACAAATCTCAAAAAATTCATCAATATATCCATTCAGCGCGGGAACTTCAACCAGGTTGCATCGAAGAACCTGGACCGGATTTCGACCACAAAGGTATTGCTGTTCCTTTGGATGTTAACACATTTGGTTTCAGGCAACGTTGGTTTCATCAACATCAACGTGCTCCATCGCTATTCCCCAACGACATTCCTCGTTCGGCGGAACATCATTAGCGACGATCTCGGCCGACGACATTCCTCGTGCGGCATCGAGATTCATCGCACACCCTATATTCATCTTTCTGTTACATCAACTAACTTTTATATATTCTTCTTTAATCTATTCACAATTTTCTTCAGTTAATAATTTGGGTTTCACTACACTTATCTTTCTGTTACATCAATTAACCTTTACATATTATTCTTTTATTTGTTCACAATTTTCTTCTGGGCTCTCTCGGCACTTTCGCTTCACTTCAGATTCACTACCAGCCTCCTCTCATCAACACCAGACTCAGTTAACTTTTTGTCCGATCTACCACCGACAACCTTTCCGATCGCTATCTCCAATCTTTCTCCCTACTATTTTTCTTTTGCCCCTGCATGTTACCTTGGGGTCAACACCTCCCGATGACGATAACGCTATTTCATTTCGCAACAACCTAATTTCCGATTTTCGATTTCAATTCGCTTTGTACTGCGGTGTCAGTCAATATTTCGTATCCGCAATTGCGAATAGACCCAATTAATTCTTTTCGTTTTGTGGCTCGTGCCAGAATATGCAGTTAATTGCTTTGCATTATCTGGTAATTGTTTCGGCCTATGCAATTAATTGCTTTTATGCGATTTGTCAATTGCTCTGAAATATGTACTTAATTGCATTATCGTTCTGGAAGTCATTCGAGTTTGGAATCGGGTGGCGTTTTTCTGCTTGAGTGTGTAAATGGCCTCATGTACATCATCTTTGCCTATGATGTTATAGCGTTTGAAATAATAGTGAAGAAGATCGTGTGATTCGAACTGACGCTATGACAGCTCGAATCACGAAAAAAATTTTACCTAAGCGTTACACACCAGGCTACTGACCGTGTTTAGAATTTGATTTCCAAACTCGAGTATATTCCACTGATGTGAATTATTTTTAATTTATCGCTTGGTATACGGTTCTGATGTATTTTTCTTATTCGATTTTTCGTTCGGTGTTCTTCACTATTTTTGACTGTGAATTGTGTCACCGACGAACCGACGAGAAGGGAATTCCACTGATTTCCCGCTCTATAACGGAATAAGTTCTGATACAGAGATGCTCGCACCGTATGGAGATGAAATGCTAATTGGTGTGATTGGTCGGATTGTGGGAATAATTGCGGGGAATAATACCACGAATTTCCGAAGAACAGTACTCGTGAAAATATGTGTAAAACAAACAGAGGTCAGCTACGCGGCTTCGATGTGATAGCGACCGTAGTCCCGACGTCAGCGCCGTGCCCCCAATCAGGCAGATCGTTCGCCTCCATCTGCTCTCAAGAAGGTTGAGCGTATGCATAGGAGCAGAGCTCCAAACATGAGGGCAATTATCGAACGCGGGTCTGTAGGGTAGAAGTATAGAGCACCGGGTACGGCGCTGATTCACTCCCATCCCCATCACACTTCACCAATTGTGATTGGTCCGCCGAACGCCAAAAGAATAACACTGTCCACCAACTTGTGCAAAACAGCATAACAAACCATCCACCAGAAGTAATTAAAACACACTGTATGCTGTACTATGGTAAATTGTTCTTTTTATTTAACTTTAGTGAGGAGGCAAAAATGTGCTGATTGAAATACATTTTATTTTAATTTGTTTCGACTGTTAATTAAGGTACACTTTCGTTTCTGCACCGACTTTGTGGCTGGTGATAACTGTTTTGTTATTTCAACTTTGAATATTCATGGCACTAGGCAATTTATTTATATCGGGTTTACCAATAGGGACTTGACAAGTTCTTTTAAAAATGAAACTCAAACCATTTGAGATATTTCAAAAACTTTATTATAGGCTTGAAGTACAATCAAAACATTTATGAATGGAACTCGACTTCGTGCATATCACCACCGCGGGCACGTTTGCAGCGGTCGATTCGTTGGATCCAATTTTCGATGACTCGGCCACACATTTCGGCCGTAACGGCCGCTATTTCGCGTTCAATGTTGGCTCTGAGCTCTTCCAACGTCGTCGGCTTGTTGGCATAGACTAATGACTAGACGTAGCCCCAAAGAAAATAGTCTAGAGGCGTTAAATCGCACGAACGAGGCGGCTAACCGACTGGCCCATTTCTTGAGATAACACGCTCATCAAACTTACTCTTCAATGAATCGATTGTATCGTGTGCTGTGTGGCTTGTGGCACCGTCCTGTTGAAACCACATGTCGCCCAAGTTCATATCTTCCAATTCGGGCCAAAAATAATCGGTAATCATGGCGCGATAACGATGGTCATTCACAATAACGTTACGATCGTTATCGTCGACGAAAAAATATGGCCCAATGACGCCGCCGGCATGCAAGTCGCACAAAACAGTTATTTTTTGTGGATGAAGTGGTGATTCATGAAGCACATGTGGATTTTCACCCGAACAATAACGGATGTTTTGATTATTGACGAACCCATTGAGCCAAAAATGAGCTTCGTCGCTGAAGATGATTTTGCGATGAAATTCATCATCTTGGCGCGTCTTTTCCAGAGCCCAATCGGAGAACGTACGTCGCTTCAAATGGTCCATCGGCTTCAATTCTCGAGCCAGCTTGATCTTGTATGGGTCTAAACCAAGATCCTAACCAAAATTCGCCATAAAGTGGTCTGGGTGATGCCCAATTCTTGAGAACGCCGTGGAATTGACTGATTTGGATCGTTTGCCACGGGCGCCTGAACGAAAGCGATATTTTCGACACTTCGACCAACGCGTTGTCTCACTGGCACGTCAACATCACATAACGAACATGTAGACTCAATTTTTTGCACCAAACTTGTTATTGCCTGTCTACTAGGGCGAGAATTACGA
The DNA here is from genome assembly GCA_963931805.1 of Microdon myrmicae. Taxonomy (NCBI): domain Eukaryota; kingdom Metazoa; phylum Arthropoda; class Insecta; order Diptera; family Syrphidae; genus Microdon; species Microdon myrmicae. The sequence goes on along the minus strand of OZ007502.1, from coordinate 83,005,621 downwards.
CCGAAAATTAGAGTTAACGCTCTTTGAGTCACCGACTCCAAATTTCGGTAGTAAATTTTTCTAATTTGCAGACGTTGTTCGTTCATATACTTACCTATGATAAAAATATTGAGTTTACTGAATAAATTGACAGTGACAGTTTGATGAGTAGTGAAAGAGTGCGTTCACAAATTAAATTCAAAGTTGTCAAGTCCCTATTGGAAAACCCTATAGTTCTGTTTTAAACACATTTAACAAAGGATCGATGTCACATTACAGATTAATAAGTAAGGGGGATCTAGCACACTCGACTCCGCGAAGGGACACGTCCCGCAGGGGTGCAGACTCCGGTGCACACCATACGGGGGATGATAAAAATACTCGATGCGCGCGCACTGAAGGATGGAAGACGACTCAATGATTCAACCCTCGTTTGGGGTGAGTTTGGTGGTGTGGTGAAAAGGAAATGATATTTTCTTTTTGAGACCGACCAATAGGAGTGGATCTCCGGGACAAAAATCCTAACGAGGGTGTGTCTACTTACGCGCGGATTACTTTGTTTGCTTAGCCGAACTCACATCTCATGGATGCACATGATGCCCTTTCTTGTTTTCAGATTCGTTCCCATGGCCTTGTGTGTGAAAAAACCAATGTGATATTCACTCGCACATACACATACAGTACCAAGTCCTCCTTCCTTGTTTTCACCACGAGAGAAACAATTTCTCTCTCGAGGAAACTCACCGGTTGCGAAGTGGCTCTGCATCGAGCAGAGCAACGCAGAGTCCTATTACAACCACCGTTCGCGGCGGTCGGTTCGCCTCCCGCTCTCCGTAGCGCTGCGGACACGCGATATATACACGGAGTCTTGTTGTCGTGTTGAATACGTAGGCCAAAAAGTGTCACAGCCACCGAAGCTGATATTCCCATCGTGGTTCAGTTCATACCAATTAACTTTGACGTGTTGATAAGTGTGTAATGTAATTGTTCTTTCCCTCCCTCGCTGGGAATTTTCCCCCCGGACCAGTCTAATTGTAAAGTGAAATTTTCTAACGTGTGAAATATTTGAATTGAGATCCGTTGCGAAATAAAAAACATTAATTATAACAAACTAAGTCAGTGTGTTTAATTTTCCGCAGTTCCTGGGTGTATTTATTTCTTTCGTTGTGGATAATTTGTGGCGGAACTTTCGTTCAGTGGATGATGGAGGAAGGAAGTGAACCGAGTGCCCGTGTCCGGTACAAACTTCTTCCCAACAGGTATAATTTGGGATTTATACAAGAGAAAGCATCAAGGAATACAAAACCAAGTTGAAAAAAGTTTTTCATTGTAGGAAAAAATAATCTACGATATGATAATGGGTAAACAGTTTGTGGTGAACACTGGAGAAATAATCCCCAACAAGACTTTTCACATCAAAAAAGGTTTACAGTGAATTCTCCCATTCTATTTAACATTTACACTAGTGATCTAGTGGATTCTCCCAACCATGCCATTGCATACGCCGACAACATTGTGGTGTATAGATCTGGAGAAAAGATTCATGTAAGACTTCTGCAAGATGACTTCAATAGAATCCAACGGCTTTGCGACGACTGGAAATTAGAGATCATTTTTCCTCTTCAGATCTCCCCTGACCAGAGCATTGAGGGATACAAGACAGAATTGTAAAAAATGTTCCATCGTAGGAAGTAATAATTTTCCCCTACGAGTAAAAACTGTAGTTAGATACCTTTCTATCTGGCTAGATCAGTATCTTTACTTTGATAAGCATATAGTAGCTGCTCTTTTCGCAGCTAAAAATGCACATGCTATGAAAAAAAGTCTCTTCCGCAGTTGTCTTTTAGACTCCAAAGTCAAAATAATCTTATACGCGGCATTCATCCAACCAGTATTGGTGTTTAGACCAAATTGGATTGGGAGTTAGGCCAAACACTCTTTGTTTTTATCGAAGCAGTGAATGAAATCCCTCCACTTTTCATTTAACTTCAATAATCTTAGCGGGATCAGTTCTACTCTACCTCAAACCGGTTCCCCTCAAAGATTTGCCTCACCTATACAGTAAAAGGTGCAAGAATACGCTTACAATGCACATATATGGCTACGTTACAAAGTAGGTGAAATAGAGCCACTAATTTTATTCAAGCACTTTGACATCAGAAGATATTAATTATTTGGGTTTATCTAAGATGAGCAGTCATAGCCGAAAATGTATACTTCAAATTGCGTATGTTGCAATGGTTGACGCGAAACTCTCGAATCATTACAACGATTTCGTACAAAATTCCTATATCTTCGCCAATTGCGATCTATGCTGAGTCCGCAATGGATATAATTGGTGTGCCCTTGTAGTAATGGGAAAAATTCAGCCTACATATTATCTATCAACAGTTTTACTTTCACATCACAATCCTACTCATTGAAGGATCGTCAATCGAGGTTAGTAGTATGGAAAAGTGATCAATTTGAATTTGGTGAGGGCAGAACCCTCATTTATTTAGCTTAGTATAAGTGATATAAATAAACTTACGAACTAACTTAAAATCTAGTATATAAAGAAACTGAAACTAGTCGACGGGAGGGATAAGAGGCAGAACAGGAGTCAGTGTAGGTAAGTGTTGTCTGTGGAAGTCAGTGGGAGTGTGAGGTATAGGAGTATAGGAGGAGATAGTAGGGCGACGAGAGGAGGTGAAGTTGAAATAAGAGATAGGATCGATTTAGGTCGTGACGGGGGGCGAGGGGGCTTCTGGGGAAACGAAGTTTGACAGGTGAAGTGAAATTGGGGCGATAGTATGTGTCTTGGGTGGGGGGGGGGGGGGGGGGGGTGGAGAGACTTCTGGTGAAACAAACTTTGTCAACGAACGAGGTGAGATAGAATTGAGGGATTGGATGAATGTTGTGGGGTCTGGGGGTATCTAAGGAGTCGAAGTTCCGGGGGGGGGGGGGGGGGGGGTTGATGTCAAATGCCCTCCGTAGCACTCGCAAAATGTCTTCATTAGAGCCGTAAGAGGTGTGATAGTCGTGCAAATAGAAGAGATGAGAGTTATGCAAGTTGCAGGGGTTTGTGTGAAATGTAATAAAGGATAGCGGGCTTGGGCAATTGATTAAACCTGAGAGAAGAAGGTGTATGAAGAGGATGTTGACATGAATTCTGCTGTTATCAAGTGTGCTAAGATTCCAAAAATTGAAATGATGCGTAACACATAAGTCTACTGGCCACGTGTACGAATTCGATTTCTAAACTCAAGTACACTCAACTGATGTGGAATTGTTATGTTATCGCTATGGTATGCGGCTCTGATGCCTTTTCTTTTTCGATTTTCGTTCGGTATTCTTCACTATTTGCTTGTGTATTGTGTGTGTATCTGTTAGAAACGCCGCAAGCTCCTTGCCACATAAGATACCTAGGTCATGAATCGATTGAACCGATGTTATCGTTTGGTTAAGTAAAAGATAGGAACGCGGGGGGGGGGGGGGGGTTTCGCGAGAAGGTGATTGTGCGACATTTGAGGATGATATTCAGTTCGAAGTGATTGTTCTGACACCAAATCGAAAAGCTGTCGAGATCAGTTTGAAAGGGTGAAGAGTCTAGGCGAGACCGGATTGTTTTGTGAAGGTATCATCCGCGTAGAGGCCGGTAGAAGAGTGCTTGATATTGGAGTCTATATCGTTAATGTTTAACCTCAATAGTCATCCCCATTTTCAAAAAAGGCGACAGATCTGACTGCGAAATTTACAGAGGAATATCATTGCTCCCAATCACATAAAAAATATTAATTAATTATTATATTAAATGTCATACTGGCAAGGATCACACCGTACGCAGAAGAAATATTGGGAGACTACCAATGCGGATTCCGTCGGAACCGGTCAACAAGCGACCGGGTGTTCACAATAAGGCAACTGCTGGAAAAGAAGTGGGAATACCGAAAGACGGTTCACCAACTGTTCGTTGACTTTAAAAAAGCCTACGACTCAGTCGCAAGGCAAAGACTCTACCATATTGTGGTTGGGCTGGGGATCCCGAAAAAATATGCCGCCATCATTCAAATCTGCATGAACGAAAACAAAGGTCGAGTTAGAATAGAAAACCACCTCTCAGAACCATTTGAAATCCGGGGCGGACTAAAACAAGCGGGTGGCCTCTCACCATGCCTCTTTAACCTTGTCCTCGAGTATGTTATCAGAAAGGTACAAGACGACAACATGGCCGGATCATCCCTGAACAGGGTCACACAAGTGCTCGCGTATGCAGATGACATCGCTGTTCTGGGCGATAATCTCGAAACTATAAGTAAAAACTGTGAAATCATCATGCAAACAGCAGAAGAGGTGGGCCTAGAAATAAACGAAGACAAAACGAACAACGAGACCAGGTGGACCTCAGAGAACACAAATAAACGTCAGGGGCAAGATATTTGAAAATGTCAAAGAATTTAAATATCTGGGAACAATACTGACGACCAGAAACGAAACGTCAACGGAAATTAACAAAAGACTACATTCCGGCAACGTTAGTTGGTATGCAGTCAGTAAACTATTAAAATCCAAACTGCTATCACGTAATATAAAGTTCCGTGTCTATAGAACCATAATCATGCCGATTGCTCTATACGGATGCAAAACATGGGCTCTCACAAAACGGGAAGAGAACAAATTCCGCGTATTCGAGAATAAAGTTTTAAGGGGTATCTTTGGCGGTAAATATGACGAGGAGTCAGGACAATGGAGGAAACTCCACAACCACGAATTGGAAGAGCTATACCGCAAACCTACAATAGTGAGAGTGATCAAGTCGCGAAGATTAAGATGGGCCGGACACGTAGCGCGAATGGGCGATGATAGGACCGTGCACAGAATTCTTGACGGTAAACTAACGGGGAAGAGACCGACAGGACGGCCGCGACGGAGATGGGAGGACAATGTTAGATTGGACCTCGAGGGCATCGGATCGGATGGTCGAACGTGGAAGGAGAGCGCACAGGACAGGGAATAATGGCGGAGCCGAGTCGGTGAGGTCATGAACTTCCGGGTTCCTACAGGCCAGTAAATAATAATAATAATAATAATCGTCAATGTTTAGAATAAATAGAAGGGGACCAAGATGACTGACCTGCGGAAATCCCGAAGTGGGGAAAAATATTGGAAAGGGTGGATGATTCTCACTTGGCCGGTTTAATTATTAAGATATGATGAAATCCACTTAATCAGTAGAGTTTCCAAGCCGACGGAAGATAGCTTAAAGAGAATGAGATTGTGGGAGATTTTGTCAAGGGCCTTGCTTAAATCGGTAGTCGTTATTTCGAATTCGCTGCCGTTCTCGGGGAGAAGAGGGTTGTGAGATGGGAATTCCACTAGGTTGGTGGTGGTATACCTGCCAGTAAGGAAACCGTGCTGGTTAGGAGAGATGATGAATTTGCAGCGGAAACATAATGCATCACATAGAATGCCCTTCGAACAGTTTTGAAATTTGGGAAAGTTTAGCAATCGTAGTTACTAATATCGTTTTGGGTCCTTTTTTATGTATGGGGACGATATAAAGGGATTTTAAAATATTTGGGGATTCGCTTTGCGCAAGAGATACATTAAAGATCATTGAGAACCGGAGAGAAAGAGAGGAGCATCATTTTTTTAAAGGACAGTAGGGAGTCTGCTGGGTCGAAGCTGAACTTGTCTTTCAGATGTTTTAATTTTTCTTCAATTAGGTGTTATTGAATGTGTTGAGGGTTGAAAGGGTCGAGGGAGTGTGGGGAGGAAGTATTGTGCCTGGCACGGACACTCCGTTCACTTCCTCCTCCATCATAATTACACTGTCACCCATCGAATACCGCTACAAAACGTTCACCAGACAAGTAGGAATGACGGTGGGTCTACCACACGGAGCAGACACAGTACAGGAATGTAAAACAAGCGAAACTCCACAACAGTAAAAGGAAACACACTGTCCACCAGAAGTAAATACGTAAAACACACTTTTTGTTTATTCTCGAGAGGTTCTTTTTATTTAAAACAAGTCGGGCTACACTTAATTAGATTACAGTTTACAGATAAAATTACACAGACGACGAACGGATGCACAAAAAAGGAAATATATGACAGTGTACACTACTGGTATAACAAAATCACTTTTTAATTAATAGCCCGATCACTCGACTCCGAATATCTACGTCCCCGTGCGCGAAATGGGGAACGGGAGAGACACGACCTCGGTGGTCGGCGGATGGAAATCGACTCCCCGAGCATAGAACTCTGACCTGAATTCCATCCCAGGTTAGGGTTAAGAAAAAGTAAGAGAGAGAAAAACTTTTCTCTTAAGGGTGTGGCCACCACAGAAATGCACTCTTTCGAACAATGAAATAGGCAGGCGGCAAAGACAAAGGAGATTCATGATTTATGTCTATGCTGTGCAACGTCGCTATGATAGACGTTAGGAAAAAAGGGGTGCTAATGGGATGCAATACTTTATACAATGGAAATTGTATATCGTATCTTGGGTCGGTCCTCAATAGTATACTGGTTAGTATACCCGCCTGTCACGCGGGAGACCGGGGTTCGATTCCCCCTCGGGGAGCCTCTGGCGCAAGACTAATGACCTTGCCCGGAAAAAACAAATCATTATGGAAAATTTAACAAGCCTCAGGACTTGCTAAATAAGGCCAAGACCGGTTCCAGGTTGTAGTGCCGATGATGATGATGTTGATCTTGGGTCGGTGGCAGAAACGATTCCCTTGCACGCCTTTGTATGTGTTGGGTAATTCGTTTTGTGGCGACGAACAAAAATTGAAGATTGTTTGTCAATAGGGAAATGCTGGGAATACGATTATAGTTTGCCGTATCGCCAGATGCCTGCCAAAGGACAGCGTTCCTTTGTTTGCACTTAGTGCATTGCGAAGGCGTTAGTCTCAACGTGAATGGTGCTAATTACATGCATCTGCGTTGGAATATTTATCGCTGGCTAAAGGGGTCGCCAGCCGATGTGTGTGTAAATAGTTTTTTGTACACATATAGATGCTGGGATTACCCAACTCATGGTAAGATTCTCTGATATGCGGTCGTATGATATACGAACCGATGAGTTTCATTACAGGGAATTCAAGATAAGATAAGAAAGAACTCTTATAGGGGAATTTAAATGCGAAGTTATGCATGCAGGTAAGAATTCTTTTGCAGAAGCTTGAAAATAAATAAATTCGGTAAGCTTAATGCGTGCAGCATTTACAGGTGCTATTGCTGTTGCATTAGCGGAAACTGATGTAGATTGGGTTGTAATAATGTGGGTTCTGCCTGATAAGGTAAAGAAAGGAATCTTACGGGAAATTATATGCGAAGAGAATGCATAAAAGGTAAGTTCTCTTTGACAGGGACTTTAAGATCATAGATTTGATCTATATGATGCGTGAAGCATTTTCAGGTACTAATGCGATTTCATTAGTGAAGTTAGGAAATTGGATGGAAGTTATGGGGGTTTTAGGTAAGTGAACCGTGGGGATTGGCGGTACCGCCACAGGAGAATTCTGGCTGGCTTGTGAAGTAAAAAGAGTTAGCCTCAAAAGAGTTCTGCCTGAAGGATTGTTTAAAGAAAGAAGCGAAAAGATTGGCGATGGTTTGGGTGTCGGTTGAAGTAGTCGAGTCATAGGAAAAAAATAAGCATCAGATTTGCGTTTGTAATTGATAAAGTGGAAAAAATATTTGAGATTGAAAAAAATAAAACATGCATTTTTGTTACACTGCACTAAAGCTGCATGTAAATTTTTCACTGCACAATATCAAATGAATGTAGATGAGTATCCATTTGTTTATTTTTGATTTCACTTAAAACGTGTCTCAGGAACGAATAAGTGAATCCGTATGTTCTTACGATACACACGATAGATGGCACTTTTAGCCATAATAATTCTCTTAGCTCGTATCAGAAGGAAATAACATAAAGTGTGTATTTATAGGTGCAGAAATAGGTATCGCCCACCTGATGTCAATTAAAGTCATTATCATATCAAGGTAAAATGTGTTTCAGGCGTAGCTAAACCTTCCTCTTTATGTTACCCTACCTTGTCGGTTACCGTTGAATTCAAGCACCCATTTTTTGCTTTTTTTGTTTAACACTTTTCTATTTGTTTTGTAGTTTTATCTAACTTAATTGCCTCAGCAGATAAGCAAAATAAACCCTCAAATGATACCTAAACTAAATCACACACTTCTACAAATATCCTGTCCTTTTCGTATGTTTTCGAATAACATTGATCAATTCTGGCGCCGTTTCATTCACGCGTTTAGTCAAGTTGTAGTAAATCATCCCAGTTGTATCCCTTTGCATAATTAATGGCAGTACCAACACTATCCTTGTCGAGCTTTCAGTTAATAAGAACTTTAATGGATTTTGATGAAATCATCGGTTGTTCCTGAAAGGCAACAAGTTTCAACGCCAGCAACCACGTTCTTGGGGTCACTAACAATATGGTTCCTCATTCCAAGGTGGTGTGGTGGTATTTCATTTAAAAAATGCTGCAGAACAAGTATACCAGGCACCAGTAATGTACGCGAAGTGCACTTGGTGCAGAACGCAACTCGACCACTTTTCACCTGATCACATGGCCAACTTGCAAGCCGGGTTTTATGGTCTCTCATTCAAATGACATTAATCATCGATAGAGCGGCTTGTGTCCTTTGTTTAAAATACGATCATGCCGGGAGCATGTTTATAGTTAGCATCGAGTACACACGCTTAGTAAGGAGCTCTTTATACAAGCCTTTCTCTACGGGGTGACAATTGAAACATGGACGTTCGACTAACACAGTTCTTTTGTCTTTCGCAGGTTATAACCAGATATATCTGCCTCAATTAAGTTGCGAAATGAATTAAATTATGAGAAATATGAGAACGCTTTTTGAAGTTGAAAAGCGCAATGGTTGGAACTTGTGTACTTAGACCATTGATGAAAAATTTTACAAAATTATCAGTAAAACGGAGGAAGAGTTTCAATAACATAATTTCCAAAACGGAAATCATCTTTTAGATTTTTGTATGAATGGATATATTGTTAAAAGTTTTCAGACATTGTTGCAATATCTCCGTGTTCAAAACACTTGTTGCCTCCAAGGTGAGCATTAAAATTAAAAGTACCGCAGTTCTTATGCTGCTTGTTTATGTCAATGCATCTTTTATATGCATCTTTTATACTTTTTATTATGTCCATTTGAATTTTTTCAGTCGATGAGTCTACCATTAAGATTTAATAAATAATTCGCGTTCCGCACGTAAAATCTTGTACGAGGGTTGCCTTTTATATTTCGGGATTAGAGAACAAAAACAAATATTGATCATAGAAAATCACTTTATTGTTTTTCAAAATATTCCCCCATGAAGATCTATACACTTTTGCATGCGTTTGAACCAATTGTCGAAGAACTTTTGCCACTCTGATTGAGGTATCTCCAACACATGCATTCTGAATGCAGCAACCGCTTCTTCGGGTGTCGAAAAACGTTGACCTCTCAGTTTGTTTTTTACGTACGGGAATAAAAAGAAGTCATTCGGTGCGAAGTCAGGACTATACGGCGGATGACCCATCAAATCGATGTTTTGGGTGCTCAAAAATGCAGTTGTCGCAACCAATGTGTGAGAGCTCGCATTGTCGTGGTGAAGAGTGATCCGTCTTCGGCGGTTGGTTTTCCTGATTTCTTGGAAGATAACTGGCAAACAAATGGTTGTGTACCACTCAGAATTGACTGTTCTGCGTTGTTCTAGTGGTACGGTTGCGACATGTCCAGTTTTTCCGAAAAAACAGGCGACCATTTGCTTGGTAGTGCTTCGTGCGCGAACAACTTTTGTTGGATTTGGCTCATCTTGAAACACCCAGACAGTCGACTGCTGTTTACTTTCGGGCTCATACGCGTAAAGCCACGATTCATCACCTGTCACGATGTCATAGACGTGTTTCGAAGCACCGCGACCGTATTTTTCGAGCATTTCTTTCGACCAATTGACACGAGCCTTTTTTTGGGCGATTGACAAATTGTGTGGGATCCAACGCGAACAATTTTTTTTAAAGGCCAAATGTTTATGCAATATTGAATGTATGCTGGTCCCACTAACGCCTAAGGTTGTCTCAATCTCACGATAGGTCACATGACGATCTTCCAATATCAGTTCGCGCTAAGCATCAATGGTTTTCGGAACAACAACTGATTTTGGACGACCTTCACGAAATTCATCTTGGAGTGAACTACGACCACGATTGAATTCACCATACCATCGATAAACACTGGTCCTTGATGGAGCTTCATCGCCAAAAATTGAATTAAGTTCATCCATGCACTGTTGCTGAGTTAATCCACGCCGAAAGTTGTAAAAAATAATCGCACGAAAATATTGACGATTTAATTCCATTTTTGGGCCGAGATGAATCTTTTAAGTTACTGTAAACAACACAAATAGCGCTCGTATGTCAAAACGTCAAAAATGTCCAACTTTACGACAGAGCTGTCAATTGCCGGATTGCAACACTAGGGTTGCCAAATCCCGAGACATAAGAGGCAACCCTCGTATATAAAGGCTGGTTTACATAAAACGATATTGACATTATAAGTAAAACACCAAGTGTTGTAGATTAATTTAATTGTGAACTTGCAGTACAAAGCCAGGGGCATATTAATGAAGAGTATACCAAGTACGTGGTGAGTACATCTATGAGAAGAAAAACATTTCTCCCCCAAATAAGCTGAAGCAGCGATCGACCGTAGACAAGCGGATTGATTATGGGCCGGAAGCCGCACACACAGTTGAAGAGTGTCTGTGGTACAATAGGGCAATATCTTACAGTGATCAAAGAGGAGTTAGGAAACAACGCAACGAATTGCAACTACAGACCCGTCAGCCGAAATGAACCTAGTAAATAACACTACAAAACAATGGCAATAAATTTAGCTTTTCTTAGGTTAGGGTAGTGTTAGGTAAGTTTTTTTAAATGCTTAAGTTAGTTCAGAAAGTTTAATTAGGTGTAAAATAAAAAAATCACAACGTTTTTTGATTCTAAATTTTCTCTGTTTTGGTAAATTATTAATGCAAAATTATTTAAAAATTACAATGAATATAAAAGACACAACACCGAAAGGGAACAATACATGATAACACTCACCACAAGATTAGCTTAGAGTGTCCACAGGGCACCAGTAAGTTAGAATATAATTCAAAAAGGCTAGAATTCAAGTATTTTGTGCCCAGCAAGTAAGATAAATATAAGAATAAGAATACAAAAATTACGTAAAATGTAAAATAGAACAAGCTGAAGCAACATAAATTCATATAGTGCGTTCACTACGTTTCCAACATATACGCACGAACAGGTAACCGTTGTGGAGAATTCAGCATAAAAGAGAATCGAAAAAACAAATCATTAAGCTATTACCAGAATATTAAATGAAGCATATCACAACTTAATTTTTAATTTGATCTGATACCTTAGCGCTATGGTTCTAAAATTTTCTGATCCTTGAAAAAAAAAAAAAAAAAACCTGACCTTTTCCAGGAAGCCCCACCTACTCCTATCTTGTCCACCCATGAAATATGTAACTTTATAATAATGTTTGAAAAATGTACTAGCAAGTATGGGTAAACGATTAAAGCTAAGCTTATTATAAGTTATCTGTATTACTTATTGTAACAAATCATTTATGGTCAATAAATACAGAAATGTAAAAAAAAAAAAAATCTGATCCTTGTAGCGTGCTTCCGAATCACGTTCTCAAGTATAATTGCTAAAAGCTAAATATCCTTCGGCTATTGCTGCCTTGCAGCAATGTGTGACATTGTTGTAGTTTGTTCAGGGAGCGTGTCTCCTAGTTCTTAAAAGAGGAAGGGATCTTGTAGCGTTCTACGAACGCACAATTCCACCCAGGTAAGATTCCTAGCCTTCAAGGAACATACTTACCTTATTCATTACACGTGCCCACAGACACGTGTCCCAAAGCTCTAGATCATATTTGTAACAAGGGTCATAGGAAGCTGCAACAATGTTGAACCCGATATAAAAAAAAAAACAAGGAACTTAACGTTCAAAAACTTTCAATATCGAGTCAACGCATCCATTCATCGTATGCAAAACCAATCCCAGAATACAGGTCATAAATCTCCCATCCTAAACATCTGCACGATGTTTTCAAGGAATTACATTGCCGGTAATTAAACAGAACAACGGATGCCTATTCTGGTTGCTATTGAAAATCAACACCAACCCAGCGTATGACCGTAAGTCTAAGGCACACTTGTTCAAACAAAACTTATCGTTGCGCTGCTGATTAGCAGCCATAGAGCCATAAACTCTAAACACTATCCCTGATAGATGTTTACGATGGAAAAGGCAAACAAAGCATTACTGATCCCATAACCCTTTGTATCCATCTGAATAGCATGAGAACCCTCGTTTCTCAGGCCAGATGGGAAAAACAAACAATGCATAGAGAATGATCGGAGAAGAAGCGGCGGCATCCGATCAACACACAATGGGACGAGGTACAGACCCCCAACAACTAATGGTAATGATGTTGATAATGATCAACAGGAAGAATTCGCCTTTTTTTACAGATACTAAGGGAAATTCTGTTTCACAGATACGTTGGAAAAGTTTCCCTTACGATGGGGGATGTTTTTCTTGGGCAGATACAGAATCTAATGGTGATCGTCAACGCGACAAGAGGGTACTTAGAGCATCGAGGAGGATAGTCGAGGACTTAACGAATAATATGTCACGCGAAACAATTAAACGTAATAAAAAACCTTCGTGTCGTCGAAAGGAAATGTGTGTCGGTTGACGCGTGAAGCGAATTTTTACGCTGTAGTTATGTGTGACGAAAGAAAAAAGGACGTTACCCAATAAAATAGAAAGTAAAAATAACTATCCGTGTTTGATTTAATTTGACAGTGTCTCCGTGTTCCAGGTTGTTTCCCCCATCGTGAACAGTGTTCGGCGGAACACTTCGGTGACATACTCGACAACAACATTCAAATCCGCTAAAATATCTTAGACAGCTCCTGAAAAACGTCCTACTGAGGTCGTTGCCGTGTTTCCTCAGATCCTGAGGGAAGAGCAACGTCCTGTTGTTGGTCCTGGTTACAATGCCGCTTTTTCGGTCTTTCGCAAGCCCTCGTCTCCGCTGGGATTGCTTGAAAATTGGGGATTTGTTAAAAATGAAATTCAATCTGCGTCTTCTCGACTTGATGTACATTCGAATTTTACACGGAATATCGGGATACTGCTGGCCTCGATATCATTTTAATACTGCTCTCCTTGATATCATTTTAATACTGCTCCCAGATATCACTTAGCTGTTCCTTTATAAAGGGAAACAAATCGAGATTTGTATCTCGAAAATGCACAATTTCATACCACACGATTTTGGTATCCTGAGTGAGATGCTCAATGTTTGTTTAAGATAAGAATTCAGTTTCCTGAATCCTTATGAAACTATTGTGCATATGTGGATATGTAAAGGAATTCGGGTTTTTGTTTGTTTAATTTATGAGGGATTTTACCAGACTGAAATAACGTATCTCTGAATTTTGAATTTAGATTATGCCGTGGGGCCAATGCAAAACGATAAACGAATATTTGATTCGTTTATTGCGAATTTTGATTTTAATTAGGATTTTAGATTAAATTATGCCGTGGGGGCAAATGCTAAGCGATAAACGGATGTTTGATTCGTTTATTGCGAATTTTGGATTTAGTTTAGGTTTTTTTTTTGGGTTTTGGTTAGATTTTAAGTGTTAGTGTAATATTGCTGGTATTTGGATGTGGGAATGGGGTAAAAAGGTGGTAGGACTTTTTAGAGCACTACAACATTATAGGACTGCTAATATATGCAACAGCCAGCTATGATCTAAGCATCGAAACCATTACTAGATGAGATTTTACATGTATAATTGTCAGTTCCTGCCTGTATAATCGAAACGTGCTGACTGCTAACTTCTTTTTTTAGAGGAAGGTTCTTTGGAAAATTATTTGTCATATAAGTAAAAAGTAGTTTTTAATCCATGAATTCTAATTTCTTATTTTTTTCTGTCTTCTTTTATTTTTTAACTTCTGTTTTCTTATTATTTTAGCTTTATATTATTATTATTTATAACTTCTTGTTTCTTTCTTCTCCACACATTAATAATTATTTTAGTAGTGCCTCTTCTCTCTCTATTCCCCCACTCTCCCCCGCTTTTATTTCGTTTCCATTTTTCTTACCAATACAATTGTGCTCGCAACTCCCTTTTATCGGTGGTTATTTACCCATTTATTTATTTATTTAGTTACCTACTCTCTACTCTTTTACTTTTTCAAACTTCTGGTAAGACTCCCTTTGAGTCGGAATTCATTCAATTCGTTCGAATTGAACGCTCTACATACTTTTTTGTACTCTCTGCGATTCCTTACCACCCCCTTATCGTATCTACTACCCTATTCACCCCCCCCCCCCTCCCCGTTTGCGGTCGGTTCAATCTCATCCTTGTAATGAAAAGTAACCGAGCCCCACCCCTCTCCGCGCTGTGAGATGTCTTTGTACGACGAACTACTTAACGTGGCACCATCTCCACCCCAGGCTACATTACCTAACCCTCCTTGTCCCCCTCTTCATCAATCAACTTCCCCCCACCATCTACCACCTGCATCCCCGCTCCCTCCACTTCTGCGGCGTTCCCCGCAGCCTCGACCAATCCCAGCTACCTCGACCAATCCACCTTTCACCTGGCTCCGTTTCCTACATCTTTAGTATGTGATCATAGCCGGACCCTTCCTCCCCAATACCAAATCGCTCTCTTGTCCCTCTTTATCCAAACCAAACACGACTAGATAAACAAAATCCTATCCTAAACCAAGCTATAATCTAACTCTTCCTCCATATCCCAACCGATTTAGCTACCTTCACTCTAAACCCTCCTCCTCATCCGCCCGTAAAGAAGTCCTATTCAATCCTAAGCCAAACTATAAGCTAACTCCTCCCTCATATTTCAACCATTTAAGCGCCCTTAACCCTAAACCCTTCTCCTTATCCGCCCGAAAACAAATTCCTCCTAATTATAACAACCCCCCCCCCCCCCCCCCCCCACAACTCTCGGGCCCCTGTTCTAACCCCGTCCCTCCCTTTCGACCGCAAAACCGGCGCGAGGTATTCCAACTACCACAGATCACACACTCTCAATCCTCGGCACTCGAATTAATTCGATTCTTAATTGGAGCGACCACGTTTTTGAAGCTGCAAAAAGTGCGGCCAAATGCATGGGATTCCTAAGAGATGCAAAAAATACTTCAGTCCATCCAACCTTGCCACTATTTACAAGGCGTATATTCATCTCAAAATGGATTTAACTCCCATATTTGGTCAGGCGCATCCAAAACTAAACGTGCTCGTCAGGATGCAAAAACAACCAGTGAAACTTTTTGGGAACCCAGCTGTGAGTCGATCAATTCCGTTGTTGGAACATAGGCGCAACGTATGATGCCTTTATCTTTTTTATAGTTATTATCACGATCGTTGCTCAACTGAACTTGCTCAATGTGTTCCGCCTCGTCAGACACTTTCCCGCGATACCCGTCAATCTGAGAACGCGCATCAGTTCACGTTGAAGGCCAAGTTCAGGCGCACCAACAAACATAGAGAGTCATTCTTTAGCCGAACCATCGCATGTGGAGTACTCTACCTGATCATGTGTTTCCTCGTCGTTGTAATGTCCAGGCATTTAAAACCAATATACATCGACATCCGATTTCCTTATCCATGTCTTCTCCCTCCGCACGTACTATGCTCTGACATTTAAGGGTACTCCAAAATCCCCATTTGTACGCGCGTTTGTGTACAAAAAAAAACAAAAAAAAAATCATCAATTATATACTTGTGCGTACGGAGAGACGGTTCACCAACTGTTCGTTGACTTCAAAAAAGCCTACGACTCAGTCCCAAGGCAAAGACTTTACCATATTGTAATTGAGCTGGAAATCCCATATGCCGCCCTCATTCAAATTTGCATGAACGAAAACAAAGGACGAGTTAGAATAGAAAACCACCTCTCAGAACAATTTGAGATCCGGGGGGATGGCCTCTCACCATGTCTTTTTAACCTTGTCCTCGAGTATGTCATCAAAAAGGTACAAGACGACAACATGGCCGGATCATCCCTGAACGGGGTCACACAAGTGCTCGCATATGCGGATGACATAGCCGTTCTGGGCAAAATACATGATCACGGCGAGAGCAGGTGGACTTCGGGGAACACATATAAACGTCAGAGGCAAGATATTCGAAAAAGTTAAGAATTTAAATATCTGGTAATGATACTGACGGCCAGTAACGAAATGTCGAAAGAAATTAACAAAAGACTGCATTCCGGCAACGCTAGTTGGCACGCAGTCAGTAAACTGCTGAAATCCAAACTGCTATCACGTAACATAAAGCTCCGTGTCTATAGAACCATAATCATGCCGATTGCTCTATATGGATGCGACACGTGTGGTCTCACAAAACGGGAAGAAAACAAATTCCGTGTATTTGAGACTAAAGTATCTTTGGCGGTAAATATGGCAGGAGAAAACTCCACAACCACGAATTGGAAGAGCTACACCGCAAACCTACAATAGTGAGAGTAATCAGGTCGCGAAGATTAAGATGGCCCGGACATGTGGCGCGAATCGGCAACGATAGGACCGTGCGTAGAATTCTTGACGGTAGACCTCTGGGGGGGTTCTTTAAGCCATTTCCCAAGAACCACCCATCCCCCTTCACCTGTCTCCCACTTCCCAAACAAGTCTTTCTACTTACCTGCAAAGGGGCAGCGTAAGCTCCCCTGCAGCATCTCCCACCTGAAAGCAACCTGGCATGCATATTGGCGAATTGTTCTGGTTCATGATACTTGAACCATTCAATTGGCTCAACTTGTCAGCAATTATAATCGACAAATACACGATCGCCAGCGTAACTGTTGACATAGCTGTAGCCGATATTCTTTCCACAGTTCACAATTGTATATCGCACCTATACCCTTAGATCCGCGACAGTTGCGACAATTTCCCCTTATCGGCTATCAACCGATCATGGAATTTGGGCATGGATATGATCATTGTTTACCCATGACATGCCCTACGATGACCCACCAGCAAATCAAAGCAAACACACAGTACCTCACTGCGTTTGTTTTGTTTACTAACCGCTGGTCCATGGTTCCCCTGGGTGAGACGTTTGCTTGCACATCTGCAGGTAAAATCCCTCACCACTATACCCATGCACCAGCACATTAACATAACCACATAGCCACCGTCGCTGGGGGTTCTGTTGACTTAAAGTCCATGAATAATTTCCCTCCTTGTGCTCCAGAGTCATGCGGCTAAAGCAAACATAACCCAAATCTCCGGTTGAACTAGCATCACCAGTACATATCGCCTAAAACGACTTTTCCCTTTAACTCTTAGATAAATACCATGACGATCCCATGCAAAATCGGCAGACCATGAACGTTGTACATCTCATCATTTGATCCTTGAAATAACTTCTTTGAAGCAAAAACCTATTTCGTTCTGCAGCCCCTGATGCTCGTACATTTGTTTGATCAGGTGTCGGCCGATCGTTGTCTGTATTGCAGGCAAAAGGGGCATTGTACGCGTCCCTATGCAGCATTTGAGAAATCCTCCCATTGAACCCTTTCCTCGATCACCATTGGCCACTGCCAAGTTGATCCGGTTCGCCCCTCCTACAACGATGTGAGCCACCACCGTTGAATCTGACGGATGTGGATTGCATCGTGGAGTCAGTTTTTTTTCATTGAAGGGTGCGCACCTTCGTTTACGAAACCCCGCAGAGAGTCGCCGAGAGTTCGTTCTTTACTAAATCATTTCTGTTCGTGTGCGTCTTTTTGACTTGCCGTGTTTAACCAGCGTAAAAGTAATATAATTTAATTAGTTCCCTTAAACAAGTGTGTGGGAGTAGATGGTCTGTGCGTCGGCATGGGCGCTGATTTTACCATCCACCCACTACTTCGAGTTCAGCTGGAAATTGTTCGCCGGAAATTGTCACCCAGAAACGATCGACACAAGAGGAATCAAAAGAAACACTAGTCTTGTTGTTATTTTCTTTTTTTAACCTTTATTAGATTTATTCACAAGTTATTTATTCAAGATTTAAGGTGACAAATCGTACTACACTCAATTAACTTTCAGGGAACCGATTTTGATTACACTGACGACGACGTATGCACAAACATATTATTACGAAACTGACGCACTAGGGTAAAAATGTCTGTTAAATTAAATGCGCGCGCTTACTCCACTCGACTTAGTATGTTTCCTCCCAGAACGCGAAACGAGGAACGGGAGATCGCGTGACCATTATGAACGCATCTCCGCAGACGGCGGAGAGCGGGAGTGAACCAACCGTCGCGAACGGTGGTTGTAATAGGACTCCTCGATCATCATCTCATGCAGAGATGATTTCGCTAAAAAGGGAAATTTAAGGAAAAAGGAAGAGAGAGAAAACCTTTTCTCTTAAGGGTGTGAATATATTCTTGCCAAGGATATGTTTTATCTACCACGAGTGTAACGTAAAGTCTCTCTTGTGGGAACAAGAAAACCGGATCTCGTAGTTGAGATCATGGTTGTGTGTGTGTGGACGTTCAGATCCGATGTTGTTGCACGTGTTCGAAAGCAGTGGAACAACGAGAAAGGCAGTCGGCGAGAACAAAGGAAAAGGCGACCAACTGGTTCGCTCCGTAATG
The DNA here is from genome assembly GCA_963931805.1 of Microdon myrmicae. Classification (NCBI taxonomy): domain Eukaryota; kingdom Metazoa; phylum Arthropoda; class Insecta; order Diptera; family Syrphidae; genus Microdon; species Microdon myrmicae. Next base: position 82,986,900 of record OZ007502.1, on the reverse strand, counting down.
AGGGTCATGTTTATCCAACGTCGCTATGACGGACGTTGGTAAAAAGCTGTTAATGGGATACGATACTTTATACAATGGAAATTGTATATCGTATCTTGGGTTAATTGCCGAAACGTATCCCTTGCTTTCATTTAGGTATGCCAAGCAATTCGCGGTGGCGACAAAAGGAATCCATGATTGTTTGTCTATTGAATCGCTAGTGTTGCAGCTGTAAAAACATGCTGACAGACATAGTATTTTAACTCAGACAACGGGTGCCGAATGTTTGGTATTTATGGTGCATATGCACATTAAGGAACAATTTTAGGTATTTCAGATAATGTTTGAAAGCATTACATGTCCTTGGAAAAGGAAATGTTTTCTGGGGCAAATGCAAATGCATTGGCGGGAAACAATGGAAGTTATGGAATTCCTAAAAAGGTCATGAAGAATTCTTACAGAAAATTGTATGCGAAGAGATGTATAGCGTTTGAAATAATAGTGAAGAAGATCGTGTGATTCGAACTGCCGCTATGACAGCTCGAATCACGAAAAAAAATTTACCTAAGCGTTACACACCAGGCTACTGACCGTGTTTTGAATTTGATTTCCAAACTCGAGTATATTCCACTGGTGTGAATTATTTTTATTTATCGCTTGGTATACGGTTCTGATGTATTTTTCTTATTCGATTTTTTTTTCGTTCGGTGTTCTTCACTATTTTTGCTTGTGAATTGTGTGTATTTGTTAGAATCGCTACACACTCCCGCCGCAGTAACTTCGTTACGATCAGATTCATATGCGGACGACGGACGAACGAGAGAGAAACGAGAAAACGTCGGAGGCTGGGCTCTATGCGGAAGTCGTGACCGTGTGTGAAGTTCTGCTTTACTATGGGAAGTGTATGCTGTGTGTACAGGATCACGTCGTAGTCACCAATTATAGCGTTTGAAATAATAGTGAAGAAGATCGTGTGATTCGAACTGCCGCTATGACAGCTCGAATCACGAAAAAAAATTTACCTAAGCGTTACCCACCAGGCTACTGACCGTGTTTTGAATTTGATTTCCAAACTCGAGTATATTCCACTGGTGTGAATTATTTTTATTTATCGCTTGGTATACGGTTCTGATGTATTTTTCTTATTCGATTTTTTTTTCGTTCGGTGTTCTTCGCTATTTTTGCTTGTGAATTGTATGTATCTGTTAGAATCGCTACAGATGCATGAAGGTAAGTTTTCTTAACAGGGAATTTAAGATCATGGGTTTGATCTCTTAAATGCGTGCAGCGTTTTTGTGTGCCGAATGCGATTGCATTGGCGAAATTATATGGGAAGATGGGTGTTATGGGGGTTTTAAGGAAAGCGTACCCTGGGGTTTGGCGGAACCGCCACAAGTGTATCCCACTAACAATGGAAACGTGCCTTAAAACTATAAGTTGTATTAGACTTAAGTGCAAGACCGGATAAATAATTAAATAAAGGAAAATTAAATAGTTAAAACAAAGCTCCTGCGTTTTATTTTACTCCTGTGATGTACGATTTGGATGAACCTTGGGGAAGACCAGTGTGCGTCGCAAGAAGTCAGGACATTTCTTAGTGATCAATCAGTGGTGTTTTGCTCAACCTGCGTCCGTGCCGACGCCCCTAGCAAAATACACCCACAGACAGACAGGACGGCCGCGACGGAGATGGGAGGACAATGTAAGGTTTGACCTTGAGGAGATCGGATCAGACGATCAGGCGTGGAGGTGGGGTCATGAATATACTTGTGCGTGGTGATGCTGAGAGGAGGCGAGTTGAGTGCATCGTTTGTGACTTTTTCCTCAGGAATTTGATATAAAAGTAGTACTCGCAAAGGGTATATTTCAGTGTTAATTAATTTGAAAAGTAATCAACAGATCGCACCCAAGCGTAGCACATCGGGCCTCTTTATTTAAATCAATAAATTTAATTCTTTTCCTTGTCACTCTCCACGAACCACCTCTTCTTCCCTTGAAAATAAGGAAGCGCGGTTGGCTTTCGTTATTATTATTTTTGAATTCTTCAATTCCTCATACCTTGAACCAGATACAATTTTTTTTGATTATTCCAAGTACAGAGAATTAAAATAGTATTGGTTCGATGAGATTATTTGCTCTCCGCTGGAAGCCAAGAGTCGGTGACACATCGAAAGGATGTTTTTTAAACTACGGGGCTGGCATTTAATTTTCAAATCGGCCGACTAAATTTTTATAATAGCAAGTGTTTTGTTCATTAACATTTCATAATACATCGCAACTTGACCAAAAAATCAATAAGAAAAAACTGACAAAGCAAAAAAAATGAAAGAGTTTTTTTAACTTTTTCCAAACATCTACAATATTTCGTACTGCCGTTTAATATGTCTATTTAAGACTTGCCAGTCCTGGGATTAACTGAATTAAAAAAAAAAAGTATTTCCTACTTTCGAAAAATGTGCGATTTTTTTCTAAAGTTCTTTGGGATTTTCGATTTTTGTTTTTTTTTAACAAATGTCATCTTTGACTCGATAATTCGTATTTATCTCTTAACGTGCGTGCGCATTATTAAGTAAAGTGAATAAATGAAAGCACTTTTTCCTCGATTAACATAATAGCTCTGAAACAACATTTTTTAGACGTTTGTAAACTATTTCAAGACCAAGATCATTGAGTTCTCCATAAACTCATCACTTTCTTCACTTGAATTCGCATCCCATCCGATTCTTCTGGTGGTCCCATTTTATTTGCCCTATGCTGCTTTTCTAAATTCCGCACATAACTCGGCTACTCCCATAGCAGACACTGCAAGCACCGGCGCTCCCCATTAAACATTGCTTGTTGACCTCAAAACACCGAATGTACTCCTCATTCTACCGTCCAACTGAAACCAAATACAATCATCTCCAATCACCTACAATTCATTCTATCAGCCGGCAGCCAAACTCTTATAGTTTGCATTGTTTTCGTGAGGTATAACTTTTCCCTCCCGCCATCCGATAGAAACGAGCATCGCGTGCATCTATACTCTCCTACCCAACAAATAACTGGCTAAAAAGTATCTATGGTCCGAGAATGAGACAACGAAGTCCAATTCTGCCCCCCTCTGTTGTTGTAATGATAAATGATTATTCTTCTCAACGGCTAAATAGTGAAAATACTTTCTCATCACGATTCTCGACTTGAATCAAATCGGTCCCAATAACTATTCATATTTTTCTCTGGAAAGATTCTCCACAACAGCGACAGCAACAATAGGAATTGAAGACAAACAATTCACATCGATTCTAATGTTTATTCGTCAAAGAGTTGTATTAATTTGAAATTTGAAGAGAGGTGCTGAGACAAACATCGCAATCCGTCACTTCACAAAGTCAACACCGCACTAGCACATTCATCACAAAGTACCCATCGAATGCAGCCTGTCCGATAAGTGACGGATGTATATCTACACGCCAATACTTAAGTTCGAATTCAAATTCAAGCGCGAATCTCTGTAGAGCGTTTGGCTTTTCGGCGATACATGGACAACAAACGGAGGCTCAAAACCGGATGTCGTATCTATTAGATACGAAGTTAAAACTACTCTCAGTGAACAAGGAGCAAATTCGAATTAGCTGTAACTTACTTATCGGTCATTTAAGTAGCTCGATATGAAACCACGCATTTTCTGGCATCTGAGGCGGATACTTCAATTCTGCTTCCAGGGAGACATCGTTAGATTGAATATCGTGTGGGAGCCTGTGGCTGATCACAAACTTGTAGCTGTAGTTGCAAATCCTGTTTTATGAAGGCGCTCTTATCATACGCACTATGCTAGCTTGGATTGAGAATCGCAAACCACTTAAGAAGTTGACATGTTGTGAATTGAATTTAATAGGAATGGAATTGCATTCCCAGGATGCGACCGACTCAAAATGATTACGAAAGATGCGTGTTTTGTCTACTACGGTTCTCTTTTTTTTTGTATTTTTTTTTTACACAAACGCGCGCACAAAAGTGCGACCGGAAGGAGAAGAAATGGATAAGAAAAGGAGGTATCGACGTGCAATGGTCTTGAATGCCCGGACATTACAACGACGTGGAAACACATGATCAGGTACAGTATTCCACATTCGTGTGGTTCGGCTAAAGAATGATTCTCTATGTTTGTTTGTGCGCCCGGAGTTGACTGTCAACGTGAACTGATGCGCATTCTCAATTTGACCGGTGTCGAGGGAAAATGTCTGAGGAGGCGGAACACATCCAGCAAGTTCAGTTGAGCAACGACCCTGATAATACCTATAGAAGAGAGATAGGCACGATACGTTGCGCCTATGTTCTAACGACTGAATTGATCGACTCACAGCTGGGTTCCCAATAAGTTTCACTGGTCGTTTTTGCACCCTATCGAGCAAGTGAAGTGCAGTTTTGTATGCGTCTGACCAAATATGAGAGTTGAACTTCATTTTGGGACGAATATACGCCTTGTAAATAGTGGCCAGGTTGGATGGACTGAAGTATTTTTTGCATCTCTTAAGGAACCCCATGCATTTGGCCGCACTTTTTACATCTTCAAAAAAGTGCTCGCTCCAATTAAGAGTAGAATTAATTCGAGTGCCGAGGACTGACAGTTCCTTGGCTTCGTCGATGCAAGTGCCGTTCATCGACAGTATATATACTTTGTGGTCCCGCTTTGATGACAGGAGACATCACTGAGTTTTTAAGACATTGAATTCTAGTCGGCTAGATAATCCCCATTGATATATCTTCTTAAGGTCGAAATTCAGTGTATTAAGCATAACCTGCTGATTGGTATTGACGTTCGAAGAGTTTGGCCGGGAATGTTCGTATGAGTATAAGAAACTCAATGAGCTATCATCGGCAAACGAGTGGATTGGGTTGTGGGTAATGGACAAGAGATCATTTATAAAGATGAGGAACAGAATGGGTGAAGGTACCGAACCTTGGGGAACACCTGCATTAATTTGATGGGAGGCAGATTTGACACCATCAAGAAGCACTTGGATTGAACGGCCAGAAAAATAGTCTCTTATCCATTAGATCAGGGAATTGTCCAGTCCAAAGGAATGAAATTTTGACAAAAGGGCTGGATGCCAAACTCTGTCGAAGGCTTTCGAGATATCCAGTCCAACAAACTTGCTTTCTCCGAAGTAGTGAATGGAATGGGTCCACTTTTCAGTAAGGTACGCCATCAAATTTCCTGTGGACCTGTTGCTACGAAAGTCATTGAGGAGGTCATTTGATTCCAGATATTTCGAAAGTTGACGGTTAATCAGTGATTCCATTACCTTGGAGAGAATAGAAGTTAATACAATGGGTCGATAAGAAGAGAGGGATGATTTGTCACCGTTTTTGGGAATTGGCTGAATGTTCGCCGACTTCCATCTATTTGGGAAACGGCCAGTAGAATAAGACAAGTGGAAGAGTTTCCGCAATGGTTTAGAGAGTGAAGAGGAACATCTCTTCAAGGGAATTGGGGGAATGCCATCCGGACCAGAGGATTTGTGTGCGTTTAGCTCCTTGAGTGCCCGGGTATCAGTACGCGTTCGGAAGCGAATTTGGCTCATGGTGTGCTGCTTATGGTCAAGTTGAGGTGGAACTGATGTGGTATCAGGCAGCATTGAGTTGGCTACAAAATGTGCAGCAAGCAGATTCGCTTCTTGGTGACTGGTCTTTCATCGACTATCAGCGAAGGAATGGCTGAGGAGACCGAGTTTTGGATGTTCTTCACAAATGCCCAGAAGTTTCTACTACCTGTGTGAGAGTGTAGTATTTTTTGTCTCACTCTCTGGTCATACAAGAAATTCGCGCGTTGAATATGCGCATTGCAGTCATTTCTAGCTCTCTTAAATCTTTTCCGGTTTTTCTCAGTATTGTTTGATTTATACAACCGGAAGCTCAATTCTTTAGGCTTAATGGCTTTGTGGGTAAGAAGTATGGTGTGCAGGCGTACTGCACCGGGTTACCTTCTTCCGCCATCGTCATATAAATTCCGCTGAAACAAAACCGAGAGAAGAAAAACAGTTCGAAACACTTTCCACCAACTTGTGCAGAACTAAATGACTAACCGTCCACCAGGTATAATTGAAACCCAGTTATTAGGTTGTTTGTAATTAATGGAGTTTTTTATTGTCTAATGTTTGAATGGTTTTTATTTTTATCGAAAGTTAAGGTTGTTAAAAAAATAGATCATTAAAGGTTCGGTGACATTGTTCCCAGGCTGTTTACTTTTTTATTTTAATTTATTTTTATTGAAATTACGACTCACTTTCGGCTTCACGATCTTAATACAAACTGACGCGGATATATCATGCACTTAATACTCGCAACGTGTCAAAACGCAACAACCAACAAAAAACAGAATAAACTGCAATCGCGTCCGATTACAGTGCTAGCATCATCGCACTCGCGACAAAGGTAAGACTGTTTTAAAATAACTTTCAGGGGTTGAAAATCTGCGACTAACGGATGTACGCATCCTCGGAGCGCTACGAGGAGCGGAAGACGGACCTACCGGATCGGTTGGGTGATGGAAAACGACTCATCGAGGATAGAGCTCTGACTTGAATACAATCCTCAATTAAGGCAGGATATGGAGGAGAAAGAGAACATTTTCTCTTTAGGGTGTGTCCACCAAGGAAATGCGATCTTTCCTTACTGGTGTGACCAATGGACGGCGATCTCTTTATACAGTGGTGTGTATGTGTGATCGTGCACATCACCGTGTTAATCGATGCTTTCAGCAAAGGATAAACGAAACCTGAAACGAGGGAAAAAGAACAAAGGGATCGTATAGATCATTGTTTACGCTGTGCATTGTGGCTATCATAGACGGCAATTCATCGGAGAAATGATGCTGAAAACAAATAAGGGCATCATTACAGTCGTGGATGAGTGGTGCAGATGCGTTAATAGATGCATCGCCATTAGGAAAAGGTGCTAATGGGTTTTAAATGTTTATGGCCTCACTGACTGCAGTAGGAACCGAGATCTTGTTTGTACTAGGGAATGCTAGAGGATTCGATTTCGATGATAATGCTTGGGATGCGGTAATTGTTTGTCGATTGGACAAACGAATCGCGGGTCGGTTTATTGCAGCTGTATAAACAAGCTGTCCGGCATAGCATTTTAACGATGACAAGGGTGCCGAATGGTTTGGGATTTATGATGCCGTATGATGTGAAGAATTCTTTACAGGAAATTTGAATAACGCATTAAATGCGTGAATGCTGTGAGAATTCTTTTTAGGGATTTTCAAATAATGCCTTGAATGCATTAAATTTCCTTGAGAAAGGAAATGTTTTCAGGTGCCAATGCAATTGCATTGGCGGGAATCTATGGAAGTTGGGTTGTAATTATGGGGGGTTCTTTGGGTAAGCTTAAAAGAACCCCCACAGCTTCTCTGCACCCGGAATCGAACCACATATTTCTCTTGGGTTAGATACTCTTTACTCTGTGTGGAATAAGGGTTCGCATGCCAAACAATCGTGTTCGTCAATGTGTCCGCTATAGAGTCAACATCATTATTGAGGAAAAATAACGACCAATTTAACTTCCCAAAAAAGTCGTTCAGACCTTCCCAGTTGGATTTCCCATAGAACCATACTATTCTTTTGGGAGTTTTCTCGCCACCATTGCTGTTGGTTAGAGGAAATTCAGCTGACACGACACAGTGGTCTGAAGTGCCCAAGGACGAAGAAACTTCAATTGTGTATTTGTTTGGGTGCGAGGTAAGAAACAGGTCCAGGGTGCTGGCGGAATGACCATCTATATCTGGTATCTGTGTTGGCTCACTGACGAGTTGAGTTAAATTGTTTGACTCAGCAAAGAGCTAAACATATTGACCCTCAGGGGTTGTGCGTTCGGAGTGGCGAAGCCACTGAGAGTTATTCACATTGGAATCACCCGCAATGACGATTTCAGTGTGAGGGTATAGGAACAAGATCTTATCGATAGAATCAGATAGATCATCACATTCGTTAAAGGATGCATTTCTATCCAAGTCTGGGCTTCTGTAAAGAATGCAGTAATGTATGATATGCTTATAAACGTGAAGTTTTAGCCACGAGAAATTAAATTCTGGATCGGAGCAGACGCCATATTTGTGGCAGAAGCTGATAAGCAATATCACATCGTATGTATGTATGTGGAAAGAACAAAGGCACTGGGCAATAACCAAGTATAGTAAAATCGGAAAGATCTGTATTAGTTATTACCTGAGTCTCGCTAAGTGCAAGGATAACTGGTTTCGCGATACCAATGTGGGCAGAGGAGGAATTGCATCTTAGGTCTCCACTGTTAGACAGATCGACGTGAAATTCTCGTTCCATTGAAATTGCCTGACACAAAAAATCAATACCGCCTCAGAAAAGGATGCAAGTTGGACCCAGCAATAGATAAGCGAAAGCAACCACTACAGGTGTTATGCCCTTGCAGTAAGTGCCCCACTAGATCCGTGCCGAAATCCAGGTCACATCCCTTTCGTGACGAATATGACGCCACTCAAAACATCAAAAACCCTCAAAAGATTATAAATGAATCGAGAATATCGATGCCTGAGGGACGTAATAGAGGTGCGAAAAAGAGGACAAACAGACACAAGGAAAGGAAAGGGTATGAGTTTTCCCGCACTGTACACTTCCACACAATTTGCACACTACAGCGCGAATCTCATATATATTACTGCACTACACTCGGACACGTTTTGTGGTGATCCGTTTGTTTACTTCAGACCTCTCAGAAGACTTGACCGTCAACCGATAGTGCAATTAGGGTATCTTGTGTTTACTTAAGATACCCTAAACGGATAACACAATTGATCCGATGGTACGGATCACGAGGCAGAGGCGCACGTGCTGACTCGTCCGCGGTTAGTTAACAACTCAAAATATTCTCTGGAAATATTAAAACTTTTCAGCGATATTGGACATTTTTATTACTTCGATTATTCTTACAATTTTGAACAAACAAAATCAATTGAAAAATTGGCCTTTTTCGATTCATTTTTAATAACGCTATTATTATGTAAGAGAAATAGTTTTAACTTAAATACAACTTTAGATTAAATGCAACATCTAAACCGCTGTTGTATTCCAGAATACTACCCTTATTAAATTTAACACTGAATCTCCTTACACATCCTTTAAAACTTCCCTTAACATACAATACATTCTCACTTAATACATTCCATTCATAAACATTCACAATATTCTATATCATTTAATAACATGCAATTTAATAACCTGCACCTTTTTATCTCATTCAAAACATAGTAACTTTGATTTTCGTCCAAATTTTATTCAATTTAAAAGTCACAGAGTCTTTGATAAATTTTGTTTTGTTCATGTTATAATTTCCAGTAAATTAGAACACTATGTTCTATAAGTAGAGAAAAAATTCATTTGTAAAATCAGAGTTGAGAGATAGAAGTGTTTTAAATATAGTTTGAGTTTTGAATTCGGAGAAAGTAGACTTTGAGTTTTAGTTTCAGTTTGAATTATGATATAAATATATTGATAATATATGAGTCTCCGCTCTTCCCTCGAAAGAGGAAGCACGGCGCCGGACGACAACACCGCCAACATTATTGTCGTTATTGTCATTAATTTACTGGCTTTTCGGTAGCGCCATAATTTGTACAGCATATATAATATTATTAATAATTTTCGGGGAACAAGACGATGATGTATGTAAACAAGAAAACTAAAATTTCCATTCCATTACATGAGGTTTTAGGTGTTACAAATTTTGTTAAATGAGCTTGTTTTCTTGTTTTTTTTTCCCTAAAATATTTTATAGTTATCATGCGAAAAAAAATTGATTGACGGTTGAATACGTCGCCACCGACAAATAGAGACAACGTCCACAATCCACGATGACTCTTTGAGTGGTAAACGCCAACTAAAGGGAAATCGACATCAGCGATCTATTCGCACCTTTTAAAAATCTTCTTACAGGTTTTCTATTTCGAAGTTCACATCCGGAATTTCGCGCCCTTGGCACGAAACTTCGAAAATGGCGTCGGTCAGAAGAAAAACATTGAAATTTGAAGGTGGCATAGTTCCAACCCGATTAAGAGTTACTGATTAACTGTTGACTTTCGAAAAATTTGGAACCAAACGATCTGCTCATTGATCGACAATATATGTTTCGGAGTCGCAGGTACACAGGAAAACTGATGGGAAACTTCACCCTAAAGTGGAATCATATATACACATATTATCATACTTTGTATAAATAAAGTTGTGGCACGGAATATCTCAAAAGCATATGACAGAATTTGGTACTCAGCCCTGTTATCGAGATAGATTTCCTACACCGAGAATGAATCAAGGACTGCATTTCTGTGGCAGTAGTTCAATATGGAGTAAAATTTTCCACTCATCAAACCAGTGCTGATCTTCCCCAAGGTTACATACTCCTTTGGGGATTTCGTTCCCACTCGAGATAGGTTATTAAATTTGTCCTCTCTCTTCACTAATGATAGTCTTTGCTCATTTGATTAAACTTTTTAAATCTTCGTCTCAATTATATTAATCAACGGCTCCAAGGAGGGTGAGTTATAAATTGAACCTATACGAGTATACAACTAGTCATATCTTTCACTCACTTTCCACCGAAGTGGACTTATTTAATTTAATTTTGCTTTAATAGGAATGGAACTAGATCCGGCCTTTTGCGTGCCCTTATGAAATGATTCATGTCACATATAATTCTGTATGTTTTATCCAAAAAAAAAAAAAAAAAAAACGTCTTTGCTGAGGAAGGAAATTAATTGTATCAAGTCACAATATTCCAAAAGATGTTAGTGTTTACTAAGTAGCAGTACATATTACCACTATGAACGAATTTTTACCCAACTGCGTAAGCCCCATACAGTGGTCCTTCTCAAGGAGGCAGTAACCCGAACAGGGGGTAAATTCATCGATTCAGGGAATCATTTACAACGTCACGTTTGCATCACAAAGAAACCACACGGACCTTATTGCAATGCACTGCCAATTAATTCCGATTCTACTGTCAATCTTACAAGTAGAAGGGGGACTTTGTGGCGCCTGGTTAACTCTTTGTACGTCCTATCAACCCTCAGGGGACATCATTTAGAAGCATCGTGGTTGTTGTCGCCGCCACCGCCGCCGTAACCGTTGTTGCATCGTTGGCGTCGCCTGAATAGCATGTTGCTTGGATGCTGTCGTAACAGCTCACCTGGATGCGGCGGGAAATACAAAACGAACACTTGCTCACAAACTACAAGAGCTCTATGATTCGAGATGTAGAGGACATTGCTGCAACAGAAAAAAAAGAACATATGGACTTAAAAAGACTGCGTACAACTCACCCAATGAATGAATGAATGACTCCGCGGGGGTATACAACTATGTAAACCAAGGTGTACTCTGCGTCTTGTGTGTGCGTCCCCTTTTTGGCTATATGACTCATGTTTACACCGTACATAAAATAGGCGCAGGCACAGCGATAGACCCTTGAGCTCCGCAGTCGGCCATGATTCTAAATTACAAATAAGTCGGCGTCAAGTCGCATTTTCCCACGGTCTTTGCGAAAGTCTTTGTTCGCCGACATGTATCCGGCTCGCAGATTGTTTGTATTGACCAATTGCCCGACAATAGCTGAACTTTAAACAATGGCCCTTGATGTTGTTGTACATTTGATCTAGTCATTCCGAAGACATGAGGTCACACTTCCCCAAGCCCACATTGGGTCAATCAATCAGCAGTCCGACCCCTCTCTTCATGAGCTTTCTACTTCTGTGAAAGTCGGGGTCAGTGTGGAGGTTAAGAAATCCTCAATTAAATTTGACGTACAACCACTTAAGATTAGAGATTTTAGGTCATTCTGACAGGCTCGACAAATTGATTCGGATCGAAGTATTTAACCACAATGTTAAGTCTGTCGAAGTCTCTAAACGGAATAAATCAGTCTTTATCTGTTTTAGAAATTCATTCGTAAGGGTACTTTTTATGCAGCGGCTCCCGTAACCATGTCATGCATTTGATTACCGCGACAGTCGGGCAAATCACGACCAGTGAGATCAGTGTTTGGAAGAAGGTCAAGTTTAGCAGTTACAGTCCATTGAAAAGTGCGTCATTCACGTCGGAGTCTCAACAAGTACAGTCCATGCGGAATCTGGCACATTCCATTAGCCGTGAATTGCCGCAGGTCAGAAATATATAAGATACCGGCAATGTGTGAAGGGAACATTTGCGGAAAAGGCTATGTCGATGGCTTAAAGGTGAAGAACAAGTGATAAATGTAGTGGATGGTGGATGAACAAAAACGTTAAAGAAGCCGCCCACGGGGAAGGATGCGCTTTCCTTGTTACAATGGTGGCAATTACGCTACGGAATTCGATGGAAGTCGATAATATACTCAGATCTGTGAACTTTGATTTGTTGGTTTGGGATTGAACTTCATCAAGTGTACAGTGTCGGATGAGTTATAAGATAGTCATAATATATCTTTGAATTATTTTTACGAGGACAATACGACACCGGCAATATTTAAGAATAAAACAGATAGAACATTAATAAGTCAGTAGTGTAAGATAATTACTCTGAAATCCAAACTAAATGGAAACGCATGTGTTAGCGTTAGTTGATTAAAAACATAAATTATTTGAGATGAACGTCATAGTTTAAAAAACAAAACTCTATTCGAATTTTTCAAATTTCAGTATTTAAAAAATGTAGACTATTTTGCTGTAGTACTATTCTACAATGATACTGTATTTCTATCATCATTCATCATTTTTATATCATTTTTTATTTCTTCCTCTTATTATAATTTGCTTACTCGCTAAGTCAAAAAGCATAATATCTAGAAACGATTCCCCTCTAGCAGGTCAGCCTTATATTCAATGTGATGTTGATCTAGCCAACCAGCTAGTTGATTTCCTCTCGTGTTGGATATGCTATTTCCCCAATTTGGGTGTTTAGCATTCAAATCGCCACCTACGATGTAGTAGTTCCCTTCCGAGTAAAGTTGTAAGCATTGGAAAAGAGTCTCTAGCTCCACTATAAATTGATTTTGTTGATGTGCTTCTGGTGCGTAGGCAGATATCACATACATCCCTCTACCTTGTCGGAGGGGTATGCGAATATTGCACGCTTCAAGCACCTGAAATCTGCGTATCTCACCACTATATATTACTTTATGTTGAAGTTCTTTTTTAACAAAGATTGCCACCCCTCCACCTTGTGTGGAGTTGGGTCGGTCTCTTCATATAATGTCGTAGTTTGTGTGACATACTTTGTGCCTCTGATTCAGCTTAGTTTCACTAGCAAGGAAGCACGTCAGGACTTCCGTCTTGCAACAGTTTAAAGAGAGCGGCTCTTCTCTTGATTCTAATAAATGAATTTACATTCACGACTAGAGCCTTAATTGTGCTTTCTGGTTGGGGGTTTATATTGACGGCTGGCTAGACAACTGCGAATAGACCCAGTCTAGTCTAGTGTCCTGCACCTTTATTTGTTTTTGCATTTGTGTCATCTGCGTCTGAATAGCGAGCAAGGTTGTAAACACATCTGCTAGTGTTACTGTTTCTGGAGGCACAGTATGTTGCGACGGTACCCGTGTGGTGGGTTGGGGCGCGTTTCTCCTACCAGCTGTTACTTGAGCATACGAGAACTGGGGGGTTACATTTGGTGCTGTTCGAGCTTGAATTATTGGGCGTTCTATTTTCCGTTGCCGTGAAAATTTGTTTCCTGTATTTCACGGAAATTGAGATAACCTCGATAATTAGCGGGGTGTCCCTCCCTCTTACAGACTGCACACTTTAGAAGAGATCTGTCGTCTACCCTTTCTTTACCTAAAGTGCATTGTTCTGCGCTGTGGTCCTGACCGCATCTCACGCATCGATACTGTATTTCGCAGTTTGCTGCTGAGTGCCCGAACCTTTGGCAGCGAAGACACTGGATTATATCTGTGCCTTTTTTCAATTTGTCTCATGTGACAATTTGATGGTTCAGGATAGTGATTTTCCTAAGTCCACCAATTTTGCTACCGGGGCCCAGTTGCACCAGGTAGAATGGTAATTTACGGTTCTCCCGTCTAGCCCTAGCTGTATTGAAAGGTTTTACCGCGATAAACTCAATATCATTACAGTCAAGCTCTCGTAGCGTTTGTAATAGAACTTCTGGTTCTGTTTCGGGGTCGACGCCTTTTACGAGTAGAACCGTTATATTCTTTATTTCCTTCGGGGTGTACGTGTAAAATTCCGCGGTGGCCCTTTTTAGCACATTTTTTTATTTTTTCATAGTTCTCAAGCGAATTTGTCTGTATGGCAAACCTGTTCCCTGTCAGTCTTTTAATTGAAAAATCGTCCCCAATAGAAAGCTTACATAATCTTACCAGTTCGTTACAATCCATATCTGTAATGTTGATGGGTGGCATCTTCGTTTTCCTTTTTGCTGCTTGTTGCTCTTGTTGTGGTTGTTGTTGCATCATCTGTTGCGGTGGACATTCTTTTTGCTGGTTAGTATTTTGTTGTGCAGATTGTTGCTGTTTTTTCTGCTGCTGTTGTTTTGCCATTAGTTGTTCCTTTTCAGCCAATACCTTTTTTCTGCGACGCTTCTCAGCTAATTGCGCCCTTGCTCGGACTAGCCTTGCTTCAAGGTTGCTGATTTCCTCCTCGTCGTCCTCAGTCTCGGTAGTCGCTAAACATGCAAACATGTTATTTGGTACATAGCCGTCATTATATGGAACCGGGGGGAATGTGTTGTCCTCTTCCATTTTTTGCCCTTTTCGAGCAAGTCTATTATTGTCTCGTTTGGCTTGTTGACTTTTGTTGTCGCTCCTGTCAGTGGGGAGCTCGCAGGGCGTTTCATTAACGCGGACTTTGGTTTTAACTTTTTAATGACTTGTTTCTTCTCTGCCATTTTGCATTTTTGATTTACGTCTCTTTTTATTTTGGTTTTTTCTTTTATTGTGCGAAGGACAAATACATTGTGGACTTGCGCACACACCCACAATGTTCGAGCGCTCACACGTAAACACGGTTCACACCTTCGATTTTATAAGTATTATCGTCACAAGTATTTACATTCAAGTATTTACAGTGTGTACACGCCCATGGAAAGAAACACTTCGTACAACGCGTATCAGCACTAATTGTTTTTTTAATTACTGCGGGTGCAGAAAAATTGTTGGGATACCCGTACTCATAAGACGAAACACAGTTTATTGCTTCACTCACATTAATTTAACGTTCGTTTCGATAAGCAATGATTACCGGATGGCGGTCAGTTTGGTACTGCAGAATACACACACACACACACACACACACACACACACACACACACACACACACACACACACACACACACACACACACACACACACACACACACACACACACACACACACACACATCTGTACGCGATTAATAATTTTATTTATTTTTCGTTGACGAGCGACAAACGATGTTGTTCGTTAAACGGTCACTGAAGCACTGTAGCTGTATTTCTATCGTGCTATGCCAATGTGCATAATTTTAATGAACACTAATGTCTTTTTATTTATCCCGTTAATGTTTGAATACGATTTCGGATAAATGGTCGGCTGGCATAGCGTAATCTAAAGTTCCGTTTTTTGATCACTCTTCGGAGAATTTCGGGTGGTATTTTGGCCATAACACGTCGAATCTTGGCTTCCAAGTGTCCATAGGCTCTGGCTCATCAATGACTTCAGACATCCCCGCGTGAAATCACATGACCAGTTGATAGGTACATTTATTGATATTAATCATCCATAAAAAGCTTCTTTCAGTAAATTAATTGTATCGCGTGCTGAATGGCATTTGGCCTCGTTTTATTGGAACCACATGTTTCTGACATCAATATCATCCAATTGACGCACACAAAAAAAAGCAATCATGTCTCACCATCTCTGTCGACTCAATATCAATTAACAAAAAATTGCCCGATGATTCCTTCAGCATCCATAGCAAATGGTAACAGTTTGTGGATGTAATGGATTTTTAACAATGAATCGTTGATTATTTTCATTCAAAATTCAACAATTCTGCTTATTGATATTGCCATTCAACCAATAATGAGCCTCGTCTCTGATGGCCATAAAATATACATAGCGCGAGTTAACACGACGCTTACTCATCCCAATGATACGTCATTTTCCACAGCTCTGTGTTTAAAACCTCATCTGGTGATAAGTCTCACTTTGTTTCATGTTAAGATAACGATGTAACATCATGAAAACTCTCTCTTTATTTAGATAACAATGTAGTATAAATATCAGGCAAATCTAGCCTAAGCACCTCTCTGTACTGAAGTAATATTGAACAAAGTATTGAAAAAAATTAATTTTTGTACAAAATAAAGAATTCAAACTTATCTCGCAAATTAATATGTTCGTTTGTGGTTTGATAATAAAAATAATCTTTATTTTCTTATTTCTTAATCTATGGTCCAATTATCTGCACACTTCGAAGTGTTTATGTGCTGGGATGGGTGGCAAGAAAAAACCGCCGGTGACAAAAAAAAAAGGAGGCGAGAGGCCGACTTTAGCGAGACAAGGACAGATATGTCCTTCATATTGTCTCTGGCTTCTGGTCATCTTGCGATAACCGGAATCATCCACATCCGTGAGGATGTTGGGCTCGGTCTCGAGATATCTGAAAAGAAAAAAAAAGGGGGGGTATCCAAGGATAGTGTGGACAGTGTTAGTGCAGGTGTTCTCTAACTACTTGGATGGAGGGATGGTGTGAAAGAAATCATACAAGACCGGTAAGTCTTGGGTGCGGTAGTCAACGCAGATCACGTCTTTGGCGTCTGATGATCTGCGCTTTGGTCGGTGTGTGTGTGTGTAATATAGCAATTCCAGCTTAAATAGTAACGAAAAAAAAAATACACCCTCCACTATTCGCAGATTTCATCCAACGGTTTAGTGCTACTGGGCAGGCACATTTTTTACAGCCATTGCTAGGCGACGTAAGCCCATTCCCGAAAAGGGCGACAAATAATTCCGTTTTTCATATTAACCTATTGTTCAAGGTTGTGGAATCAATGAATAGCCGTCAACAGTTTAAACATTTGGAATCAAATGACCTCCTTACCGACCGCTAAAATGGCTTTTGTAATAGCAGGTCCACAGGAATTCCCGAAAAGTCAGTACATACGTTGCTTCGGGGAAAGAAAATTGTCGCCCAACCCTGTTATTGAAATTATATTCGTAGAGAGTCAACAATATATTGATTTAATAGATAAGAGACTATCGGTCTGGCCGCCCAAACCAAGCGGTTTTGGATGATGTCGAATCTACATTTTATACAATTGGCGTTGGTTTTCCCCAGGGCCAAATGATTGTGCGAGTCAGAGAATTTTATTGCTGGGAGAAAAAGGTCGCCGGCCAATGTGTACGTAAAGAAATTTATCGTGCACATGGCGAAGTTGGAAAATAGACGGCGCAATATTTATGATCCCTGGTGAAGGTTACATGATATGTGAACCGAGGTTTTCTTTTCATGGATATGCTGTTTGGAACAGAATTCTTAAGAAGAATTTTGAATTCAAATAAATGAATGCAGGTAAGAATTCTCTTACAGGTACTTTTAGGTTATATGAATTTTATCTATTTGATGCGTGAAACATTTAAGATGCTAATGCGATTGCATTAGAGAAAATATGAGGTTGCTATGGGGGTTTTTCAGGAAAGAGCGCCGTGGGGTTTGGCGGAACCGCCACAGTTTATGCGCACTGTACACTTCTACACAATTTTCACACTACAGCGCGAATCCCATATATATTATGGCACTACACTCGGATGCGTTTTGTGGTGATCCGTTTGTTTACTTTAGATGCCACAGAAGACTTGACGCGTGAACCGATAGTGCAATTAGGGTATCTTGTGTTTACTTAAGATATCCTAAACGGATAACACGAGGCAAAAGCGCGCGTGCTCACTCGTCCGCGGTTAGTTAACAGCTCAAAATATTCTCTGGAAATATTAAAACTTTTCAGCGATATTGGAAATTTTTATTACTTCGATTATTCTTACAATTATGAACAAACAAAATCAATTGAAAAACTGGCCTTTTTCGTTTCATTTTTAATAACGCCATTATTATGTAAGAGAAATAGTTTTAACTTAAATACAACTTTAGATTAAATGCAACATCTAAAACGCTGTTGTATTCCAGAATACTACCCTTATTAAATTTAACACAATCTCCTTACACATCCTTAAAAACTTCCCTTAACATATTGTGACGCATATGACAATCAGTACTGGAATCTTCGAGAAAGTCCGAAACAAAGTACTAGATTATTTTAGGAAGTACTGGAAAACTGGAATAGAAAAGCCGAGATTATGCAACGGGCGGAAACGAAACGCCGAATCAGAATGAGGGAACGGTATAAATACGTCACACACAGACCATGGAGAGAGTCATAAGTAAGGCAGTGAAGCAAGCGATACGTGCGGAAGCGAAAGTCTCAAGTTAGAAGTAAGAAGGAAAATACGCGATACGTACGGAAGCGATAAGTCAAGAAATCGTTGTGTACGGTAAAAGTAACGGTTGTGATTAACGGACTAATAAAGTGTTATATAAGTTCAAAATCAATCTTATTTATTCAAAAATAATTAATCCAGCGAACCCTAAGCTCGCTACAATTGGTGTCAGAAGTGGGATTAATTATTGGCGAAATAAATAAGTCTGTGGAAGTGTATTGTGACGATGGCAGATCGACATTCGGAGAAGAGTTCGCAACCGTTGGACATTTCGGAGATGTTCAGGATTATGATGGCAAAATTGGACGCGCAAGCTATCGATATTAATTCAAAATTGGATGCGCGAACTGCTAAATTGGATGCGTGGGCTGCAGACGTTAATTCAAAATTGGATGCGCAAGCTGCAAAATTGGATGCGCGAGTTGTAAAATTAGACGCGCGAGCTGCAGAGTTTAATGCAAAGTTGGATGCCCAAAGGCAGTGTATGAAAGAATTCTGGGACTCGGAAGCGGAAGAAGCTGGGGATGAGGAGGAATTGGAGCCACATGAAAGGAAGAAACTCAGGAAGAGCAAAGCTATGGCCGACAGCAGTGAGGAAGAGGAGGAAAATGACGATGATGTGTTACGTGAAGAACTGAAGGATTTCATCGATGATAACCCGATTGAAGAGGACGGCAGTGACGATGAAGACACTGATGCTTCAGGCCGTTCCCTGAAACGGATTTACAATGATGATGACGAGTTGGACGACCGACTGGAAGGCGACGACTGTGACCTTATTGAAGAGAATCTTGGTTTGAAAGTCGAAGGCAGAAAGCGTTCCAAGCGTCTGCGTCGTACACAGGACGAAGAAAGTGATGGAGAGGAAGACGACGACTGTGACCTTATTGAAGAGAATCTTGGTTTGAAAGTCGAAGGCAGAAAGCGTTCCAAGCGTCTGCGTCGTACACAGGACGAAGAAAGTGATGGAGAGGAAGACGACGACTGTGACCTTATTGAAGAGAATCTTGGTTTGAAAGTCGAAGGCAGAAAGCGTTCCAAGCGTCTGCGTCGTACACAGGATGAGGAAAGTGATGAAGAGGGACAGCACGTCGATGAAGGTTCAGCATGTGAGGCTATAGACGAACAGCTATTCGACGACGAAGACGATGTTGAACGCCGCTCTGAACGTAGTCACAGGGAAACTGAGGCGGCAAAACATTTCAATGATGAATTGGAAAGGGGTCACTTTACGGATTTGGACAATAAAATCCGTAAAACAGATATTCCTGAGCGAATGCAATTGCGCGAAGTTCCGGTTACGCCTGTTCCAGAGGGACCCAATGAACTACGAGATGAAGCTGAATGAATTTACAAACATGCGTTTTGTAAATCAACTGTTTCCGAACAAAAGAGATCAACGGATGTTGGAGGTCGAGACCGCTATTGTAAGCCACCACATATGGGGGGAAAGATCAAGCAAGCCCTAGATTGTAGGCGTAATCAACAGCTAGAGGTGCCGTTCATTGCGTTCTATAGAGAAGAACACGTGAAACCAGAAATAACGTGCGACGATCTATGGAAAGTCTATTACTACGACGCACGATGGTGTTTACTGTCAGCTCCAAAGAACAAACCTCTTCAGTTATTTGAAAAGATGCGGAACTACCAGTTGGATACGGTTATGAAATCGACAGATGCTCCAATACCAGATGATATGCGTGTAAGTAAAGATGAAGATCTAGACCGCTTACGTGATGTGCAAACCCCGGAAGAGCTTAAGGGTGTGCACATGCATTTTCTCTTATACTATTCGCATGAGATCCGTAAAATGCAAGAGGAATTCCGTCGTCAGGAAAAGGAAAAATGGCGGCAGGCTAGAGCTGACGCGAAAAGGAGAGCAGTAGAAAATTTGGAAGGTCAAGAACTTCCACCGCCGAACGCCAAGATGAAAGTGGTGCATCGCGACCGACTGGCGGCTTTTGTTGGCCCGGGAGACCAGTGAACTTAGTTCGGGACGAACTAATCTAGGCGGAGGGTAGTGTGACGCATATGACAATCAGTACTGAAATCTTCGAGAAAGTCCGAAACAAAGTACTAGATTATTTTAGGAAGTACTGGAAAACTGGAATAGAAAAGCCGAGATTATGCAACGGGCGGAAACGAAACGCCGAATCAGAATGAGGGAACGGTATAAATACGTCACACACAGACCATGGAGAGAGTCATAAGTAAGGCAGTGAAGCAAGCGATACGTGCGGAAGCGAAAGTCTCAAGTTAGAAGTAAGAAGGAAAATACGCGATAAGTACGGAAGCGATAAGTCAAGAAATCGTTGTGTACGGTAAAAGTAACGGTTGTAATTAACGGCCTAATAAAGTGTTATATAAGTTCAAAATCAATTTAACGGCTCTTATTTATTCAAAAATAATTAATCCAGCGAACCCTGAGCTCGCTACAATATAATACATTCTCACTTAATACATTCCATTCATAAACATTCACAATATTCTATATCATTTAATAACATGCACATTTAATAACCTGCACCTTTTTATTTCATTCAAAACATAGTAACATTGATTTTCGTCCAAATTTTATTCAATTTAAAAGTCACAGAGTCTTTGATAAATTTTGTTTTGTTCATGTTATAATTTCCAGTAAATTAGAACACTATGTTCTATAAGTAGAGAAAAAATTCATTTGTAAAATCAGAGTTGAGAGATAGAAGTGTTTTAAATATAGTTTGAGTTTTGAATTCGGAGAAAGTAGACTTTGAGTTTTAGTTTCAGTTTGAATTATGATATAAATATATTGATAATATATGAGTCCCCGATCTTCCCTCGAAAGAGGAAGCACGGCGCCGGACGACAACACCGCCAACACCGCCAACATTATTGTCGTTATTATCATTAATTTACTGGCTTTTCGGCAGCGCTATAATTTGTACAGTATATATAATATTATTAATAATTTTCGGAGAACAATACGATGATGTATGTAAACAAGAAAACTAAAATTTCCATTCTATTACATACGGTTTTAGGTGTTACAAATTTTGTTAAATGTATGATAGCTTGTTTTCTTGGTCAACAATATATTGATTTAATAGATAAGAGACTATCAATCTGGCCGCTCAATCCAAGCGGTTTTGGATGATGTCAAATCTACATTTTATACAATTGGTGATGGTGTTCCCCAGGGCCAAATGATTTTAATCTCACATACATGCTTCCTCATTTTTATAAACCATCTTGTATCCGTTATCCACAACTAATATCTCACCTGCATGTTTCCCTATTTCTATAAACG
The DNA here is from genome assembly GCA_963931805.1 of Microdon myrmicae. Taxonomy (NCBI): domain Eukaryota; kingdom Metazoa; phylum Arthropoda; class Insecta; order Diptera; family Syrphidae; genus Microdon; species Microdon myrmicae. Next base: position 82,965,149 of record OZ007502.1, on the reverse strand, counting down.
AATTCGTATCCATTGTTACATAATTAACAAGCGTTTATCATCACCCCCCCCCCCCCCCCCCCCCCCCTCTTTTGGAGTCATTCCAGTTTTTCATCTCAAGAGCAACCAATTAGAAAACCACAACTGTAATTAACAGACAAATATTGAAGAGGGGCTGCTAAAACTGTCGGGCAACAGTTACCCCAACAACAAGGCAAAACCCCGAAAGCCAGAAGGCGACGAAGAGAAAGCTTCGGTAGAACGCCTACCAACAAACCCTTCGGAGATAAAATTCTCTCTGAGTAGACCGGTAATAGTACCAAGGCGCTCAAGGATAAATAACACTTGTTAATTTTGTAACATTTCTCCCCCCATTTTTAATGATAATTACTTGTATAAGCTACCCCCGACAAATTGCACTGACGAAAGTAGGAATTGGGTGGGTTAATGGTTATTCATATATATTGTTATTATACCTTTTTCTTTAAATGGGAATTATAATAAAAACCCAATCCTCCTAAAATCAATTTTACCTTCCATTACTTGCTACAATGCTATAAAAACAAATATATAATATTGCCCAAGCAGTTTAATAGCATTTTAAACCGGCATATGCTCAGCAGCACGCATGGCGCAACCTTCCCATCAAATCGGCAAATCGTAACACTGTTCAATAATAAACACCTTTCCCCTACATATCTTCGTAGTGCTTCTAATAATAATAATAAAATCATTAGTGGTGTAAAACGTCACTTTACAACGGACTCTTTGTGTTCCCGCTCACTTTTTCCAAGACAGAAATTAAATATGTAGTTTTGATATTTCCGCACGTTACGAGTTGCCGCGTCTCTTTGGCGCCATATCATAATCAGCCTTTCATCGAACCCATATCAATGGCACCACTTTCAATTTTCAACGGTTTCTTCGGGCTAGGAGTGGACATTTTTGAATAAACGCTTCCAATAATGCAACAAAAACCTTTAGGTTGAACATTTCTCCAAAATCTGACACTTATGAAAGTAAAGTTACAAACCCAGTAACCTAATGTGGAGCGGTCTCTTTTTCGACATCGTGAAGTGATTCATTTAAAGATAATAAGTACTAATTGATGACATTTGTCATTGGAACCTGACCCACGGTGAAACATGAGTCAAAGTCTCATGTTGTAAGTTAACCGACGGTCCCTTGTCAACTGAACCGATATCATTGCCCAACATTCAACATCGCGCTATAACTGACATCGAATCTGGCGTTATACCCTGAAGCAAATGTTTTATTCATTTCTTTCTCTTTCGATGAATGACTTAACAAATTAAGCTACTCCCAGTGATCAATCATCTCATAAAATGTCTCTTACTTTCATTTCTATGTGTTTAGGTACTCTAAACAATGGCGAGCTTGAAGCCAAGCCCGGCCGAGAAGCACCAGCAGCGAGGTCACATCCGCTCTGCCTCATTAGAGAATGCCAATGCGATTGTGCCGAAGAACGGTCTAGGGCTGCCTTTAATGCTTGCCGGATTCTCAGGCACCCTGAAATCGCGCAATGAACAAAAAAGGCTACGCAATAAGTTTGGTAGTCAAAACAACCTAGAGGATTACGTACAACAAAGCCGGTCGAAGTTTCAAAATATTCGGAGTATGTTTGAAACTAGCAAGAACGCTGCACGACTAACTGCCAACAATGACGGTGAATGTAAACAGCCGCAGCAAAAGCAAGTTCAAAAGCAAGTTCAACAGCAAGAGCAACAACAAGAGCCACAACAGTCTCAGTCACAGCAACAGCACCAGCAGCAACAACAACAGACACAATCGAACCAACCAATGCATCCTGCAGCACAGCAACAGTTGCCAATCAATCAAATAAATCATGCACATTACCATATAGCGACGGTGATGCATGTGCACCCAGAATTAGGTCACCGAGGAAGTACCACAAGTAATTACGGTGGCAATTCGAATGCAGGCAACAGCAGTAATCATTTGGCACAGCTGAAGAGGACAACAATGAACGAAGGAGTGGTGCACAACAGTGACAATCTTAATATAGTCGAGCACGACAATGGAACCACCGATCAAAGAGAGAAATCAAATCAGGTAAGAGATGATCTCCAGCTATTGATACCAGGTCCAAATTTACATTTTACCTTGTTTCCTTGTAGTCCACTAACCTTCTTCGACCGGTGGCATTCAAACCGATCCCCTTCGAACCAGATTATAGTATTCCAACGCGATACAATGAACTTGGTGACCGTTATGGATCAACTCCGTCTCTAGTTCCTGTGCAAGGATCAAACTTGAGATTCGGAAGTAAGTGAACCCCCGTGGCGAGGCAAACTAATGCCGCAACTTACTGATTCGAATCATTCTAGGTACATCAGATCTTCGGCACGGTTTTACAGCGAATACCAGTTATTGCAACAATTTAACAGCTCGTCGTCGCTGTTCCAGATCGTTGAAGATTAACGATAGTATGGAATCAATTCGGCACACTCCCGATTCAGATGCAATTAGCCAAAATAGTACATTGTAAGTAGTTAAAATTAGACGTTGGTGTTTGGGAGCTGTTTTTCTGGTTTTCAATTTTACCGTTACTGCGTTGAGGGTTTCTTTTATTGGTCTTCATCCTTTAATTGATCTCTCTTCCTAGAGTTGCTGTTGTTACGTGGCCTAGAGTGTTCGACTTGTCTCTCCCTTTTTTTTTTTTTTCATCATTTACTTACAATTTAGCTTAAGACGACTATGATTACATCCTACGCTGAGCTAAAATTGTTGAAATCAGTTCTATGCCTCACAACTTGCCACAATTTGACAGAAATTCTTAGCAAGTCTATCCCTCAACTGTCTTTCACTCCAACCCGAAGAGGGATCGCGGCAGAGGAATGTCAAGCCAGAGGGATGTCAACCCAGAGGGATGTCAACCCAAAGGGATGTCAACCCAGAGGGATATCAGACCAACTGGATGTCAAGCGTGAGGGATGTCAAGTCAGAGGTATGTCAAGCCAGGCGGATGTCAAACCAGAGGGATATCAGGCCAGAGAGATTTCAAACCAGATAGATATCAGGTCGGGGGGATGTCAGACCAAGGGGATGTCAAGTCAAACGGACCCCAGCCCAGAGGGATATCAAACCAAAGGGATGTCAGGCCAAAGAGATGTCAGGCCAGAGGGGTGCCAGACCAGGAGGATGCCAGACCAAGGGGATGTCAAGCAAGACGGATGTCAAGTCAGATGGATGTCAAGCCACAGGGATGTCAAGCGAAAGAGATGTCAGACCAAGGAGATTTCAGACCAAGTGGATGTTAAGTCAGAGGGATCCCAAAACAGAGGGATATCAAACCAGTGGGATGTCAATCCAGAGGGATATCAAGCCAGAGGGATGTCAATCTAGAGGGATGTCAATCCAGAGGGTTGACAATCCAGAGGGATATCAAGCCAGAGGGATGACAAGACAGAGAAATGTCAAACCAGGGAGATGTCAAACCAAAGCGATGTCAAGCCAGAGGGATGTCAAAGCAGAGGGATGTCAAACCAGAGGGGTGTCAGGCCAGAGGGGTGTCAGACCAGGGGGATGTCAAATCAGAGGAATGTCAAGCCAGAGGGATGTCAAATCAGAGGAGTGTCATGCTAAACAACTAAGACGAATTATTGAGTACACCTGTAGCGTCATTTAAGTAAGAAAGAAACCATTAAGTCGTTAGTTGTGTCTACATCCATTTCTTAATTGAAAAGAAGACAAAGGGCAAGGAAGTACGAAAGCAAAAGAAAAAGAAAAAAATTTATCAAAGGAGATAAAACGTGTGTTACAACGCCTCATCTGGCGACGAAGTCTGGAAGATCCAGAACCATGGCACTTGTCGCCCCCAACGGCGCGTAACAATCTCATGATTTTTGTTGCCAGTCTGTATTGCAGTCAATAAAAGCAATAAGCTTTGATGTGTTAAAGATCGTGACTGCGTATTCTCATCATCATCATCATCGGCACTACAACCGGGAACCGGTCTTGGCCTTATTTAGCAAGTCCTGAGGCTTGTTAAATTTTCCATGATAATTTGTTTTTCCGGGCAAGGTCATTAGTCTTGCGCTAGAAGCTCCCCGACTGGGAATCGAGCCCCGGTCTGCCGCGTGACAGGCGGGGATACTAACCACTATACTATCAGAATACAATAAAAGGGAGTAAAATCCCGAACGCATTCTAAGAAGTCTCATACGACCCCTATAGTTCGCCGACATATTCTACGTGATCAAGACCTAGTCTACGCTCAACTGCAGCTCCATGGCCTCGTAGAGCTACATTATCTCAGTACTTCCTCATGAAAGCCGAGAGTTTCCTTCATATGTTTCTTGCTCTCTATCTCCTCGCCGATAAACAGCTTAAAGAACAAGTCACCTTTTCATGGGGCCGGACCAAAACACGGAGTTCCCTTTCAAGAGAAGACTATACAAGTTTAACGATAAGTAGACGTTCGATTTAAAACGGCGGTGGATTGGGAAAGACGACGGATTGAAGAAAGCGATGGATTGGAGAAGGCAATGGATTGTAGAATGCGTGGATTAAAGAAGCCGAAGGATGGTTTAAAAAAGATGTTGAATTGAAGAATGTGATGGATTAAAAATTCGAATTAGAGAAAGCGAAGTATTGTAGCAGATACTCCATTGAACAAACAATGGATTGAAAGAAAGTGATGGGTGTTGAAAACCACTTGATGGGCTTCAATAACCAAAGACAACAATATTACACATACTCAGATTCTCTACAACAAAACTACATGTCAAACTACATTATGCAATGTTTCATGTACAAAGCTTAGATAGAGGCGATGTAGATTATTGATATGGAAAAATATTTAATGAAAGAGAGGTCAATGAAAGAAAAAACTCTATAAAAGAAATAACTAGGAAGATTACCCAACTCTACAGGACAAAATAATAAACTTATTGCCCAACTGTTCAAAGCGACCAACAGCCTTAAGACCTGAACTGACTCAAGTGCCAACTGACTCAAGCGCATCTGACTTAAACATACATTGTTATCAACTGAGTTTAGAGCATTTCGCAACAATAGTGAAGAATGTGACTCGAACCAACGCTATGCGTCTCAACACATCGAATCATTGTCACATGTAGATGCGACGTATTCCCGGTTACTATTTACTGCTGCTGGATTGCTTTTTTAATTGCAATGGTGCACTCTGTCAAAAAAGTACCGGGAATTGTTAAATAAAACATACGGTGCGAGCTGAAGTTGAGCTAAGACATGATGGTGCCTCCTGAGATAAAAAATACCGGAGGTAAACCAGTTCCCCATTCGAATATTCAAGGGGGACTATGTCAGCATGATATTGCAAATGTTTTGATAAAGAACCGTACTGTGGACAGCTCGCTTGCGAATAATCGGATCCACCCTCTAAACACTGTCGAAGTTCAACTAGAAACGGCATTTTGTAACATCAGAGGCATCTGCTTCACCAATGCGAATGTAAACACCGTACACCTGTATTTGTAAACTGCGAAACTTATACCCCATTTGTTGCAATATGCATCTAGTGAAGACGAAAGTATTCATTGTAATCATCATTATCGGCACTACAACCGGGATCCGGTCTTGGCCTTATTTAGCAAGTCTCTCCACCAGTATCCGGTGCTTATCCGAGACTTGTTAAATTGTCCATAATAATTTGTTTTTCCGGGCAAGGTTATTAGCCTTGCGCCGATTCATTGTAATACTTTCTGAAAAAAACCTCCCCACACTCTACACTCTACGTGTTAGCTTGTGTCTCAACCATTGAACTCAATATCTATTACGTTTTGTTGTGACACAAAGAATACTGGAGACAGATCAAGAAAACAGTGTAACCCTACTGATCTTAATCTGTAATAACACGAAAATTATGGTTGAGAAAAAATGGATAGATCGATTACGGGAGAAAAGGTAAGGGAAATAACTGGCATTGTTTACGACAAAACATAGTGACGGGGCGGAAAATAAAAATAACGTTTTTGATCGAACAAGGATTAAAGACACGAGTGGATCGCTGGTCAGAATCTTCATTGGAAAGGAGAAACAAGATAATCTTCATAACGTAAGATGGATAAATTATAAAAGATCAATTGACTAGACACAACACAAGGTATGAAAGGAAAATAAAATCGATACGACACAGAAGTACAACAAATGAAAATAGGATAAGTACAATACTCGTAAATATAAGAAATGAATAATAAACGAATTAATTTAAGGAAAAGTGAGTTCCCTAAACAAAATAATGCAGTCCACGAACAGCACTACAAAGCACAGTGACCAAACACCACCCCTAACCGAAACTCAGGTCGTCTCGTCAACTGACTCAACATATCTTCGTTGCCCAGGATACGATTAACACTCGAGAGTTCGTTTTAAGGGTGGATTCTGTGTCTTCACGCGATCCGATCTGGCTTGCCAAAGGGAAGAAACGTTAGAACCCAATAACTTGAACATCATTTGGATGAAAATCGTGCTTAAGAGTTCTGTCAAATTTCTGTGATATCTCTACCTTTCCAAATGACGATCGATCAGCGGCACTTTTCGAACATCTTTCACGTACCGTCGACTGGATACAAATTAACCACCCAGCTTCCGAGATTGTCGTCGTTGACGAATTTAACGTACACAACTCTAACTGGTTAATACATTCTAACAGAAATCTTAAGGCTGGAAGGTTATCCACAATTTGACTCAACTTGTGGAGGAACCTACGCGAGTACCGCGTAAACGGAGAGATTCTGCAAACACCCTATATCTATTTTTGTTATCCAAGTCAAGGATTTATACTTTGCAAGCGACTGCGTAATTGGAAAACTCAGATCAAGGTTTGAGGCTGCTATCACGTAAATAAAGCCCTTATAAAACAATAAGCATGTCAACTGATGTATACGGATGTGAGACATGGGCGCTTACAAAAAGGGAAGAGAACAAATTCCAAGTTTTCGGGAACAAAGTTTTAAGGAGTATCTCATCATCATCATCATCATCGGCACTACAACCTGGAACCGGTCTTGGCCTTATTTAGCAAGTCCTGAGGCTTGTTAAATTTTCCATAATGATTTGTTTTTTCCGGGCAAGGTCATTAGTCTTGCGCCAGAGGCTCCCCGACGGGGAATCGAACCCCGGTCTCCCGCGTGACAGGCGGGTATACTAACCAGTATACTATTGAGGAGCTTTTAAGGAGTATCTTTGATGCTAAATATATCTGTGGGGGTTCCACCAAACCCCACGGCCCACTTACCTGAAAAACTCCCCATATCCGCAACTCAACTCCCATTAAATCCCGCCAATGCGATTGCATTGGCACCTGAAAATATTTCCTTTACCAAGGACATTAATGCATAAAAGCATTACATTAAATTCCGAAACAGAATTGCATCTACAAGAGCATTCATAGTCCAATGCATCACTAGAATTCGCAGGAAAACTATTCCGGCACCATTGTTTGCCAAGCAAATCTCCCTAGACGAATTCCTGTAAACAAAAGGATTTGAATTACATACAAACAACCTTCAGCAGGGGCCATAAACATTGCGCTGTCTATTCTTCAGCCTCGCCATGTGTATAATAAATTCTCTTAATGTACACATTGGCCGGCGACCTTTTTCGCCCAGCAATAACATACCGGCGGCCGCATTCAATTATCGCAATCGACCCTGATATCCCTAAAAACAATTCTGTAACGTACATATGCACCATAAATTCCCGACCCATGTTCCACCATTGCTATTCTGCCGTACATATGCATACCACATATCCTTGGCATTTCTACGGCCGCGGCAGCTCTTTGACCATCGGGCAAAAGCGAATACTCGCATCCTACCCTAGAGTCATAAAACGAAATTCTGCGCAGGTAATCATGAATACGATCCTTTTACCATCTAATGAGTGGCTGCTATTTAGACAGCCGACCCTCATTACCGAAAGATGCTGTAGGTCGTTTCACCATTGTTCCTTTTTTCCTCGTTTCAGGCAAAACGCATCGATCAACACGGTGATGTGTGCCAACACACACATACACCACCGCGTACCTGAGATCGCTTTCCATTGGTCACTGGTCACTGGAAATTTCTTTCCCTTTTCACCACACCACCAAAAACTCACCCCAAACGATAAAATATCGTTGAGTCGTTTTCCATCCACGGACCGTCATGGTCACGTGCCGCTCCCGTACTCCGTCGGTACACGCGGAGATACATTAAATTCAGAGTCGCGAGTATCTGAGCGTGTAGTCATTTTTTTTTTGTGTCGTGTGTTGAAAAAATACAATCGCTCGCGTTATCACCTGTATTAAAATTAAACAATCCCGCGGCAGTGATATACAATAAATGTGTAGACATATTCCCAACAATATTGACTGTTTTATTTCAGCGGTTTCATTTCCCAGCTGTGTCGCAGTGTCCTGGTGTTTATCTTGCACCCTTACCCGTGGTTGCGAACGAACGAGGCGGCGTTCGTTCATTTCTTAGTGATGACTTTCGGCTCAGTGTTTTACGCGGCGAACAACTCATGATGGGAATAAGAGTTAACCGGTGCCCATGGCAGGCACACATACTTTATCCCCACATATCGAGCACATGGGATAATGGAGGAAATTACACATTAGTGAGTTGCAAGATCATCAGGTCATGAAGAATAAGATCGGCCAGAGGGTGCCCCCGAAAATAGCAAACACGAAAGCCACCAACAGAGGCATACACAGTGGTTAAGCCTGTACTCCGCGACCACACCCCACCGACCTGTACGGTCAACACGGAATGGAAGACAGTCTCAGGCTCAGGCTACTGAACATGTCCAGGAGAAGTCGGAAAACTCCCAGAGGTCGGGTCGGAATTCCCAAACCCGACCGTACTAAAGTCACCAACTAATGAAGCCTGTCCTCAACTTCCGCCAACGACTGTTCCAGTTGTCCAGCTCCCTTTATACATCGGTTGTAGAAACACTACACCTCTAATAGTGGACACAGGTGCGGAGATCAGCCTTATTAAGCCGAAGAAACTCCAATATGGAACCACATTGGACACAGAAAAAGCAACTACCCTCCAAACGCTTTTTGGGAAGGGCAAGTCTAGGGGTTATTGTAAGGGGATATTCAAATTACCCCAACAAATCTCCTGTAGCTTTCAGATGATAGACGCCCTACCGGGATTATCAGCAGATGGGTTGTCAGGGAACGACTTCCTGTCTAGGAATTATAAAATTAATAGACCGGGAAACCGTTTGGAATTTTCCCAAACAAGATTAAATCCGGCAAGCTTTTCCATTGAATTTACAAAAGACAAGAAACGGATGTAAGGCATAAGGCAGCCAGTCGGGAACACGCACCAAGGCGACCCAAAGAGGTCCAGACCGCGGTCGGTAGTATACCGGACAGCCTACCCAAACAGGGGAAAGGCTGCGAAAACTTGTCAGACTCCAAGTACCCCAACCCCATGATGATATCCCACAAGCCGAAGAAGGCTAAAGAAGAAAAGGCATTGGTGGAACACTCACTGCCAAACCCTTCGTAGGTAGAAATTTTTCTGAACAGACCGGCGATAAAACCAGCATGTTCACGAAAAATGCTTAGACTTCCCATGGTAATCCAGGAAGAGGTAATGCTGGTACCTAAAGCAGTACAATCAGGGATCTTCATATCCAATTGTATTATGGGGAAGGCGAAGAGTGCCCAAGTAGAGGTACTCAATATCGCAAATTATCTCCAACCCATAAACCGGATTAGCTCCTCGATAGTATAGCGGTTAGTATATCCGCCTGTCACGCGGGAAACCGGGGTTCGATTCCCGTCGGGGAGCTTCTGGCGCAAGGCTAATGACCTTGCCCGGAACAAACAAATCATTATGGAAAATTTAACAAGCCTCAGGACTTGCTAAATAAGGCCAAGACCGATTCACGGTTGTAGTGCCGATGATGATGATGATACACCGGATTAAGGTGGAATTGCATCCAATTAAGGAATTTTCCATCTTTCCGCTGGAAAACGAGGGCAACCACTCAACGGGAATTAATTCGAATAAAAAACCTTCGGAGGGGGGACATCTCCAGTATATCCGACATCTATTCCGGGAGGAGGAATCACCAAAAGATCCAAGGTTGACACAATGACATGAGGACCTCCACTTAGGAAAAACCCTAAGTCTTCAAGAGTGTCAATCCATAGTGGAAATATGTGAGGAGTTTAACAACATTTTCCACCTTAAATGTGACCTCCTGACATATACCAGTGCCATAACGCATAAGATACCGGTGATACAGGATCAAGCACCGATAAATCAACGAATGTACTGTCTGCCCGAGTGCAAGAAAGAGGTGATAAACGAGCAAGTGCGGGATATGCTGGAGAATGATATCATTCAACCAAGCAAAAGTCCGTGGAACCCACCACTCTTGTTCGTTCTTAAGAAAGTGCGCCCCAATGGAAAAGCCCGATGGAGAGTTGTGGTCGACTTCAGGAAACTGAACGACAAAACGATTGGTGATGCGTACCCCCTCCCTCGAATAGAGGACATTTTGCACCAGCTCGGTCACTCACGCTATTTTTCCACGCTCGATTTAGCAAGCGGCCAAATCTTAGTAGATCAATAGGATCGAAATAAGACGGCGTTCAGCACAACTTAGGGGCATTATGAGTTCAAACGTATGCCATTTGGTCTGAAGGGAGCACCAGCTACGTTTCAGAGACTCATGAACCATGTCCTAAACGGGATGCAAGGTATCGAATGCTTTGTTTATCTGGACGACGTTGTCATATATGGAAAAAACCTAGAACACCATAATGACAAACTCCGGAAAGTATTCAACCAAATGAGATACCACAACCTCAAGCTGCAGCCGGAGAAATGCAAGTTCCTACAAAAGGAAGTAGTATATCTGGGACATGTTTGTTCCGAGAAAGGGGCAATGCCAAATCCCGATCCGACTGCTAGTGCCAGGGATTTCCCCATTCCCAAGACGGTTAAGAACGTCCAACCGTTTCTAGGCTTGGCGAATTATTACCGAAAATTTGTTCCGAATTTTTCGAAGATATTTTCTGTCCGCCCCCGTCTTGAATACCCTAGTCAGGTCTAGAAAATCCTCGAACTCTTCCCCCTAACACAAGCCGTCTCCATCTAATTAATCTTAACACACTTGGAGAACCCAGAATTCATACCGACATCGTCTTCATCCACCGTCTTGTCTCAGGTTCAATCAACTGGCCAAGCCTGTTCTCCTCCATCACACTTTACATTAATACCCGTTGCCTGCGAAACCCTTGTCTCTTATATTTGCCAGCCCATCACACTGCTTACGGCTCTAACAAACCCATTTCACGAATGCTGCGGTGGGCAAACTTTTACCCCACCTTCTTTGATTTCAATCTCAACTTCCCCGCTCTTAAAATTCGTTCCCCCCTCACCCTTCCTGACCCCGACCCATTCACCAGCTACACTCTTCCAACCCGCACCCATACCAACATGCTACCCTCCGGCCTATCCTTCCCCGTCATCCCACTTACACTATCGTCTATTGCGATATTGTGGTTTGGTATAAAGCACTGATGGCTTTTTTTCTATGCTCTTGTGTGCTGTGTTCTTCACTACGCGTGTGTATACTCTGTTTGAAACGCTGCAGTATTTCTTGGCTCCCCCTTACTGTCATTTTGTGAGGTATTAAACAGAAATCTTAAAAAGATTGTCTGATACCCTCGGGCATCAATCATCATCACCATCGGCACTACAACCAGTATCCAGTCTTGGCCTTATTTAGCAGGTCTCTCCACCGGTCCCAAATTCGAGCCGATGTCATCCAGTTTGGCACTCTCAGGCTCTGGGCGTCCTGTTCTACGCCATCCCTCCATCGCAGACATGGTCTGCCGTGCTGTCTCTTTCCATACATCCTGCCACAAACGACTTTCCGGGCAGGCTCCTCTTCGCTCATTCGAGCTAGGTGCCCCGCCCACCGGAGTCTACCGAGCTGGATTGTTCTTACAACATTAGCTACAAGGTAGATCGCGTACAACTCATGGTTGTAGCGTCGCCGAAATCGTCCTCCTTCACATATGGGGCCAACAATTCTCCTTAAGACTTTCCTCTCGAACGCGGCTAGGAGTTCAGAGTGCCTTTTATTGAGCACCCAGGTGGTGGATCCATACATGAGTACTGGTAATGCTCTTATACAGTAGTAGCCTGGATGTTCTGGATAAATTTCGGGATTTAAAGAGCCTTCATAGACCATAGTAGGTTTTGTTGGATTTGATCAGCCGTTCGCGTATTTCTTCTTCCATATTGTTATCGGCTGATACTATTCACCCAAGGTAGTTAAAGGATTGCACTACATCAAATTCGTCCTCCGTTACCCTGATAGTTTGACCAACGTTAGGTCTTCTCTTCGCAGAAGTTGCCACCATGTACTTGGTTTTTCCCTCATTAATGTGCAGTCCCAGTTTTTGTGCCACCTACTCGACCTGGATGAAGGAGTCCTGTACAGCCGAATTGGACCTACCAACGATGTCGATGTCATCTGCGTAGACAAGTATCTGGCTGGACTTGGTGACAATACTCCCTCTAGTTGTAACGCCAGTGTCACGGATTGCTTTCTCCAACAGCAGGTTGAAGAGGAGGCAGGCCAGCCCGTCCCCTTGTCGGAGTTCCATTAAAGATGTTTATTGGTTTGGACAGCAAACCCGCTATTTTAACTTGGCTAGTTACGTTGGTCATGGTCAACCTACAAAGTCGTATCAATTTGTTTCGATTGCCGAACTCTCTCATGGCATTATACGAGGGTTGCCTTTTATATTTCGGGATTAGAGAACAAAAACAAATATTGATCATGGAAAATCACTTTATTGTTTTTCAAAATATTCCCCATGAAGATCTATACACTTTTGCATGCGTTTGAACCAATTGTCGAAGCACTTTTGCCACTCTGATTGAGGTATCTCCAACACATGCATTCTGAATGCAGCAACCGCTTCTTCAGGTGTCGAAAACGTTGACCTCTCAGTTTGTTTTTTACGAACGGGAATAAAAAGATGTCATTCGGTGCCAAGTCAGGACTATACGGCGGATGACCCATCAAATCGATGTTTTGGGTGCTCAAAAATGCAGTTGTCGCAGCCGATGTGTGAGAGCTCGCATTGTCGTGGTGAAGAGTGATCCGTCTTCGGCGGTTGGTTTTCCTGATTTCTTGGAAGACAACTGGCAAACAAATGGTTGTGTACCACTCAGAATTGACTGTTCTGCGTTGTTCTAGTGGTACGGTTGGGACGTGTCCCGTTTTTCCGATAAAACAGGCGACCATTTGCTTGGAAGTGCTTCGTGCGCGAACAACTTTTGTTGGATTTGGCTCATCTTGAAACACCCAGACAGTCGACTGCTGTTTACTTTCGGGCTCATACCCGTTAATCCACGATTCATCACCTGTCACGATGTCATAGACGTGTTTCGAAGCACCGCGACCGTATTTTTTGAGCATTTCTTTCGACCAATTGACACGAGCCTTTTTTTGGGCGATTGACAAATTGTGTGGGATCCAACGTGAACAAATTTTTTTGACAGTCAAATGTTTATGCAATATTGAATGTATGCTGGTCCCACTAACGCCTAAGGTTGTTTCAATCTCACGATAGGTCACATGACGATCTTCCAATATCAGTTCGCGCACTGCATCAATGGTTTTCGGAACAACAACTGATTTTGGACGACCTTCACGAAATTCATCTTGGAGTGAACTACGACCACGATTGAATTCACCATACTATCGATAAACACTGGTCCTTGATGGAGCTTCATCGCCAAAAATTGAATCAAGTTCATCCATGCACTGTTCCTGAGTTAATCCACGCCGAAAGTTGTAAAAAATAATCGCACGAAAATGTTGACGATTTAATTCCATTTTTGGGCCGAGATGAATCTTTTAAGTTACTGTAAACAACACAAATAGCGCTCGTATGTCAAAACGTTCTGAGTGCGTATAACCTCAAAAATGTCCAACTTTACGACAGAGCTGTCAATTGCCGGATTGCAACACTAGGGTTGCCAAATCCCGAAACAAAAGAGGCAACCCTTGTATAGTTGTACCCTGGCTATGCTGTCGTAGGCGGCCTTAAAGTCTATAAATAGATGATATAACGGAATCTTAAATTCCAGGCATTATTCCATCGCCTGCCTAAGGGTGAATATCGGATCAATCGCTGATTTGCTTGGGATGAAGCCACACTCATATTGACCAATGATGACTTTAGCGTATGGGGCTATCCAGTTTTGTAGGATAGTGGAGGGTATCTTGTAGGCGGTACTCAGCAATGTTATACTCCTATGGTTGCTACACACTGTGATATCTCCCTTCTTATGTTTGGGGCAAATTAGTCAGTCATCAATAAAGCGGTTCAAATCAGCCGAGATAAACGCGTCCGGCTGATGAGTTACAACATTCATGAGTTCAGGGGTTTTGGATCAGTGGACTGATATGCTGTAAGTCGGCCACTGTAGTAGGCTACTTTTTTGTAAGTACCACCCTAACATTGTTTTGGACTTTCTCCTTTCATTTTTTGAAAGCCTGTCTTTTCTTCCTTTTTCTGGATTTTCTGAGTTTCTCTCCGACTTCCCTGAAATGTTTATTAAGCATTTCATTCTCCGACCTTTCTCTTTTATTGTATGCTCGTCTTCATATTTTAGGACATCACTGACTTTCAAGGATATTTTTAGGAATCTTTCAATGGATTTCTCTCTTCACTACTTTTTGTTAGTGGAACATGTTTCGTTCGCAGCCTTTATTTCCCCTGCCCATTTCACAGCTAATCCTTACCCTTTCCCCCTCTTGTATGTATACAACCCATACACATCATCTACCTTTTGGTCTAAGTGTAATAAACTCTTCATTATTTCACACACTCTTTTGCAGAAAGTCAACCTGTGGTAACAATAAGTATAGCATAAGCGAACAATTTGACATGACACCATCACCATCAGATTCCGGAATCTCTGAGCTCGAAGCAGCCCTAAAAGACCGCGATTCCGAGCTGTCATACCTTCGACAAACCATGGAACATAACGAAAAGGTTATTTTTAAAGTCCAAAAGGTTCGATAAGAACTCTAAAAGTAACGAATATCTCTTTAACGGTTATTTTTTCAATACCACCTTTCAGGATAAGGAAGCCTATTGGGAGAGTGAAACAAAACGTTTGAAGGCTTTCTACGAAAACCAGCAAAAGGAATATGTGCTCAAGGTGAAAAAACTGGAACAAATGCTCACGCTACAGTCGTTCCAGTTTAAGCAGAATAAACTGAGGATCACAGAGAACACGAATCGGCTCAAAGAGCAATTTTGCGATCTCAAAAAAGAAAGCGAACTCTTAAAGTGTGTTCCCGAATAAATATGAAAATTCTCCTTGGACACATTACTTATTTTCTTCCTTGTTTCAGAAGTGAGAATGAGGGATTAAAAACATCAGAAAGATCGATTCGAGACTGCATCAGTCAACTAGAAGAAAAAACTCGTTTTATGGACGGGCTAATCGGAAACCTTAAGGCACAATTGGAAGACAACGAATGGACCGTCTGCCAAAAGAACGGTGAAGTAGCTTTACTTAAAAATCAACTCAAAGAGGCGAATGTAAGAATCCTTCATCACTCAATCACTTTACTGTCATTAATTCATTGTTTGCCTTTTTTTTAGCACGATTTAACCACAAAGGACCAAGAGATCGTGCAGCTCAAACAGTTGGCACATGTAACTCTGCCGCAAACACAATCCCAGATTCCGAGAGAAGATGAGGAAATCAGTCAACTCAATCGTATAATAATTCTTAAGGATCAAGTTATTTTAGCTCTCACCAACGAGCTGGGCAAACTTCGAAAAGAATTGTCGGATCTAGCCATCTTCCATGAGTACGGAAAAGAACCATCGGGAAAGCTAGCTCGGCTCAAATATCAAATCGACAAAATCTCCACAGTCTGTCACAAGAACCAAATGAAAGAAGGTGACAAGCACATTGACCTTCAGCCAAAGGCGATCGATGATCCTAATCTCGAGGTGATCATGAACTGCCTGCAGATTGCTCCATCATATAATGAACCTGATCAGGGACCTCCCGATCGATATATCACACCGGAGACCCGTTTAGCGCAGATGTCTGCAAATATACAGAATTTCGCCTATGGTACCCTGAATCTGCCTGATGTTGCTAAGAATGACAAGCCGTCTACTATCGATGAAGCCGCCCTTCTAAGAAAGGAACTGAACGAACTGAAGCAGAATTTCGATATGGAACGTCGCCAGTGGGCCGATGAAAAGGACAAAGTGCTCCAGTATCAAAGGCAATTGCAGATGCACTACATTCAAATGTATCAAAAGATCAAGGATCTGGATAGCAACACCACCTTGTCCGAGGCTGTTTAAGATGAGTTGACAAGCTTGCAGGCTGTTTAGGCATTTAATTTATTGAATTTATATTCTCCCTTCATGTGTACCCATTTGTTTTGTTATCTTAACCTTTTGTAATATTAAAGGGATGTGGAGAGGCTTTCAGTAAAAGCCGCGGTTAAGTCTAAGGTTCAACAAACATAAAATAAACACAAATTATCAGGAAATATTGTTTTATCTACCACTACTTCTTCCAAGACCTTTAGAAGATATTATATCAGGTAGTGAAAGTGGGGGAAAACGCACATGACAAGGAATGGTGGTGTAACCGAGTGTTACGTAGTAACTCCCACACCACCTTAGTCCCAGTTTATGTATATGTTTACATATATTCCTCATTCTGGCAATTCTTTACTTTATGCGCTCGATCACAATGTATGCCACAAATGCGCGATCACAATGTATGTCGTAACTAGTACAACATATTATTGCAGTCCTAAGTCAAATACTACTCCCACACCACTTGTAATTGCGAAGAGGGATTTCCAAATGATGTCAGGCTTTGGATTATCCATCAATGGAAAGCACACATACTGTGGTGACTACATTTACAGCAGCCATACCGTGATGCTAGTCTTAGGGTACGTCATCATAGCTCAATGTTTACCACAAAAATTTATTTTATCGCATTCTGTCAATATTTATTGGTGTTATATTTGTATTATTATGTATTTATAAACGTACACGCCCCAACAGAATCTACCGACGAAGAAACGAAGGACACATTCTACGAGACCCTAGTGGAAGTATTTGATGGTCTCATCATTCGATGTTAAAATCCTCCTCGGCGACCTCAATGCGAAAATTGGAAAGGAAGATATCTTCCAACCAACAATAGGTAAAGAAAGCCTACATGACGTTTCAAATGATAATGGTATTCGAATTATCATGTTCGCAGCGTCAAAAGATCTGGTCGTGAAAAGCACGATGTTCAAGCACAAGCAAATCCATAAAGCCACATGGATATCACCCGACAGCGTAACGCGTAACCAAATAGACCACTTCCTCATAGACAAAAGACACCACTCGAACATCCTTGACGTAAGATCATATAGAGGAGCAGATTGCGACTCCGATCACCTTCTAGTGATGGGCAAAATTAGAAGTCGGCTCGCAGCAAACCCACATGGACAGTCACGGGAGACGAGCAAAAAGTTCGAGATTGATAAACTAAAAGACCTACGTAAAAGGGCTGAATATCAAGACGAACTAACGAATAGATTTAGCATCCTAGAGAATGACAGTAATGAGGAAGAGGAAGCCAATAGTGTGGACATTAAATGGGCATCGATCAGAGACACAATCAAACAAACAGCCCAAGAGGTATTAGGATTTAAGAAAACAACTAAGTCCAAACCTTGGTTTGACGATGAGTGCAGGGCAAAGATCGAAGAACGTAAACGCCTCAGAATGATCCACTTATATTGCATATGATGAAGTCAACGCAGTAAGATACGCGACAATTCGGAAAGAAACAACTAGACTTTTCAAACGCAAAAAACGCGAATGGGAAAAGACTCGGATCGAAAAAATCATAGAAAATGCCAGAGCAAAGAACAGCAGAGGTGTGTATGCCGGCATAAATTCAATTAGAAATGGCTACCGAGGGAGAGTCAAAATAATCCGAGACACAAACGGCTGTCTGGTAACAGAAACAAAAAATATCGTGACAAGATGGAAGCAGTACTTTGAAAACCTGCTCAATGTGCGCAGCTATCAACCACAAATAAACGCACCAGGCGTACATACAGCCGAGCCCCAGATACCAGAGCCCTCTTTCGACGAAGTTGTAGACGCGATAAATCGACTGAAAAACAACAAGGCCCCCGGAATCGATTGCAAACCGCCAGAGCTTGTGAAGCATGGAGGAGAGGCAACCGTTCGAAAGATCCACCAACTGGTTAAAATAATATGTGATAAGGAAGTCATTCCGGAAGAATGGAAAACCGCAATAGTCATCCCCATTTTCAAAAAAGGCGACAGATCTGACTGCGAAAATTACAGAGGAATATCATTGCTCCCAATCACATACAAAATATTAACAAATGTCACACTGGCAAGAATCACACCGTACGCAGAAGAAATATTGGGAGACTACCAATGCGGATTCCGTCGGAACCGGTCAACCAGCGACCAGATGTTTACAATAAGGCAACTGCTGGAAAAGAAGTGGGAATACGGAAAGACGGTTCACCAACTATTCGTGGACTTTAAAAAAGCCTACGACTCAGTCGCAAGGCAAAGACTCTACCATATTGTGGTTGAGCTGGGGATCCCGAAAAAATGTGCCGCCCTCATTCAAATTTGCATGAACGAAAACAAAGGACGAGTTAGAATAGAAAACCACCTCTCAGAACCATTTGAAATTCGGGATGGACTAAAACAAGGGGATGGCCTCACCATGTCTTTTTAACCTTGTCCTCGAGTATGTTATCAGAAAGGTACAAGACGACAACACGGCCGGATCATCCCTGAACGGAGTCACACAAGTGCTCGCGTATGCGGATGGCATCGCCGTTCTGGGCGATAATCTATAAACTATAAGTAAAAACTGTGAAATCATCATGCAAGCAGCAGAAGAGGTGGGCCTAGAAATAAACGAAGACAAAACGAAATACATGATTACGACGTGAGCAGGTGGACCCCAGAGAACACATATAAACGTCAGGGGCAAGATATTTGAAAATGTCAAAGAATTTAAATATTTGGGAACGATACTGACGAGGAGAAACGAAACGTCAAAGGAAATTAACAAAAGACTACATTCCGACAACGCTAGTTGGCATGCAGCCAGTAAACTAGTAAAATCCAAACTGCTATCACGTAATATAAAGCTCCGTGTCTATAGAACCATAATCATGCCGATTGCTCTATACGGATGCGAAGCATGGGCTCTCACAAAACGGGAAGAGAACAAATTTCGCGTATTCGAGAATAAAGTTTTAAGGGGTATCTTTGGCGGTAAATATGACGAGAAGTCACGACAATGGAGGAAACTTCACAACCACGAATTGGAAGAGCTATACCGCAAACCTACAATAGTGAGAGTAATCAAGTCGCGAAGATTAAGATGGACCGGACACATAGCGCGAGTGGGCGATGATAGGACCGTGCATAGAATTCTTGACGGTAAACTAACGGGGAAGAGACCGACAGGACGGCCGCGACGGAGATGGGAGAACAATGTTAGATTGGACCTCGAGGAGATCGGATCGAATGATCGAACGTGGAAGGAGAGCGCACAGGACAGGGAACAATGGCGGAGCCGAGTCGGTGAGGTCATGAACTTCCGGGTTCCTACAGGCCAGTAAATAATAATAAATATATTTGTATTGTTGGCTCGTGGACATTGTTATCTTGGTTGCATATTATGTGACGACTAGACTATTTTGGACCTAGCAAATAATCACTCTCCACTTAAGAACGGCTGTCGCTACGGACACAGCAAAACTACTGCCGCACCGGGGACAAATAAAACGCATTGAAAATAATAAAACACATGAATTAATACAATAGATCGCGACACAAGATCCTTTTGACTTTATTCCTACACGATAGACGGTGTAACAACATGAAACAAAACTGTGTGAAAGAAAAGGTACCGAATGTACCTGAACAAAAACTCTTTGTTAGAAAAAAAAGCGCTAAAAACATACTGTCTAAAACAGTAACAACCAACCAAACAAAAACTGTTCATGACCGGTCACAGGTTCACTCGCCTCCATTCAGCATTCAACAACGGCCCGCTACCAGTTAGCTGAATCTTTCATCGATTGAGCAATTAGCAGAATTCAGTGCCACTATAGAGTTTTCTGCTGCAACCGCATAGTTGGATGTTTATTGATGCATACGTTTAGGCGCTAAATTCCTGAGTGTGTTATCGAATAGACGACGTGTGTTGCTGGTAGCAGTTTTCATTGATATGGGAGGATAACATTCTTCGTGCATGTCATCCATCTTTATGTGTAGGCTCTTCGGTGAGTTTGGCATAGAATCACCATCTTAATTCAAACTGTAGGAATGTTCCGATTTAATTGGTAATGTGCCGAGCAGTGCATCTGATATCAATTTGTCGTATAGAATCACTGCTGGCATTTTAACGTCACGCTCCAGAAACTAATCTGGCATTTCCGAGTGATATTTGAGGCTGCTTGATGTTTTCCTTTTATTTTGAATCTTTAATCGTTATATGCTTTGTTGCTGTACTGCAACAACGGCAATAATAATGATATAGGTTGTGAGTGGTGGTATGCCTACTTTAAATATTTTGAAAAAAGCGTTCGGTGATCAGTTCTACGCGAATATGAATGGTCACTACCATGGCCACGAAACTTTCATTCTAAATTACCAAACCGAGAAAATTAACAGCTAACACCAGTCTGACTTTAGTAAGTAAAAACTATAACTATAGCATTAACAATCGCACCAACAGCAGCACCATTTCATCCTCAATTCTCCATAGAAAGAATAGTAATAGTCATAAAAGGAGCAACAGTAAACGAACTAATCGTTCGTCATCACCTACTTCGAAACCAAATATTCGTCTTAAAAGGAATGAGCAAAATAGAAAGGACTGAATTGCGAATAAGGAAGTTCTACAGCGATACGGTATGCTTAGATCTAAAAGTTGGACATGACGTCTAAAGACCCAACTCGGCATGCCTTCAAGGCAACCCGAGGTTTTATAAGGGACTACTGTTTACATATGGTATTCGTGGACAGGTGGCGGTGTACGTGATGGGGTGGCGAAGACCGGGTAGTACGATAAAGGGGCGGGATGATTGGTGGGGTGGGGCAAGGTCAGGAGGGGAAAGAGAGAAAACGATGTTTGAGTGCAACAGAAGTGAGGTAGAAATCAAAGGAGGTAGGGTAAGAGTTTGCCCACCTTAGCATTCGTGAAATGGGTTCATTACAGCCGTAGGAAGTGTGGTGGGACGGCAGATAGAAGAGACGAGGGTTTCGTAGGCTACGGGGGTTGGTGTTGAGTGCGATGGTGGAGAGCAAGCTAGGGTAGTTGATTGTGCCGGAGAGGAGACGGTGGATGAAGAGGATATCGGCAAGAGTTTTGCGCTCCTCAAGTGTATTGGGGTTGATCAAATGGAGCCGACTTGTGTATGGGGGAAGAATCCGAGGCTTCTCCCAGTTCAGTCCACAGAGGGCAAAACGCAGAAAACGACGTTGCACGCTCTCGATTCTACGGATATGGGACGAGCAGTGTGGAGACCAGACCTGACTGGCATATTCAAGAAGGGAGCGGACGAAAGCTATGTAGAGGGACCGTGAAACGTAGGGCTTAGAGAATTCCTTAGACCACCGTTTCACAAACCCTAGGGCGGAGTTGGCCTTAAGAATGATATCATCGATATGTGGGATGAATCTGAGCTCCCTGTCAAATAGGATTCCGAGTTCACGTATTGAGGATACGTATGAAATCTGCTGGTTTAGCAGGAAGTAGGAGCGAGGAGGTGGGGGTGGACGTTTGTGGGAGAAGGTAATGGAGTGACATTTGACAACATCGAGTTCCAGGCAGTTATTACGGCACCAAGTTGAGAAACTGTCGAGGTCCTGTTGGAGAAGTGAGGAGTCGAGAGGAGAGATGATTCTTTTGTAGAGTTTGGCGTCGTCCGCATAGAGGGAGATGGATGAGTGTTTAATAACGGAGTCAACATCATTGATGGTAAGGATAAAAAGGAGGGGGCCTAGATGACTACCTATAGTGGCACTGAATGCGGAACCCGTGACGTGGGAAAAAGGAAAGGGAGGATCTGAATATGACACGGTAGGATCGGTCTTTCAGATAAGAAGATAACCATTTGATCAATAGGGGTTCGAAA
The DNA here is from genome assembly GCA_963931805.1 of Microdon myrmicae. Classification (NCBI taxonomy): domain Eukaryota; kingdom Metazoa; phylum Arthropoda; class Insecta; order Diptera; family Syrphidae; genus Microdon; species Microdon myrmicae. Next base: position 82,942,913 of record OZ007502.1, on the reverse strand, counting down.
CCCAGGGAGGACAGCTTGAAAAGGATGAGATTATGGGAGATTTTGTCAAAGGCCTTGCTGAAATCAGTGGTGATAACATCGACTTCGTTGCCATTCCCTAAGGCATGGAGAGTATGGGATGAGAACTCGATCAGATTGGTTGTGGTCGGCCTACCCGAAAGGAAACCATGCTGGTTGGGTGAGATAATGAATTTACAACTGAAAGATAACGCATTGTGTTACGTGCGTTCGCCACCCCATCAATTAATCGTTCTGTAATTTTAATATAATTTGTTTTAAGGTGGTATGATGGTAAGGTGGTGGAGGAGTTGCGCGATCCACAAGTGAGTTTTCGAACACGCCCCGATTCGGGTGTGGATCGTGCAGCTCTTCGAGTTCGAATTCGGTTTTCGAAGTGGACGTGAGTGGGGAGCGAAAGAGAGAACAGGAAAATGTTTTTTGAGATACGGTTTTTTGCAATTCCGTTTTCGATAGAAGAAAAAAAAGAACAAAAGGAGAAGAAAAACTGACGGTGCTTGGTCGTCCCGGTGCATTTTTTTTTTTGGTTTAAAGTTAAGACATAAAACTCGAAAATTGGAAAAAAGTAAAATCAAAAGGCTAAATGTTATAAAACTAAAAGTAAATAAGAAGTAAAGTTGCTGAAATTGAACGCAAAACTAAAAGCTCGTGTTTTAATCCGTCAGAGACAGAAGCAAAAAGGAGAACATCCCATCGCTTGTGGTGCGATTGGATTCGCAGAAACATATTCGACTTCTCTCTAAAATCACCATTTGGCGGTGGCCGCCCTGGTAGAGCAAGGCGGAGGAGCCGCAGATTCAGAGGACGAACCAGAGGAAGAGCCGGACTCCACGCTGGACTAACCAGGTAACCCATTTTAACTACCAAAATTTGGGTGACAAATAACGTCACAATTGTAAAGATGCCCTTCGTTTGGGGATATGAGACAGTTTGGCGATGGGTCGGTAGTTGCTGATGTCATTTTTAGGTCCCTTTTTATGTATGGGGGTGACATGGGAGGATTTCCAGATACTCTGGAAGGTTCATTGAGAAAGGGATAGGTTGAAAATCTTTGATATCGGGAGAGAAAGAGAAGTGGAACAGTTCTTTAAAAATACAGACGGGAGTCCATCAGATCCAGGGCTGAACTCGTCTTTGAGTAAGTTTAGTTTCTCCCCAACTACGTGACGCTGAATAAGTTGAGGGGTGAAGGGACCAGGGGAGATTTCGGGCAAATCATTGAAATACGATGGATTGGGTTCGAAGGAGATGTCTGTGAAGGATTTATTGAAAAACGACGCAAACAGGTTGGCAATAGTTAGGTGGTCGTTTGACGTAGTCGCGCCATAAGAGAGGGAGTTAGGATAGGCGTCGGAATTACGTTTATAATTTATAATGTGGAAAAAGGATTTGGGATCATTGATCAAATTGGATTGTATTTTAATAAGGTATTTGGAGTAGAGGGAGTTGTAGAGTTCGGAAAATTTATAAAAGGACCCGAAATAGTTGGAGTAGTTTTCAATGGATCGCATTTTGAGAAAAATGTTCCATAAGTTATTCTTTTGTTCCGAAGATTGCGGAGATTGCGGTTGTACCAATGGCGGCGAAGAAACCGATGACCTGCGGCGAGAATAGGGGACATATAACGCGACGGCATAGTAAATATCCTTATAGAGGGTGGCCGGGGCTTCTTCTACACCCAAATGATCAAAACGACACGCTGTTTTGCTAAGATGCTCATTTAGGAGGCGGAAATTAACCTTGTGGAAGTTGTAAGAAAAGCGGTCAGGAGGTAGATAGGGCTGGGTTTCGTGGTCGAGATATAAGGATAACAGCAGTGGGGGGTAATAATTGGCAATGGTAAAGAGGGCGTGTGGGCTAGGGGCAACTGAGGACATGAGAGGGTCGGTTGTGAACACGAGGTCCAGCTGTCTCCCCATATGATTTGGCAGATTGCTAATTTGATGGAGGCATGAGTCGGTGAGGCCGTTTATAAAAATACGTTCATTAGAACTAGTGGGGTTAGAGACGTAGAAGGCTTATTCGTCAGCCGATGTCCATTGTAGGCGGGCGAGGTTAAAATCGCCAAGAACGACGATAACGTCTACTGCGGTGCTTAACTCTGTAAGGTTATCTACCGCCTCTATTGTGAGTTCGTATGACGCGATGGGTCGAGAGGGAGGAATATAGAAACAGATAATAAATAGAGACTTAGGGCGCTTGTCAATTTTAATAGCGACGTAGTCAAGATCCGGAGAAGAAGAGATGGCAATTAGAGATGAAGTGGGTCTGTTATGAGTGGCGAGCAGCACTCCACGGCATGGGGAGTTGGGACCTCCTCGATGAGCGTCGTCATCGCGAAAAACATCGAGGGGGTGGGGTGAGGGGGGGGGGGGGAATAGTTCAAGACTACTGATACTAGGGATAAGCTTGGTCGTCAGAGCGCATATGTCGAAGGGGAGAGAGTGTGCCTTATCCAGAGTCGAATGTGTTTTAGAGCGGAGACCTCTAACATTCTGATAGTAGACGGTTATGGGGAGCGTATTGATATGATAAGAGGGACCAAAGGGCGGCTGTATAGGGTCAAAAGTACTTTTGATTATTGGGAAAGGTAATTTTGTTGTCTCTTTTGATTTTTTGTTTCTCTTTTTGTTTTAATTTTTACGAACTTCTCTATGTCGATCGAAAAATTAATTGGATCATATTTGGCAAAGAACGAGAAGTATAGAAGGGAGATATACCTTAGAATAAAGAAAACAATACACTTCCACACAATTTTCACACTATGGCGCGTGTGTGGAGATCGGTTTGATTACTTCGGATCCCACAGATAACACTGCTCTATACTCGGGCCCGTGTGTGGAGATCCGCTTGTTTACTTCGGATCCCACAGAAGACTTGTCGCCCGAACCGATAGTGCAATTAGGTATCTTGTGTTTACTTAAGATACCCAGAACGGACTGCACAATCGATCCGATGATATGGATTACGAGACAGAAAGGCACATGCTGTCTCGTCGGCGGTTAGACTAGGACTGCTAGAAAAGGTTGAAACCAAAGCACCGATGCAGCAGCCAATGATCAAGCAAGGGTGTCTCGACTCATTACTGGTTTACTATAGTAACGACTTCTTTTTCGATTCTCCTTTTCAGGTTGGGTTCTTCACTACTGTTGCGCGGACGTTATCTGTTGGAAACGCCACAACTCTGAACAGACATTACATCGAAGTCTTTTTTAGACATTTTCTGAGTGCAGGAAGGACAAGAAGAAATTCCAAAAATCGTCTTAATAATTAGCCCCGTATTTCCATACTTGGTAAGGCTGCTGAGGTTGATTAGTCGTTAGAAGAGTAAGCGATTGCATATCCGGTATTAAACAGTAGCCCGAGTTTCCTAAATACGCAATCGTTTGTACGGAATAAATGCTTGGCTCGAATGACAGAAATAGATCGAAGGTATTCGCGGAAGCCCTTGTTTATCCCTCATTCGCGAAGTTTCTTCTACTAGTTTTATTCCTGTAAAAGTGTGACACTATAGCATTTGCGGCGGTAGTAAAGAACGTGTGATTCGAACTGAGGCTATGACGGTTAGAATCACTAAAAATTGAACCAATGCTCAACACATCAGGCCACTACCGCGTGTACGAATTCAATTTCTTAACTTATGTACGCTCAACTGATGTGGTATTGTTATGTTATCGCTATGGTATATGGCTCTGATGCATTTCCTTATTCAATTTTCTTTCGGTGTTCTTCACAACTTGCTTGCATATTGTGTGTGTATCTGTTAGAAACGCCACAACACCATTTGGAATAAATTTCCACAAATAAAGAAGATATTATTTTTATTGAAAAGCTTTGTTTCACGTCAACAACAAACTTAGTTGAAATGTTTATTTAAATAAATTTGTTAATCTTTATGTTTGGTTAAAAATGACAGTTTCCTAATATTAAATAAATTGCTGTTGGTGGTCACCAACGATACAAGACTACAATTTAAAAATTAACTTTAACAACAATATTTTCTTATATAAACTTACAATTTACAAACGTTAACTAAACTAGTGTTAGTCTATTCTAATGGGTAGTGCGATCACACAACAAGCAGCATTTAATCTTTGTTCCAACTCCAGGGGTAAAATATACATGGACGGTTCGGTCCAGCGTTGGCAGTCAGTATTGGAAGGTAACTTGTCAAGCTGATAGTTCACAATGAGGTTAAAGTTCCAGTTTAAATATATTAAGCTATCTAGATAAACTCTTCAACATATGTCGCTGGAAAGATGCCAACTTGATTGCCAAGAGCTCCTAACCACCAACCATCCTCCTGTTTCACATGGACTTCTATGATGTCACCAGGGTTGAGCTCTAATTCGTCATATAACTTTGGTGTGTAGCTATACAGAGCCTTGCACTTGCTCACCACTACAGAATGAATATTGCTATCATCCTCTACCGGCAGGGAGTCAACATGTACCTGTCCGTTTATCTGGCCATTAATGACTCCATTTGGTTGATTGCTATTGACTCCATTATGTTGGGATTTGACATTTTCTTCATTATCATCGCCATCCTGGGAACTGAATTCATCAAAATCGGAATCAGGTTGATTGGAGCCTCCATCGGCAATGCCTCGATCTAAATAAGAACTGTCTAGAACAGTTGTTGGTATGGCGTTGGATTTATCTCCACAACGTATTTGTGTGGTGTTGGGAGGCTCGAGGTCGCTCTGACTTCGATTGAAGGATTTAGCTATGAGACTACTTTTGGTATCGCTGCAAATGACACTGTCCTCGTCGACGATGTCGTACTCATGGTCTCGACTTTCTGAACTGTTCATTTTGTCGTTGTTCTTCAGCCATAAAGGTACTTTCAATACACTTTGCTGTAGACCAGTCCGATCGCGAGTGATCTGTTTATGGTTAAGGGTGATAACATGGTCAGTTTTTGAAGATGTATTCAAGTACTAACCTGTATGTGTTGTGCTAGAGGGTGGGAATTCCTAGGTTTGTGGTCCAATTCTAATAGCGCTGAATGCAATTTGAAACGTGCTCCTTCCAGATATGTCAGCATTGATCGAATCTATATGAAGAGAGAATAGGGTTTGAATTACAGAATCTTCGAACTAACTCGAAATCGAACAGTGTCAGATTCGCACTTACATGATATAGTTTGTCGGTGATATTTTGGTTCTCTGTATTATTCATTGAGTCCGACAGACCTTTCAGTCCGTTTCGAGATCGACGTTCTCGTTCTAAATCTGTTTTCACCAGCTGAAGTAATTTTATCAAGGCATGCTTTCGCCTCTCCCGATTCATAGCCAAAGTAGTGTGTTCACAATAAAAGTCCGGCAGTAATTGTTCGCTAGGTCCTTCAGCATTACGACGAATATTCTTGATCACAACAAGATCCTTCTGTACGTTACAAGCCTCTACCATTGGTGTCAATCTTTGGACGAGTCCTTCCAAAATCGGATTCATATTCGCCGTCATTCTGAAGTAGTTCGTAACAAACATTTTCATACTGGCCAATCTTTGAGTTTCGATATTTTGCAAGAGCAATGAGCCACGTAGCACAGACATTTCCCAGTCGACACGAGCTCGTTCGGCACGAAGACATAGTGTGTAGTACTCGACATCGGCTCGTTTGACTGATTCTTCGGCTTTGCGTCGTTTATTATCCAATTTGGCACAGTCTTTCTCGGCTGATTTCATTTCTTTTTCAGCAGCCATCTTATTGGGGCCTTGGTGTAGGAGAGCTATCGATGGAGATTTCTGTATCCGCACATCTAACATTCCATCTTGCAGTTTCTCATTTTCTCGAGCTGCTGAGTGTGATGCTTTCTTTGCTTTAGCTTCGCTAACCCTCCATTCTGCGAGTACCCGAGATGATTTGTCTACGTTATTTTCAACCTATCACAAGGATTTAAAGGTAGCTAATAAGAAAGGTAATTGACAAATAGGTAAACTGTACTTACAGATTTCCTTGTCTTGTGGTGATTCTCGACCAAAGTTTTTAGGGGTTTGATCAACTCTTCGACAAGAGAATTGGACAACTGTCGATGAATCTCACTGCGGCTTTCCATTTCGGTGGCAACTCCACGCCAGGCATCTGCAATGCTGCCAGGTAGCTCACGACATGCTTTATTTAACTTATTCGCCATTTTCGAAAGTGATTTCGAATACAATTGCTCGGATTCGACTCTAGAACGTGAAAACCTGTTAGAAGGATTTCGACTTGACGATCGCTCTTACCTTTCGTGGAGGATCATTATAAGTTCCTTTCCGAAGTCTCCGCCTTGTTTTATATACCTACGTAGTTCTTCAAAACCATTTTGGCCCTGTAAACAGAAGAAAGTTCATTGCATTAGATATACAGTATTGTTTAAGATTAAAAGATAAATCGATCCCGCCTAAATTATAAATTCTGACCACGTATCGTCTGCCTTTCCGACTCACCTCTCCTCTCTCTCGCAGAGTTTTCTTTGAAAACGGTGAAATATCAGGAGACCGCACTGCAGGAGCTAAGGATTCCAGTTCTTCGTTTTCCCCAACCAGAGTTGACACATTAGTTGTGCTTGTTTGTGGCAAAAACAACGATGAGTTCCCTAGAGATTCAAATTCTCGTTCTATCGAACTTCTCTGAGTTTCATTATTCGAAGATCGACTGGTTTCCGGGGAGAAACGATGGCCGACCCTTGGCAAAGTGGCTTGCTTTTTAACGGCCTCCTTAAACCGATTACTCTCCTCACCTACCCAATTCTTTAATCCACTCCAAGCGTTGTTGATTTTTTCTTTATTGTGGTAGAAATTTATAAGTCTGCCGTTCTTGTTCTTTAAAAGGGTGATCCTCCTTTCGCTGGGCTTGAGATTATCTCGGTGAGTGCAGTATTCTAAATCGATGTCTTTATTGAACTCCTCGGACTCGTTGATTTGCTTTGTAATCTCGTTCAGCTCATCGATCGAGAGGAAAAGGTTTTGTGCATTCAATGATTGACAACTGACCGATTTCATATCGAAATTTTCAAGAGAACTATCACATGCGATGCTGTCCTTGCTGCCATGGTTTATACTTCCGCTGCTGGCAAAATTAGAGTTCCGGTAACTCCTCCTCGAACCGATGTTTAGAAAATCTGTACTTGGATAGACTTGTGATGTTGATAAAGGCACCTTCTCCGGATAGTTCGGCGTATTTGGCTCACTATTACTAAATACTGGCATAGCATTCTCTTTGTCTTCTCCACTTTGGTATCCTAATTTCATATTCGTCATCACTGAATTTTTGCTCATCTCTAAGGATGGTGCCTTTCGGAGGAACACCTTGACCTCGGATTTGTGAAGGTTTTGAACTGATCGCGAATAATTCTTTTTTATAACCTTCCTCGATCTTGGGGTTTCATAGAATCCATCTACTGTATCTGTGGCTGGTGGCGGGGTAGTGACATCCGGAGATGACTCCTTTCCCATAACGATTGACGATCTTGTGGAAAGATCTAGAGTTGTTGTTGGGAGTGTATCAACTGCATCAACAAATAATTCGTTGTCACTATTCGATGAGCCAGTGTTGGGTGGTTCAGCTATGGGGAGAGTCTTATAGCGGTTAGCTATATCCTCAAGATCATCTGTGTTGATTGTTGTCGTTGATATTAGAATAGGTTCTCCAATCTCAAGTCGATGATCCTCTGAGTTAGCTCCGGTCATGTTGTAGCTGCCGGATATAACTTTAGCAGGCGACACGCCTGATCGTCCTGGTGATTGTCGTTTGATGATCTTGCTACTGAGAGTCGAGTAGCGTTGACTGATTTTCGTAAAGAGACTATTGCTGCTACCACCGTCCGGATTTGTTTTGTATTTTCCCGATCGTAGTTTGTTCATATTGGTGATTGTGATATGTTGTGGGCTGTAGAATATGGACTATATTTTATCAAACTGTTCGAAGTTGTTGACGAAATGGCGATCTGATTATTAGATATGATCGGGTGCTTGTGGGGGGAATACGTAACTATTTCGATGTTACAAATCTATTAGTCAGAGACAAGCTACAGTGACGAATGGCGTTAGATTAAAACGCATAAAAACCGTTTTACTTAATAAAAAACGTTGGAGTCAAGTAATGTATTTATTATTCATTGAATTTTGTTTGGTAGGATTTAGTAGCGTTATACTAAACTATTTATTAGTTATACAGACCACATAGCCTACTACTGCAGAATGACAAGAATAACAACGCAAATGAAGCAACAGACGAAGCAATTCGAAGTTAAGTTTAATTATAATTATAAAAACGAATAATCAGTTGCAATGGCACTTTTTTTTCTAATTTGCATGTGCTTGATACGGTTTTGTAAGATTGGTGTAGTTACGTATGTCCAAACTGAATTGTAGTGCGAAAACCTGGAGAAAATCGTCACTAGATTACAATAATTCTACTGAGCGAATCCGAAGGTGCTGTAGTTTTCCAAAAACGAATAAATGTGACTTTTGCTCTTATAAGAAACACGCGCAGAAAAACGAGTGTTTGACCAGGCAAAGCATTCCACTCTACAGTCATTTGGTTGAAGAATGATTGTCTGTGTTTATCCATATGTGTGAAGTAATTGTTTAAACTATTCGTCTGACGGGTATCTCGGGCAAATATTTGGAGAGGGCAACACATTCTATACTATAGAAGACAATGAGATAACACATCGATTAAATAATCATTAACCTGCCAACTGTTATTCCATTGCTATAGTTCAATCTTGTTGACAGATGGTAGGCTAGGTTCCAACATCCCGCCTCCAATTTTTAAGAGAAATCCTCGACTAACCTTCTGAACTTAATTGATCTGTGGGGGTTCTTTATACCACATGGAGAACCAACCCAAAACACCAACCAATCTTGATCGCTAACAGCGCGTCACCTCAACCCAACTCCACATTCAAAACCTGCAATACACACATTCGCAACCATGCAAAACGTGCAAGCGCACCCATCCCAATATGCAACAGCATCTGTCCCCAATCCGCAATTGCATACATTCCCCAATTTACCAGGAACCCATTTCCCACATTGAAATAAATGCATATTCAATTTACAACGGAATATTAATCATCTCCCTCAATTACATCACCTCACATATATTTTCCCAAAAATGCTTCGGTCAATTCTTTACTTAAGTTATATTCCTTCCTTGCGACCAAGCAATCTTAATTTCCCCGAAATTCATATGCTGTAATAAAACGCATATTCAAACCTACAACGGAACATTAACCATCACCACCAACTATACCGAGCCGCATACATTTCCCCGAAATTGCTTCGGTTAATATCTTATCTAAATGATATTCCTTGCTCGCACCCAACCAATTCCAATTTCCCCCGAAAACCATTTCGGCTCATTTCCTCCTTAAACTACACTTCTCGTCTGCAACCGAGCGACAGCGAATTTTCCACGAAACGATCACAACAATCAAGACCCTTGATCATACTTGGCTATGCCGCCAAAACCAATTTCCCGGCAAGCACAACCAACGAATCCAACTCAGCTTATACGGCGAGGATTCGCTGGAACTGAATTCCCTATGCAAACATAGCAATCCCTTCCAAGTTCCGAATAAGTGGCAGTGAGATTATATGAGCTATGACTCCACTGCCACGACGCGATGAACTTTTTCTTGCCTTCAACCAGTCAGTCAAGTTTCACCCTCCAGCGAGTGCGTATGAGAGTTGCAGTACCGGCCAGTGGTGCCTTGTCGGAGTCTATCGTGTGCTAAGACCGTTTTCTAACGTTGGTTCTAACGTCGTGTCCAAATAGTTCAACTAGTTACTCCACCCAAATTTAAAGGAAAATATCGTAACTCGAAGGCCTATAGTGCGGCACGAATTTTATATGCAATGGTTCCGTTATTGTAAATCGCTTTACGTCATACAACACTGTTCAACGCCTTTGTAAAAACCTATTAATCCTAATCAAAATATAACTGGCCCGATACAATAAAAACCGTTTATATCAAACAAATCCGATGTGTTTATTTCTCCGCTGTTTCCGCTTCATGCCAAGGACCGACCTAGTGCCATACGCCGACACATCTACATCGTTCCCCACAGATCCACCGGTCGAAAAAATTGCAAAAGGTGGTATATAGTCTTTAACACTGACCTTCCAATAAGTTCTCACATATTATATTAAAGGTGGGACAATCGGGCGATCAATGTGATACGAAACCTAATAGTAGATAATACGACTTTGAGGCACCAAGAAACAGAACACTACCAAGGTCGAACCTGTAACAGTTTGAAAATATCCTGAGACCCAGTTTCTTAACAGGGTTGAATAAAATGTAAATTAATCATAGCAAGTGGCACCTTTGTCGACAACTAATGTCAATTAATATACAAACAGCTCGATGGCAGTTTGCAAATTGCAAAAGATCAAAACCGGAATGCCGAGAATCTCTTCCCGCAGTGTAAAGGCACAGGACCGCAACAAGAATAGCACATCAGTGAAAGGACAAAACTTCCATTGACCATCGAGGTGGTGCTTATGTAAAGCTCACTAAAAACAATAAAATCTCAGGACTGGATAGAATTCCCAATGCTGTGGTAAATACTGTTTTAATTAAAAAATCACAAGTCGTCAGCAGCCTCTTCAACAGATTTTTTTTTTCAGCGCCCTGAGATGAAAGCTCTCAGGGATTTCTCCCAACTATTTCATGAACCCTATAGCTTAATGGGGTGGAATTTCACCGGGCTGGTGGGCTTTAGCACCCTACCTACCACTTAGTAATTGTGCCGAACTGAACAATAGCAAGAGTCGTCAGTTGAACCTAGGTTTGCAGAATCAAACGCAAGACACAACGTCCTTACCAACTCAGCCATCTGCCTCCAGATAGGAATGCTTCCCCAACGAGGAAAAAAAAGGCGAATGTTCATACCTAAACTAGCCAAGTAACCGGAAACGCAGTCCACTTGTTATACACACCAGGCGAACTATTCGAACGCGTAAGTAGTACACGCCTAGAACAGTTGACCAAGGGACCTGAAAACATAAACTGATAAAGTTCGATCTGTTGTGTGCTATATTACCCATAATACGATAGCCAGAGCACGCTGGTTGGGAGGAGTCAACAAATACTGCGCAGTCGAGACACTAGATGTCAAAAGTGAATTCAACTCGGTCTACTGGAATCACATTTTAGAGACGTCTACAAGTTTCACGCCACCTCGCGGGTACAATAAGAAACTGAAACCACAAAAAATTGAAATAATAGTAGGAATTGAGCTAAAGAGTTGAGCTCCCGGTTGTATAAATCAAACAATACTGAAGAAAACCGTGTTACACCTCGCTTTACACCCCCTCTCAAACATTATAATATTTTATTAATTTGATTCCATCATCCTTGCATCCAATACTCATATGATCAATCCTCAAAATATTCTGCATACAATGCAATACTCGCCTATCCCACAAGCAATACAATGCATACAATTAAAATTCGCATTCATCCAGAAGCAAAGCCTTCCCCACGGGCAATTAATTCATATCGCATACGTTGCGATAATTACCCATTTATGCCCACCTTCCAAAGCCAAAACAAACTCTCCAAGGCCACTGCATTCTGCTTCGTATTACAAAAATCAAGCGAGCACCTGTCCGCAGACCTACACGGTTTCATTTTACAAATACGTATTTTTACAAGTGTGATACACGATATATCATCACAAGCGGTGTTGTCGAAGGCCACCGACTACGAAATAATTGAGCGTCGGAAAAGTGCTGAGTTCGACGAAGTAGCGAGCACAGCGGTGAGGCGCAATTAATCGTATGATACCATTGGCACACGCGGGAATGTCATATAATTGGTTCTCCGCATGGAATTGCTCAATTCTTTGTCGATGCATTTTTAGCAGAGCAATTAAGTGATTATTGAATATTGCGAATGGATTATGACAGACGAATAACCTCCGAATAGGTTACACGTTCTAGGTGAGGAAAATGCATCATCTGCATTAACTCACCAATAATTTGGCATAAAAAGAGGTGTGGAAATGAGTTTCTTCGCAGTGCAGTGTAGTATAATAAACAAGAAGGCTGCGACCCTTGCATTTGTACAGCGGGTCTTCTTGTTTTTAAAAAAAAGTCAAAGTCTTTAAAAAATAAGGGATGGACATTCCCAGTTCATTTTAATAATAAAGTTTAAAGTTAAAAATGATAAAGTCTTGTATTAATTAAAAGAAAAAACCAAACCAAAGGAAGTCAGCCATCCAAGGAAATCGCAGCAGAGGAGGAGAAGGCCTTATTTGAGTAAAAAACCAAACCAAAACGAAGCCCGCCAGGCGAAGTAAGTAACTCCAAATCAACAGAAATAAATGTTACAACAATATACAACATAAACATGATAACAAACAACCGCTCTCCGATAACTAATTAATAAATGTTAGCATCTGGGGTTACGCTGAGGTGTTACATTTTGGCGCCCAACGTGGGGCCTAATAAAATATAAATAATTTAACCAATAAGTAAATATAAATAACTTAATCAAACAAATATTCCTGATAACATCATCATCATCATCATCATCATCATCATCATCATCATCATCATCATCATCATCATCATCATCATCATCATCATCATCGTCATCGGTACTACAACCGGCAACCGATCTTGGCCTTATTTAGCAAGTCCTGAGGCTTGTTAAATTTTCCATAATGATTTGTTTTTTCCGGTCATTAGTCTTCGTGATAACATAAAATATTAAATGATAATATCAGAGGTCACACTCTGGTGTTACATTTTGGCGCCCGAACAGGGGCTATAATAGAAGGAAATAGTAATAATATATACAAACACATTCATGATAACGAAATATTAAATGTTAATGTCAGAGGCTTGCACTCTGATGTTACAACCGGAAAAGATTTAAGAGAGCTACAAAATGACTGCAATGCGTATATTCAACGCATCAAGTTCTTGCATGACCAGGTAGTGAGACAAAAAATATTAAACTCTCCTACAGGTAGTAGAAACCTCTGCGCATTCATGAAAAACATTCAAAACTCAGTCTCTTCATCCATTCCATGGCTTATAGTCGATGACAAACCAGTCATCACTGCAATAGAGAAGGTGAATCTACTTGCTGCACATTTTGCAACCAACTCAACGCTACCTGATACCACATCAGTTCCACCTCAACTTGAGCATAAGCAGCACACCATGAGTCAGAGTCGCTTCCGAACGTGTACTGTTACCCGCGCGCTCAAAGAGCTAAACGCACACAAATCCGCTGGTCCGGATGGCATTCCCCCAATCCTCTTGAAGAGATATTCCTCTTCACTAAACGCTAAACCACTGCGGAAACTCTTCCATTTGTCTTATTCTACTGGCCGTTCCCCAAATAGATGGAAGTCAGCGAACATTCAGCCAATTCCCAAAAAGGGTGACAAATCATCCCTTTCTTCTTATCGACCCATAGCGCTAACTTATATTCTCTCCAAGGTAATGGAATCACTTATCAACCGTCAACTTTCGAAATATCTGGAATCAAATGACCTCCTCAATGACCGCCAATATGGCGTTCCTAGCAACAGGTCCACAGGAGATCTGATGGCGTACCTTACCGAAAAGTGGAGCCATTCCATCCACTACCTCGATGAAAGGAAGGTAGTCGCATTGGATATTTCGAAAGCCTTCGACAGAGTTTGGCATCCAGCCCTTTTGTTAAAACTGCATTCATATGGAGTGGACAATTCCCTGATCCAATGGATAAGAGACTATCTTTCTGGCCGTTCAATCCAAGTAGTTCTTGATGGTGTCAAATCCGTCTCCCATCAAATTAATGCAGGTGTTCCCCAGGGTTCGGTACCCTCACCCACTCTCTTCCTGATCTTTATAAATGATCTCTTGTCAAATACTCACAACCCAATTCACTCGTTTGCTGATGATAGCACGTTGAGTTTCTCATACTCATACGAACACTCCCGTCCAAACTCTTCGAACGTCACTACCAATCAGCAACTTATGCTTGATACATTGAATTTAGACCTGAACAAGATATATCAGCGGGGATTATCTAACCGTGTAGAGTTCAATGCCCAAAAAACTCAGTGCTCTCTCTTGTCGTCAAAGGCGAGCCCCAAAATAAATATAATGTCGATGAACGGCACTTGCATCGATGAAGCCAAGGAACTATCAATCCTCGTCACTCGAATTAATTCGACTCTTAACTGGAATGACCACATATTTGAAGCTGTAAAAAGTGCAGCCAAGTGTATGGGGTTCCTTAAGAGATGCAAAAGATACTTCACTCCATCCAACCTGGCCACTATTTACAAGGGGTATATTCGTCCAAAAATGGAGTTCAAATCCCATATTTGATCAGGCGCATCCAAAACTGCACTACACATGCTCGACGGGATGCAAAAACGAGCAGTGAAACTTATTGGGGACCCAACCGTAAGTAGACCAATTCCGTCGTTAGAACACAGGCGCAACGTATCATGCAGGTCTTTATTCTATAGGTATTATCATGGTCGTTGGTCAACTGAACTTGCTGAATGTGTTTCGCCCCTTCAGAAATTTTCCCGCGATACCCGTCAATCTGTGAATGCGCATCAGTTCACGTTGAAAGTGGACTTCTGGCGCACAAATAAACATAGAGTTATTCTTTAGCCGAACCACACGAATGTGGAATGTTCTGCCTGATCATGTGTTTCTTGGCCGTTGTGATGTCCAGACATTCAAGCCCAATATACATCGACACCTCCTTTCCTTATCCACTTCCTCTCCATCCGCTCGCACTGTGCTCTGGCATTTAGGGGTACTTCAAAATCGCCTTTTGTGCGCGCGTTAGTGTAAAAAAAAAAAAACAAAAAGGAGTGCCTCCGGGCTTGATATTGGAAACTGTTATGGCGGCGTCCTCAGAGTCAATGAGTCAGAAGGAGTAAAAACCATTCTGTATACTGATGATTTGGCGTGGTTGTAGGTAAATACCTGGATGATATGGCGAATATTTGTGCCTACACAATCGAAATCATACTCACTCGACATGGACGGACTAAAAATAGTCGCATATTAGATGGAGGCAGATTTAATAAGCAGCCACAAGAAAAATGAACTCCTTGATAACAAAATAGAACCACCCAGCATCGCATCTAGTCTATCTACCAATCTTTTTTTTCATTTCTAATATTTAATAAAAATATAAAATTACTAGCAAATTATCGTTCAGGCAACACTGCGAAACACGAATAACTTCGTTCAGGCAACACCTACGAAATACGCTTGAAACAACGGCAAGATTATGTGAGAGTGCTATCCAATCTTCGAGAACCATCATTACATCTTTACGTCTCTCTTGTGGTAGGTAAAACGTATCCTTAGTGGAAAGGAATATTTCCTCTCTCGGGGAAACTCACCCCATTTTTTTCTTTTTTTTAATTAGACTTCTCTCGGGAGAGGCGAACCTATAGCGCCGAGTGGGCGCCCCGAGATGCCATCAAATAACTGTTGCAGTTCTTTTTGAACAGTTGCAGGTTGTAACGCTCCGGGAACACTCGCGTGGGAAGGGTGTTCCACAGCTTCCCCGCTCTGTAGAGGAACGAGTTCTGATGCAGGGATGTTCGCGCCGTCGGGAGATGAACCACAAACGGGTGCGATCCGTCGGATTGTCTTGTGGAGCGCATATAAACCGAATTGCGTGGAACAATACCACGAATCTCCGAAGAACAGTAGCCGTGGTAATATCTGTAAAACAGACAGAGGTCGGCTACGCGCCTTCGATGTCACAACGACTGTAGTCCCGACGTCAGCGCCGAGTCCCCGATCAGTCGCATCGCTCGTCTCTGTATGCTCTCAAGTAGGTCGAGGGTATGGTTAGGAGCCGAGCTCCAAACATGAGAGTAATATTCGAGCGCGGGTCTAATCTGGGATTTATATCGGAGAAGAAGTTGGGCCGGAGTAAAATATTTTTTGGCTCTAAAAAGACAACTCAGTTTTCTTGAGGCTGACCTGGCGATACTCGACACGTGTTTATGCCACGACACATTCCCACAGACCATGACGCCGAGCAACTTCAAACTTTCCCCAGCCTCGAGGGGCCGGCCATTCATCATCAGCTGTGGAGCCGATGATCCACTTTTCTTTGTGAATGTTGTATGTTGTGTCTTCGCTGCATTAAACTCGACGAGATTGGCCCTTCCCCGCTGCAGGACCCTATCTAGATCCTGATTCACAGAGTCAATCTGTCTACATTTCAGCTGATGCGACGAAGATGCACCAATCGGCCGAACACTTGAAAAGGAGGAAACAAGCGTACTGTCATCCGTAAAACTGAACACTTTGTTATCCGTTGCCTCCAACAAATCATTTGTGTGAAGCAAGAACAAGGTTGGAGCCAAAATAGAACCTTGGGGCATCCCCGAATTAACAGGATACAGATCCGAACACTCCCCGTCCACAACAACCCGGATCGATCGATTTTCGAGGAAGCTCCTCGTCCAGTCGCATAGCTGTTGGGAAAGTCCATATGAACGAAGTTTGCTCAGCAATGCCCCGTGCCAGACGCGGTCAAAAGCCTTGGATATATCCAATGCGACCACCCTTGACTCACCATGCCGTTCAATCGCAGATGTCCATGTATCGGTTATAAGTGTCAAAATGTCGCCTGTGGACCGCCTGCCACGGAATCCGAATTGACGATCATTCAGAAGGCCGTTGCACTCCAAATATTTAACCAACTCTGTATTGATGACTTTTTCCATTACCCCATTAGCGAGTCGGCTCTGCACGAGCCGTTTATCGCTGAGTCTTTTACCATCCACCGAGCGAGCCCGTCGTTTTGCTCCCGCGGCCCGTAGCGCTGCGGACACGCGTGTTGTACCCCGAGTGTGTCGAGAGTGTATAGCCCATATAACTGAGTGTCGGGTCGAGCCGCGTTGTTTCTTTTTCTGAATAAACCATTTTACACAAAACCAAATCAAATAGAATTAAAACTAGCGCGGTTAAGATAAAGAAAAAAAGCAAAATACTTGATGTTGTAATTGTTCTACCAATGTACAAGCTGTTACAATTTCCATAACTTTGTTCAATTATTCGTTTGTGACTGCCTGCTGCAATTAGTGTTAACTTAAAGTTCCTCTGTGCAATAGCCTAAGTGACAATTATTTTTAATTCCCCGTCAAGACTGGTAGTAACAAATAAATAATTAATATTGACTGCACAGTGTGTTTCATTTTTCCTGGTCTTGGTGATTAACTTTCGTTCAGTGGAGGATGGAGGAAGGAAGTGAACCGAGTGCCCGTGTCTTGGCACAATACTTCTTCCCCACATATTATTTATCGGTTCAATAATAGGAATCAAATTAAAGTAGTTTTGCCCATATAGCATGGGTTATAATGCTATTCCGGCTCCTCGATAGTATAGTGGTTAGTATACCCGCCTGCCACGCGGGAGACCGGGGTTCGATACCCCGTCGGGGAGCCTCTGGCGCAAGACTAATGACCTTGCCCGGAAAAAACAAATCATTATAGAAAATTTAACAAGCCTGAGGACTTGCTAAATAAGGCCAAGACCAGTTCCCGGTTGTGGTGCCGATGATGATGATGATAATGCTATTCGTTGCATATAGTCTCACATTGGGTGCGAAGTACACCAATCAGTACACAGTGAATTTTTTGTATATTTCTCTCAGGAAATGGAAGCTATGCTGAGACAGTGCTGAGTCGCCGCCGTCAGATTGTATTTTTTCTCCAACGAGTTCATCAACCAAGCTGGGAAAGTTGGTAAAGGATTTCTTCCCACGGTCCCGCCAGGTACCAGGTGGCTGGGCATTGGGAACTAAACTATCAGGTTCACCAACCAAGTTGGTTAAGGATTTCATCCAACTGTTCCGCCAAGTATCAAGCGGCTTTGGGAACTAACCTATCACGAAATCCATTAGATGGTTCTTTCCAAAGTAGTGGCATATACCCTTGGTCGTAACAAAAGACAAACACTTAGTTGTACTGATTTACAGCAACGTGTGGAAAATGACTAACATCAACTCCCCCCATTAATTGGATTAATTGTGGCAAGGGATCAAGAAATTCGTTCCTAATTACTAAACAATCGCCTGCTCTCTAAGAAATCCTATCTCTTGATTTCCTGTTCTTAATTCCCCAACTTTTTTTTCTAACTTCGTATTTGTTACTGTTGTCACAGATGCTCCTCATTTCAGCTTGATTTAAGTATAATACTATTTAGTCAATGAATCGTTTACATGTCACCCTACTGCCCTCTTTCTGTTCCTCTATTTGCACTGGTATAAAATCTTGATCCAGCATTGAAGGTCAAGCCTCTCTAGCGAACCAACGCAACCCATGCTTAACCTGTAAAAATGCCAAAGATGCCAAAGACTCCAATGGAATGAATTAAGCACTGGTTATGACATGAAAACAAATCCAACAAACATATCACTCACGTCAGACACTGCCTGGGACAGAAGGCAAGCCATGCAGACTCGTGCACATACCTTCCTCTTAAGCCACCCACCTGCTCTGACCGCCTAGTGGTAATCCGATTATTTTCTATAGGTCCGTTCGCAACTTTTTAAGGTGATTGAAGAAGAATAAGAAATACATGTACACCTCAACCAGCAAACAATACAGAACGGTTAGTGTAAGGTGCTGATTTTGTTCCACTTTGTCATCCGCAGCGTTCGTCTGACGTTTGAGCCTCCTTCGCCGGTGATGATGCATTGGACTGTGTAATGTGCCAAAAGAAGAATACGCATTAAAATGGAAGCCATTGGAATGAATATAAACGGCAAATGAATCAATGATTAAGTAGTATGTCAGAATACCGAGGCACAATGTAAGTCTACGAATAAATGAAGTTAATATAAGTAGACTCTGTTTGCATGCTGCCATTTGTTAGACGCAGTAGGATAGATCAACATTTGGAGTGATGACGGACATCCATCTAAATCATATATATTGTATGTTATAGGCACTTCTGTCACACAATAGTGCTCTTTCAGAGGATTTATCTAAGGTTAATAAGACTTTGGGGGGTGGGGGTGAACATACAGGGTAAAGTCTCTACTTTAAACCCAGCGAAGGCCAGGACGATCCTTGTCCCTGTTCAATCCAAATTGACATGCAGTCTCCACGTCACACCTGTGGGGAACAAGTATGTACCAGCATGGGTACTTGGTTCACTTCTTCCACCATCAGAAATACCGCCGAATACAAAAACATGATAGCCGGAAACAATGACAGAACATTGGAACACCTAGGGAAGCTGCGGCACGGTAAAAGAAACACAAGGTTCGTGTACGTTAATGTTTCATTCTCTTTAATTGAAAGTTTTTATAACTATGAAACACGCACTTTCCACTCAATTCGACGTGATACATTTTACAAATTGATATATTACTTTAAGCGATAACTCACGACAATTCTTTTTATTTTATATGTGCTACTGTACGCGCAACCGACGACTCATTCGACTCGAATTCCGTCTATCGTTTATACACCGTACCGGCGCCGGTGCGGTGGATAGCGGGCGACCCGCCCGCCTTGATGGTTATATTACGACTCAGCGATATCTTGCTCGTGCAGAGCTCATTCGCTAATCGTGATCATGGTGATATGTGTGCATGGTTCTTTCATGGATGAGGACGAACCTAGAACAAAGAAAGGGCATAAAGTCCATTCATGGGATACAATTTCGGAAAAGCAAATAAAACCGAACTCGTCGGATGCTAATGGGATCTTTGTTGGAAATGTGCGTCGCGGCTAAACAAAGAGACGAAGATGCGATGTGGAAATGTGCTAGTGGGTTTTAGCTAGGTTACTGGTAAATGTTGTTTATGGCATCGCTAGTAAGGGTAGGTATTGAATTCCTATTTGCATTTGTTTATGCTGAAGGATTGAAATTGATGCCAAGAGACGCGGAATGCGTATTTGCTTTGGTCCCTTGGGTGTAAGTCGCCAGCCAATGTGTAAGTGGGGAACATTGTTGTACACATGGCGTGGCGGAGAAAATAGACGGCGCAATATTTATGGTCCCTGTCATGACGGTTACATTGTATGCAAACCGAATCATTTTGTTTACAGGAATTTGTCTGGTACCGAAGGTGCCGAATTGGTTTGGAATTCCAGATAAGTAAAGCAAGCAATCTTACGGAAAATTGTATGCGAAGAGATACATGAAAAGGTAAGTCTTCTTTACAGGAACTTTAAGATTATAGATTTGATCTATATAATGCGTGAAGCATTTACAGGTGCTAATGCTGTTGCATTAGCAGAAACTGATGTAGATTGGGTTGTAATAATGGGGGTTCTGCCTGATAAGGTAAAGAAAGAAATCTTACGGGAAATTGTATGCGAAGAGAATGCATGAAAGGCAAGTTTTTTTTGACAGGGACTTTTTAAGATCATAGATTTGATCTATATGATGCGTGAAGCATTTTCAGGTACTAATGCGATTGCATTGGCTGAATGTTATGGGGGTTTTAAGGTAAGTAGACAATGGGGTTTGGGGGAACCGGCACGATACCCCCCCCCCCCCCCCCCCCGTGCGTAGTCACGGAAAAAAGGTTGTGGTAGACTTTTATGCCGTTACCCCTGTTGGGTGTTTTTTAGTGGCTGTGGTGAAAAGGAAATGAAATTTCGTTTGACCAGTGACCAAAGGAAGGCGATCTCTGGGACGCGGTGGTGTATGTGTGTGTTTATACACATCACCGTGTTTATCGGTGCCTTTAGCCAAGGATAAACTAAACCCGAAACGAGGAAAAAAAAGAACAAAGGGAGAAGCGACCTAAGGCATCGAAGAGATGTGCTAAAAGCAAATATGGGACGAGGGCATCATAAAAGTCTTAGATGAGTGGTGCCCTTGTGTAAATAATGAATAGCTATTCGAAGGAGGTGCTAATGTATTACAATACTTTATACAATGAGAATTGTATATCGTATCTCAGGTCGGTGGCCAAAACGAATCCCTTGCTTACATCTGTATATGCTGGGTAATTAGTTGCGGCAGGGAAAGAAATTGAAGATTGTTTGTTAGTGGGAAAACAAACGATGAGTTGAATCCTATGCATGTTTACATGCGTAGAAATATGGCTTATGGCATCTGTAAAAACAAGCTGTCCGACATAGGATTTTAACACAGACAAAGGCTGCCGACTGACTTGGGATTCATGATGCCATATGCACTTTAAAGAATTATTTCCAGGAACCTTATCTAACGCATGTATGCATTAAATGTCCTTGTCAAAGGAAATGTTTCTGGTATGCTGGTTGGGGATTGCGGTGCAGGTGTGGGAAAGTTGAAATTTGCCTGGGGTTCTTGAAAAGGTAGAGAGAAAGTAAGGTAAAGAAAGAAATCTGACAAAGAATTTGTATGCGAAGGGATGCATGAAGGTAAGTTTTCTTTTTAGATTAAGGATTTGATCTCATTAATGCGTGAAGCATTTAAGGTGCTAATGTGATTGCATTAGCGAACTTAAGGAAGTTGGGTAGCAGTTATGGGGGTTTTTTCAGGTAAGTGGACCGTGGGGTTTGGCGGATTCGCCACATACCCCTGGACAGCTACTTTGGCACCCGCCAAGTAGTGAACCAATGCATGCAGCGGCATCCTGAGAAAGGTTGGCGCAGGGCGAATAACCTTGCCCGGAAAAACAATTTTATTAGGGACAATTTAACAAGTCTCGAATATGGAGAGACACTTGCTAAATAAGTCCAAGACCGGATTCCGGTTATAATGCCGATGATGATGATGAATAAGACTTGAGGAAAATGAAATCCATCAACTTTTCGCAACAAGGTTGGGTGCCAATGGTGCCAAGAATGTCTTGTTTACTAACTTCTAAGCACTGGCTTTAGTAGGACGCTATATAAACGTAATTTTTCAAGTTTCGGTAAAAGAAAATTGCCCAACTGTCACAGATATACCACAAGATTATGTTCTAGGCTTGATGCTTTACAACTTCTATACTTCCTTGTCTCCAAAGTCATCTTCCTACTAATATTTCTTATATTTGTTCAGAGATTGATCTAGCTCAGTCAACAAGATAATTTCCAACTCAGGTCTGGAAAAACACCAGATCTGTATCGTCTCATCGCCTATAGTCACATCAATCGATCAAAATTTACTGATTTATGTCGCTCCCTTAAACTAATGAGTCACTCAATTATTCTCTTAGATCTCAAAGTGTAAAATATTTGAGGCACATCCAACAAACGGACTGGCAAGCAGTTGCCTGTAACGCACTGACAACCGACGAATTCTAAGAACCAGTTCTTCCCTGAAATTCAATTTTCCATACCTGCATGAAATCGGACACTTCCGATTACTTGGCTTGCGCCTCACTGTTTTGATGAAATAGCCTTTAGATGAAACTCTACGCGCAGCTTCGACTGCCACAAATAACATTCTGCTACGTAATTACCTTTCCCCACAAGGAACGCTAATTCCAGCAAGATTTCAGGCTTTTTAACATGAACACGTGAGCCGAGATACACTGCAAAATGATACCTGAGCTACTTGACTACTGCGTTTTAGCGATCGCGCTCGAACATCACATGGGCAATTAAATGTTCTTTGTTGTTGTTGTTTGCACTTAGAATACAATCCAATGATCAATTATCGATCTCATAGCAAAAAAAAAACACAGGTACTCGTACAATAAAAAAGAGACACAAAACAAAGGTGCGAGTACTACCGTATGGCACCCATTAAAAGGTGAAAGCCTTTTTTTATTTATTTTTAATGTTCTTTGACCCTCATTAATTCCGAACCTTTACTTCTAGATGGTATACGCTGGAACATGAACATTGCTAACAGGGTGGAAAGTTTCGATACAAGGGAAAGGTACGCGATATTAAGAGCAAATTCATTTCACAGATATTTTGTGATATATATACACCTACTGAACCTTGGAGTCAGCATCTAGAATTAGTAACGAAACTTAACCAAGAAAAATGAAGCAAAAGTAATTGTTCGAATATGGCGTGTTCCTATCGCTCAAACTGTAACTAACCGGACAATAGTAATCTAACAAAAAAAGAAACATAATTAATTTCTCGGTGGTACAAGAACTAGTGCTCTGTAGACCCTTCGGACTAGTTAGTTAGCATTCGTCCTTGGCAACTGTTAATCATTACTGATCATTTAATGACCATCCTTTTTTTTAGTTTGAAGTATATTGCACACGTTTGGCGGATTTGGGTAAGTATATAAAAAGTGTCCCAATTTCTGGGTTGTGCTTTTTTTTCAAGATGATTTTATCCAATAACAGTTTATCTAAGTATTCGAATAAACTATTATGAAGAGAAAATAATATCAATTAAAAAATAAATTTCTTTATCTATTCCCGCAGTTTCTTGTAATTTCGCGAAAGGTTGAAAAGTAATGATCACGTGCTTGCAGAACGCGAATGAAATGGTCTTCGGAAGAATGGAAGTAGCATCATCACCATCATCATCATCGGCACTACAACCGGGATCCGGTCTTGGCCTTATCTAGCAAGTCTCTCCACCGGTATCTGGTCCATATCCGAGACTTGTTAAATTGTCCATAATAACTTGTTTTTCCGGGCAAGGTTATTAGCCTTGCGCCAAGAATGGAAGTAGCATCCCCTCTTAATACACATGCGCAGAGCCAAGGTTGAGAGTTCACTCAGTGTCAACGGGACTTAAACAGCGTGATGTTTTCGAATTTTTAACTCCTGAAACGTGTCATAATCGTTTAAAGCCTGTTTATAGTAATAATGCTGTTGATAGGTGTACCATAAATCAATGGGCAATAATATTTCCTCTTCGCGAGCCTTGACAAGCCATGATTGTTGGTGAAACATGCAGTGAACGTCCGATTACTACCACACACAATAATCATCGCAAACTCGTCAACGATTTAATTCAAGTTGACTGGCGAATCACTCAAAACCCGATCGCATACCATATTGGAATATCCAATGAACCCATCGACTTTATTATTGAACAATTGGGATACCGTAAAATCTTTGCACGACCGGTTCCTCCCCATCTCACGGAAAAGAATAAAAAGCGTCGATTGGATTACTGCGAGCAACTTCTGCAGCGCTATCGTGACGAAGGAGACGACTTCCTTAGGTCCATCATTACAATACGGAAGAGAAAAGAAAAAGCGCTGAATATCGACATCCGCTTTCTCAACAGTTCAAAACATAACCATCCATAAAAACTTAATTTGATTGTGTTTTGGGATGTACATTGAGTTTATGTGACCAATTATCTGGTGCGAAATACCTCTGACGTTTAGAGACCTTGGCCCCAATAACCTCGCAACATGACAACGCTCCTCCACACACCTTGCGCGCATCTGAAGAGGGAGTAGTGTAGCGTTTCAAACAGATACACACACAATATACAAGCAAATAGTGAAGAACGCCGAAAGAAAATCGAAAAAGAAAAAGCATCAGCCGTATACCAAGCAATAACATCGCGATTCCACATCGGATGAGTGTGCTTGAATTTAGAAATCGAATTCGTAAACGCGGTAGTGACATGATGTGTTGAGCATTGGTTCAATCTTTTAGTGATTCGAACCGTCATAGCGTCAGTTCGAATCACGTGTTCTTCATTATCGTTGCAAAACCTACACCACAACCAATTTATTAGAGCTAGAAGGAAGCTGAAAAAAGCCATAAAAAAGAGTAAGAATCAAACTTTCAAGGAACAAATGGACGATGGGACGGTGCCTAGGAATTGGTCGTGCGTCGCCATAACCCATATCAACATACTACACCCAAAAACCCTTAAGTGATAAACACCGTTCTGACCAGTCAATTCCTGAGCGATAGATCTCCGTATTCGAAATATGATAACGGACCAGCAGGTTATAACTCATAACCGTCATAGCGTTGGTGCGAATCACATGGTCTTCACTATAGTCGCAAACGCTGTATAGTACTTCTAAAATAAACAAAAGAAACCAATAACAGATAACATGGTTGTTTATATTGTTGTTATTAGTTATTGGCCTCGCTCCCAGGCAGCGTGTCTCCTGGCCCTGAATAGGATGACGCTCCTGAGGGGACCGGTTGCGGTCGCCGCCGTGCTTCCTCAAACCTGAGGGAAGAGTTGCGACCGATCTTTGTCGATTCTAGTGCCGCAAACTTCTGAGGGCAACTGCCAGCGGCTTCTGCTGGCTTCCGTGGGGCAAGTGATCTTCAGCATCAGAGACAATCTGTGAAGAAAAACGAAAGGGGCGAGAGCCACAGGTCCACTCACCAGTCAAGAATAATACTCCCTTTAATTTCTAAACCGTACAGGTCTTCTTTATTCTTTTCGTTCTGCTTTGTTCAGGATTTACTATCCTGTTGGTCTCCTGCAGCACTTCCTCCAGGGACCATGTACATCTAACAACTGCTCTCAGAGGTCTTTTTTTTTCAAAACTGTATTTATTAACCATAATTAGAATTTGTACATTTAAGTAATACAGTGACTTAAAATTAAATTCGTGACAATTGCTTACATGTAATTATTATTATAATACATTTTCCAAACAATGTTTTAACACGTTGACGGACAGTTGCGTCTATAGCCGTCAAGTTCAAGTTCACTATATGACATGACGGCAATAGCCGTCCAATACGAAACGGTCGTTTTTAGACACTGCGGCTGTAGCAGCACAAATGCGCATTTACCAGCGTACAAGTAGAAGCCTAGTGTCATGTTTTCGAAAAAAAATTTAGTATGCAAGGTTATACATTGAGTATGCACGTGGTTGTGAACGGAGTAGTGCGATCTTGTTTTCTCTTCAATTTACAGTTGCTATTGATACATTTAACGATATTTTTTGTTTATACTGGTAAGTATTTGTTTATGATTGATTTTACACTTTAAATAGAAATAAAAAAATTTAAATTTAGCATTTTTTCATTCATTTAGCGATATTTATAGTTATACTGTTTACTTTTTGTTTTTTATGATATTACATTTGAAATATAAAAACAATAATGTAAATAATAAATGTATAAATAATATACAATAAATAATAATATAAAATAAAATTGAATGTTTTATTCAATATTTATAGAAAATGGCCAGTTGGGAAAAAGAACAGGCTGGGCTGCTGAAGCTTTTTGAGGAAACAGGTAGTGGGTCAAGCAACAGTGAATCTGAACCTGACCTTATTTCAGTCATTAAACCTGTCATTTACGTTTTTAAATTTTTGCTGTTATAGCCGCCATCGTCCCATTACATAGTGTCTAGAGTCCGCTGGCGCCATGACGGTTGTAGCCGCAACCTAATTAAAGGTGCTGAATTAATCAAAATTAAGTGTATTTAAGCAGAAAGAGTAAAACTATACTTCTAATATTCTAAAAATTACAAAAACATATAGTGTCAATTTTCGAATTTCACTTGTTTCTACTGTCCGTCAACGTGTTAAGAGTTATAGGCTATATGTGTGTTTATACATTTAGTAGGGTTTCGTCTTCCTGGAAAAGGTCAGAAAACCAGGAATTTCTTATTTTTACTTTACTTAATCTAAACTTAGCCCTAAATATAAATATAAATATAACTTAACCTAACTTAGTCTGATTATTATAAAATGAGCTATAAACAAAACAAAGTTTTATAATTAATGGGATTTATGAATTAAAGGATGTGGAATGAGGTCAGTTATGGGTTTGAGGAAGAGTATTTCTTTCCGGTTGTTCGTTGGAAAAACGTAGGATGTTGGAAAATGGTTGGACGTTAGAGTATTTGAACTGGTTAGGGGTAACTTCGGTGTTGTGGTATATGATCTCGTTTGAATCATTTACCAGTCTGCCTGAGGCGAAGATAGCTCTGGTGTGGAGACAGTTGGGGTAGTTAGTTCTGATATCTAGAGGGTTCTCTAAGAGCGAGGTTATTATGGGATTGGGATTATTTTATAGGTTTTCGATAAATTTGATAGATAGCTCGAGGAATCGTCTATCGAGGCGCTCAATACCAGCGGTATTGTAGAGTTCGACGTTACTATAGTACTTATAGGAGTTAGGACGACGATGTAACCCAGAGACATACCTAAAGCATTTTCTTTCGAATACTCGTAATTTCTCCATTTGGGAGGGAGTGATATGGTACCACAATGGGCACGCGTACGTCAGTGTGGGCCTGATAATTTGTTTGTAAATGAGCAGTTTGACTTTGTGAGAGAGACTATTAGGTTTCCACATTACTCTTCTACAGAGATTAAGCTGAATTGTGGCTTTTTGAAGGGAATTTTTAATGTGGGAGGAAAAAGACCAGTTATTAGAAAAAGTGATTCCCAGATATTTTAGGGTTTTGGAGGGTTTTATCAGAGTGTTGTTCAGTTGAATCTTAATTTTGTTGTGGCAGCGTCTAGTGTTGTTTGTACAGTGCTCGTTTTTGCCCTTGAACACTATGAGCTGGGTTTTATTTGGATTAAGGTGAATTTTCCACTTATTAAAGTATGTTGATAGGTTAGGGAGGAAGTTGTTAATGCGGTTTCTTGCAGCCTTAACAAATTTGCTGCTAGAGTAAATTAATGTATCATCAGCATAATTCATCATCACAACATTAGGAGATACGGGTTGAGGAATATCTGAGGTATATAACAGATATAAAATTGGCCCTAAAATGGAGCCTTGGGGAACACCCGCGGTTATGGTGTGGGTTTCTGAGACAGAAGAATTTATTCTCACAACGAATTTTCTGGCAGAAAGATATGAGGCTAAGAGCTTTGTTGTGTGAGAGTTTAGATTAAATATGGGGTGCAGTTTGTACAGAAGTCCTGAGATCCAGACGCAATCAAACGCCTTAGAAATATCGAGAGATATACACACAGTAGGGCTTTGGTTTTGGAGACCAGTTGTAACATCGTGTGTGAGTTTTAGTAGAGCATGACATGTGGATTGTCGCTTACGAAATCCGAACTGACAGTTAGGGATGAGGGCATTCTCATTGGCAAATGAGAGAAGATTTTGGTAGATATTGCGTTCCAGTATCTTACTTAATGTACTTAATAGGGATATTGGACGGTAATTGAAAGGGCTATTACTACTACCGGGCTTCTTAATAGGAATTACTACCGCAGTTTTCCAGTTCTCTGGGAAGTGCGATGCATTAATTATATGATTAAGAAGAATGAGGATGGGAAGTAGATTCTGTGGGCGTAGCCTTTTAAATAGAAGGCGTGGGATTCCATCTAATCCAGTTGACTTTTTGTTATTTCCTGATCTTACGATCTCGGATAATTCGTCCGCAGGTAGAAAATTTGTAGTGTCTAAGGGGTGTGAAGCTATGTTTGTGTTGTTGAATTCACCGATGAAAGGAGTAAAAGATGGGAATAATCTGTTTGAGATGTATTCGTTTACTGTGTTCTCGAAGCCAGGAGTTGAGAGACAATTATTTTGCTCATGGATCTTTGCAAAGTGTTCTGCGAGGCAATTTGCTATGTCCGAATCGGACTGGGCAATATTATTGCTGATCGGGTTAATGAGATGGTCAATTCGGGGTTTATATTTACGACCAGTTAATTGGTTGATGTTTTTGAAAAGATCCCGATTTGGTTTGATATTTTTAAGTGTGGAGATGTAGTTTTCAACTGCGAACTTTTCCAACTGCTTATTTATCAGAGTGGATAGGAGTTGGATTTGGCTTTTAATAAAGGGGCAGTATCTTGTATGAAGTTTACGGCGGAGTTGCTTTTTAAGGTGCAATAATTTGGTTAGGATGCTGGGCAAAGGCTTTCCTAAATAGTTATGAGGAATGGTTGTCGGGGTGTTTTTGCTGAGAGCCTCCTTAAGAATTTGCTCTATTCTTAAAGATGCTTGATCGATTTCAGTAGGGAGTAAGTTAGATGCTTCAGGGATATACAAGTCAGAGAAACTTAGCGCTATGTCCCTATTGACTTTTCTCCAATTTGTTTTGGTGAAGTTTGGGACAGGGTTTGACGAGTATAGTGGATCGAAAGAGGGGATTTGGATCGTGGTGTGAACGGAACCATGATCAGAAGGAAATATAAAGGAGACTGTAGATGGACCCACTGAATAAACATCGTCGGACTTGAGGAAGAAGTCGATTGTTAACCTGGCTGAGCTAGAGACACGAGTTGGCTGTAATGGGGAGTCAATGTAAGTATATGGATAAGACTGGAGGAGGGCTAGCAATTGGCGACCATATTTGTTGCATTTATTATCATTGAATGCTGTGTGACGAGCATTCCAGTCTCCTCCGATTATAAATGGAGCGGGAACGGACTGTTGGATAATCTGCGAAATGTCAGTATCTGGGAAATCTGGTTGTCGTGAAGGGTGAATATGAATGTATGCTAAGACGAGCACTTTATTGTTCTCACAGAAAAGTTTTACTGCTGTGTATTCAATGCTGGATACACAGGTGAATCTGATTTCACTGAATTGAAATTTTTTGTGAATTAATATGCCGGTACCTCCATGAGATCCATTAGTTCTGGGGTTAGAAACTAAAGTGTAATTGAGAATTGAAACTCGGGAATTTGGTTTGAGCCAGGTCTCTGAAAGGAAGAGGATATCTGGGGAAAACTTTTCAACAAACAACCGGAGGTGTTGCTTACGTATGTTAGAGTAAATGGATTCTGTGTTGAGGGAGATAATGGTTAGTTTAGAGAGAGCTGGAAAGAATATGGGAAGTTATTAGTGAAAGAACCTGACCTTTTTTCTCTATTTCTGACATCTTCCTCAGCGAAGGTAGCATGGCTTGTAAGCTTTGGATGTATCCCATGATGTCCAGATTGAAGTTTTCAATATTGTTGTTAGGGGGAGTGGTAGTGTTGAGGTTTCCTCTTGCTGCATCCGCGTACGATATTCCGGGTCGGGTTGACTTCGTTTCCTGCAATACTGTTGGTTTCGTTTTTGTTGTTGTTGTTGTTGATTTAATAGTTGTTGCTAATTTCCGTCTTTCCAGAAGTTTTAGCTTGTGAGGGCATTGGGAAAAATTTGCCGGATGAGGGCCTCCACAGTTACAGCATTTAACTGTGATCTTTTTGTTGGTAATGGATCCATCAGCGTTGACGGTTTGTATTGTTTCAGGTTCCAGGCCTTGTGGATTTACCTTGCATTCCTCGAGCTCGTGTTCCTCTGCGCATCTGCCGCAACGTCTTTGCTGGTGGCATGAGACCGCCAAGTGTCCTGATTCTTGGCATCGCTTACAATGAAGAATTTCTTGTTTGTGGGGCTCTTCGATTGCGATTTTTTGGGTAAACAAATATTTAATTTGTTTAAGTTGCTTGATGTCCTGATTAGGTGGGATTTGTATGATCCTGAGGTTTTTTACGTTGTTTGTCCTCATGTACGGTGTTTGGAAGTAGTCCAGCTTATTGATCTTTATTTGTGGACATATCCTAGCGATTTCCAGGCCCACTTCTTCGTTGGTCCATTCGGGGTCGATGTGCCTTATAATAAAGGTAGCTGGTTTGCTGTTCGGATGCTGGAAGGTGAAGAAGTGATATTGCTCCTCCAACAGTTTTTTAACTGCCCTATCATGATCGAGTAATGATCTGACTGTTATTGAAGTCCTAGATCCTTTAGCATTGGTGCTAAAATTCCGGTGACCCAGGGCATTTTGCAGGGTTTGAATTAGTGCTTTGGTGCTGGTTGGGTTTCTGATGTAGATTGGCGGTGGTCTTTCGTTTTTGTGCTGGGCAGGCAGGGGACTCGGTGCTGGCTTGGCTTGTTTGGTGGATTCCTTATGGGCTGATGATTGTTGTTTGGGTGGAGATGTTTTATGGTGTAAGCTGGGAGAAGGCGTCATCTCCATACAGGCATCGTCGGTATTTTGGGTGGGTTGCTTTAGGGAGTGAATTTCCTCCCGGAGTTGTTTCACCTCTGCTGAAAGCTGTTGGATGTATTCCACGGCTTCGTGGAATTTTTGTTCGTAGTCCATGTGTTTTCCTGGATTTTCCAATTTTGTGGTCTTCTTAGATGAGTTTTGAAGAGTTTCAATGGCTCTTCTCTTCCGTTCCAATAGATATTCCCGGGTAGCGCTCGGGTCGTTGTCTGGCATCTGTGAAGACAGATTTCGACTACGGCATCCAGCGAATATTACACGTGTTTTTTTTTTTTTTTTTTTTTTTTTGTAATTATAATTTGTTGCAATGCTCACGAACAAACGCAATATATCACATAAGGTTCGATGTGAACGCGGTCGATCGTCGACGACTTAACGTCTACGAATTACATTTTTTTTTTTTTTTTTTTTTTTCAATCTTGGTTGTACACGAGCACACGATCACTATGTCTGACTGCATGAACGTTCCGAAGTGAAGTGCCCGATCTCTCTCGGAGGTCGCGATACATCTTCCTTATAAATGAAAACAAATCGAGATTTTGTATCTTGAAACGAACGTGTCAGGTGGAACATCTCGATTTCGGGTGTGGTGTTCAATGTGCTCATGGCTCCTCGGTAGTATAGTGGTTAGTATACCCGCCTGTCACGCGGGAGACTGGGGTTCGATTCCCCGTCAGGGAGCCTCTGGCGCAAGACTAATGATCTTGCCCGGAAAAACAAATTATCATGGAAGGATTGGCAAGCCTCGGGAGTTGCCAAATAAGGCCGGCACCGGCTCCCTCTTGTGATGTCGATGATGATGATGATGTTCAATGTGCTCATTAGGGTAATGGTTCGGTTTTATGAGTTCTCATAAAACTTTTATGCATAATTAGAATATGCATTGGAATTGGGGTTTTTTGTTTTGTGTTTGGCTTATGCAGACAAAAGTTTGCGTGTCCTTCGAATGGGTAACACAAGATCCGTGGGAATTAGGTATTGGTTTTTGAATTGGTTCATTTACAAGTCAAAAACATCAGGCATGTGAAGATATACATTAGGAAGTTTATGATTGCTCGAATTGTGTGTCGGCGGAAAATAGATATGCTTTTGTTTAGACACATGCACGTTTTGGGCTTTGGATCTTTAAGTATATATAAGTTACAAACTACAGAGCTAAAGAAATATCTTAACTAGGCTTAACCAACGGAACCAGGACAAATTAAGAAGGCAGGAGGGGGGGCATAAGGTGGGGATAGGTTAGAGTAGAGTGTGTAAGTGCCGCTTAAGACTAGTGGTGAGAATGGCTTAGGAGGCGGTGTTTGAGAGGTCGAAGTCGAACAAGATGGAATTGGAGTTTACATTTCTCAGCATCCGCCAAAGGGGTTCGTTGAGACAATAAGAGGCCGTGGGGGGGGGGGGGGGGGGGGGTAAGAAGGGGTGGATTACGCGTATTTCGGGGGTTTGTGTTTAGAGGAATTAAGTTAAGGAGGTAGGCGCAGTCGACCGAGCCGGAGGGGACTCGATTAATGAATATTATGCCAGCCACGACTTCCTGCGCTCCTCAAGGCTTCTGAGGTTGATTAATTTGAGACGGTTAATTTACGGGGGAAGGATTAAAGGGTTTTGCCATCCTAGCCGTCGGAGAGCGAACCGAAGAAAACGATGTTAAATACTTTCAATTCTGCAGGTATGGATCTTGTGATAAGGAGACCATACCTGGCTAGCATATTCAGGCAATGGACGGACGAGTGCAAGGTAAAGGGATCGGCTAATGTAAGGGTCGGAGAATTCCTTAGACCTTCTTTTCACGAATCCGAGGGCAGAATTGGCTTTCCGAATCGTCTCATCAATGTGAGAGAGAAAGTTAAGCTCCCTGTCGTAAAGGATCCCAAGATCGCGTATACATTGGACAATGGTCAGGTGTTGGTTATGAAGGGAATAGGAAGGTGACGATGAGTGAATACGCTTACGGGAAAAGGTTATGTATCGGCATTTGGCGCTGTTAAGTACAAAGCAATTTTTGCCGCACCAAGTCGAGAAGCTGTCAAGGTCAGATTGCAGCAGTACAGAATCAAGTGGAGACTCGATGATCGTGTATAACTTGGTATCATCAGATCATCAGCGTATAGGGACAAGCTGGAATTACTAATGACCACATCGATGTCATTAGTGGACAGTATAATATAATATAATAACAGAGACTCCAGGTGGCTACCTTGAGGGACCCCACTGGTAGAAAGGAAGGGATTGGATATCATGAACCTGAACCGAACGAAATAAAGTCTATCCTTTAGGTAGGAAGACATCCATTTCAGCAATCCAGGTTCGAAGCCGAACGCGGATAATTTGAAGAGGATTAGACTGTGTGAGATTTTGTCGTATGCTTTACTGAGATCGGTCGAGACCATATAGATCTCGTAACCTTCCTCTAGTGCTGAAAGTGTAAAGGAAGTGAACTCAACGAGGTTGGTTGTAGTTGATCGCCCATTGCGGAAACCATGTTGCCTAAGAGATTCGTATAGGATGCTTTCGACAATCTTTGGTAAGTGGAACAGTTTGGCGATTGTGCGGTAGTTCGCGACATCGTCTTTGGGACCCTTCTTGTGGGTGGGGGTAATGAAGGAGGTTTTCCAAATATGGCGAATACGCCTTGAGGGGGTGAGAGAATAAAGATCAGTGAGAGGAGGGCAGAGAGAATGCATGACCATTTCTTGAGGAGGATTGCGAGGATTCCATCAGGGCCCGGTGTAAACTCGTCTTCGTTCCAGTAGCTTGGATTCAATTAAGATCGGATTAAAGAAGTTGTGGGGAAGGGGCCCTAGGGAAAAGTTAGGTAAATGGTTGAAGTATCACGCGTCAAGAACAAAGGAGTCATTAGTGAATGACTGATTGAAGTGAGTAGCGAAGAAGTTAGCAATAGTAACAGGATGAGATGAGGCATGAGAGTTTAAGATAAGTGACATGGGGTAACCTTCGGATCTACTTTTATGATTGACGAACTGAAAGAAGGTTTTAGGGGTCGTTTTTGAGATTGGTCTGAGTTTTGATAAGATAGTTGCGCCAGAAAAAGTCGGTGAAAAGTTCCGTGAATTGGAGGAAACAGCCAAAAAAGTTGGAGTAATCAGATATAGTTCGATTCCGAGAGAAGATGATCCATAACTTATTCCTTTTGTTACGCAGGGAGCGAAGCTTGTGATTGTACCATGGAGGGGAAGAGGTTGATGTTTTTTTTTCTAGAGTAGGGAACGAATATGGAAATAGAGTTAAGGATTTCGGTATATAAGTGGGTGATGGCATCTTCAGCGGATAGGTGATCGTAGTTAAACGAAAAGCCTAGGTAGTCGTTGATGAGGCGAAAATTAGCCTTATGGAAATCGTAGGCATCATGAGTGGGAGGGTGGGGAGGGGGGGGGGTGGCGAATGGACTCGGAAGAAGGCCATGGGAAGAGGGTAGTGAGGGTAGATGTAAGAACGAAGGGGCAGGTGAGACTGATGTATTGATGGGGTCAAGCTGCCTACCCAAAAGGTTTCGAACGTTCCCGATCTGACAGACACAAGAATCATCTACTCGATCAATGAAGAGGCATTCTATGGCCGAGGTAAGGTGGGAGGTGAAGTGTGATTGATCGTCAGATATAGCCCAATTGAGTTGTGGAAGATTTAAATCGACTAAGATGATGATGTCGAGCTTACGATTACTCAGCTCGATTATATGGTCGATAGCATTAAAAGCTAGCTCATAAATTTCAATAGGCTGGGATGACAAGATATAGAAGCACATGACAAAGATTGATTTCACGGAAGAGTGATTTAGAAAGATAATGATTTCGTACTAAGAAAACGTTTCAGACAATTTTGTGATTGCTTGACTCAGTTTTGTTTGAACGCGCGTCAAATATGGACATCAGTAAAGAGAGAATACGGTAAATTTTACTTTTTTTTCCAATTGTCGAAAACGTCGATAAAATCATGGAAATTATCGAATCCGACCGTCATATAAGCCCTGTTTCGATTGTCCTGGAGTTAAACATTGGACAAAAACCCGTTTGGAACCACTTGAATACGGCTGGATTCAAAAAGGAACTCGGTGTACGAGTGCAACACGTGTTAACGTAAAAAACCTCATAGACTGAATTTCCGTGTGGGATTCGCAACAAAATCAGCCTATTTCTGAAGCGGATGGTGACTGGTGATAAAAAGCGAATCACTTACGACAGCTTCAACCGAAAACAGTTGTGGTGGAATTGCGGTGACCCGGTGCAAACGGTGGCCAAGAAAGGATTGACGGTCAGGAAGGTTTTGCTGTGTGTTTGGTGAGATAGACAGAGAATCATCTACTCTGAGTTGCTGTCCCACAGCCAAACTCTTAATTCGGACGTCAACAATTATCAACAATTGGACCGTCTGAAGGAATTAATCGCCCAGAAGCGGTCAGCTTTAGTCAATAGGAAAGGAATTGTGTTCCATCGGGACAACGCCAGCCCATACACATCAATAGTGAGTCGGCAGAAGCTCTGGGAGCTTGATTGGGAGGTTCTTATGCATCCACCTTATAGTCTGGACCTGGCATCTAACGATTACCACCTGTCTATGACAAATGATTTTGCTAGTGAAAAATTCGCCTCTAGAGAAGCTTTTGAAAATCGACTGTCCAGGTGTTTTGCCAATAGGGACGAGGGATTCTATGAGAGAGGCATAATGAAATTATCTTCGAAATGACGACAAGTTATCAGACAAAACGGTGCATATTTGATCTAGATTGGATCATTCTATGCTAAATAAAGCTTTCAATTTCATGCAAAATTAATGAATTTCGTTTTACCAATCATCACCATCGGCACTACAACCGGGAGCCGGTCTTGGCCTTATTTAGCAAGTCCTGAGGCTTGTTAAATTTTCGATAACGATTTGTTTTTTCCGGGCAAGGTCATTAGTCTTGCACCAGAGGCTCCCCGACGGGGAATCGAACCCCGGTCTCCCGCGTTACAGGCGGGTATACTAACCACTATACTATGGAGGAGCCCTTCTTTTTACTACACTTGATATATAAAAAATTTAAAGTTCCCTAATTCCTTTTTACTGTATATTAAAAGGAGGCATTCGGTTAAGGCCCACCCTGTATAAAAGATTTTCTATTTTGTAACTAATAAAAAAGCAAAAGATATTTTTCATTTTATAACTGTGATCATTTATTACCCACTAAAATTGACTGCGAATCCATCTAAGGCAGTTGCGACTAAGTTGTTGTCAGTCAAGATGGGCGAACTTGAAGATATGACAAAATTTAACCTACAGGATCTCCAGGATAATTTAACTGTTGTACTGCCCAGTAAGTATTTTTCAACTTTATGAAGATATTGAACTTTTTGTATTCGCGAATTACACAACCAGAACATCCTAAAAATACCTCCCCGTTTTGCAACTTGGCACAATTTCGTAAAAGTCGATTGTCTGATCCTTTCCATGCCGAATAATCAATTGAACCTAACAGGTTCAGTAATGTTGCCAACGTCCTCACTGAAAATAATTTAATATGGTCGATTAATAACAGAAACAAAAATCAATCTCCTCCAATATCAAAGATATATTAATCATATGGGCAAAGAGGAAGATATTCGGAAAGACCTTTATTGTAGAAATTCGGGAGCATGACAGTGGTAGAACTTTTCGATCGGTGAACATTGACGTTAATCGACATATGCAATGACGTTTAGCGATACGTAATTGGATTATTCCAGCAAGTAGCTAGTGTAAGGCACAACTGTAGAAGGATTCCAGCCAAATAACAATAAACAACTTTATAAATAAATTTCTATTTAAAACACATGCAGAGCGCAGAGGGTTTTCATTTACATCGATTTCCTTTGTACCCCCACATGTAGTCGGTTTTCCTTTCAGTTTCAACCACTAACTATAGATGAGCTGCAATCTGCAGATAATTGCATTCACCGATTACGATGAATTGCCTTGTTTATAGTATGCTCTAGAAATACTCTCCTTCGACGTCGATCCTGAAATACATACAATCCGTTGCTTTGTCCTTGATGAGTTACCCCATCTTCTTTTCTGCCAAATGAATACCTCCAATATATGCAGCGATTAACTATTCTAAACCATTTTATTCACTTACAATATATCAACGACTGGTAAAAAAGAAAAGATGCGACGGGGAGGAGCTCGAAGGTAATCGAAAATTACCACCCTAGGCATCGTACCATGCAAATCGCTCGCTCCTAGATCAATGTTTTTATCAACCCAACACTATATTCAGGATACGTCCGACGATACACTATATTTATTACTATTACTTGTTGTCCGCTTCGGAAAATTGCCCGGCAAATCCATCTAGCCCAGGGTTAGTTATATGAAATTAAGTTATTGTCGGTCAAGATGGATGAGATCGAAGATAGAACGATGTTGAGCCTAGAGAAACTCAGGTACGGATTAAGTTAGCTGGCCGCAGATTGTGATGGCATTACACCGGGGCAATAGGCTTTTTTAAAATACAGGCATTGATTAACCTTATATATCATCAATCATTCCAGCTCATTCGAAATTATTTCACACACTGATTGCTTACAAAAACATAACAAAAAAAAAAGATATAGGCACTATACTGTAACCTCGTGCTACCTCGTGGGCAACAAGTGATTGCCCTGACTATGGCTACTGCAAATCAATGTCTAACGAAAATGAAACTGCACCAAATCACACACATCTCGTGATTGTTGGCCTGAGAAAATCAGAGCAACAATTGCTCAACCTCTGCTTTAGTAATTCAACAATGGAAACAGCAATATATACTGTGTGAAGACTTCTCGCGCAAACTACACATCGAACCAGAGACTTATGAACCCGTTGTCATTAAAAGTATTAACCCACAAACTCAAGTGTTAATATCTGCATAGTGCATGCCCTGAGCACAAGGCAGATGAAATTGAACTTCTCATAGCTTTGGCGTCGTTCCGTGGCATACTCTAAAAATACACACAACGTTAGATATTTTCTATTGAAGCGACTTTGTGCTCGTGATGGCGCACTCATTATCTGTGGTGGCTGTCTTTCAGCGAAATCCTCAGCATGCGATCGGTGCACTTGATCGACCCGTTCAAAATGTAAATGACACTGTATGAGGTTTTTATAAATATTCTTGGCTAACCGCAGTGTGGGGCGCGTTAGTGAATTTTAATAATCTTGCGTCTAAATTTGTAACCATACGTGTGGTTACTCTCACACAAGTGGCATCAATGGATGACACGATCAGCTGCAAGATCGGGGACAATTTTCAAGGGCTAAAACGTTTAATTTATTGCTAGACAAATATTTTCATACAACCTTTATTGAGGAAAGAATTGAAGTATTTTTTATATAATAAAAACGTGAGTCCTCACTGTTGGCTATATGTTCGAAAATAGGAGGCGATCATGTACAAGATCATGCCTATTTGTTTATGAAGAACAGAGTAGAGAAAATATTGGATTTGAAGCGTTCGACGGAGAAAAAATACACAAAACACATTATCTCAGGGTAGCAGGAAACGTAGCATCAAGGTAAGGATCTGTATGCATCGGTACTAGAAAGGCAATGTTTGAAAAATGGTCATCGTATTACGGAAATAAGAGCAACTAAAATATTAAGTATAGGATATTTTCAGAATTTCTTGATGAGTCACATCGATGAGTCAAACACAAGTCTGTTACATATAATACATCGTGCATTAAGTCCCGAGAATAACTCAGAGATGGCGCATGTAGTGAAAAATCGGTATGACGTTTAGGAAGTACTAACCTTCAAACGATATGTGTCACAGTTTCGTGGCAATCGGACCACGCGATACTGAGTTTTGGCAAATTAAAGTAAGCGTTATTGGAAACCTACAAAAATGAGAGTAATCAGGTGGCGAAGATTAAGATGGGCCGGACATGTGGCGAGAATTTGCAACGATAGGACTGTAGCGATTCTAACAGATACACACAATTCACAAGCAAAAATAGTGAAGAACACCGAACGAAAAAAATTCGAATAAGAAAAATACATCAGAACCGTATACCAAGCGATAAAAAAAAAAATAATTCATACCAGTGGAATATAGTCGAGTTTGGAAATCAAATTCTAAACACGGTCTGTAGTCTGATGCTTCACTGCTTCGCTTTTCAACCGTTTCATCGTGTGTTCAATTCACCGTCTTCACTATCCTTGCTAAACGCTATAATTGGTGTGAGATGCTGCGTGTTCAGATCACGTCGGGGTCACCAATTATAGCGTTTAGCAAGGATAGTGAAGACGGTGAATTGAACACACGATGAAACGGTTAAAAAGCGATGGCGCTGCGGACAGGATGTTGTCCAGGTAAGTGCGTTACCTCAAGTTGGTCTGGACTTTTTCCTGTGGGGAATTTGTACGTTCGCCACAGGACCCTGCGCAGAATTCTTGACGGTAGACCAACGGGAAAAAGACCGACAGGACGGCCGCGACGGAGTTCAGAGGACAATGTTAGGTTTGACATTGAGGAGATCGGATCGTATGGTCAATCGTGTAAGGGGAGTGCACAGAACAGGGAACAATGGCGGGGTCGAGTCGGCGAGGTCATGAACTTCCAGGTTCTTTAGTAGTAATAGGGGGGATGGGAGCGAACACACAGGGCAAAGTTTCTGATTGCTTTCAACCCGGCGAAGGCCAGGACGATGCTTGTCCCTGTTCAATCCTAGTTGACATGCAGTCTCCACGTGACACATCTGGATAGCTACTTTGGCACCCGCCAAGTAGTGAACCAATGCATGCAGCGACATCCCGAAAGAGGTTGGCGCAAGGCTAATAACCTTCCCCGAAAAACAAATTATTATGGAAAATTTAACAAGCCTCGGCTATGGACCGGATACACGACGACGACCACCGAAACGAAAATGGCTAAACGATTTGAAAATGTTCTCATGGGACGTCCGCTCACTATACAGAGCTCGAGCTGCACAGCAGCTAGCCGATGCCCTGTCCGAATATAAGACCGACATAACAGCATTACAAGAAATAAGATGGACGGGGAGTGGTGTTATTCAAAGAAACGAGTATGACATTTATTACAGCTGTCATGCAAAATACCATGTGCTTGGGGTAGGCTTTCTAGTCAGCCAAAAACTGAAGCCTGCCATCATCGGCTTTAATGCAATAAACAAGAGGAAAGCACTTTAAGAATATAAGCCTCAACTTTAAGAGTATAAACCTCATAAACGTTCACGGACCTACTGAGGAGTCCCCTGAAGACGAAAAAGAACAATTCTACGAGAATGTCGAACGGGTCCTCAATGCCTGCCCAAGATACGATGTGAAAATCGTTCTTGGTGATTTGAATGCGAAAATAGGTCGGGAGCCGGTGTTCAGGCACTACGCAGGTTCCCATAGTTGAGAACACTAATGACAATGGACTACGAGTCATCGAATTGGAAGCATCAAAGAACTTGGTCGTTGCGAGTACCAGGTTTCCGCGTAAAGACATCCACAAAGCCAACTGGGTATTACCTGATGGAGCCACTCCTAACCAACTTCACCACGTGTTGATAGATCGCCGCCACTCCCCGAGCCTGATGACAGTACGAACGTACCGAGGTGCCAACGTCGACTCGGATCACTATCTTGTTGGTACAGTTTTCTGAGCGCTAATTGCCTTACGGAGACGTATTGCATCCGCGGATCAGATTCGAATCAACACGGCTGCCTTACGAAATGATAATACCAGTAACACCTTTGATAATGCGCTAGGACTCGCCCTCGGAGAATTCGATGGGGGGAAAGTAAGTCTCGGGGCCAGAATGCCGGGCGTAGAAGAGAAATGGGCACGCCTTAAGAATACTATCATTAGTACTGCCAACTCCATCTTAGGCTGTAGTCGTAGAGATCGGAACGACTGGTTTGATGATGAGTGCAAACTAGCGACTGAACGTAAGAATGCTGCATACTGGGCAATGCAGTCTCATAGGACGC
Source organism: Microdon myrmicae (assembly GCA_963931805.1). Taxonomy (NCBI): domain Eukaryota; kingdom Metazoa; phylum Arthropoda; class Insecta; order Diptera; family Syrphidae; genus Microdon; species Microdon myrmicae. The sequence continues at coordinate 82,902,180 of OZ007502.1, read as the reverse complement.
GGCTACTCGAGGAGCAATACAAAGAACTCAGTAGATCTGAAAGACTTCACAGACGAAAGAAAATTGCCTGGGAAAAAAACCTTGTCTGTGAAATAGAGAAAAGTAGAGAGCGAGGTCCGCACCAGACGCGGAAGTTCTACCAAATAATCCGCAGTATGCCGTGGTACATACCACGCTGCACTTACTGTAAGGATAAAGAGGGTAATCTGAACACCAATCCTGAAGGCATTCTGGAGCGATGGAAAGTGCACTTCAATGAATTGCTAAATGGTCAGCTCACAGAAGAACTGGAGGCTTCACCAAAGCAAGATCAAATGCTGCCGCCACCAAGCATTGAGTAACCAATAAAACCCATAAGACAGCTCAAATCAAATAAAGCCCCTGGAGCTGATGGCATACCTGCTGAGCTGATCAAACAAGGAGGGACAGCGTTACATCACGCAATTCATGAGATCGTGGTGCACGTATGGGAGCAAGAGTAGATGCCGGAAGATTGGCGTCTCGGAATAATTTGCCCCATACATAAGAAAGGAGATATCACAGTGTGCAGCAACTATAGAGGTATAACATTGCTGAGTACCGCCTACAAGATACTCTCCTCTATCGTACAAGACCGGATATCCCCATACGCTAAAGTCATCATTGGTCAATATCAGAATGGCTTCATCCCAGACAAACAGCGATTGATCAGATATTCCCCTTTAGGCAAGCGATGAAAAAACGTCTGGCATTTAAGATTCCATTATATCATCCATTTATAGACTTTAAGACCGCCTAGGACAGCATAACCAGGGTAGAATTATATAATGTCATGAGAGTGCTCGGCATTCCAAACAAATTGATACGACTTTGCAGGTTGACCATGACCAACGTAACTAGTCAAGTAAAAATAGTGGGATTGCTATCCAAACCAATAAACATCTTTATAGGACTCCGACAAGGGGACGGTCTGGCCTGCCTCTTCTTCAACCTGGCGTTGGAGAAAGCAATCGTGACTCTGGCGTTGCAACTAGGGGGACTATTATCAGCAAGTCCAGGCAGATAGTTGCCTACACAGATGACATCGACATCATCGGTAGATCGGATTCGGCTGTTCCGATTCCTTCACCCAAATCGAGCAGGCGGCACAAAAAATTGGGACTGCACATTAATGAGGGGAAAACTAAGTACATGGTGGCAGCTTCTGCGAAGAGAAGACCTGACGTTGGTCAAACTATCGGGGTAATGGAGTACGAATTTGATGTAGTACAATCCTTTAACTACCTTGGGTCAATAGTATTAGCCGATAACAATATGGAAGAAGAAATACGCGAACGGCTGATCAAACCCAACAAAGCCTACTATGGTCTATCAAGGCTCTTTAAATCCCGAAATTATTCCAGAACATCCAAGCTGCTACTATATAAGACCATGGTCTTACCAGTACTCATGTATGGATCCGAGACCTGGGTGCTCAATAAAAGACAGTCTGAACTCTTAGCCGCGTTCGAGAGGAAGATCTTAAGAGGAATTGTTGGCCCCGTATGTGAGGGAGGATGATTCTGGAGACACTACAACCATGAGATGTACGCGATCTCCCTTGAAGCTAAAGTTGTAAGAAAAATCATGCTCGGTAGACTACGGTGGGCGGGACACCTAGGTCGAACGAGCGAAGAAGAGCCTGTGGGGATGGGGGTCGTGCGCCGTCAGGGACGCTGGTTCTACCTCCAACCCCCTATGTAGTTCGCTGGTGAAAAAAAAAGAAAACTGGTCGTCGCTGAGTGAAGATTCAAAGCTGGAACAAACTACCGCCGAATGAGGAATAAGTAAATGCAAAACACAGTTTTTTTAAAATGGTTCTTTATTTTGGTCTATTTTAATATCGATATTATTTTGTTAGCTTGAAGAGCGCAATTTCGTGTAATTATTACATTGAACAAAAGTTTACGATGACACTTATCACATCGATTCTTCAACTTAATTGTTTCTTGTTTTAGCCTATTTTAACATTGGTATTAATTCAGCAGCTTAAAGTTATGCGCTTTTCGGTAGTCTGGCGCATAGACGAAAATTTACAGAACACATTGCACAGTGCTCAACTCCTATAAACGACCGATTCGACTACAATACATCAACCGCGCGACTTGGGATCTCTTCTTTTTTTTTGAATGAACGAAGAAGAATTGACACAGCTCAAACGTAAGACTCGACTTGCTCTATGGCACGTGCGCACACGACGAATAATGAAATCTGACTCCCCGAGCTGGGCCACGTTGACCCAGGATCTGGTGATTGCGATGAGTTTCCACGCATGTCAGGTTTCGGCAGGATCCCCTAGACATCTTCCAGATAGGGTGAATGTCTTTTCCTCTGCAAGAAAGACACACGAAACATTCGCTGGGCGCAGGAAAGGAAAAACAAACATGCAGGTGGTCAAATATGATGATCGGTGTACGGCTGGGTGTATTCCCATCGTACGATAGGGGATCGATTTGGGTTGGCGATAAGTCAACAAAACTTTGCTGCGACGGCAAAGGCTACTAGATTTGGGTGCATGTTTATTTTAGGCATTGGATAATGCACAAGAATGCTGTCATGCAGGCGAAAATAATTTCTTCTGTTTACGTAGAGTACACAGAAGCATTTCGTTTAGAATAACCAGCGTGAGAATAGTGGCTGGTCGTTGTTTACACAACGAATCATTAGACATGACCGATGCTGTGATCGTGCGTCGATAAGACGACGGGTCATATAGTCGGTCATGCAGCTACAATTAAATGTTTGTACGTGAAGGCTAAAGCCAAGGGGTTGTAGGCAATAGGTTTCTCTGTGTCATAGGACGATGGATCGAGTGTGTGTTTACTTTAAATAACACTCGATCGCTCCTAGTCAGCGATGGTTATGCTGTGTATTGTCGATAGGGCTGTTACGTGCTCCGCCACCCCATCAATTAATCATTTTGTAATTTTAACATAATTTGTTTTAAGGTGGTATGATGGTAAGGTGGTGGAGGAGTTGCACGATCCAGAAGTGAGTTTTCGAACACGCCCCGATTCGGGTGTGGATCGTGCAGTTCTTCGAGTTCGAATTCGGTTTTCGAAGTGGACGTGAATGGGGAGCGAGAGAGAGAAAGGGTGAATGTGTTTCTTGATGTACAGTGTTTTTGACTTTCCGTTTTCGATAGGCAAAAAAAAAAAGAGAAAGAAAACAGTAAAAGATTCGGTTTTGCTGGTCCGAGAGATTTTTCAAAGAAAACGAGAAAAAAGGTTAAGATTTGTTAAGGTTAAAATTATACAGAAAAAAGGTTAAAATTTGTTAAAGTTAAAATTATACAGAAAAAAGGTTAAAATTTGTTAAAGTTAAAATTACATAAAGGAAAAGTTGAAATAAATCTGATAACTGTCAGACAAAAAGAACATGAGGGTGTATAAATTTTCGTAGAGGAAAAAACACATTTTCGGAATTATACATCGATCCCAAACTGAGGCAGAGTGACCCACATAAAAGGTTTGGAGAGACTCGTCATGCAACTGCTCGGAATATTCGAAAAGCATACAAACAATTAACTTGGAATGGAAATCTCACAAGGCGGCACGCAGCGAAAACAATCCTGATCATCGTTTTCCCGGACCAAAGGTAAAAGTAAACATTAATTAATTTTCTGTGGCAAAACCAGCAAAAAATACTGTCACAGGGCGATCAGCCGATGGGTCTGCCGATAAGGCAAGGGTAAGCATGACATGCCGATTATGAGGAAAATGCTCCTCAGCCATGCGTATTGACATGTTCGGATGTTAATGTCGGTTACGCGATGGGAAAACCGAATTGGTTTTTAGGACATGATAGTTAGTATGCAACCATGCCCCGGGGTGAAAATTTGATGTCACGACAAGATGGGTGGGTGCCGTGGGTTTATGTTTTCAGATGAAAGGTGATTCAGAGTAGCTTACGATGCTCATTTGCAGGTAAGTTGGAGGCAGGTAAATTATGGTAATGGGAGGTTCTTTGGAAGTGGGTTAAAGAACCCCACAAGCCTGCCCGGAAAATTTGAAGGCGACAGCGCGCAAATCTTGTCTGCGTTGGAAGGATAGTGCAGACCAGGACGCCCAAAGCCTGGGAGTGCCAAACTGGATGACATCGGCTCGAAATCGGGACCGCTGGAGAAACTTGTTAAATAAGGCCAAGACCAGATCCCGGTTGTAGTGCCGATGATGATGATGAATAAAGGATGTTTATCTATAATGTCGGGATTCTTCAATTTGTTTTGCACCCGCATGTTACCAATATATTACATGTTAATATATATATGTATTACATGTTAATATATACATATTACACGTTAATTGGAAAATTATTGTACGCCGAAAGACAAAACAAAAAGATAATGTACAATTTAGAGAGCTTGTGAAGAGCTAGTAAGTTAAAATAAGAAGAATAAATGTAAATAGGCTAAAATAAATACGTACTTTAAACTAAAAAAAAAAACTAAAACACATATTCTCCACCTACATAGATCTCTATTAATCTGCGTTTTATTTAAATACAAAATTGCTTGGTACCTATTGGAAAAAGAATGAATGGAAGGAGAAAATTGATATAAACTCGTCACTTATTCCGTTTTTTGAAATATGGATAATTTTCACACGATGTACCTGAAGCAAAAAAATTCCAGCCATAACAACGATATTAAACATGCGAATAAAAAATAACAGCCAAACGGTCAGAATAGTCTTCCCTGAAATAGGAATCCGATCAATACCCATGGTGCTCGACTTTACATACAAAAAGCTAATTACACTATTCACCCATTTAAACACATCAAGTATTGTTGTTTGGATTTGCCTAAAAATCCATATATTACTAAAACGAATTAACTTTCATTTACCATCTTTTAGATGGTAATGTCTTCATTCCATACCTTTCGATCGTTTAAGGCATAAATGATGTATTTGGAAATAAGTTGAATTTCACCTTTTTTCATTTGACGAATAATTCAATTTCGTGAATTTATATATGTCGGACAAAACTCTGAAAGCATTTCAACTGTCCAAAGCCGTAAACATGTTGCACCAACTCTCAAATTTCACATGAGAAGCAAACTTTTGTTGCTCCGATACCGTGATCATTTATAAAATAAATTTGTTCATCTGCATAGCTTACATTAAACAAGATTCCACGGCATACAATTAGCCTTTCGATTTTTTTTAAACCAGTTGCGTGCATCAGGTTTGGTATTTTAGGTAACTTAATAAATTTTCAACATCTTTCATTTACTGGTTATTAATATCTTTTACCTTCTAATATTTCTTTCACGTATCTTCTTATTTTGGTTATACCTTCTTTAATGAATTTACAGACATTTTTAATTAGCTGCAAGTCGAGGGCAGTTATACTACGGTTGTGAGATAATCATTATACTTATTTCGAATCGATATCTATCTGCAACGCCTAGGCTAACTTAATGCCCTCTTCAATGTAATGTACAGCTACATTAATGTAAAATTCTTGCGCCATAATTTCCTCTATAGCACAAATTAGACTGTTCTCACGAACGAAAAATCTGTACAAGCTAGAGTATTCCCAGATCCGTGTTGTTTTTTTTTCTTTTTTGTATAGAACTTATGCTTTATTGTAAATCCACCGCAAGTGACTTGTTAATCCCTAATGACGCAGCGGGCTGTCTCAGTGCTTCTAAAGTGAAATTTATATTTTAAATTAATCCGAACTGAATGTAAACTCGTCTGTCTAAAATGTATTTTGCTATTTATTTTATTCCGACCTATACCATCTATATACCTATATCAGTTTCTGGCCGTAATTTGTGGTACTTTTATTAACGGGTCTCGATGATTCTGATGTTACTGGACTATCTGATTCAACTCCAAATGATTACATAATGCAACCAATAATATGTTACCATGCATGATCAGTAAAACAATCATGGAGGCATCTTCCTCTATCGTAACTATAATATACGAAAGTAGGCCGACAATCCCAACGACGCGACAGAGTGCTCTTGAACTGGTTAGACGAACCATGCACAAACATAAGACGCTTATGTGCTGATTATCCAACGTACCTGTCCGGTGCTTGCTATAAGGACCATTACCTGGTCTCACCACCTCTGTTACACCAGGACGTCACTGTGAAAATGAAGGCTTCCTTTTCGGACCACTACGCGCTCCCTCTTAAAACGAATCTTAAATAATTGGACATTGAGATAAATGAGCCAAGAAACGGCGATCATTCAGAAACATCGAGTGGCGACGATGCCATAACCTCCCATCAGCCCTGTTCGTCCTCAACAAGAACCTCTCCAATATGGAAATAGATCAGCAAATATTGGCTTATAAATCAGACATACACAGGTCCATTGAAGCTATGGGGTATGAAGTCTTTTTGCTGTCGTTAGCTCGGGTTCTACTCCTACCACCACAGTGTCGCGCACTCTATTGTCACCCACTTGGGGAGTAAACGTTCGATTGTGGTTTCGTCTGGTAATTAAGCGGAAGATCGGTTCGTGGAATGCACTGCCGCGGATACAGTTCTATCCGTCAAAAGCGATTAAAACACATTCTTTGTTTCTCTTCTTTTCTTTAGTTTTATTACGCGCCGAATGGTTAACGATTCAAGCACTATATTACAATTTTCTTATACTTAGTTTATACTGTTGTTCAAAATTGGTTGAGACGCAAGCACAGTATTCCACTTATATGATATTCGGTTAAAATAGTTTGCTTAATGTCTACTACAAGGTATGTACAATATTCACTTCGATTAGGTTTAATGGTTTTATTAATAACAACATAAACGCAGTATTTCACTTCAATGATAAAATAGGTCGGTTAAAATAAAACGAAATATAATTTGAACGACACATCTGGTCCGTTAAACGAATATAACTTAGTACAACACTTAGGGTTCGGTTAAGTTAAAATGGAATATAATTTGTACCACGCACAGGACATAATGTTATTTGATCAAAATTCAATGTAATCTCCTTTCCTTCTTGAGTTCGCCCGCTATATAATTTAGATTAATTTAAAATACAACCCGTGGTTCACCCAGACTATTATTTTGGATATAAAGCTATATTATTTCCGCATGAAACAACGCTACCGATGCGACAATCCAGACTTGGTATGTAATGAATTAACCGATCCCTTGGGAAGGCCCAAGAGAGATGTAAATTAACGTGAGGGCGCGACCTGCCCTCACGGAATCCGAATCGAGATTAAATTATTTCATCGAAGCGATAGGATACCAAAATTTGGTTTCGATGACCAAATTTGGTAATATGTCCCTTTTGCGTTTGGTTCAACACAAAAGGGGTGGAAATACACACACGATGATTGCTTCTGCTGCTCATCGTGTGCGTCCGCAAGTATGCAGACATTGCATAAGTCCCATCTAAATGTTCGCACAGGTGCGATTATCTCAACGGCAAAAGGGTTGAAATGTTTACACGATCAACGACTGCGTAAAGAATTTTTGCTGATCGTGTACATTTCGCTGGTATATTCTCGCAATCGAACTCTGATGGTAATTTTCCATTTGCGAATTCCACTGCCGGGGCGCCAGCCGGATGCCTTCATGTATCGGTCGCTCGGGTGATCGCTCGAGGTGGGCATGCTGTGCCAAGGCAAGATACCTTTTCCTGCTGGTGTGCAGCTGGTGCGCAAAAGAATATCGTGTAGATATTGCACAGGCAATATTGGTTGCTTGATTGTTAAACCAAATTGCCTTGAAAATATTGTATTTGTTGCCGCTGGAATTTCATATCAGCGAGAATTTATGTTTCATGGTTTTCCTTCGATTTTGCAGGTACAGCATGGAAGGTAAGTGTAGGCTTTTAGTGTATTTCAAGAAACTGTTAGCTTTTGTACCTGTAAGGTAAGTAGTGGCGTTCAATGGAACTGCCACGGTACTTGTTTTTCTTTTTGATTGTATGCCCTATATGGGGGTTTTTACTTAGGTTATGGGAAGATGTTGGTGGCGTTCGAGGGAACCGCCACAAAGCTGTTAAAAGCAATGCCGAAAATCGCTCTTTTCCACGAACATCACCCTTATATACAGCCGTATTACTGCATAATAATGACAGCTTCATGCGACCCTTGTCAATTGGTCGCACAGTCCACCCACCTTGAGCAGCGGCAGATGCTGTGTTCGTGATCCGCACCCTCAAGTAAATATTCCGGATCACAACAGAATGGATCCCTGGTCATGAGTCCAGGAACATGCTGTTGAATTGCGTGGTATTTCGTGTTGGGCGTAGGCATTATCCATACGATTGTCGGACCATAACTACGTATCGTGGAAATATTTACCTGTTCAATCTGGGTGAAGGAGTCCTGTACAGTCGAATCGGATCTACCGATGATACCGATGTCATCTGCGTAGGCAAGTATCTGGCTGGACTTGGTGATAATAGTCCCTCTAGTTGCAACGCCAGAGTCACGATTGCTTTCTCCAACGCCAGGTTAAAGAGGAGACAGGCCAGACCTTCCCCTTGTTGGAGTCCATTAAATATGTTTATTGGTTTGGACAGCAATGCCGCTATTTTTACTTGACTAGTTAAGTTGGTCGGGGGATGGGAGGGAACATACAGGGCAAAGTCTCTGATTGCTTTCAACCCGGCGAAGGCCAGGACGATCCTTGTCCCTGTTCAATCCAAGTTGACATGCAGTATCCATGTGACACCCCTAGATAGCTATTTTGGCACCCGCTAAGTAGTGAACCAATGCATGCAGCGACATCCCGAAAAGGGTTGGCGCAAGGCTAATAACCTTGCCCATAAAAACAAATTATTATGGAAAATTTAACAAGCCTCGCATATGGACCAGATACACGACCACGGAAACGAAAATGGCTAAACGATTTGAGAATTTTCTCATGGAACGTCCGCTCACTGTACAGAGCTCGAGCTGCACAGCAGCTGACCGATGCCATGTCCGAATATAAAGCTGACATAACAGCATTAGAAGAAATAAGATGGACAGAGAGTGGTGTTATTCAAAGAAACGAGTATGACATTTATTACAGCTGTCTTGCAAAACACCATGTGCTCGGGGTAGGCTTCCTAGTCAGCCAAAAATTGAAGCCAGCCATCATCGGCTTTAATGCAATAAACGAAAGGCTATGCACTCTTCGCGTGCGAGGCAAGTTTAAGAACATAAGCCTCATAAACGTTCACGGACCTACAGAGGAGTCCCCTGACGACGAAAAAGAACAATTCTACGAGAACGTCGAACGGGCCCTCAATGCCTCCCCAGGATACGATGTGAAAATCGTTCTTCGTGATTTGAATGCCAAAATATGTCGGGAGCCGGTTTTCAGGCACTACACAGGTTCCCATAGTTTGCATGAGAAAACTAATGACAACGGACTAAAACTTGGTCGTTGCAAGTACCGCATAAAGATATCCATAAAGCCACCTGGGTATCACCTGATGGAGCCACTCGCAACCAAATTGACCATGTGTTGATAGATCGCAGCCACTCCCCGAGCCTGATGACGGTACGAACGTACCGAGGTGCCAACGTCGACTCGGATCACTATCTTATTGGTATAGTTTTCCGAGCGCGGATGGCCTTACGGGGGCGTATTGCATCCGCGGGTCAGGTTCGAATCAACACTGCTGCCTTACGCAATGAGAATACCAGTAACACCTTTGGTCATGCGGTCAGTTTGACCAACGTTAGGTCTTCTCTTCGCAGAAGTTGCCACCATGTACTTAGTTTTCCCCTCATTAATGTGCAGTCCCAGTTTTTGTGCCGCCTGCTCGATCTGGGTGAAGGAGTCCTGTACAGCCGAATCGGATCTACCGATGATGTCGATGTCATCTGCGTAGGCAAGTATCTGGCTGGACTTGGTGACAATAGTCCCTCTTGTTGTAACGCCAGAGTCACGGATTGCTTTCTCCAACGCCAGGTTGAAGAGGGGGCAGGCCAGACCTTCTCCGTGTCAGAGTCCATTAAATATGTTTATTGGTTTGGACAGCAATCCCACTATTTGTACTTGACGTTGGTCATGGTCAACCTACAAAGTAGTATCAGTTTATTTGGGTTTCCGAACTCTCTGATGACATTATATAGTTCTACCCCGGCTATGCTGTCGTAGGCGCCCTTAAAATCTTTAAATAGATGGTATAATGGAATCTTAAATTCCAGACATTTTTCCATCGCCCGCCTAAGGGTGAATATCTGATCAAACGCTGATTTGCCTGGGATGAAGCCACATTGATATTGACCAATGATTACTTTAGCGTATGGGGCTATCCGATCTTGTAGGATAGTGGAGAGAAGCTTATAGACGGCACTCAGCAATGTTATACCCATATAGTTGGTGCACACTGTGATATCTCCCTTCTTATGTATGGGGCAAATTATTCCACGACGCCAATCTTCCGACATCTCCTCTTGCTACCGCACCTCATACGTGAGTGATAATTACCCGAAAAGGTGTTTCTCAAACGAAGAAAAGAGAGATTCTAGATCCATCATCGGCTTTGCAGAACGTCCATCGCTGCCATACACCGCAGTGGTATACGATTAATTTGTTCAGATTAAAACAATATAGCTAACTTAAACGGGTGCAGAAGGCGGGGATTAGGCGTATTTCGATGGTTTGTGCTTAGAGGAATTAAGTTAAGAAGGTAGGCGGAGTCTACCGAGCCGGAGAGAACCTGGTGAATGAATATTATGTCAGCCACGACCTTGCGTTCCTTAAGCGTTCTGAGGTTGATGGCGACGTTGAATACTTTCGATTCTACAGATATGGATCATGTGATAAGGAGACCATACCTGACTAGCATATTCAAGCAGTGGGCGGACGAGGGTAAGGTAAGAGGATCGAGAGGCGTAAGGGTCGGAGAATCCCTAAGCAAACACAGGACAGGGCGGCGTATATCGCCAAAAAAAAGCTAAGAAAACATGAAAACTGTGCGCCAATCAATTTGTGGGACTACACGTCTCACAATCGTACACTTGTGGTGTATTCGGAACAATTTTTTTTTTTTTAATAATTATTAGACTTCTCTCGGGAGGGGCGAACCTATAGCGCCGAGTGGGCGCCCCGAGATGCCATCAAATGACTGTTGCAGTTCTTTTTGAACAGTTGCAGCCTGTAACACTCCGGGAACACTCAGAAGGTTGTTCCGCGGCTTCCCCACTCTGTAACGGAACGAGTTCTGATGCAGGGATGTTCTCGCCGTCGGGAGATGAGCCACAAACGGGTGCGATCCGTCGGATTGTCTTGTCGAGCGCATTTAAGCCGAAATATATATCAATACCACGAATCTCCGAAGAACAGTACCCGTGATAATATCTGTGAAACAGACAGAGGTCGGCTACGCGCCTTCGATGTAATGGCGACTGTAGTCCCGACGTCAGCGCCGAGTCCCCGATCAGGGGGATCGCTCGTCTCTGTATGCTCTCAAGGAGGACGAGGGTATGTTTAGGAGCCGAGCTCCAAACATGAGAGCAATATTCGAGCGCGGGTCTAATTTGGGATTTATATAGGAGAAGAAGTTGGGCCGGAGTAAAATATTTGTTGGCTCTAAGAAGATAGCTCAGTTTTCCTGAGGCTGATCTGACGATACTCGACACGTGTTTATGCCATGATACATTCCCACAGACCGTGACACCGAGCAATATCAAGCTTTTCTCCAGCCTCGAGGGCCCGGCCATTCATCATCAGCTGTGGAACCGATGATCCACTTTTCTTTGTGAATGTTGTATATTATGTCTTCGCTGCATTGAAGTCGACGAGATTGGCCCTTCCCCACGGCAGGACCCTATCTAGATCCTGATTCAGAGAGTCAATCTGTCTACATCTGAGCTGATGTGACGAAGATGCACCAATCGGCCGAACACTTGAAAAGGAGGAAACAAGCGTACTGTCATCCGTAAAACTGAACACTTTGTTATCCGTTGCCTCCAACAAATCATTTATGTGAAGCAAGAACAAGGTTGGAGCCAAAATAGAACCTTGGGGCACGCCCGAATTAACAGGATACAGATCCGAACACTCCCCGTCCACAACAACCCGGATCGATCGATTTTCGAGGAAGCTCCTCGTCCAGTCGCAAAACTGTTGGGAAAGTCCATATGAACGAAGTTTGCTCAGCAATGCCCCGTGCCAGACGCGGCCAAAAGCCTTGGAGATATCCAATGCGACCGCCCTTGACTCACCATGCCGTTCAATCGCAGATGTCCATGTATCGGTTATAAGTGTCAAAAGGTCCCCTGTGGACCGCCTGCCACGGAATCCGAATTGACGATCATTCAGAAGTCCGTTGCACTCCAAATATTTAACCAACTCTGTATTGATGACTTTTTCCATTACCCCATTAGCGAGTCGGCTCTGCACGAGCCGTTTATCGCTGAGTCTCTTACCGTCCACCGAGCGACCCCGTCGTTTTGCTCCCGCGGCCCGTAGCGCTGCGGACACGCGTGTTGTACCCCGAGTGTGTCGGGTCGAGCCGCGTTGTTTCTTTTTCTGAACAAACCATTTTACACAAAACCAAATCAAATAGAATTAAAACTAGCTTGGTTAAGATAAAGAAAAAAAGCAAAATACTTGCCGTTGTAATTGTTCTACCAATGTACAAGCTGTTACAATTTCCATAACTTTGTTCAATTATTCGTTTGTGACTGCCTGCTGCAATTAGTGTTAACTTAAAGTTCCTCAGTGCAATAGCCTAAGTGACAATTCTTTTTAATTCCCCGTCAAGACTGGTAGTAAGAAATAAATAATCCCAAATAGAACCTTGGGGCACCCCCGAATTAACAGGATACAGATCCGCACACTCGCCGTGATGATCAATAAATTTTTCAATCCACATTTACACGATTTTGTCGGTTTTAGTTGTAACACATGATACCAGTAGAATGAAACAACATCTTACACGTCTAAAAGGTTTTTACGAGTTATTCGGGAACATTTCCTTGGAAAATTTACTACCCAACAGGTAACACAAACTGCCGAATTGATACCTTCGGGACTACTTAAAAACCAAGATATACGGCAACAAACTTCGCTCTCTGTATGAAATAAAAGCAAACATCCGAGCAAAAATTGGAGCATTTGCCAAGGAGTTCTCACAAATTTTGCTATACGCTTAGGAGAGCTCCAACAAAATATCGAAACACAAACACCACATAAATTTGATAAAATAAATAAATAAATGTCGGCGCAAGGCTAATAACCTTGCCCGGAAAAACAAATTATTATGGAAAATTTAACAAGCCTCAGGACTTGCTAAATAAGGCTAAGACCGTATCCCGGTTGTAGTGCCGATGATGATGATGATGATGATGAAATAAATAAATGCCCAAAATCCTGCTTTAATAAAATCGGTAAATTAGGTTATTAAACCTATCTAATAGTTTATTAAAGAATTTTTGTTTTAGAAGCAAATATTGGGACATCTTGTATATAGCTAGTTGCTTATGACGGGGTCGTTATCAGGGGTGACCTTTTGTTTCGGTAGGTGCCATAAGACAATTATTGGGCAATCGCAAACGAAAGAGTGCCATTTAGAAGGTTCCAATTTATAAATTAAACGATTTGGATAATTAAAACTTTTGGGACACCATCAATAAGGTTTGAAAATGGTGTTTCTGCGCAAACTGTACAAACAGTCACACCAACCAGATGCAAACCTAAGGGCGCATTTATAGAGAAAGTACCATGGAAGCCTTATAAACGGCCACCCTGTTTTGAACGAGGACATCCTTGGTCAGGGTGGATTGAATACGCTTCTTCTGATTCTCAATACTGTTTGTGACAATGGAATTGGAGGAAGTATAAAAGCAAGATTTTCTTGCTGTATAATAACATTAACCTAGATAGAAAGGTGCCAACCAGCCACCTACGGTAGCTGGACCACTCACAACGAATGCATGCTAGATTACCAGTTCGAGCAATCTTCAACCAAACACATTGACGTGTTAAATTAGACATGTAAAATAACCATTGAGCTAAATGGAGAAGGCTTTCAGCTACAACCCAGGTCCGTTTCAAGCGGTAATGCCATTAAATAAGTGAGTATATAACTCGTATAAATTAAAAGTAAGCAACTTCTTGTTATATCTTCATCATCTTCACAATTTGCACCTAAATTAAGACCCATATCTAGCATTCGTAAATAGATTAAAAAACTAGTGTTGTACAGAAGTTGTTATACCCGATAACGACAAGGCGGGCAAGTATATGTAATCTTACGCAAATGCCGACTAAACTTCTCCCTATTCCATTAAGTAGCTCAACAAGTTATGTGATATAATCACTTAGTTAAAACTACGGACTTTCAGGCCAATTATTTGGGTCACCCTCCTTCGTCGTCACCTTCTCCTGTTGATAATATCACTTTTTTTTTATTATTTACGCAATGGAAGACTTTTATCGCCAACCTCCAATCCGTAATCTTATCTCGAACAGGCACACATAATTCCGCAATTATCATCGCCACAAATTTATTTGCTCTCCAAATTGAAAAAACAACCACCTCCCGGATAAAACTATCTAAGAGATAAAACCATTAAGGTGTACAATACCACCTGCAACCTCGCGGAATCTCATTGCAGTAGCTCTACAAAAGCCAAATAGTTCATGTTCACCTATGCAGAAAAATAAATTAATTCCGACCGAAAAAAACAGCACAGTAAGATCCAGTGGCTTTTTATGGAAGCCACAATACCCCATTCCTGTATTCTTGGGAATGGGTTTCTTTTCTCATCATCTCGATTTACCAGTAATCATCCGACAGTAGTAAGTAACAATATGACCCTTCTCTTTGAGCTTATGACAACCAGTTCGTTCTAATAAGCTTATCAAACGTGACGTGTGCAGTAACACCACAATAAAATTCAACTCTCTAGCACGTTCTTCCCTCTCAACTCAAATTCGACGGTCTTCTTGGAGTATTCTTGGGAAGTTCAGTGTCATTGGGAGGCAAACAATGAACCACACAAGTGCTCTTAAAACGAACAGCAGCAAAAAGCGTTTATCTAGATGACATGTAAAACCTTCAAGTACTTAAGAGTACTCAGCCCATGAAAGGGTCTAATGAGAGAAGCCGCCAAACACAGAGAAAACGGTATCCAGAATCACAACGTTCGCAAGCACTAGATATTCTCACAAAGCATGTAGTCCGCTTTTCTTTAATATCATCCACTCGTAAATTCAAAATGAAGTATTTAGATCGACCAGAAATAGCTGAGACATCCCGACGCAAAAGATGAAGACAGCACAACACACAATGGCACGTTCTTCACTACTCAGCATTTGTATCGATATTTCAATATTTCGCCATTAGATTCTTTTCTTATGAATTTGGACACTGTCCAATTTAGAATATTAAACAGATCAAACACAAGATTGGGATCAGATTTGTGCCAAAAACTTCGATGGCGGGTTTGCTATTTTCTACATAAGGAGCAACACTTTCCCGACAGTCTTGAAAACATAGCATCAAATCAGCAAAATATTTAAACAAATGTTAAGCTTTATTATAAATCCTACGCTACATTAAATATCATTCCGATGTCTGTATATACACGTATGATTGAAAGTGCCAGTATACCCGCCTGTCACGCGGGAGACCAGGGTTCGATTCCCCGTCGGGGAGCCTCTGGCGCAAGACTAATGACCTTGCCCAGAAAAAAAAAACAAATCATCATGGAAAATTTAACAAGACTCAGGACTTGCTAAATAAGGCCAAGACCGGCTCCCGGTTGTAGTGCCGATGATGATGATGATTGAAAGTGCCACATTTTCAAAATCCATCCTGCAAAGTTTACAAAAATATATTGACCTTTACAAAGGCGAAAGAAAGCGTTTCCGCTTTTAAATAGCTTAAATGTTAATTCATGGCTTACATAAATATTCTTATTTTCCATTCCGTTGTCCTCAAGTTTAACCATTTCTTCGGAATTATTAAAGGATACACCACAGCGATGCGTCTGTAGTTAAGATACATTCAATGGACTGTGGTCTTTCATGACGATCGAACAATACATTTACCATAATATTTATTCATGTGAAAGTGAGATAAATGTACGTGCATGGACTCAGTATACAACTCTCTGGAATATCTCAGGGAAAACATCATACAATTGCTTTGATAAGAAACCTGGTTTCACCAGAATGAATGTATGGTAAACACCGTCCACCAATATCTACAAATAGTGAATCGTATCAAAGGCCAAGGTTGACTCCTCAACTCACTTGGCATATCTTCTTTATCCAGGATACGACTTACATTCGAAATTTTGTGCTATTATTGTAGTTTGCGTCTTCAATCGATTCGATTCAACAAGCAAAAAGGAGGAAGCATTAAACCCCGATAACTTGGACATCATTTGGATAAAAGTCGTGCTGAAGAGTTCTGTCAAATTTCTTTGTTATCTCTCCCGTTCCCCGAATGACGATCGACCACCTTACTTTGCGATCACCTTTCTTGTACCATCCGTATGGATACGAACCAACCACCACCCAAGGAGAACCTCAACAGTAAACTGGGTTGGGAAATATACACAAGAAGTCGTTTAGAAAAGTAAGGGATAGAATGGTTGAAAGTACGGAGTCTTGGGGGACACCATGATTCATTGAATGACAAGCGGATTTGATACCTCCAGAATCTCTTAAATTGAGCGACTACAATGATTCTTAGCGACACGTCCGACAAACTAGTCCAAATAATAAACACTTTTTGAGAACAGTTTCTTTCTATTTTCCGTTTTTTATCAGCAGGTGAAGTTAAGGGTTCCGGTGGTAAATGGCAGAAGACGCCACTGCTCTCTTACCCCAGAGGGATTGAAGAGGTAAACTCGAGGTCTAGATAGTGGGAAGTGTATCTTCCACACACTTCTCGGGAGATCACATCGGAGACGTCAAACAAGAAAGACCAAAATCCGATAAATTACGGACACTATCGCACCCCGTTGGAGAAGAAGAATCTCGAAGTATGGCACATAGTGCCATACTAGCCAGAAGAGGTGAAGCATTATCCGTCAACACTGAGGAATCAAAATTAAGAGTAATATTGCCCAAAACGTTTGCGCGATCAGTTCGGTCGGCAAGAAGGCCCAAGGCGGAGGCGAAATTTATAGCTGCAAGGCAAGAGTTAGAAATCGTCAAAGCGTGCGCCAGAGATGCACCCGAAGAACTCCAATTATTGAGAACGAGTTCAGAAGAAGAGAGGAAGGTCGAAAATTTGAAGTTCCCCAAACGACAGCTAAAAAGGGAGACCATTGGAAAATGCAACCGCAAGCCAGGTAACTCTATCCCAATTGGAAGTGCTCCTAAAGAAGCGATCAAACGAGAGGATGTATTGCGTGAAGAACTGGGGGATTTCTTCCTTGATGGCAAGAATACACCATAGAAGACGCAGAAGCCGACAAGAGCGAAGAGAAATCTAACGTCGTCCGACAAGGAGAACGACAGAAGGAAAGACGAAAAGAAACGGACAAATCCTCGGAGGATTGATAAACGTTATTACTATTAATGCTTTAAAGGGAAAGAATTCTATTGAAGCAAAATATGCGAAAGAGAAGGAGAATAAGAAAAATCATCATCATCATAGGCACTACAACCGGGAACCGGTCTTGGCCTTATTTAGCAAGTCCTGAGGCTTGTTAAATTTTTCCATAATGATTTGTTTTTTCCGAGCAAGGTCATTAGTCTTGCGCTAGAATAAGAATAATAATGCATGGGAAATGAGTGCGAGAATGGAAGGAACTATTAAATGGAAACTGTATGAGACTTGGGAACAGGAGATGACGACCAAATTGATGATTTAGGAGAGGCGTTAGCAAAGAATGATTATTTAACGAAGAACGATACCGGAAACGAATATGACCCCAATGAGCAACAACGACATGATGGGACTGAAAACGATGTAGGCGATGAAGACAAATTGGCCAAGATGAATACATTTTAAATTAACAGAGGCTGATCCCTGGGCCGAAATGAACACTACCAAAAAACGATTGGCTCGGAAAACATCTATAAAATGTGCACTCCGGTCCAAAGGAGTGGACTGGATTCATCTCTATCGCAGGAAAGAACACCTCACACTGTGGGGAGAATGTAAACGACTTCAAAGGAAAAACACCTGAAATGTTTATGTCAGATCCTTATAATGAAAGTTATTAAAAACAAGAATTAAAACAATGGTAATGTTACGCACAAAACCCTCCACTCCTGAATACCTACCTCTTTGGAGCTAAGCTCCATCATTAATCGCTCATACAGTAAATATCGCGATATCAATTCAATATCAAGCAAATTGAACTACACGTTCGATTTGTCCATATTGAATCTAATTTGAATCCAAGACGTAAAAGAACGAACCATAGGTTCAACACGCAGAATCCCCTGGATCCAAATCTGTGGACCAGATGACCAATTTTCAAGTAAAGTTGTTGAAAATCATAAATTGCACGTCTGCAATTTTATGGTCCTTGAAAGGTTTGTTTACCCAAACCATTTCCCACATGGAACATCCTTGTCCATTCGCCTGGAACAAACAACTTGCGCCATAAAACGAATCGCACGTTCGTCTTAGCGCCCAACAACAAAGAGGATCATAAATGTGCATTAGCACGATCCTCTGTTGATTTTTCCTTTGTGTTTCCTCACCATTTCCCACAAAAGACATCCTTGCCCATTCACCTAGAACAAATAACTTGCGCCATAAAACGAATCGCACGCTCATCTTAGCGCCCAACAACAAAGAGGATCATAAATGTGCATTAGCATGATCCTCTGTTGATTTTTCCTTTGCGTATCCTCTTTTGATCCCAAGCCGGGAAGGATAAAGAAAGGAAATATCGGCTGGCAAAATGGCCAAGCAGAAAAAAGGACGTATCCTTCGGTTTGCAAGTTGGAAAAAAAAGTCATCGTTAAAGGAGTTGGTTCTAGACGATTCGCAGAGACGGCGAACGAGTTGGTTTGATAATTTTAAAGGAGTCGGTCGTAAAGTGGCGAGGAAAGTGCGTCTGGGTGAAAAGTGCGAATTAAGTATATGTGGACCTGACGTCCAAGTTAAGTGACTTATCATGTGTGTTTGATGACTTATGTGGAAACAACGGCAAAAATAAGTGATTACGGTGTGTGTGTTTGTTAAGAATAAAGATTAGTTTAAATAAAAACAAAAGGGTGTAAAGTGTGCGTGGTGTGCAAAGGGGGTGGTGAAATAAAGATATTAACAGTAATGTGTTGCCAAAGGAAAGTGTAGTTCACATAAAAAAGTACGTCTAGACGAGTATATAAAATGGCGACCTCCGAAAAATGATTCAGTTCAACAACATTCTCCTCATTCGCATTCATTTCATTTTTGCAACATTTCTTTATTTTGAAGTGGAGCAACAAAGTTGACACCAAAGTTAAACTTTTCTGCTATAAGCAGCTAATCCCATCTGGAATATCGTACGCCTTTCCTATATGGTCTTTTGGCGGATTCGCCAAAGATGAAGAAACTCACCCGGTTGTTCTCCCTTTTCTCTTAAATTCATCTTCCCCTGGAATCCTCTTCCTTCCAGGGAATGTCTCCTTTCCAGAAGATCGCATCCTATGTTGTTCTACGCTTCTAGTTCATTCGTAGGGATACTGTGTGGATGCACCTACACACACAGACGCAAACGTTGCTGTCCGCGTGGCCTAATATATGCGGAGGATCCTTAGGCTTTTCACACACTTCTGTGGTATCCCTTTGTGTATTTTACCCGCATGTGGTTTATGACCTTGGTGATTTCCTCGGCCGAAGTTGTTATCTTCGTCTGCGATATCTTTACAAGATTCGTATCTCCTTGTAGGAACAGTGTTCATTCATCTGTTGTTTATCTTCTGTTTCCACAATGGTCCTTTCGATAAAGGAAAACCAAATTGGTTGGCTCAAGAGAACTTCATAAAGCCATTATGACTGCCATGTCGGGCCAGTTGTGTTTATCCAGGTAATGGGTTTGACAAACGAATTCGTTTCTAGTGTAGCATCCTTCAATAACCGTGCAGACATGAAGAATTGGTAGAGGAATGCGGCCCACGTATCTGAAGATACATGGGACTGATGACACCAGCACGTATGGCTCCATTATCTGGGCGAAAAAGGAAATATACTCCCACAGTGATTTGTGAGGTTCGTAGGACCGCCACAGTCTGGTATATTTCGGCCCAAATGGAAACACTTCGAATTTTCAAAAGGAAACTCCTCAGAAAATGCATCAACTACTTTAGAAGGTCTGGTGGTCGCCATTACCCCAACTCTCACCTATACCAAAGTGCCGCCATTACCACTATCGACCAGTACTTCCTACAATAAGCATACAAACACCTCGAAAGCATTGAGAACAGCGAGAACAACTTGTATGGGTCCTGCGTTTTTGACCTTTCTCTCCTTCGATACCTTCGAATCCGACCACCGCCATTTCTTCTGCAGTACAAAACTGGAGAAAGCATCCTTCTCAACACCATTCCCCTCTATAAAAGAGGATTCCTGGACTCATCCCATTGGGTCTACTGCTGGCAGACTACACACACGCACGCACAGTACTAAACAGCACAAATTGACACACACATACACACGCACATACATTATAATGTATGCAGCTCACATATGGGCAGAAGCCTCACAGTATAAGTCGTACATGAGGGGGGTGAACTCAGCACATAGGCTGGCTTCACTGAGAGTATGCTGTGCATTCCGAACGGTATCCGAAGATACTATAAATATTTTAGCCGGGAGGACACCGCTTGACACTGCAACTAAAGAAACGCTGCATTGCATGAGGTCTCCCAAGAGAATCATCGGAAAATGCGCTCACAATTAGAGCTCTCAAGCCTAAGACAATGGCACCGAAGGTGGGATTCTTCCACCAAAGGAAGACCCACACCATGATACCTGATATAGAAACATAGGTGAAAAGAAAACATGGCGAGCTGAATTACCACCTGACTCAGCTAACATCAAGCCATGCATGCCTTCGGCAATACTTGCACAAATATAAGCATGTGAATCACCCCTACTGCTTGTATTGCGAAGGCAAAATAGAAAATGCGGAACACGTACTCACAGAGTGCGTGAGATTCGGGACCACACGAACGATTTTGAAGAGACATATGAGACGGACAGTTACTCCAGGAGGAGTAATAGAATACATCCTGAGTTCGAAACAAGCATGGTCCGTAGCAAATGATGTTCTATGTGACATGATGCAGCAGTTGCGACGCGACGGGGAGTAACATATAAACTCCGTCCCGCGATGAAATATCTAAAAGAAAATTCCGCGGGGATCAACGGTAATATGTGCCAGGCGGGAGGTGATTTTAGTCGGTAAAAGTCCGGCAAGTCTATGGATCGGCCCAGAGGTATTTTTTCGAAGATTTCCACCTTCCTCATCATCATTATCGGCACAACAACCGGGATCCGATCTTGGACTTATTTAGCAAGTTTCGAGGCTTGTTAAATTTTCCACAATAATTTATTTTTACAGGCAAGGTTATTAGCCTTGCGCCGATATCCAGCTTCCTGCCGAAACAAAATAAAATAAAAAAACGAAAAAAAAATACCGAGCAAAGCCCAGATTTTAACGCCAAATACGTAATCGGCGTTTACTACCTTCCGGTCTTGTATGATTTCTTTCCCACCATCCCTCCATCCAAGTAGTTGGAGACCATTTGAACTAATCCTGTAGACACTATCCTCAGATACCTTCCCTTTTTCTTTTCCAGATATCTTCAGACCGAGGGCAACATCGTCACGGATGTGGGTGATTCTGTCGCAAGATGACCAGAACCCAGAGACGGGATGGAGGACACATTTGTCCTTGTCTCGTTTAAGACGGCCTCCCACCACTCTTTTTTTTAATGATACAGTTCCTCTCCAAACTTAAGAGGAACCATTCTCTAAATAATGAAATAAATTATATTAAGCAAAAAAAAAACTTTTTTGAAAACATCTTCTTTTCCATTTTCCTCTTTTTTATTCGTCGCTTTCTCTTCGTCTTTTGTGTTTTACAAGACGTCTTATTAGCACCTGACGAGATACTCATATGCAGTCCAAAAACAAGTCATCAATAACAATGATAGATTCTTATCCATTGAATCAGGGTATTGGCAACTCCGTAAGTAATTTCGACAACAGAGCCGGGTGACAAATTCTGTTCAACGCTTTAAAATCGTCGCCCTCAACCCTTTTTCCGTTTTCAGGCACCCCAGTGGTAAGGGGTGCTCAAAATCAATTGCTCTTCGTCTAGGTACACAAAAGTGTTTCCACTAGTAGTAAACGACGCCTGGTCAAGGAAATAAAAGAACATGTACCACCGCCCATCGAGCCGGTGGCACACAGCAATCTCTAGAGCGTTATAGAGTCTAGAGGAAAGGCGTCCTTAATCTATTTTCAGGTATCCTTGACCAGCCAGAAAAGAGCAGGTACCATGGCACATCGGTTCGGTGGCACACAGTAAATTCCAGAGCGTGATAGAGTTTAGAGGGAAGGCTTCCCTCTGGACTTATTTAATTTTCAAGCATCCTTGACTAGCCAGGCACCTTTAATACACTGCACAGTTGGGGGCTTGCCGACCCGTATAAAGCCAGCTGTTTTGTTTAACTGGCCCGTAGCATACACCGTCAGATCTCATGTAGATGTGTTACTACAAAATCCATTTTGGCAGTCATTAAGGGGTCGTTTGTTTCCATATACATTTATATTCAATTTCGGACTCCTGTACGGGAAATAATTATGATCAATATGCTTATGAACGTTAAGATTTAACCATGGCAAATTCAATTACGGATTAGATCAGTAACCATATTATAGATAGGCAACATCACTTCTTATACATGATCCCCAGTGACATTACGTTTTAACCGAAAGGGTTGAGATACGAAATATCAATATCTATCTTGGATTTTGTTTTGTGTGTGTCAAGTGCTACAGTGGCGTTTTTCACGAGCAAATAGTGAAGAATACCGAGCGAAAATCGAATAAGAAAATGCATCAGAGCCCTATACCAGAGCGATAACATAACAATTCACATCAGTGGAATATACTTGAGTTTAACAATCGAATTGTAAGCACGGCCAGTAGCATGATGTGTTACGCATTGGTTCAATTTTTGGTGATTCTAACTGTCATAGCGTAAGTTCGAATCACACGTTCTTCACTATCATTCCAAATGCTATAATTGGTGACTCACCGATGAGATCTGTACACACAACACACACTTCCCCATAGTAAACAGAAAATCCAGACACGATCACGACCTCCGCATAGAGCACCGGGCACACTCGCCTGCTCCGGCGTTCGCACATGAAGCTGATCGTAACAAAGTTACTGAGGAGGGAGTGGGGTGGCGTCTCTAACAGATACACACACAATACACAAGCAAATAGTGAAGAACACCGAACGAAAATCGAATAAGGAAATGCATCAGAGCCGTTTACCATAGCGATAACATAACAATTCACATCAGTGGAATATACTTGAGTTTAAAAATCGAATTGTAATCACGACCAGTAGCCTGATGTGTTACGCATTGGTTCAATTTTTGGTGATTCTAACTAACTTCATAGCGTCAGTTCGAATCACACGTTCTTCACTATCATTCCAAATGCTATAATTGGTGACTCACCGACGTGATCTGTAGACACAGCACACACTTTCCCATAGTAAACAGAAAATCACGACACGATCACGACCTCCGCATAGAGCACCGGGCACACTCGCCTGCTCCGACGTTCTCTCGTTTGCTCCGTCGTTCGCACATGAAGCTGATCGTAACAAAGTTACTGAGGAGGGAGTAGCGTGGCGTCTCTAACAGATACACACACAATACACAAGCAAATAGTGAAAAACACCGAACGAAAATCGAATAAGAAAATGCTACTACACCACACTACTATTGCAAAAAATTGTGTTTTTGAAAACCTACCGTTCCTCTCTTTTTCGTACACCTTACCGTTGTCTGTGTATAACGTCGCCGTAACTGAGAACCAGATGAGACTACAGAACGTCTACGGAATTCGGAAGATCTGCGATTTAGTAACGGATAAAGCCTCGACAAAAGGACAACCCCGAACACAAAAGGGAAGAAAGTGTACAGCTGAATAATATCCGGGGGTAAGTTGGGTAAAAATTAAATACAATTCAATTGTTGTAAATAAAAATATAACAAAGACCCGCAATAAAAGTATGATAGTGCTATCTGTGAGAAAAATTTATATACTACACCATCCAAGTAAAAAGATCTAGATTTTAAATAAAAGAATCGATTTTACAGGGAAATTTATGAGCTAAAGTTAATATAATTTAGAATCAGTCGCCTCGTACTCTCTTCCGCCCACTCTAATGAAAGGCAGAACTAACTAGAAGTCAAAGAAATATAAAAACGATTTTCAATGGAAGAAAAATATTTCAAAAGACCGTCATTACAAAGTGTAACGTGTCACCCTATCTTTTTTCTGTGGGTTTCATCATGGCCATTGCCGAACTGAATTGATGAATGGTTTCTACAAATTTTCAAGTGTCACCCTCCAAGCAAAGAGAACACATGGGCAAGTTTTGATGAGTATCTTTAGACGTATGAATAACAATGGAGAATTATTGCTCAGCCGAACTGTTTGAACCTTGAATGGTCTTCCTCACTTGTTTTCTAGTCAATAAAATGATCAGAGATTCAAAAACAGTACACATCAATTCGCGCTTTCTCTACCCTCTAGGCTTTCTTTAATCCATTTAGTATATGCAATTTTATTAAATAAACCCACTTTTTTTAATAGTATAAATAGCAATGACTATCCTGGATCGTTGCAACAGTTCATACAGATCTCTGTGAATACCATTAGGGGTTATACAACATATAAAGGTAACGTTCTCCAACGTTGATGGCACCAAAATACGCCATAAGCTACTAGCAATAAAGTGAAATCAACATTTCAAAAATACCTCAAATTTATGAAAACTGACACCTCAATGTCAACAGAAGATCGCGAAGCTTCAATTGAGTCTACAGAAGGAACACTTTCAAAACCAACAGGAAATATTTAATTCGAATCACGAACATCCCCTAATAATTGAACAACCACATACAAATACAGACACTAATTATATAAATAAATAGTAGGTGGAAAAAAAACACCCTCATGAAAGCTATTGATTAACTTAATCATTATGGTGCTTCAAACAACAGAACCATTTATCGGTTGCGGTCGGCTACTAACATTTCTAAGCCGAGGCAAGCGGCATCTAGCATCGAATTTCAAGCTGGATGTGATGTAACTTATCGTTTAAAGCCGCTAACATTTGATCTAGTTGAGGGTAGATGACAAATGAATATATATTATACATGGGGCGTTCAGAAATGTGCCCTCGATAAGGTACATGATGGGACGTTGGACAAAGAAAATGTAACTTAGACAAGTAGCTGTCATCATTAAGTCGAATAAATTAGGATATACCTTGTATTACAAAGATGATTTCTGTAACTATATTACACAATTCGTTCATTAAATTTACCAACATGTTCTTTAACCAATTGTGAGCCACAGAAGGCCCCATGGTCAAAATGGTATTGTTCTTCGACATTTGCAACACTGTCACTTTAAAAATAGTTGGATTTCGCGGCTTAAAAAAGTCTTTGATCTATAGGGTGGCGCAAAATTAATCATTCAATTTTGTTTTTGAATTATTTTTTTACTAAATACAAAAAAAAGGATTTTGAGTGATGGATATCTTTACCTTTACAATTTTTTCTGTTAAGTGGAAAAGATGATATTCGTCAAGTGGTTGCCGCCAGTGTTGATACACATTTCTACCCGTTTTATCGCATTTTCCATGACTGTCCGCAAGATTTCCGGTGATAACTGTTCGTCCTGTCGAATATTCCCCTTAAGGGCTGCGATTATCTGAGGCTTGTTGGCATAAACCCGCGACTTCAAGTAGCCACAAAGAAAGAAGTCTGGGATGGTTAAATGGAGCGATCTTACTAGCCATGCCAAATCGCCAAAATGGGAGATAACGCGACCAGGAAACGCTTCCTTCACAATATTCATTGTGGCTCGTGCTCTGTGTGCAGTAGCACCGTCTTGTTGAAACCGCATGTTCATCAAGCCCCGCTCATCCAATTGCGGCAGTAAGAAGTCGTTTATCATGGCCCTGTAGCGTTCGCCAGTAACAGTGACCGTATTGCCGATGGCGTCCTCAAAAAAATACGGCCCAATCACTCGTTCCGCGTGAACGCCGCACCACACAGTGGCTTTGAGTGGATGTAATGGGTCTTCGTACATCACACGGCTTGGAAACGAAGATTTTGCTTATTGACGTAACCGCTTAAGTGGAAATGCGCCTCGTCGCTCATGATGATTTTCGACATAAAAGCGTCCTTTTCATTGTTGAGATTAAGGCTGGCTTGACAGTAATTCACACACCATCCATTGCTTATCTGTTTGTATTCTGCAGCTGTCTAGTTCACAAATGTCAAATACGATTGACGTACGATGCCATTTGCACAAATTATAACATCTTCCGATAAGGTGATTAATTTTGCGCCACCCTGTATAATAACGGATGTGTAGCTGTAAAAGTGATGTATTCCGCTGAAAGCATTTCGCTTTTTAGATAGAGAAGGCATCATCCAAAACAATTGTGGAGTTCCACAGTCTATCATGTTTTTCACCAAAACTAAGAAGAAATGCATACTCCATAATATGGAGAATGGAAAACGTCAATAGTCATCCCCATTTTCAAAAAAGGCGACAGATCTGACTGAGAAAATTACAGAAAAATATCATTGCTCCCAACCGCATACAAAATATTAACAAATGTCATTCTGGCTAGAATCACACCGTACGCAGAAGAGATACTGGGAGACTACCAATGTGGATTCCGTAGGAACCGGTCAACAAGCGACCAAATGTTCACAATAAGACAACTGCTGGAAAAGAAGTGGGAATACGGAGAGACGGTTCACCAACTGTTCGTTGACTTCAAAAAAGCCTACGACCCAGTCGCAAGGCAGAGACTCTACCATATTCTAGTTGAGCTGGGAGTCCCAAAAAAATATGCCGCCCTCATTCAAATTTGCATGAACGAAAACAAAGGGCGAGTCAGAATAGAAAACCACCCCTCAGAACCATTTGAAATCCGGGACGGACTAAAGCAGGGAGATGGTCTATCACCATGTCTCTTTAACCTTGTGCTCGAGTATGTCATCAGAAAGGTACAAGGCGACAACATGGCCGAATCATCCCTGAACGGGGTTACACAAGTGCTCGCATATGCGGATGACATCGCCGTTCTGGGCGATAATCTAGAGACTGTTAGTAAAAACTGTGAAATCATCATGCAAGCGGCAGAAGAGGTGGGCCTAGAAATAAATGAAGACAAAACAAAATACATGATTACGGCGAGAGCAGGTGGATCTCAGATAACACATATAAACGTCAGAGGTAAGATATATAAAAAAGTTAAAGAATTTAAATATCTGGAAACGATACTGACGGCCAGTAACGAAATGTCGAAGGAAATTAACAAGGCAACGCGAGTTGGCACGCAGTCAGTAAACTGCTGAAATCCAGACTGCTATCACGTAACATAAAGCTCCGTGTCTATAGAACCATAATCATGCCGATTGTTCTATATGGATGCGAAGCATGGGCTCTCACAAAACGGGAAGAAAACAAAATCCGCGTATTCGAGAATAAAGTTTTGAGGGGCATCTTTGGAGGTAAATATGACGAGGAGGCAGGACAATGGAGGAGACTCCATAACCACGAATTGGAAGAGCTATATCGCAAACTTACAATAGTGAGAGTAATCAAGTCGCGAAGATTAAGATGGGCCGGACACGTGGCGCGAATGGGGAACGATAGGACCGTGCATAGAATTCTTGACGGTAGACCAACGGGAAAGAGACCGGTAGGACGGCCGCGACGGAGATGGGAGGACAATGTTAGGTTTGACCTTGAGGAGATCGGATCGAATGGTCAAGTGTGGAAGGAGAGTGCCCAGGACAGGGAACGATGGCGAACCCGAGTCGGTGAGGTCATGAACTTCCGGGTTCCTACAGGCCAATAAATAATAATAATAATAATATGGAGATATCAATATTATATTATATTATATCTCTGTAGATCGATTACATATGTTTATTGGATTTAATATGTTTATTGGCATTAGGGACAACACGCACAGCCTTCACTGGTCTTAAGGATGAAGATGGGATTATAGTCCCAGAAAATCTCATAGCTCCACTGTGGCGTTTCTTACAAATACACATACAAGTAATATTGAAGAACACCAATACCAATAAGACAAAATCGAAAAATCAAAGCATATCTCCGTCAGAACCGTATACCATAGCAATAAAATAGAAATTCCACATCAGTTGAGTCTACTTGAGAATAACGGTGGAATTCGTACGCGGCAGTGGTCTGATGTGTTGAGCATTGGTTCAATCTTTTAGTGATTCGAACCGTTATAGCGTCAGTTCGGATCACGTGTTCTTCATTATCGTTGCAAAAGCTATACCACAACTAATTTAAGAAAGCTAGAAGGCAGCTAAAAAAAAAGCCATAAAAAAGAGTAAGATTCAAACTTTCAAGGAACTAATGGACGATGGGACGGTGCCTAGGAATTGGTCGTGCGTCGCC
This sequence comes from Microdon myrmicae, assembly GCA_963931805.1. NCBI lineage: Eukaryota > Metazoa > Arthropoda > Insecta > Diptera > Syrphidae > Microdon > Microdon myrmicae. The sequence goes on along the minus strand of OZ007502.1, from coordinate 82,873,551 downwards.
ATAACCCATAACAACATACTGCACCCAAAAACCCTTAAGTGATAAACACCGTTCTGACCAGTCAATTCCTGAGCGACAGATCTCCGTATTCGAAATATGATAACGGACCAGCAGAGGTAATAAAAAAACCACGCTAGAAATAAAAGTGTCAAAGGGTCTTAGGCTGGATGGTATATCAAACTGGGTACTAAAAACATCATGCTGGGCGTGCCAGAAATAATCAGTACAATATACACCAAATGCCTAAGAGGACTTTTCTCAAAATGCGAAAAGGAACAGAGACTACTCTTGATACCAAAGGGTAATATACAGCTGACAAGTTTTTGGAGACCATCACCCCCTCAAGAATGAAGAGGAGGGCTCTCACATATGACGTACGGTTTGAGACGAAAAAGAGTGGATGCAACCGCCATGATGTGCAGATTCACTGTTATATAATTAAGTTCAATTAATTATCACTCCCTCTTTGAACAATTAACATCTCGTGTCTTCACATACATATCCTTCATCCTTCCCTCCTCTCCAAATCACTAATTTCCCTTTACAATAGAATTGGGGATATTCAATACAATAGTAGATAATTTAAAAAAAAAAGTAAAACACCCATTAAAACCTCACTCACATTGAAATAGTCATATTCTTTTTATTAGCCATAGTCTCCCCTATTAGCCAATTCCGCTTCCTAGAAATAACTATCGTGGAAGCGGAACGAAAAAGGATATGTGCCGAGAAGACACGAGATTGGTGCTTGGTTAAAACGTGCGTTGAGGAGTGTGGTCATAGCTCCGCACGATAGGAAATTAAAAGTTTCGGTTGAAATCCAACATCACCATTGAAGCTGACGGTCTGGAAGGAGTGGTTGCATAAGGCTATATTGCACAAGAATACATTTAACTCAGCCGGTTGGAACCACATAATGAATGCGCTGCATCAACTGGGTGTACCACACTATCTCCTGGAGATTCCGATCTCACACTTTACAGATAGAGGCTTAATATATGAAACAGAGAGAACCCCAAGGAAACATATAAAGTAAAGTGGAGTACCACTAGACTAATTTCTCGGACCACTCCTTTATAACATGATGTATGACGGGGCAATAAACATAAATAAACCAGCGGAAATAGAGAACATATGCAAAAAAAACCATCAAAAAACATGCGGGGAATCGAACCAGGCGATAAAAGCAATCCGAGATAGGCCCAAAAATGTTGTTTTGGAACTATTAGATGACAAACCAACACTGGTACTGATGTCCAGGCGCAAAAAAGTACAACAAATTAGCATACGACACATAGCCGCAGCCAAGCCCACTGCTGTTCAGCAGGAATATGTGCCTAGCGGGAGGTGGTTTTAGTCAGTATGCCTCTGGATCGGTCTAGATTTCCACCTGCCTACCGAAACCAAAAAACAAAAGCTCCCTGTTGTTGGTCAGTTAAAAGGACAGCCGGCTCTCAGCGGTTCCGCAAACTACTAATGATGTTGTGTACTATATTAAGGGTGCCTAGCTGGTCAAGGATACCTGAAGATATATAAACCCAGAAGAGCTACCCTCAATACCCTATCACAGATTTTACCGTGTGCCGCCGACCTGAAGCGCCATGCCGCATATTCCTTTACGTTCCCTCGCAAAGCGGCCCTTACTATAGTGTGGGAGAAAACGCATTTCGTGTATCTAAACGAAGAATCGATTCAGGCCTGACCTCTCAAATGTATACTAACAAAGTAATCGGCCTGAAAATTGTACTAAAGAATACAAGCCAAAAATTAAACCTGCTGGCGCCATCTATAGGCCAGGCCCGATACTTTTCACCCCACCCCCGTATGAAATTAAACAGAATTCCATTGGATGGGCGGATTTTTTCAGTATACAAAGGTATACCAGGTGTACCGGTGTGAAGTGAGCGTCAAGATACAAATGTATCGATAGAGAACGTTTGTTGTGAACGAGCCCTTATATTTTTTTTTATTTGGTTGCTATGACATCTGTCAAACATATTTAGTATGCATCAAGTTATTGTACAAACAACATCTTTTTTTTTTAATCCTGTTAAAAATGTCGAATTTTGTACTCTTCCTTCCCCTCTGGCCAATTGTAAACCAATTATAATTGGGTGGCTCAACATTGATTTAACCCGGGACCCTGCTTACGTCTGTGTGCGAATTTTGCCTTGGCTGGATTTGCACTTTTCCACCGCTTGCTTCAGGCTTCTTTAAGCGATTTTTCACTTCCTTATCGTAAAGGCAGCCAATGGCCTCAATCAGCTCTGGCACGGCATTAGTAATATGCCTTTGCTTTTTAATTTTAATCGTTCCCGTTAGCCGTGTGCCATCATGTATTTGTCGGTCGGATGACCGATCGATGTAGGCATGTATGCAAAAGGAAAAGATAAAACGTCTCCTGCATGTGTGCGGCTGGCGCGTAAGGGTATATCTCATTGATATTGTTCGGACAATGTTGGTTGCTAGGTGATGCAACCAAATTGCCTTTATGGAAGATGGATGTTTCATGTGCTTCTTGCTAACAATGAATATTGACGGCGCCCTGCGGTGGTTAGTGTTCTGTCGGTTTCTTATTGATGAAACCGAATTGCTTTAGGAAATTAATGGTGCTCTGCGATGCTACCGTAAGTGCATAAATAGATTTCTCCTTCTGGTAGGTTTCGCAGATGCATTGAATGCATATAATAGGGCGGAAAACCTGTAAAGGGAGAACGCCTGCAGGCGGTTGCCGTGTGGTGAAGCATGCAAATGTCTCCCACAAAATCACCGACCGATAGCATTACTGTCTATGTTATCTAAGGTGATGTAAAAGGTCAGCAATGCCGAGGTAATTAACTTTCTGGAGTGCAACAGCCTTCTGAACGATCGACAATACGGATTCAGTGGCAGGTGATTCACAGGAGACCCTTTGAGCCTTATAACCAATATACGGACATCTGTGATTAAGGGGCATGGTGAGTCAAAGGCGATCGCATTGGATATCTCCAAAGCTTTTGCCCGCGTCTGACACGGGGCATTGCTGAGCAAACTTCGTTCATACGGGCTTTCCCAGCAGCTTTGCGATTGGACGAAGAGCTTCCTCAAAAATTGATCGATCCGGGTTGTTGTAGACGGCGAGTTATCGGATCTGTGTCCTGTTAATTCCATGGTGCGTCAAGGTTCTATATTCTGGCTGCAGCCTTGTTTTTGCTTCACATAAATGATATGTCAACGGAGTCAATGGACACGACTTAAGAATACTGTCATTAATACTGCCAACTCCATCTTAGGCAGTAGTCGTAGAGATCGGAGCGACTGGTTTGATGATGACTGCAGCCTAGCGACTGAACGTAAGTATGCTACATACCGGGCAATGCAAATGTCTCATAGGACGCGGGTGCGCGAGGAAAAATACAAAAAAACTCAGTAGATCTGAAAAAAGGCTTCACATACAAAAGAAAAGGGCCTGGGAAAAAGCCATGTCTATAAAATAGAGAAAAGTAGAGAGCGAGGTCCGCACCAGGCGCGGAAGTTCTACCAAATAATCCGCAGTATGACGCGGTACACACCACGCTACTCTTACTGCAAGAACAAAGAGGGTGAGCTGATCACCGATCCTGAAGGCATACTGGAGCGATGGAAAGTGCACTTCAATGAATTGCTAAATGGTCAGCTCACAGAAGAATTGGAGGCTTCACCAATGCAAGATCAAGACCAAATGTTGCCGCCGCCAAGCATTGAGGAAACATTAAAAGCCATAACTACGCTATTCGACTTAAGTTACCATGTAATTTTTACTTAAATTGTAATAAATAATAATAATAATAATAAAAGCCATAAAACAGCTCAAATCAAATGAAGCCCCCGGATCCGATGGCGTACCAGCTGAGCTGATCAAACAAGGACAGCGTTACATCACGCAATTCATGAGATCGTGGTGCACGAATGGGAGCAAGAGAAGATGCCGAAAGATTGGCGTCGTGGTATAATTTGCCCTATACATATGAAGGGAGATATCACACTGTGCAGCAAGTATAGGGGTATAACGTTGCTGAGTACCGCCTATAAGATACTCTCCACTATCCTACAAGATCGGATAGCCCCATACGCTAAAGCCAATATCAGTGTGGCTTCATCCGAGGCAAATCAGCGATTGATCAGATATTCACCCTTAGGCAGGCGATGGAATAATGTCTGGAATTTAAGATTCCATTATATCATCTATTTATAGACTTTAAGGCGGCCTACGACAGCATAGCCAAGGTAGAACTATATAATGCAATGAGAGAGTTCGGCATTCCAAGCAAATTGATACGACTTTGTAGGTTGACCATGACCAACGTAACTAGTCAAGTAAAAATAGTGGGATTGCTGTCCAAACCAATAAACATCTTTAATGGACTCCGACAAGGGGACGGTCTGGCCTGCCTCCCTTTCAATCTGGCCTTGGAGAAGGTAATCCGTGACTCTGGCGTCACTACTAGAGGGACTATTATCAGCAAGTCCAGTTAGCTACTTGCCTGGGACTGCACAATAATGAGGGGAAAACTAAGTACATGGTGGCAACTTCTGCGAAGAGAAGACCTAACGTTGGTCAAACTATCAGGGTAGTGAAGCACGAATTTGAAGTAGTGCAATCCTTTAACTACCTTGGGTCAATAGTATCAGCCGATAACAATATGGAAAAAGAAATATGCGAACGGCTGATCAAATCCAACAAAGCCTACTATGGTCTATCAAGGCTCTTTAAATCCCGAAATTTATCCAGAACATCCAAACTACTACTGTACAAGACCATGGTCTTACCTGTTCTCATGTTTGGATCCGAGACCTTGGTGCTCAATAAAAGGCACTCGCAACTCTTAGCCGCGTTCGAGAGGAAGATCCTAAGAAGAATTGTTGGCCCCGTATGTGAGAGAGGACAATTCCGCAACCATGAGTTATATCCAATCTACCTTGTAACTAATGTTGTAAGAAAAATCAAGCTCGGTAGACTCCGGTCAGCGGGACACCTAGCTCGAATGAGTGAAGAGGCGCCTCCTCAGAAAGTCCTTTGTGGCAGGATGTATGGAAGGGGACAGCGCGGCAGATCTTTTCTGTGATGGAGGGATGGCATAGATCAGGACCCCAGAGCCTGGGAGGGCCAAACTGGATGATATCGGCTTGAAATCGGGACCGGAGGAGAGATTTGTTAAATAAGGCCAAGACCGGACCCCGGTTGTAGTGCCGATAATGATGATGCTGAAGTTTGATGAGCGTGTTATCTCAAGAAATGGGCCAGTCGGTTGGCCGTCTCGTTCGTGCGATTTAATGCCTCTAGACTATTTTCTTTGGGGCCGACGACGGTGGAAGAGCTCAGAGCCAACATTGAACGCGAAATAGCGGCCATTTCTGCCGAAATGTGTGGCCGAGTCATCGAAAATTGGGTCCAACGAATCGACCGCTGCAAACGTCCCCGTGGTGGCCATATAAACGAAGTCGAGTTCTATTCATAAATGTTTTGATTGTACTTCAAGCCGATAATAAAGGTTTTGAAATATCTCAAATGGTTTGCGTTTTATTTTAAAAATAAGTTGTCAAGTCCCTCTTGGAAAACCCGATATAAAAGCCCTCTTGACTATCTATGCCCCCTTTAAATAAAAGTGTTTAAAAAAAATTAATACACTGATTTTATTGAAATTGACCTGTGATTGAGCAGATTGTTTTTATCATCACTTATTTTACAAGGCATATAAATGTTACTGGAAATTGTCCTTTTTCGTATAAAACTCTGCAAAAAATTCATTCAAAAAGAAGTCACACTTATCTACTAACAGCAAATATGAGCTCCTCCCACTTCATCCATATGTTTACGCAGACTGTCCATTGCAACCTACTCGAATTTGTAGTTCAACCAAATCAACAATCGATTTCTTCCTAAAATCCGCAGATATCTATTCATCTAATCCCCCTACAGTGTCCTTTACATTCCCATCCGATTATGGGTCCGTCCACTCTACGGTTCAAATCCCTTCGCTCGAACCACTCTACACAGTGAATCCTATCACAATTTTTTCCAAAACAAACTGAAAAAAAGTCAATAACGATATTGCTGCCAGTTTTTCAAATTATTCTTTACCGGAATCTTCAAACCTATTCCCTACTGAAATTGTCCAGGCAGCTGTAAAAATAGAGCAAATACTGGGAAATGCTCTCTTCAGCCATACCCCTACGACCACTTAGGAAAACCATTACCCAACCTCCTCACAAAATGATTGCGCATAAAAAAACAACTCCGACGTAAATTGCACATTAGCTACTTACCCTTTAATAAACAACAGATACAACTTTTGACCACTCTGATAAATGGACAACTTAAAAATGTCACCGATCAGACCTACACGTCTACTCTAAACAGTATCAAACCAAACCGTGACCTATTTAAAAATATAAATCGACTAACTGGTCGTAAATTCCAGCCTCGAATAGACCATCTCATCCAACCAACTAACAGTAACATCGCCCAATCGGACACTGATATAGCAAACTGTCTCGCTGAACACTTCTGTAAAACTCATAAACAAAACGATTCCCTCCCAGTCACTAATTTCCACGACACCGTGAATGAATTCATCTCACGCACACTGGAGCCATCCTTCCCACCATTCATTACTAAATTCAACGAAACCAATAAAGCGTCACATCCCATGGGAACCGACACATTCCTAAGATTTACAGAATTATCTGAATTGATTACTTCGCGTAACAATAAAAAAATCTACAGGCTTGGATAGAATCCCTAACCTTCTATTTAAAAGACTTCACCCGGAGAACTTACTCCCCATTCTCGTTCTTCTCAACCACATAATAAACGCTTCACATTTCCCAAAATGTTGGAAAACAGCGGTGATAGTCCCTATTAGAAAATCCGATTCTTCCAACAACCCGGTTAACTTCCGTCCCATATCACAGCTAAATTCGCTTAGTAAGGTTTTGGAATGTAAGATATACAAAAATCTCCTCCCATTTGCTAGAGACAACTCCATTATCCCGAATTCTCAATATGGCTTTCGTCCACAGCACTCAACTTGTCATGCTCTGCTAAAACTGACACATGATGTGACAATGAATCTCCAAAACCAATCCCCAACAATATGCGCCTCTCTCGACATAGCAAAAGCATTCGATTGCGTTTGGATTGCAGGACTGCTATACAAGCTACATTCAATGTTCGGATTAGACACCCACACCATAAAACTTCTCGCTTCCTACCTTTCTGATAGAAAGTTCATGGTGAAAATAAATTCAACTCTTTCGACACCATACAGTGTAACCGCGGGTGTTCCTCAAGGTTCCATTCTCGGACCATTATTATACCTCCTTTATACTTCAGACACCCCGCAGCCACTGTCACCTAATACAGTAATGCTGAACTATACCGATGACACTTTAATTTATTCAAGCAACAAGTTTGTCAAGGAGGCAAGAAACTGTATTAACAGCTATCTCCCGAATCTCTCAGCATATTTTACTAATTGGAAAATCCGACTCAACCCAGCCAAAACTCAGCTCATAGTGTTTAAAGGCAGAAATGCGAATTGTATAGATGCCTACTTGAAAGCGTGTGTGGTGAATCTGACGACGAGAGCATAAACCTTTCTGATAGTGATGACGATGATTGGATTCCTGACGAGCGAAATGAAAACGAGGTATCTGATAACGAAGAATATTGCGCGGACGAAAATGATACAACTGAAGCAGCCATGGACGATTCTGAAAGCGAAGATGACAATGATACGAACGGAGAAGTCGACGCAGTTTCAACTGTAGGTAAAAATAATTCTTTTCGTTTATTTATTAATTTTTCATGCACAACGCGTTCTTATTATTTTCATTCTTTTTTCAAGATTCAACTGGACGTACGTTTGTCGCGAAAGATAAAACTGTATGGCAAAAAACACCTCCTAACACAACTCAAACTCTCCGTCACAATATTGTGAGACAAAGAGCTGGTCCCCATCGCTCGACCGAAACACTCTCAGCGGCTGAAACATTCAAAAGGATTCTTACTCACGAAATAGTGGATTTGATTACTCGTTACACTAATCAGAAGGCAGATCAAGTTATCCGAGAGTGGAATGCAAACAATTCAAATCGACCGTCGAGAACGTGGAAAAATGTTAATCGTCAAGAGATGTATTCGTTTTTTGCAATTCTAATTGCAGCAGGGGTCAATAATGGGAACAAAGACCATACTACAGAGATGTGGAAAACGTCATCATTCCCTTTATACAGGGCCACAATGAGTGTCAATCGTTTTTGGAATATCTTACGTTTTATCCGATTTGATGATGCGCGGACACGAGAGGAACGGTCCAGAGAGGACAAAGCAGCTGCAATTAGTGAGATCTGGGCGATGTTGAATGCAAATTTGTCCGCTCTGCACCGGCCCGGCACAGAACTTACCATCGACGAGCAGCTGTATCCGTACCGTGGGCGAACCAAATTTACGCAGTATATTCCATCAAAACCAGCCAAGTATGGTATCAAAGTGTGGTGGATTTGTGATGCTGAAAATGCATATTTACACCGGGAAAAGTGGCAATGTTAGAGAAAAAAATCAAGGTGAAAATGTTGTCAAAAAATTAGCAGCACCGTACAAAGGGAGTGGTAGAAATATTTGTATGGACAATTTTTTCACGACGTTACCGCTCGCGAAGCTTTTATTGTCGTGGGACTTGACTGTCGTAGGAACCTTACGAAAAAACAAACCCTATATTCCAAAGGAGATGGCTGCATCAAAGGATCGTGCAGAATTATCCACACTGTTCGGCTTTCACGACAAAACGACGATTTGTTCGTATGTGCCGAAGAAAAATAAATCAGTTATACTGCTTTCGACGATGCACTCGAACATGGCAGTCGCTGACCACGCACAGAAAAAACCCGAGATTATTTTGCACTATAATCGGTACAAAGCTGGTGTTGATACAATGGACCAAATGGCCGGCAGATACACGACACACCGACGGTCGAATAGGTGGCCCTTGGCAATGTTCTTCAATGTCCTCACTGTAAGCGCACTCGCGGCGTTCGTCATTTATAAAGAGAACAACTCCATTCTGCCGAAAAAGACGAACGCCCGTCGTATATTTTTGCCCCAATTAAGCGAACAACTTGCCCTGCCAAGTATTCATGAACGCTCGGAAAATGTTCAAATCATGAGGCATTACTCAACAAAACTTGCAATCGAGTCCATCATCGGCAAGGTTCAGCCGCTCGTGCCGACGACCCAGACAGCATGTCCGCCCCTGGATAGTACAGGAAGAAAAAAGGTCACTGGTTGTTGCCACATTTGTTTATCGCAGGCTCTGAAAAAGCGGCGAAAAACAAGAAAGGCATGTCGGCAATGTGAAATGCCGGTTTGCGACAAACACGCAACTACGTTGGTTGAATGTAATGCATGTCACAGAAGTCCTTCTGAATAAATTTGTTTGTTAATTTAAATGCATTTTTATTGTTTTTCATTAATTATTAGTTATTTAAATAGTTAATTATCAATAATTAATTATTAATTAACTATTTAACATTCAATTTTGCATCATTCTTCATCATTCTCGATGCTCTTTAAATGGGGTACCCGGGTACCCGGTCGTGGCTCAGAATACAATTTTTTAAAATGTCAATTTGAAAGTAATAAAAAAATTTTTTTCATTGAACTTTCGTAATTATCATTCAGAAACGTTTGAATGGAGATGATCTAAGACATAGGACCGAAATTCGTCTACTAGGCCGAGCAATCGTGAAATTGCGACGAAATGGGTATCCGGGTACCCGGTCATTGACATAAGGGTTAATCTCTGCAGAAAAGTGATGTACAAGCCGAATGGTCTCTCTCCCAAAGTTAAATCACTTATCTACAAACAGATAATCAGACCCACTCTCAAATATGCATGCCCGATATGGTACCATATCACACCCGCCCAAATGGAGAAGATACGCATTTTCGAAAGGAAATGCTTCAGACTTATCACTGGCCTCAACAGACATCCCAATTCCCACAAATATTACAACAGTAGTTCGCTCTACTATGCCGCTAATATTGAACGTATAGATTGACGCTTCCTCGAGCTGTCCATCAAATTTATCGAAAATCTTCCCAATAATCCCAACCCGATAATAAACGCGCTCACATCGACTCCGTCAGATAACCGAACTGACTTCCCGAACTGTCTCCACATCAGAACGTTCTTCACCTCTGGCAGGTTGGTTAATAACTCTAATGAGATTGTATACCAGAATACAGAGCTTTCACGTCACCAATTTAAATATAGTAATATTCAACCCTTCTCCAATATTTTGCGTTTCAACGAACAAACGGAAAGTAGTTCCCCAACCCACATCCCTGACTGACAATGTCCTCACTAACCCATAACCTACCTATTGATCACTATGCTTCCCCCTTCCACACCACACTAACTTATTTCAATAATAATTAGGTAACTAGACTAAGTTAAGATAAGTTAAGTTAAGTTAAGCAAATTAGCATAGGTTAAGTAAATAACTATATCCTGGTTTTCTGACCTTTTCCAGGAAGCTCTACCCACTACAATCTTAATCCATAATCAATATATAACTTCTATCATATTATTTGAAAAATGTACTAGTAAGTATATGTAAATGTATATGTATGTTTGCGCCCTAAGTCTCTTTTCATTATCTGCTTCTATGTATCTCCTTCGCGACCCAGCGTGTCATACGAACTCGCAATAGAAGCGGTAGATAACCTAACCGAGTTAAGCACCTCAACAGACGATATCGTCGTTCTTGGCGATTTTAACCTCCCCCATCTCCAATTGACATTGGCTGACGAACAAGCCTTCGAACGTCTCAAACCCCACTAGCTCCAAGGAACGTATTTTTATAAACGGTCTCACGGACTCATGCCTCCATCAAGTAAGCAATGTCCCAAATCATATGGGGAGACAACTGGACCTCGTGTTTACAACGGACCCACACGAGTCCTCGGTTCCCCTAGTCCACACCCCCTCTCCACCATTGATACGAGGGTTGCCTTTTATATTTCGGGATTAGAGAACAAAAATAAATATTGATCATCGAAAATCACTTTATTGTTTTTCAAAATATTCCCCATGAAGATCTATACACTTTTGCATGCGTTTGAACCAATTGTCGAAGCACTTTTGCCACTCTGATTGAGGTATCTCCAATACATGCATTCTGAATGCAGCTACCGCTTCTTCAGGGGTCGAAAAACGTTGACCTCTCAGTTTGTTTTTTACGTACGGGAATAAAAAGAAGTCATTCGGTGCCAAGTCAGGACTATACGGCGGATGACCCATCAAATCGATGTTTTGGGTGCTCAAAAATGCAGTTGTCGCAGCCGATGTGTGACAGCTCGCATTGTCGTGGTGAAGAGTGATCCGTCTTCGGCGGTTGGTTTTCCTGATTTCTTGGAAGATAACTGGCAAACAAATGGTTGTGTACCACTCAGAATTGACTGTTCTGCGTTGTTCTAGTGGTACGGTTGCGACATGTCCAGTTTTTCCGAAAAAACAGGCGACCATTTGCTTGGAAGTGCTTCGTGCGCGGACAACTTTTGTTGGATTTGGCTCATCTTGAAACACCCAGACAGTCGACTGCTCTTTACTTTCGGGCTCATACCCGTAAATCCACGATTCATCACCTGTCACGATGTCATAGACGTGTTTCGAAGCACCGCGACCGTATTTTTTGAGCATTTCTTTCGACCAATTAACACGAGCCTTTTTTTGGGCGATTGACAAACTGTGTGGGATCCAACGCGAACAAATTTTTTTGACAGTCAAATGTTTATGCAATATTGAATGTATGCTGGTCCCACTAACGCCTAAGGTTGTCTCAATCTCACGATAGGTCACATGACCATCTTCCAATATCAGTTCGCGCACAGCATCAATGGTTTTCGGAACAACAACTGATTTTGGACGACCTTCACGAAATTCATCTTGGAGTGAACTACGACCACGATTGAATTCGCCATACCATCGATAAACACTGGTCCTTTATGGAGCTTCATCGCCAAAAATTGAATTAAGTTCATCCATGCACTGTTGCTGAGTTAATCCACGCCGAAAGTTGTAAAAAATAATCGCACGAAAATGTTGACGATTTAATTCCATTTTTGGGCCGAGATGAATCTTTTAAGTTACTGTAAACAACACAAATAGCGCTCGTATGTCAAAACGTTCTGAGTGCGTATAACCTCAAAAATGTCCAACTTTACGACAGAGCTGTCAATTGCCGGATTGCAACACTAGGGTTGCCAAATCCCGAAACATAAGAGGCAACCCTCGTAACTACCACCCCCCGCTGCTCTTATCCATATATCTTGATCATGAAACCCATCCTTCTCTACCTCATGACAGCTTTTCATACAACTTCCACAAAGCTAACTTCCGCCTTTTAAATGAGCATCTTAGCGAAACAGCGTTTCGCTTTGATCATTTGGGGGTAGAAGAAGCCCCGGCCACCCTCTATAAGGATATTTACTATGCCATCGCCTTATATGTCCCCTATTCTCGTCACAGGTCATCGGTTTCATCGCCGCCATGGTACAACCGCACACTCCGCGCTCTTAGGAACAAGAGAAATAACTTGTGGAACATTTTCCTCAAAACGCGTTCCTTCCAAAACTACTCCAACTATCTCGGTTCCTTTTATAAATTTTCCGAACTCTACAACTCCCTCTACACCAACTACCTCACAAAAACACAATCTAATTTGATCAATGACCCCAAATCTTTTTTCCACTTCATAAACTACAAACGTAAATCCGACGCCTATCCTAACTCCCTTTCTTACGGCGCGACTACTTCAACCGACCCCCTAACTACTGCCAATCTATTCGCTTCGTTTTTCAATAAATCCTTCACAGATATCTCCTTCGAACCCAATCCGTCTCACTTCAAAGACTTGGCCGAATTCTCCCCCGGCCCCTTCACCCCACAAATTATTCAGCGTCACGTAGTTGAGGAGAAATTAAACTTACTCAAAGACGAGTTCAGCCCTGGGCCTGATGGACTCCCGGCTGTATTTTTAAAGAAATGTTCCACTTCTCTTTCCCTCCCGATATCAAAGATATTCAATCTATCCCTTTCACAAGGGATCTTCCCTAGTATTTGGAAATCCTCCTACGTCAACCCCATACATAAAAAGGGATCTAAAAACGATATAAGCAACTACCGTCCCATCGCCAAACTGCCTCATATCTCCAAACTGTTTGAAGGAATTCTTTACAACGCGTTATCTTTCTGTTGTAAATCCACCATCTCATCCAACGAGCATGGTTTCCTTTCGGGTAGGTCGACCACAACGAATCTGGTCGAGTTCTCATCCCATACTCTCCGTGCCTTAGAAAATGGCAACGAAGTCGATGTAATCACCACCGATTTCAGCAAGGCCTTTGATAAAATCTCCCATAATCTCATCCTTTTTAAGCTGTCCTCCCTAGGTTTCGAACCCCTATTGATCAAGTGGTTATCTTCTTATCTGAAAGATCGATCCTACCGTGTCAAATTCAGATCCTCCCTGTCAAATCCTATTCTTCCCAAGTCGGGGGTTCCGCAAGGCAGCCATCTAGGTCCCCTCCTATTTATCCTTACCATCAATGATGTTGACTCCATTATTAAATACTCATCCACCTCCCTCTATGCGGACGACGCCAAACTCTACAAAACGATCATCTCTCCTCTCGGCTCCTTACTTCTCCAAACAGACCACGACAGCTTCTCAACTTGGTGCCGTAATAACTGCCTTGAACTCAACGTTGTCAAGTGTCACTCCATCACCTTCTCCCGCAAACGCCCCCCTGCCCCCCACGCTCCTACTTCCTACTAAACCAGCAGATATCATCCGTACCCTCGATACGCCACCTCGGGATCTTATTTGACAGGGAGCTTAGCTTCATCCCGCATATTGATGATATTATTCTTGAAGCCAACTCTGCCCTTGGGTTTGTGAAACGGTGGTCTAAAGAATTCTCGAATCCTTACGTTTCCCGTTCTCTCTACATAGCCTTCGTCCGCCCCCTTCTTGAATACGCCAGTCAGGTCTGGTCTCCACACTACTCGTCTCATGTACGCAGAATCGAAAGCGCGCAACGTCGTTTTCTGCGCTTTGCCCTCCGCAGACTGAACTGGGCGAATCCACGGATTCTCCCCCCATACACAATCCGGCTCCACCTGATCAACTTCAACACACTTGAGGAGCGCAGAACTCATGCCGATATCCTTTTCATCCACCGTCTCATTTCAGGCACAATCAACTGCCCAAGCGTGCTCTCCATCATTCCACTTCACACTAACCCCCGTAACCTGCGAAACCCTCGTATCTTCTATCAGCCCAGCCACCACACTTCGTATGGCTCTAAAGAACCCATTTCGCGAATGCTGCGGCGGGCAAACTCCTACCCTACCTCCTTCGATTTCAACTTTACCTCTACTGCTCTCAAACTACATCTCCTCTCTTCCCCTTCCCGACCACGCCCGCTGCCGTCTACACTCTTACATCCTGTACTAAGTGGAGTGAATGAATGAGTGATAATTGATGGATTAACCCAGTAACCAACCCGCCAAACACCCCCCCCCCACGATTTTTTCCTTTTAACCATAGTTGATATTCTTATATATAGTTTTAAGATAATTGTTAAGTTTTATCGCTTGTACTAAGCTGAATATACGAGGGTTCTGCCCTCACTAAACTAAACTAACTAAACAATTATAGCTAAAGTATCATACGTTATCTGTATTGCTTATTGTAAAAATTATTGATGGTCAATAAATACAGAAATGTAAAAAAATAAGCAAATATGAGGGTTTTTGATTTCATCATAAGTTCTCCTGACCATTGCTAGGATACTTTTCTCCAAGGGGTTCTCAGAAACCAAGTCTCAACAACTGAATTTTCAAAACAATTTGAAGGATAATTTCATAAAATTATTATTAAAAGTAGTATTATTTAAATGTGGGGGGATGGGTGCGAACATACAGGGCAAAGTCTCTGATTGCCTTCAACCCGGCGAAGGCCAGGACGATCCTTGTCCCTGTTCAATCCAAGTTGACATGCAGTCTCCACGTGACACCCCTGGATAGCTACTTTGACACCCGCCAAGTAGTGAACCAATGCATGCAGCGAGATCCTGAGAAAGGTTGGCGCAAGGCTAATAACCAGGCCCGTTAAAATGAATTATTATGGCAAATTTAACAAGCCTCGGATATGGACCGGATACACGACGACGACCACGGAAACGAAAATGGCTAAATGATTTAAGGATTTTTTCATGGAACGTACGCTCACTATACAGAGCTCGAGCTGCACAGCAGCTAGCCGATGCCCTGTCTGAATATGATGCTGGAATAACAGCATTACAAGAAATAAGATGGACGGGGGGTGGTGTTTTTCAAAGAAAAGAGTATGACATTTATTACAGCTGTCACGCAAAACACCATGTGCTCGGGGTAGGCTTTCTAGTCAGTCAAAAACTGAAGCCTGCCATCATCGGCTTTAATGCAATAAATGAAATTAATATGCACTCTTCGCCTGCGAGGCAAGCTTAAGAACATAAGCCTCATAAACGTTCACGGACCTACAGAGGAGTCCCCTGAAGACGAAAAAGAAGAATACTATGAGAACGTCGAACGGGCCCTCAATGCCTGCCCAAGATACGATGTGAAAATCGTTCTTGGGGATTTGAATGCGGAAATAGGTCAGGAGCCGGTTTTCGGGCACTACACAGGTTCCCATAGTTTGCATGAGAATACTAATGACAATGGACTACGAGTCATCGAATTGGCAGCATCGAAAAACTTGGTCGTTGCGAGTAACAGGTTTCCGCGTAAAGATATCCACAAAGCCACCTGGGTATCACCTGATGGAGCCACTCGCAACCAAATTGACCACGTGCTGATAGATCGCCGCCACTCTTTGAGCCTGATGGCGGTACGAACGTACCGAGGTGCCAACGTCGACTCGGATCACTATCTTGTTGGTACAGTTTTCTGAGCGCTGATTGCCTTACGGAGACGTATTGCATCCGCGGATCAGGTTCGAATCAACACGGCTGCCTTACAATGAGAACACCAGCAACACCTTTGGTCATGCGTTAAGACTCGCCCTCGAAGAGCTCGACGGAGGGAGAGTAAGTCCTGGGGCCAGAATGCCGGGCGTAGAAGAGAAATGGACACCCATTAAGAATACTGTCATTAGTACTGCCAACTCCATCTTAGGCAGTAGTCGTAGAGATCGCAACGACTGGTTTGATGATGAGTGCAAACTAGCGACTGAACGTAAGAATGCTACATACCGGGCAATGTAGCAGTCTCATAGGACGGGGGTACGCGAGGAGAAATACAAAGAGCTCAGAAGATCTGAAAAAAGACTTCACAGATAAAAGAAAAGTGCCTGGGAAAAAAACCTTGTCTGTGAAATAGAGAAAAGTAGAGAGCGAGGTCCGCACCAGGCGCGGAAGTTCTACCAAATAATCCGCAGTATGACGCGGTACACACCACGCTGCACTTACTGTAAGGATAAAGAGGGTAATCTGATCACCGATCCTGAAGGCATTCTGGAGCGATGGGAAGTGCACTTCAATGAATTGCTAAATGGTCAGCTCACAGAAGAATTGGAGGCTCCACCAATGCAAGACCAAGACCAAATGCTGCCGCCACCAAGCATTGAGGAAACATTAAAAGCCATTAGACAGCTAAAATCAAATAAAGCCTCTGGAGCTGATGGCATACCAGCTGAGCTGATCAAACAAGGAGGGACAGCGTTACGTCAAGCAATACATGAGATCGTGGTGCACGTATGGGAGCAAGAGTAGATGCCGGAAGATTGGCGTCGTGGTATAATTTGCCCCATACATAAGAAAGGAGATATCACACTGTGCAGCAAGTATAGGGGTATAACATTGCTGAGTATCGCCTATAAGATACTCTCCACTATCCTACAAGACCGGATATCCCCATACGCTAAAGCCATCATTGGTCAATATCAGTGTGGCTTCATCCCAGGCAAATCAGCGATTGATCCGATATTCACCCTTAGGCAGGCGATGGAAAAATGTCTGGAATTTAAGATTCCACTATATCATCTATTTATAGACTTCAAGGCCGCCTACGACAGCATAGCCAGGGTAGAACTAATTGATACGACTTTGTAGGTTGACCATGACCAACGTAACTAGTCAAGTAAAAATAGTGGGATTGCTGTCCAAACCAATAAACATCTATAATGGACTCCGACAAGGGGACGGTCTGGCCTGCCTCGTCTTCAACCTGGCGTTGGAGAAAGCAATCCGTGACTCTGGCGTTACAACAAGAGGGACTATTGTCACCAAGTCCAGCCAGATACTTGCCTACGCAGATGATATCGACATCATCGGTAGAACCGAATCGGCGGTACAGGAATCCTTCACCCAGATCGAGCAGGCGGCACAAAAACTGGGACTGCACATTAATGAGGGAAAAACCAAGTACATGGTGGCAACTTCTGCGAAGAGAAGACCTAACGTTGGTCAAACTATCAGGGTAGTGGAGCACGAATTTGAAGTAGTGCAATCCTTTAACTACCTTGGGTCAATAGTATCAGCCGATAACAATATGGAAGAAGAAATACGCGAACGGCTGATTAAATCCAACAAAGCCTACTATGGTCTATCAAGGCTCTTTAAATCCCGAAATTTATCCAGAACATCCAAACTACTAATGTACAAGACCATGATCTTACCTGTTCTCATGTATGGATCCGAGACCTGGGTGCTCAATAAAAGGCACTCGCAACTCTAAGCCGCGTTCGAGAGGAAGATCCTAAGAAGAATTGTTGGCCCCGTATGTGAGAGAGGACAATTCCGCAACCATGAGTTATATCCAATCTACCTTGAAACTAATGTTGTAAGAAAAATCAAGCTCGGTAGACTCCGGTCAGCGGGACACCTAGCTCGAATGAGTGAAGAGGCCTGCTCAGAAAGTATGGATCCGAGACCTGGGTGCTTAATAAAAGGCACTCTGAACTCTTGGCCGCGTTCGAGAGAAAGGTCTTAAGGAGAATTGTTGGCCCCGTATGTGAGGGAGGACGATTCCGGAGACGCTACAACCAAAAGTTGTACGCAATCTACCTTGAAGCTCATATTGTAAGAAAAATCAAGCTCGGTAGACTCCGGTGGGCTGGACACCATGCTCGAATGAGCGAAGAGGGGCCTGCCCGGAAAGTCCTTTGTGGCAGGATGTATGGAAGGAGACAGCGCGGCAGACCTTGTCTGCGATGGAGGGATGGCGTAGACCAGGACGCCCAGACCCCGGGAGTGCTAAACTGGATGACATCGGCTCGAAATCGGGACCGGTGGAGAGATTTGTTAAATAAGGCCAAGACCGGATCCCGGTTGTAGTGCCGATGATGATGATTATTGAAATGTTGCTCTCGTATATCCTTGGAGGTTTAAATAAAGCAATTATTTTTAATATTAAAGAACAGTTTGAGAAAATACGCTTTTTCGAAACTCTTAACAAGAAAAGGATATTATACAACTCAGCAAGATATGTATTAGAATACAAAAATAAATATTACAGAACACGATGACACTGATAAGACTCTCCCACGGGTTGTGTATGTATAAGGAGTGAAAAATAAAATAAAGTAAAATAAGCTAAGTTTCGTGAATAAGAAATATATAAATGTTATATGATTCACTAAATAACAACAACCACTGGTATTCCCACCAGTTAAGATGCTAAAACCTTTGGAATATCCATGAATGTACAGTGAGTTTTGGGGTCGGAAAACATGCCCCCGTTCTCGGATTGGGGCGATTAACAAGCTCAATAAGTAAACTAGATAAATGACTGTTTCTCAATTGCAGTGCATGTACATTTAATATCCCTAATGGACCTAAACAGAAAACGTGACTACTCTCGACAGGTATTATTAGCGTCGACCTGGGCAAATTGGAAAAACTATTCGTAAACAATTTGACTAGGAAACTGTTCGAGACCTCAAGGAAACACATGTGTGTATCGTTGCCGAATTCTCGGCGCAGAACACTTGTTTTACCATGGTCGACTCAAAGTAGTTAAGTCTAGTAGAAACAGGTGCCAAATCGGGGACAGGAGAATTAGCTAACTACACAAGTCGCCCGATAAAACTGTTTTTTTAGCTCACGTTGCGCAAGAAGCTTGTCAGAGGCCATTTTGCAACCTGTTGCAATTCGCACTCGTTATATCGGGTGTGTAGAAGTTTTTGTTTTGCACTCACTTGATATTTGTTTTGTTTTTTTGCTTTTTTTCGTTTTATTGAATTTCACCTTGAGATCGATTAACTGGAATCAGGGAACACGTGTAGAGTGGCAGATAAACTCACTGCGCTGTCGATGCAGCGATCGATTTACGGAAGTTGTATCACTCCATCCGGGCAGGGATAACTGTTCTAGAATCTTTGTTTCCAGTCTTAGGTAAGTTGTCGATTTTCAAAAACAAATAAAATCTTGGCCTCATGAAACGGCTATATTCGAATACCGATCAACTTAACGGACCCGAAGTGATGCCATTCGAGATGCTCGCTCATTTGAGACAACAACAAAAACAACGTTTTTTTCAAAACACAAATTTGCGAAAAATATTTTAGAATCTATTTTTAATTATTTTTTGTTTTTCCTTTTTTCACAAGAAAAGTAAACACAACCCACAACCGAGTTTCGCACGTAGGCCGCGTGATCACTTGAGATCGCGTCAGGTGTGTGACATAAGTGATTGACGATCCGATGGGAAACCGTTTTGGAGCAACAGCTGGATATAAGCCTAAGATTCTGTGGAGCAGTTCGGCGCTGCAACAAATAACATGAATTGGGTATCAGGTAGACACACGGTTGACAAGTTATACGGCCGAACACAAAATAAAACCCTACACCGCGGATAACAATAAAGCAACGCCACTTCACATCGGCGACTGTCGGCTAGCGCTTGAAGTCGACACAACAGAGAACAGCGCCAATTTTACACTCCCCTGTTGGTGGTGAGAGATACACTGTGGAAAATGCTTTGCCAGAGCAACGAATGAGTGAGTTTTGTAAAATTATTGAGTGATACGATTGCACCTCGAATTCACACCGCTGCGGGGCCGGTGTAGCATACATTAAAGTGAATATGGTTGAAATATGCTTTTTATTACTTACGGACATTGAAAGAGGTGGGAAAGCAGAGGAACAAGTTGAAATAAATGACAACACGTCACAGCGATTTAATGCAAAAGAAGGTATCGGTTGGTATTGTAGCGAGTTTAGGGTTCGATGGATTAATTATTTGTAAATAAATAAGAGCCGTTAAATCGATTCTGAATTAATGTGACATTTTATTAGTCCATTAATAACAATCGTTACTTTTTACCGTACACTTAACGTTTTCTTTACTTATCGCTTCCGTAATTATCGCGTATTGTACTGCTTACTTACGAGGGTTGCCTTTTATATTTCGGGATTAGAGAACAAAAACAAATATTGATCATCGAAAATCACTTTATTGTTTTTCAAAATATTCCCCATGAAGATCTATACACTTTTGCATGCGTTTGAACCAATTGTCGAAGCACTTTTGCCACTCTGATTGAGGTATCTCCAACACATGCATTCTGAATGCAGCAACCGCTTCTTCAGGTGTCGAAAAACGTTGACCTCTCAGTTTGTTTTTTACGTACGGGAATAAAAAGAAGTCATTCGGTGCCAAGTCAGGACTATACGGCGGATGACCCATCAAATCGATGTTTTAGGTGCTCAAAAATGCAGTTGTCGTAGCCGATGTGTGAGAGCTCGCATTGTCGTGGTGAAGAGTGATCCGTCTTCGACGGTTGGTTTTCCTGATTTCTTGGAAGACAACTGGCAAACAAATGGTTGTGTACCACTCAGAATTGAGTGTTCTGCGTTGTTCTAGTGGTACGGTTGGGACGTGTCCAGTTTTTCCGAAAAAACAGGCGACCATTTGCTTGGAAGTGCTTCGTGCGCGATCAACTTTTGTTGGATTTGGCTCATCTTGAACCACCCAAACAGTCGACTGCTGTTTACTTTCGGGCTCATACGCGTAAATCCACGATTCATCACCTGTCAAGATGTCATAGACGTGTTTCGAAGCACCGCGACCGTATTTTTTGAGCATTTCTTTCGACCAATTAACACGAGCCTTTTTTTGGGCGATTGACAAACTGTGTGGGATCCAACGCGAACAAATTTTTTTGACAGTCAAATCTTTATGCAATATTGAATGTATGCTGGTCCCACTAACGCCTAAGGTTGTCTCAATCTCACGATAGGTCACATGACGATCTTCCAATATCAGTTCGCGCACAGCATCAATGGTTTTCGGAACAACAACTGATTTTGGACGACCTTCACGAAATTCATCTTGGAGTGAACTACGACCACGATTGAATTCGCCATACCATCGATAAACACTGGTCCTTGATGGAGCTTCATCGCCAAAAATTGAATTAAGTTCATCCATGCACTGTTGCTGAGTTAATCCACGCCGAAAGTTGTAAAAAATAATCGCACGAAAATGTTGACGATTTAATTCCATTTTTGGGCCGAGATGAATCTTTTAAGTTACTGTAAACAACACAAATAGCGCTCGTATGTCAAAAGGTTCTGTGTGCGTATAACCTCAAAAATGTCCAACTTTACGACAGAGCTGTCAATTGCCGGATTGCAACACTAGGGTTGCCAAACCCCGAAACAATAGAGGCAACCCTCGTATTACTTATTACTACTACACTTATCGCTTGCTTCAAGTTCTACTTCTTACTCATCGCTATGCTCTGTGTGCGGCGTATTTATACTGTTTCAGCGTTTCGTTTCCGTCCGTTCCATTGCCTTGAATGTTCTACTGTTCCTAGTCTCCAGTTTTCCATTACTTTATAGAATATTCTAGTACTCTGTTTCGGACTCTCTAGAATATTCTAGTACTGATTGTCATATGCGTCACAGTATCATCCTGTTCATTAAGTGAGCCGATTCGGGATTGGTAACGTAACCACCTTTACTATAACACACGGCCCATGTTGGATTTTATATAAAAGGTGCTCCATTAAAAAAAAAGATGTTAGATATGAATTGGACTTAAACATTTAAAGATTTTTGACTTTAATTTCTTACTATGATAAGTTATGCCTTTGGCAAAATCAACAACATGTAAGAGTTACAGATGACTATTACGCAAAGGGGCGCTGAAATAAAAAGACAGTTCGTGCAGTTCGGGGGTTTTTTTTTGGTCAACTGAATCGATCAACTGAAAGTGTAATTGCAAAAATGTTTGAAAGGAAGAAACTGTCTCGATATCAGATATGAAGACATCAGTGCGTACTCGTGCTCATTCAGCCGAAAACATTACTAAGATGCGGATGTTAAGTAATGGGGCGACTACCCCATTGAAAGTCACACAAGTCACATTAATGGTGTTGTCATCAATGTGTAGTATTCCAGAATACTACTGTCCTTATAATTATTAACTTTAACACTGAATCTCATTATTTATCGAACGCTCCCTTAAAACCTTCTCCTAACATATCTAACATTCTCATTTAATATATATCATAAATAAACATCCACTATATTCTATATCAAAGCAGTTTCAATACACTTCATACATGCCCCTTTTTTCATTTGAAACATGGCTCTTTGATTTTCGTTCAAAGTTTGTTCAAAATTTAAAATCACAGTAGATTAAGTGATACTTTGATAAAAGGGAGAGTTGAGATTACAGTAAGAAGAGATACAGATTAAAGACGAGTAAGAATAAAAAGAGAGACGAGAATAAACTGAGGAGACGAAAATAGAAACAAAAAAATAAATAATTAAATAATATCGAAGAGACGAAAAACATAGTGAATAGTTTTTTTTTGATAATTGATTATCAATTGCAATAAATTTCCGCACAAACATATTTTCAATCGGAGCGAATAAACATTGAAACGCGAATTGTTGAAAGAATATTAAATAAAGAAAAAATAAAAGGTCCACGCTCTTCCCTCTAACGAGGAAGCACGGCGCTGGATTATAACAAATGCAAAACACTTCCCAATATTCAATTATCAAAAGCTGGAGAAATGTGAAAATTGTTAATATTATTGAACCCCTTATAATACCTCACAGTTATGTAAAGGGAAATGGAAAGGAACATTTGATCAAAATTATTGAACTCTTTGCATTCCGTCACATTGATATTGTGACGCATATGACAATCAGTACTAGAATATTCTAGAAAGTCCAAAACAAAGTACTAGAATATTCTAAAAAGTACTGCAAAAGTGGAGACTATGAGCAATAGAAAATTTGAGGCTATGGAACGAACGGAAACGAAACACCGAATAAGAATAAGGAAAAACGGAATAAATACGTCACACGCAGATCGGTAAGATAAGTAAGAAGTAAGCAGTAAAAGACGCGATATGTACCGAAGCGATAAGTCAAGAGGGAGCCAATGTAACGGAGATGAGTTCGCCACTGTTGGACATTTCGGAGATGCTCAGGATGATGGTGACAAAATTGGACGCGCAAGCTAAAGATGTTAATACAAAATTGGACGCGCAAAATTCAAAATTCGACGCGCAAGCTGCAGATGTTAATGCAAAGTTGGATGCCAAAAATTCTAAGTTCGACACACAAGCTGCAGATCTGAATGCGAAATTGGAGGCCCAAACCCAGTGGATGGAATTTAATTTTCAAAACTTTAAGGAAGAAATTCGAAACGAAGTAGAAAATCTGGACCGAAAAGTCACCGATGAAATAACGCGAATCGAAAAGAGACTTGAGTGTGTTGAGAGAAATAAGACATCGCCTAGCAATCGACATGACTACAAAGATACAAGGATGCACCCGCCAACCTTCGATGGAACGGGACCCTTCCCCGTATTTATACGTCAGTTTGACGCCGCGACCAATTATAATAAGTGGTCGGATGAGCAAAAGTTAACATCACTAATCTTGTCACTTCGCGGGGCGGCTGCAGAATTCCTACAAAACATACCAGCAGAGAAGTGAACAGATTTCCAAGTGCTAAGAGACGGCCTTGAAGCTAGGTATGGAGTCAACCACATGCTGCAGGTCTACCGCATGCAACTGCGGAGCAAAACGCAGAAACCTGGAGAAAATCTTCAACAGTTGCAGGCAGACATTGAGCGATTGGCAAACTTGTCTTATTCAAATATGACTAGGGAATTTCTGAACGAGGTAGCAATGGATGCATTTATAAATGTGTGGGGTATGCGTTGGTGCCTAACATGGGCACGGTTTCCACTTTATCCCCAACGATGTTCCGACGAAAGAAAACTGTTCAACGAGAAGAATGTTAATAAATAAAACTCACTTGGTTTGGTTGTGTATGTTTTCTCCTTTTTTATTCATTAATATTAGAGTTCCTTTTGTGGTATATTCAAATTAACTATCACTATATTTACATGTGGTGGATTATATTAGAATTTGTTTTATACTCGTATTAAAACTAACTATCACTAAATTTACATGTGGCGGATTATATTAGATTTTATACACTAGGGTACCACGACACAATAAAACGATAATAACAGTACAATTAGACCAATTATACAAAAGGAACTAGAAACCTTTTTAAGCTACTGCGGTGAGTATGTTGGATGGCTTCTCAAGACTATTAGCGGCAGCGTGACTATCCGTTGTAACGATTTAGAACTGACTGTAGTTTTTTTTTGAAAGATTAAATTAAAGTTTAGCGCGAACGACGACGTGACTGCATGTGATAGTGGTTGGATGGTGAATGATTGGAATTAGGGTGGAAATTGAGATTTGTGCTTTTACACACTGATCCGCCAATGGTAATCGTGCTCTCTTGTGCATTCCTCAATTCCGCGCGCTCATCGAGGTAGAAACGTACTTGTGTATTCGTTCGACGTCGATGGGTGTAGAAATGATGGAGAAATCAAAAGGAAAGCACACTAACCCAGGTTTGATCTGGCTTAGTGTGTGTGTATTAATGCCGCGTATGCGACTGGTCCAGTGACCTAGTGGTGATTATGGTGATCTCATAGGTCATCGAACTATGGAAAGACAGAATTGCGGAGGAGAGGAAAATTTAGCTGGTGCTATTCACCTGCAAAAAGAGATCATTGGTCCCAAGCGAATTGATGATCTGATGAAAATCGATAGGACGCTACATCGGCTAGGGAAATGGTACCGTGGGAAAAACTCTAAGGAATGCCAATG
The DNA here is from genome assembly GCA_963931805.1 of Microdon myrmicae. Lineage (NCBI taxonomy): Eukaryota > Metazoa > Arthropoda > Insecta > Diptera > Syrphidae > Microdon > Microdon myrmicae. Next base: position 82,848,317 of record OZ007502.1, on the reverse strand, counting down.
GATGATGATGCAACCGCGTCGTTTGATTCGACATGGTTGTTGCTAACCAATACGAATGGAATTTCCGGTGGAAATCTCATGGTTAGTGGAATTGTATTGCAGTATGGCGAAAATGGCAGCTAAACTCAATTATGCATTATCTGCATAGGATAATGAGTTTAGCTATGCGTCCTTGGGGAAAACTTGTTATTTCAGGTGAATAGCATATAATAATAAGGGGAATGGATAGGTTTGAGGCGCTGAAGGCGGTCGAAATAAGGTATGGAATTTTGGGTTGGTTCTCCATGTAATATAGAGAAACCCCACAAATGCACTCCAAGATCGGGACTTGCAACAAGTCGTTCGTTTGGCGGGAAAGAAGACGACTAATGAAATACTGGCGTTTGCATTCGCATATAAATCTACTACCAGGCTCCCATGAGTACATATAGAGTCCGAGAAATGTCCGCCCAGGAATGCTCCTGCCAAAGAATCGGGCATGTACAACGGAGAATCCCGAGACCTGATATGAAGTGTTGGACATGCGGCGAAGTCGGCCACATCTCTGTTGACTGTAGGAAACGTCGACGAATGAATGAAACATCAAGTGAGACTTGTTGTTCATGTGCTAATCATAGGAGGAGACTATCAACGGACCAACCTGATGTCAATAGCTCGGGAAACTTATAAGGGCAGACTTTACGGGGCGAAAGTCGCCTGGTGGAATGTGCAGCCCTAGCATCGTAACTGTATCACAACTCCAACGGGATAACCAAAGTTTGGTTATAACTACGATTCTTAATGCAAGGACAACAACAGTGACAATCGACACTGGAGCAACGAGATTCATAATTCGTCCGGATGTCGTGGGCAAAATAGCCCTTAATAAAAATAGAAGATACGCTTTGAAGACTGCCACAGGAGAATGTTCTACAGTCTACGGAGAAGTCGAGAGCATAATAGTGCTGGGCAATATTTCCATCTCCCACCAATTTTTGGTTGCCGATATTACGGACGAATGCATTCTTGGAATGGATTTCATGAAGGAGCACCAAGTTGTTCTAGATATCGGGCAAAGAACACTGCGAATTGATAATTTGGAGGTTGCTATTACATTGCAGGACGAACAATTGCGAAGACTAAAATGTTATGTGCGTGAGATCCCAGCTCGTTCAGACTCGGTAATTTGGACCAGTCTCGAGAGTAATCCCGGTGACAATCGATTTTACATCACCGAGGCTGTACAAAATCAGCGTAAGGGGAACATCCTTGTTGGAAAAGCCCTTATCGATGCGAAGAAGCACATCGTACCTGTCAGAGTACTAAATGCGCCCATGGAGCCGGTCGGAATAAGAAAAGGAGAGGTAATCGCAGAATGTGCACCCGTATCAATGATAAACTCAATTCAGACAAGGGGAGAGGACCATTCAATTCAACAGCCCTCTGGTGCATCCCTTGTGGTTAATAGGCTGATGCCCCGGAAAATCGGATTGACAGACGGAGAAAAGACAAGCGTTGAATCACTCCTGAACGATTTTTCTGATATTTTTGTGTATAGTTAAACATCGCATTGACACGGGTGAGTTAAGATCTATAAATACAGCCACCTCGTCGACTACCGTTGGCCAAACAATCAGAAGTAGGCAATATAATTCGAGAGATGGAAGAGCAAGGAGTCATCGAGAAATCATCGAGCCCATGGGCTTCGCCAGTAGTGCTCGTCAAGAAGAAGGATGGGACAACTAGATTTTGTGTCGACTACCGCCGGTTAAACGACGTTACGAAGAAAGACAGTTACCCACTTCCTCGAATCGACGACACACTAGATACCCTTTCTGGAGCTCAGTGGTTTTCAACATTGGACCTAAAAAGCGGTTACTGGCAAGTGGAAGTGAAGGAGGAGGACAAGAAGACAGCGTTTACTACCGGAAACGGACTTTATCAATTCAACGTGATGCCTTTTGGATTGTGTAATGCTCCAGCAACGTTTGGACGATTAATGGAAAGTGTTCTACGGGGACTTACATGGAAGACGTGTCTTGTGTACTTGGACGATATCATCGTTGTTGGAAGGAATTTACCAGAACACATCAATAATCTGCGCTCCGTCTTCGAACGACTAAGACAGGCCAACTTAATGCTCAATTCGAAGAAATGTGAACTCTTCCAAAGGAGAGTAAAATTCCTGGGACACATCGTTTCATCTGCAGGAGTTCAAACGGATCCTGATAAGATAGCAGCCGCCCGAGAGTCGCCTACTCCAGAAGACAAGCAACAGTTGAGAAGCTTCATGAGATTAGCCACATATTACCGAGGGTTTGTTAAAGGTTTCGCCAATGTGGCTAAAACCCTACACGAACTAACGGGTAAAGACAAGAAATTCAATTGGACAGAAAAGTGTGAGGCAGCATTCAACGCATTGAAGGCCGAGTTATGTAAGACTCCAACATTGGAATTCCCAAGTTCGGATCGCCCATTTATATTGGATACTGATGGAAGTAACATAGGAATTGGAGCAGTGTTGTCACAGGAAGTCGATGGTGAAGAGGGAATCTATCTAAGCCAGAGAGAAATTACTGCGCAACAAGAAAGGAACTGCTGGCTGCCGTAGAAGCCGTTAAGAATTTCCATAAATACCTCTACGTACGTCGATTCCACCTTCCGACGGATCATGCCGCCCTGAAATGGTTGTTAAATTTTAAGAATCCAGAAGGCCAAATAGCTCGATGGATTGAACGACTTCAAACGTACGATTTCCAAATTTCCCACCGTCAAGGGAAGGTGCATAATAACGCTGATGTTCTATCAAGAAGACCATGTAAGCCAGATTGTAAACATTGGCATAAAGTGGAAGAGAAAGAAGAGGCGTACGACCTGCGAAATGTACAAGTAGAAGTACTAGATGGGTGGACGAGTGATGTTATACGCGCAGCTCAACTTCAGAATGAAGATATGTCGCTAATCCTGGAACACAAAGAAGAGAACGAGCGGCCAACTTGGAACAAAATTTCCGACAAGAGTGGAACGTTTAAGGCATATTGGGCACAATGGAATTCCTTGCTGGTGGAGGATGGAATTCTAAAGCGTAAATGGGAAGCCGCGGACGGAAAATCCCATCGAATGCAGATTCTAGTCCCACCATCAAGTGTGAAGGAGGTACTAACAGAAATGCACGACGGTGCCCCCGGGGGACATCTGGGGGATAATAAGACACTTTCAAAATTACGATCTCGATTCTACTGGCTTCACATGAGAGATGACGTCGAGTCTTGGTATAGGAAGTGCACAACTTGCATTGCGACCAAAGGACCAACAGCAAAACCAAGAAGCGCTATGAAGCAGTACAACGTGGGTGCCCCTTTCGAGCGAATTGCGATTGATATCTCAGGACCATTCCCAAAAACCAACGACAACAACAAATACATGTTGGTCATCGTGGATTACTTCGGCAAGTGGGTGGAAGTCCTTCCAATTCCAAACCAAGAAGCAACAACCGTCATCGAGCAGCTTATCAATAATTGGATCTACAGATATGGAGTTCCCTGTGAGCTTCATTCCGATCAAGGCCGAAACTTCGAATCACACATATTTTAAGGCATCTGTGCGACACTGGGCGTAAGGAAAACCAGGACCACACCCTTACATCCGTAGTCAGACGGAATGGTAGAAAGGTTCAACCGAACAATGAAAGAGCACTTGTCGAAGGTCGTTAGTGATCACCAAAGAGATTGAGGCAATTATATACAAACCTTTCTCCTGAGTTATAGATCAGCTAATCACGATACAACAGGCCATTCTCCAGCAAGAATTATATTTGGACAAGAGATACGATTACCAGCCGATCTGCGATTCGGGATACCTCTGTGACGTTTTCCGCCACAGAAATTTATATATTTATCAAATAGGTTACCTGCCATTTTTCCTGCGCGAAGCATCCAGTATTTCTATCGTTATTCCCGCCTAGAAGCATTACGGTCTCTTCACGAAACTAAAACAACTCCTCTGCGGATGTCTCCAAATTCGCATCCAACATGAATCCTCTCGATGGTCCGGTGTAAAACCAAGTTGGTAAATTTATCTACAGATCTTAGGAAACCTTCGATAATGTTCGGGTTCTCCGGACAAATTGTTAAACACACGTCGTTCAGGAAAGTTTCAATAATAATCTCAATTTATTGTCTCTCCTTGTTCAATCAACTTTTACTTTTACAATTTTGCTTTTTAACTTTTACAATTTTATTCCTTTACTTGCTGCGATTTTTATTTTTACTTTTTCACAATTTCAACCTTTTTTACTTTCTTTGTTCATCGAACAATCGGCGCTCTTCCTCTCCTTTTCAACTGTCAAACAAAAAACGATCATCACTCTTTTTTTTCTTTTTACGGAACAAGCTTTCTGTTCTTTTTTCCTGCTATGTACACTTAAAAAACCTTTCTCTCTCTCTCTATCTCCATCCACTCCGAAAAGGGATCCAGCTTCCACACGATCCACAATCGAACAAGAGTACGTTCGTACATTCAACATGTGGATCGTGTTTTTTCACCACCTTACCATCTATTATTATATTATATTTAAAACTAAACAAACGATGGGGATGGCGGAAGCCGCACGTAACACCTCCAGACGCCATTGATAAGACTGAAGACTACGTAGCCGAATGGAGAAATCGCCTCGATGAGATTCATCATTTGGTTCGAAAGCAAATCAAGGTATCAAGTGACAGGATGAAAACAGGGTACGACGTTTGAGCCAACGCATCCGGATTTAATGCAGGCGATAACGTGTGGCTTTATAACCCTCATCGGCAAAAAGGAAGGTCTCCGAAGTTGCAGCAACATTGGGAAGGACCGTATAAGATTCTCACAAGAATTAACGACGTTGTCTATAGGATTCAGCGAAGACCGAACGCCAAGATGAAAGTGGTGTATCGTGACCGACTGGCGACTTTTTGTTAACCTAGAAGACCAATGAACTTAATTCGGGACGAACTAATCTAGGCGGAGGGTAGTGTGACGCATATGACAATCAGTACTAGGATATTCTAGAAAGTCCCAAACAAAGTACTGGAATATTCTAGAAAGTACTGGAAAACTGGAGACTATGAACAGTAGAAAATTCGAGACTATGGAACGGACGGAAACGAAACACCGAATCAGAATGAGGAAACGGTACAAATACGTCACACGCAGATCAGAGAGGAAGAAGTAAATAGTCAAAGACGCGATAAGTACGGAAGCGATAATTCAAGAAATCGTTAAGTGTACGGTAAAAGTAACGGTTGTTATTAACGTGTTACATTAATTCAAAATCGATTTAAGAGCTCTTATTTATTAAAAATAATTAATCCACCGAACCCTAAGCTCGCTACAATTAATTAACACTGCTACTGCCATGATGCTAGAGCGGGCTAGCTTCCTCAAGTACTGCAACTCGGCGGCTTTTCCAAGAATCCATGAGGATGATCCACGAATCCATGAAGATGATCCTTTGGTAGCGTTTGCACAACAGTCTCGCAGATTGGTCAATCAAACTAGCAGTCCCCTCAACATCAATCTGCGCCATCTCATCGTCATCAGTTGTTACTCGATTGCGAGTTAAATCAATCTCAAGTTCTCCGCCAACACCATCGTGCTTTCTCCTCATCCGATGCCACCGGAATTGTCGAGATAGTGACCCAGTCGAGATGCGAACAGACTTGACACGTAATTACCGCCGCCTATACTTATGTCTACCTAAATACATGTAAACCAAACCCGTTGGCTTCCATGTCCTTCTAACAATCAGAAAAACACTGGACTAAATCGATCGAGCTAAAAGGAGATTATGTTGAGAAATAAAATGTTTATTTGCCGAAAAAAAATTCGTTTATTCAAAAAGTCACCGACTTATCAAGCTGCCCTTCTTTTTTTTTCCAATAAAGTTGAATTTAACAACAAAAAAAACGATTTTCTACCTGCACATCTATTATTATATAATTATTATAATAAGGAATTTGTAGGAGATCACCATTATCTCTATAACTAAAACAGAATGTCACTGTTTTATCTGCTCCATATAATTCCTCTGAGTATATCAATATTTTCTTCAGTGTACCTAGTACTGTAATAATTTACGATTGACCTACAAAACTTCTTTTCTCTTTTCTCTCTTTCCAATTGCCCCACACACACATGGTCTTCTTAGAGGGTTGGTGGAGTTGATTCTCCGCACTCTTCATCGAACATTTCACACGAAACATTTCATCCCCTACGACGGATGAGCTGCTTTTGAATGAACAAAGTGGTGCACTTCCCCACGCTTGGTACCTGGTATTCTACTTTGAACAATTAGGTTTGCAGACACTGTATGTCAACGCACCTGCATTCCTACCTTTTATTCCTGCCGCTGGGACAACAAGGAAATTTGGTACGAGTTAGATTCGCAAAGAACCACTCGAGTTGAGTGCACATTCGATAAGAAGTTGTACGTTGTACGGTGGTACGTTGAACTGAGTCCGCAGCGCAACACTCACCTGGCAGGCGGCCTAAATGGGCGACAATTTATGAGAGTAGTTGCAACTACCAGATCACTATTAGATACTTTTCGTAAAGCGGAGATCGTGGACTGCCGATTGACAGACAAGAACCGAAGAGGTCCCAATTGTAGTCGTACCTGGTATTTGACCCATGTGAATTCAACAATGTGTTTATGAAGGACAGGTGGCGATGGCAATAACTATAACGACAGACTGTAGGTAAACAAAAGCACTGGAAACTGCTCTGCCAACGTAAATCTTCAAGAAAAACGAACGGAGTCACGCGGCGATGGTCTAATGTGCACAAGTAATCGACGAATTAAGGAATCACATGGTCGCAGGTGCTGTGGAACGATACTGAAACGCCGTGGATGACCTTTTAGGTGAAGAGTGCTCCAACAAGCTGGAGCCGTCTTAGATGTAATTCTTGTTGTAAACAGATGGGTGGAGGAAAAGTGATCCAATGCGCGAGATAAAGTAGTGCTAGGTGCAGTAGTGAATATTAAGTATGTTAAATTGGAATGGAGGTTCTAATTAAAACAGTAGAAGGTTATTTTAGCAAACGATGTTATCCTTACGACACCATCGTCTAAATATTTCTTTCTACCAATTTTGTGTGTATTTCAAACATTTTTTCTTAAAATACAATGTTTTGTATACCAGAGGGTACAACGGTTCTAGATGGGCAATATGCTGAACTTTAGTTCATAGTGTATAATAATACTAACCATCAGTAGCTCAGATTGCGGATATTAGTGATCAGGATATCTTAACGGGGTATCCTGGTGTAGAAGGCCAAAAAAATGTTGTCGATTTTTTTTTAGAAAAAACAATTTGATATACATTTGAGCATTTATTGTGCATATGTAGAAATGTTTAAATTAATTTTTTCTTTAAATTTTATATATAAACAAGCTAGTTATAAGTAAACGACATCAGCGCAAAAAAAAAAAACAAAAAAAAAAACCTTTTGCGGTGTGCAGTGTGGCGCGTCGTTGGATGATCCGTAAAAAAAAATTGTTTTGTTTAGTTTATGGGTGTAGTCAATTGATGAGTATTTAAGGTATTTAAAAAAAAATTGTTTTTTGAAAAAAAAAAACGTGATTGAAAAAAAGTCATTTGGTGCGAACATTTTCAACTTATTTTTGTATATAACTTTTTATAAAAAAAATTTTAACTTCTAAAAATACATTCCAGTGGCAAATTAACTAACCTTTCCTTTAAAAAAAAATATATCATATGAATTTGTTGCGGATTCGCCCTTTACACAACCGGCGAATTCGAAATTAAATGCTACCTGTGGCACCGCCCTAAACAATATCAGCAATCAGCTGACATTTTAAAGATAAGTCTGTTGGTTGTCAAAATGACAACCATTTTTTTGTTTTTGCTTGTTAATTTTCTTCTTCGTTAATATTCTGTAAACGCCAGTCAAGTTCATTCTTAATCCAAACAAAACCTATTCCATCAATTCAAATAAACTGATTATTTTTATACGGAACCAACCGGCGCGGGCTATTATTTTATTGGAAATAATTCTGCTAAGATTTCGTATCTCCTGGATTGTTTCTCAAGAAGAAAGGTATTCGTTGAGTTTTGGTAAACTAATATTCCAGTTTTTAGATCCAGCATCAAACGCCAGGAGACACCATCGTGTTCCTGACGCAACCATCCGGCTGCCCACACCAAATCCAAAACCCTTTGTGTGTGGAAGATGTGTTCAACGCTTGTTGGACATACACATTTTTGGTCCTTCGAGCCGGATCCAGTCTGTGGATCCAATTCACTGCTGCCAGCTCGCAGTATAATAGAAGGTCGCGGGATATTCAAGTCCTGGCGCGAAGACCCACCGTTTTCAAGCTTGTGAAAACCTTTAATCAAATCAACGGAACAGCTCCAAGACAATGAACTCGACGATGACAACGGTTGCATTGGCAGAAAACCTCATGGCGGCCCAGTTCGCCGCACATGAGAAAATGATGGGAACTTTCAATAAGTTCATCAAGAGCGGGCCACCGACGTTGGCCACCGTGAAAGCGCAAGAGCGAGACCTTCATCGGAGTTGGACCGAGATGCAGAATCGGCATAAATATCTTATATGCCTGATTACTCCATGGACGGCCATTCTTCAGCAGTATTTTGAAGGGCGGTTCATCGACCAGGCCGAAGAAACATACCTTGGTGAGGCCACGGAGTTTGTTGAGGTAAGGCACACGCCGCTCGCCAACCGTCCGACCGACACGAATGCGTAGAACATCATGTATCAATCCAACTGTCGTTTGCCGCCATTGATGGTGCAACCACCGTGGGGGATGAGAACTTCCCAACCTGGCATGCGTATGCCACCTGCCCATTCAGCCAGATCACCAACAAGGAACGATGCAAAGACAATTGATGCCCCGAAGGAATCCTCTTATGCAACCGTACCAAATCAGTCGTTCAAAAATCATCTTAAAGGACGCCATCATTTGGCTGTATGAGAAAGTGATGAGCAAGACCGACACTATCAGCAAATACTCTGGCGATCCCTCGGCAGACATCAAAACCTATTCACTCAACACCGTGACATACGGACTCGCAATTCCCCGTATCAAGCCATTTGAACACTTCGACAGTTGGCGTTAGATGAGAGTGAACGATTCCCAGAGGCGGCAAAGATTTTGACCGAGGACACATACGTAGATGACATATTTGCCGGTTCAAATACCATCGCAGGGGCACAGATACTAAAAGGCCAACTCTCGGCGTTATTGGCAACCGCCAGTTGTCCTCTCAGTAAATCGACCTCCAACCACCCTTCATTACTTCAGTTACCACATTCGGAAATCGGACCGTGCCCAACTCCTTGGAATTAAATGGCGACCCCAAGAAGATTGCTTCGTCTTCTCACTCCACGACTTAACAATTGACAAAACCAACACCAAGCGAAGGGCGCTTGCTTTCATCGGCCATCTCTACGACCCCCTTGGGTGGATATCTTCTGTCGTGGTCAAATTCAAAATCTTCATGCACTCCCTGTGGTCACTCGGACTCGGATGGGGTGATCCGCTCCCCCCATCTCTGGAGTCTCAATGGTGGGACCTAGTCACCGTTTTAAAACAACTAGAAACTCTCCGCATTGCGCGATGGACCGGGTAATGCCTTGACGACCACCTATTTGTCGAACTCCATGGGTTCGCCGATGCTTCACAGGCTGCTTGCGGCGCGGCCATTTACCTAAGAACGCTCGGAGGCCCGTCGAAACCATCCTGCATCATCCTTGCGTGCAAAACTAAAGTGGCCCCGATAAAGCAGGTGTCCCTGCCCCGTCTGGAGCTGTGCGCCGGATTATTACTGACGCGCCTGACGAAACGTGTTCTCTTCATCCTGTCACTTCCAACATCCAACATCCACCTATGGTCAGGCTCCACTGTCGCTATAGCATGGATCCGTGGGACACCAAGCCGGTGGAAAACCTATGTTGCTAACCGGGTCTGAGAAATCCAGACCACTCTTCCTGGCGCATACTGGCAACATGTTTCCGGCGCTTAAAACCCTGCCGACTTAGCCCCCCGTGGAACCTCGGTGGACCTATAGCGCCGAGTGGGCGCCCCGAGATGCCATCAAATAACTGTTGCAGTTCTTTTTGAACAGTTGCAGGTTGTAACGCTCCGGGAAAACCCGCGTGGGAAGGGAGTTCCACAGCTTCCCCGCTCTGTAACGGAACTTGGCTCGAAGAGGAATTTGCGCCACATTAACCAGCGATTGCGGGACCAACTTCGTCGGGGCTGATCGGGAATTACGCACACTATTTACTCAGACAACACCGCACACTGCTGAGATTGCCCGCATCCTCGCATATAAAGGCACCGAGTGGTGATGTAACCAACCGGCAGCCCCCCATTTTGGAGGAATCTGGGAGGCCGGGGTAAAAAGTACCAAATTTCATCTCAAACGCGTCATCGGAGAAACTCTCCTAAATTTTGAAGAACTATCCACCCTGTTGGCCCAAGTGGGGGCATGATTGAACTCTCGCCCCCTACAGCCGTTGCGGGATTACCCTACCGATCTAACTGCACTGACACCCAGACATTTTCTGATTGAAGGCCAGACCACCACCATCCCGGAACCCTCCACACTCAGCATTTCGAAGCCACGCTTATCCCGGCCGCAACTGCTCAGTAACATGTACGAACATTTTTGGTGGCGGTGGTCCACCGAGTACTTGCAGAACCTTCAACGCCGATCAAAGTGGCATCAGCACAACACCAAGATCACTGTCGGCCAATTGTGTGTGATCCGAACGGAATTGGCTCCGCCCTGCAAATGGAACCTCGCACGAATACTTGAGGTGCATCCAAGCCGGGACGATCTCGTGAGAGTGGTGACCCTGCGGACCGCTACTGGCACACTCACAAGACCCATCACAAAAATAAGTATCCTCCCACGGGAAGAGGAACCTCCCGTCCCAGCTCCGGATGACCATCCCCCGGAGTCAGATGATTCGCCAATGATTGGCGAAGGCGGGCGGAATGTTGCGGATTCGCCCTTGACACAACCGGCGAATTCGCAATTAAATGCTACCTGTGGCACCGCCCTAAACAACGTCAGCAATCAGCTGACATTTTAAAGTTAAATCTGTTGGTTGTCAAAATGACAACAATTTTTTTGTTTTTGCTTGTTAATTTTCTTCTTCGTTAATATTCTGTAAACGCCAGTCAAGTTCATTCTTAATCCAAACAAAACCTATTCCATCAATTCAAATAAACTGATTATTTTTATACGGAACCAACCGGCGTGGGCTATTATTTTATTGGAAATAATTCTGCTAAGAATTCGTATCTCCTGAATTGTTTCTCAAGAAGAAAGGTATTCGTTGAGTTTTAGTAAACTAATATTCCAGTTTTTAGATCCAGCCACAAACGCCAGGATACACCATCGTGTTCCTGACGCAACCATCCGACTGCCCACACCAAATCCAAAACCCTTTGTGTGTGGAAGGTGTGTTCAACCCTTGGTGTACACACAGAATTCGTCTGTAAAATTATGAGTTATCTTGCACACGCGTTTCAAAAACACGGTTTTGAGAAAAATGCATTTAAAGTTTCCGAACACCATACAGTGTGCTCGGGTATGCGTACTATTCGAGATCACTTTGACCCGTTATATACAAATTCATACTTGGGGTTTTGAGGACATGTGGGAGGTATTTACCAAGGGCGCCAGCACGAACGCGGGTTAAGCGAAATACCCCACAACACTAAATGGCGCACTTTGCCTACGCGTGCGGTGACGATTCTTAACAACGACACAAAAGATTACTCGTTGCACGGCGTATCACGACTTGGCTAAGACACCCGATCAGTGGGAACAATTTGAACATAACGTTAAACCTTGCAGCACTTAATGTCCTCGACTACTCTCCTCGCGATTAGAAAACTGACTCCTCGTAAGCTGACCCAACCTCAGTGAATGAGGCGGGTTTCCACTCATGTCGTGGCAGGGGAAAGCAATCTTTCCTTCGCACCAACGATCCATGAGAAACCCATTCGCGTCCCATTGGAGGGTTCCCATAGACATCGTCCAGATAGGTCGAATGTCTATACCTTGGAAAGAAAGACAAACGAAACATGCGTTGGGTGAAGGAAGAGAAAACCACCCTGCAGCTGTTCAAATAAATGAACGTGCCTGGAGGCTGGCTGTATTGCCATCATAAACGATAGAGGAAAGTTTTTTCCCGAAAAACGGATCATGGGACATGATCATTGGTATGATTGTTTGAATCATAATCATGGTTGTGTCCAATTCGATGATCGGTTATCGGTTAGCGACCGGTCATGGGAAATTTGGCTGCAGCTGTTGAAAATTTAATATACATGGGAACATTGGTTGTTTACACGATCGGCTATTGCGTATAGCATCACTTCGATCGTGCTCACATTGCTAACGTCTCATCGGTCGATCTGTCGGGTGTGTGTTTACATTAAACAACACTTGAATTCCCTGTAAATAGCCAGCAATAAGCTGTGCTGTAGATTGTCGTTCGGACGATTGACCGATGGGTCTGCAGATAGGGCAAGGGTGAACATGTCATGCACGTGTATGGGAAAATCCTTCTTAGTTATGCGCATTGACATGTTCGGGGGTTACTGTCAGTTACATGATGAGGTAACCGAATTCGATTTCAGGAACATGATGCGTTGGATGCAAGCATGCCCCTGGGTGAAAGTTTATAGATGCTAATGCAATAGCGTTACCAAATGGCAATTATTCTAGGTGACTTAGGTGCTTAGAAGATTTCTTAGCGTAAATGCTGGTAAGGACTTGGTAATGGACTTGCCAATAATACTTGTCCTTAACCCTAGGAGTAAGTTACTTGATCGTAATGGAAAGGTAAGTAGTGGCGTTCAATCGAACCACCACAAACATATTTTACAAGTGGTGTTACAGAGTAACTGTCCACAATATATGGTATAATTATATAATTGTGTAGGGTGTACTCACTGTTTCCTGGACATGCGTCGATTGGGTCCCTACCGCTAACGAAGTTTCGTGCGTCGCTTAGGTAATTCCGAACTTCAGACCGACAGAGTTAGAAATGTGTGTTATAATACTAATGGCTTTACTTTGGTGGCACTAATTTTAAGGTGAGATGTGAAACAACCTGACAACTCTTCCACACTGAACCGTAAGATTATTCGGATCCAAATGAATCGTTTGTTTTGTAATAGTTGATACAATTATTTATTTTATTATAAATATGAACATTAATAAACTCATTAATGAAGTGGCGAAAGCCATTGACTTGACACCCGGATGCGGCGCAGATTCGAATGATTCTTTGCACACCTCGACTGTTAGATCCCGAAATAGATCGTCTATGAATTAGGGCGTTAAATAAAACGCGATTAAATTAAGTCCGTCAATTCTTGTTTCTACGGAACTACCGCCACGTGCTTTCGACTCTCTCCGTCACAACTGTCGTTTTTCAAAACCACTTTTAAAATTCGACTCTTTTGTTTTTAGACCAGACTTCAAATTTGACTCCTCTATCAAAATTAACTGTCGTTTTTCTTCACCACTAACAAACACAACGGTGCGATACCACCGGATCTTTTTTTATATCCACCGTTAACTCAACGAGAAAACAACGGCGATGATCGATCGCGAGTTTTTCGGAGATATCATAGCCGATGGAATAAATGTTTAATGTTTTACGCTTCAATTTATGTTCTATGTTTTATATTTATAATGTTAAATGTAATTTAATGTTTTGTGTATTATGTGTTTAATTATGTGAAATTGTAAATTGTATAAGTGAATGTGTTTATTTTATGTTGTAAATGAATATTGTTATAATTTGTAAATGAATGTAATGTAATTTTACGTTTTATGTATTATACATGGGTGGACTGAAAAGTTTCCGACACGTGAAAGTAGCGTCACTCGTCAATACAAGCTAGTGAATGTAGCTGTGCATCTTTTGACAGTTACTCACTAAAATTTCAGCGATTTTGGAAGCGTAGTTTTTATTTGAAAATCGTTTGAATGAGTCGATGTGAGTGTTTTTGTGAAAATGGACAAAATTGAGTATCGGGCTCGTGTATGGGGACTCTGCACTATCATTTACCACAGTGAACTTTTGGGCTGCTGAATTTAAACGTGGCTGTGAGAGCTTGGGAGATGATGAACTTTCGGGACGTCGCAAAACTGCAACAACTGACGATAACATCGCTAAAGTTCACCAAATGGTGCTAGACGACCGCCGAATTAAAGTGGGAGAGATATCAGAGGCTATGAAAGTGTCCAAAGAACGTGTTTGTCACATATTAAATCAAGATTCAGGTATGAGAAAGCTGTCCGTGTGTTGGGTGCCGCGTTTGCTCACGTTAGACCAAAAACGTGTTCGAATGAACATTTCAAACGCTCTGTAGCGATTAATTACTGCCGATGAAAGTTGGATACACCATTATACGCCCGAAACAAAAATGCAGTCAAAATAGTGGACTGCAAAGGGGGATCGGCTCCAAAAAAGAGCAAAAACGGTTTTTTTCGGCTAGGAAAGTGGTGGCGGCTGTTTCTTGGGGTAGTCACGGAGTTATCTTAATCGATTATCTTCAAAAAGGAAATCAAACATTTTGGTCCTTCGAGCCGGATCCAGTCTGCGGATCCATTCCATTGCTGCCAGTTCGCAGCTATCATATCGCCGCCCAGTTCGCGCAACCGAAAATAATCATATTTTCATAAATCGAAGTTTACCACGGCGTTGCATCATACTTTTCCAAAAGGGACGAACGAGTTGCAGATAATTTAAGTCACGTAAGTTGAGTAAGTTAAGTTCAACTTGTACAAAGCTTTCCCCACTTCGGGATTGAAAGGATAAATTTATAAAACAAATCATTAGAAGATTCAAAGACTATAATTTTATACGGAAACCGAATTGAATCATCGCATTCAAAAACCAACTCAGATTAACTGCGATAGTTATAGAGAAAACGGCCCATCGCGGCAATTAGAGGATTCCGATTGTAGATCCATACCGCCGCCCGTTCACGACGCAACAGCCGTGCAGTCCGCCGCCCAGTTCGTGGTCACTGCCAGGGATCCATCTGTGGATCAAACCGATTCCCAACTCGCAACTAGAGGGTCCACAACATGTTCCACAATATAGTCCACCACGTGTCCCAACATATTTCTCACGTGATCCGCATGTCCCAAAAAGACCCAAGGGTATCCTAAAGATGCCCCAAATATAATTAGATACAAAGAAAATGAAGAACAGAAAAAACGTTGTTTTTGTTATTGTTTTTACCTTATATCTAACTTAAATACTAAACTTTTTCTTTTCTACCTTAACTCTATCCTAAACTTAACATCAAGACTAAATCTTCGAAATGCTAAATCTATGTAAGCTTTCCGTTGTTTGTTGGGTTTTTTTTATTATTATTATTATTCTTACTTCCCTTTTTTTGCCAGTTTTATAAGGAAACAGGTTTTTAATTCACCCACCAAAATCTCTCGTGTTGCTTATTCGTGTCTTCTCGGTCTTTCTGTGCTCTGCCCTACTGAACTGCAGGCACTCTTCATCTGTGTGCGGGACTTCTCGATTATAACATATTCGCTTATCTATATCCGACCGACGCACGTGATAAATCAACGGTCTAGCGGATTCATCTTGTATGAGGCCGTTCATGTCAAGACTAAGGAATGCTTCTGGTGGAATAAAGCCATTGCGACGTACCCCCTCATAATACATATTGTTTGGATAATATGCACCAAAAATTAAATCGTTCAGCGAGCTCATTGACCTTGCAAGATGCCATCGGATCAACTTGATCATAAAGTTATCCGCTCTATTTATATTGTCCGCTTCATTGGGATAGTACTTTTTGTGATCGGATTCAGGAGTCCGAAGTAAGTTGTGGCGGTTTCCACAAACCCCACTGTTACTTATCTGAAGAACCCCCATAACTTCGACCCAACTTATAAGTTTCGTTAATGTAATCGCATTAACACCTTAAATGCTTCACATCAAATAGATCAAATTTATATAACCTAAAATTCCCTGTAAAAGAATTCTTACCTTTCATGCATTTCTTCGCATGCAAATTCCCTACAAGAATTCTTCCCATTATACGGGAGCATAAAACAAAACCTATTCGGTACCTTCGGTTGCCAGGCAAATTCCAACCTTCCCACACCTGCACCGCAATCTTCCCACAGCGAAAACATTTCCTTCCCAAGGATAATTAATGCTTTCAACGCACTTACCTGGAAATGTCTGCAAAGAATTTTTCCTACAAGGGCATTCATACATGTATCAATGCATCTCTGCATTAGCGACCCAGAACCGAATTTCCATTTAGTGTAGATATTCACACTAGAGCTCGGCACTTGCGTCGCCATAGATGCCATGTACAATTGACACAGATGGTATATACAAACCGTCATTGTATAACCGTCCAATCTGCTTTGCAATGACATGCAACTATCGATACAGCTGCAAGCACTTTACCCAGAAATGCTCCTTTGTTTGAACCTCCAAACAAGCATCGACTTCGCGCATAGCCGCCAGATTGAATTCAAAGCATAAACAATGCAAATATAGAATCCGTTTCTCACAAACGAATTTCCCTGCATATACCAATGCAAGCAAGGGATTCGTTTAGCCCACCAACCCATTAGCACCTTGTCCCAATGGCTATTCGCCTATTTACACAAGGGCATCACTCATCTAAGACTTTTATTATGCCCTCGTCCCATATTTACTTTTAGCACATCTCTTCGATCTATCGTCGTCTATTTATTTAGCCGCGATGCACATCATAAACCATGAACGCCCCGAATCCTTTGTCCTCGCCGCCTGCCTGCTTTGTTTTTCCATTGCTTTCGCGCATTAGTAAACAACACAGATCTGAACGATCACACACATACCACCATGATCTCCATTACGAGATCTGGTTTTTGTTATGATTTTTTATCAACAATTTAATAATAAGGTAATTATTAATTTTCTTTTATCACCAAGAGAGACTTTACGTTTCTCTGATGGTAAGTAAAACATATCCTTAGTGGAGAGGATATCTACCACCACACCACCAAACTCACCCCAAACGAGGGTTGAACGATAAAGACATCCGCCGACCGAGCAGGTCGTGTCACTCCCCCGACCCGGTGCGCGCGAGGATGCAGATATTTCAAAGTCCAGAGTCGGGTTCATATACTCAAAAGTCGAGAGTCCCATCCTACAACTTCAAAAATGTATTCGTTGGTACAAGTAAAATTGCCTCCTCAGTTTGCTACCGCGAATTTGTTAATATTAAGAAAGAATTATACGAACCGTAAAACGTTGTTAAGTGCGTCTTCTGTACCGATTTAAAATAAAGTTAACAAACGACTCCTAATCAGTGCTTTTATTTTTGGATATTTCCGGCGAACTATGTGTTCGAGCTGATACTCAAATTAGGTAGGTAAAAACGATATCCTTAGTGGAGAGGATATCTACCACCACACCCCATGAGCGAGTCGGCTCTGCACGAGCCGTTTATCGCAGAGTCAAATTACATCCGCCGACCACCACAGTCGTGCCGCTCCCGCCCTGCGTCGCGCGATGGAGAAGCGTAGGTCGTGTCGAGAAAGAAGTGTTTCACCGTGTTTAAAATTTATAAAAATCAATTCAATATTAAATATAAGTTCTAAGTGATGTATAAAAAGACTAACATGTTTAATAATGGCTGAGAGCAAAGTGATTTTTCTAAAGAGAATTATCCTTCACAATTTTAAAGTGAATAAAACGGAATAAACTAAATCAGTGTGTTTCCTTTTCCTCTTGTGGACGTTGCATTGTGGAGTTTCGTTTGTGTTTTTCTTTCGATCTACGGCAGACACTTTAGAACTGGTGGAGACGAGGTAGAACCCCGTGTCGTGCGCCGGCACAATGACCTCGTACCCCACAAAGTTAAGATACGTCCTGAGGCATTGTCTCTCAAAAATCCGAATCTTTTCCATTAAGCTAGGTCCCACATTAATCTACATTGGACATTCATATATGATCATCGGTCTGAGGAGAGCCATGTAGCATATAACTTTAACTCTGCTGTCAAGTTGACTATTATGAAACAGTTTTCTTATCATAGCATACGTTTTCTTTGCCCTGGCCAGCGCAGCCTCCACATGTTTGTTAAAATATAGATACTGATACAGCCAGATGCCTAAGTATTTGACTACATTTTTGGTTTCCAGTGTTTGTTGGTGTGGTCCCATAATAGCTAGCTTTCGCCAGTTTTTCCTGGTGTCTCTGATAGCTTCAGCCAGTGGTGTTCTAAAGAGGATGGTTTCACACTTCTGGATATTGATTTTGAGGTTCCAGTTGCCGCAGTATCGCTGAACATCATTGAAATCCCCTTGTAATAATCCGTTAATGATTTCAATTTTTGGGGCTGTTCTATATATTATCAGATCGTCTGCATACACAATAGCCTGATGAAGAGACCTTATCAAGTCGCTAGTGTGAATATTAAAAAGGATCGGAGATAACACCGCTCCCTGTTGCAGACCGTTTATTATTTTGTAAGTAATGTTGGAGGTCACATTGCCACTTTTGACGACGAATTTCCTTTCATTCAACATGTCATATAGTATATACAGTAGTGGTTTATGAATACCTAGTCTCATTAGCTTGTAGTATAACCCTTCTAGCCAAACGGCGTCGAAGGCTCTCTCCAAGTCAATTAAACAGGCTCCTGTGCACTGGTTCAGACTTTTATTCCTCTGAATGTGTGAAACCAGTTTAGCTGAGGCATGTGTGCTTTCATGACCAGCTTTAGAACCAAACTGGTTATTTGGAATTATGTTATTGTCCTCAACCCATTTAAGTAGAGCCTTGTTTAGAAACCTTCTCGAAAACTTTACTGGTACCCGGTAACAAACTGATCGATCGCAGATTTTTTGGGTTTGTTCTGTCTTTCCCTTTTTTTGGTAACGATTGGAGGAAGATGTTTGAGTACGATATTGGGTACTCCATCTATTCCAACTGATTTTTTGTTCCTTAATGATGCAAAGACGCCATGGATGTCTTCACTAGTGATAAAAAGGCTGTTAGCGCTTTCGACAGTGATCTCGGCGTTTGCCGTATTTTCGTTACTGAATTCAATAAAACCATGGTTTTCTGATCGCCACTGTGAAATGGCATTTCGAAGATGACGATAATTTAGTAGAACTTTATCCTCCAAGTCATGGTTGCGGCGAATTACTTAATTTGCCTTGTACAGTTCTTGAAAGACGGCCCCTACAACATTCACTATTTCCAAGGGATCTTCAAACACAAAAACTTCACCATTTAGGACGGCGTTGTTTGTGTCTATGCCTATATTTGTCAGCATTCCTTGGTTTTCGTCAGTTCGTGGTATTTGGAGACACCGAATCTAGTTTTCATTACTTCGTCTAAATATTTTATTAATTTGCGGGAACATATTAGGGTTGTTCGATTTTACAGCCCGAACTTTGTTGTTGCAATACAAATTTGCTGATAGCCTACAGTTGGCGTTTATCAGCTGTTGGAGATTTTTTAATCTGGAGTTCAGTGATATTATCTCCTCGTCGTGCCTATCAATAAATCGTCCGTACCGTAGTTTTAGTTGAGACAGAAGTCTACTTTTTTTCTGTGGAGTGCGTTGATTGGGGCGTTTCGGCACATGTTTATGTTGTCCGTAGGTGTGGTTTTTGGTATTGTTTTGTCCATAGTTTGTTTTATGGTTTCGTCCATTTTTTGTATGTATTTGTCGATGTCATCGTTGGACATGTTTCTGTTGGTAGGAGGGTTAATATCTTTTAAACGTATTTCTCTTGTTAAGGTTCTCGTGAAACGCGCCCATCGCATACCCCCATCGTTATAGGGTTGCGGTATCATACATTCATCGAGTTCCACAACTTCGCTTGGTGTTTTTATCACGATTGATAATGCACAATGGTCGCTGTCATGCTCTATTCTGCGTAGCAGTTTATATTTTGTCTGTTAGTATGTGTATAATTCCGGTTCGTTTACCGGATACCTCAATTCAAACGAAAGCTAATATTTTAAATCAACGAAAGAAAAGTAACTGTTTAATATTGAAACTAGAACCAATACAATTATCAATAGACAAACGATAGACAAACGAAAACGAACTAACTAATTTGCATAGTGCAAAAATGACTACAAAACCATGACAACTAAAACTAAATGACAAAATGGCAATAACAAAGATAAAAAGTGCTGTCAAACATGCAGTTAATTACAAATTATAACAAATTAATAACAAATTATAACAATTAACTTATAACAACACAATTACTAATTACAACTAAATTAATATTTTAAGCTATCTGCGACATGCAGCCTGCCTTGAAGCATCAGGTTCAAACTTGTTGTGGAGCCTTCGTTCTCGGCAGGAGAGTTGATGGGAAGAAAATGTATTTACATCTCTAGATCGCCTTGATAAAGTAGGTGACGTCTTAATTTGGTTATACGTTTTCCGATAAAATTTGCTAATCAATTGCAACCTTTCGCAGCAACTACGATCATATAAAATCGAATTAGGATGAACTGGACCAATTGATTTGTCATCATGTATTTTTTCCATAAGTAGTTTTGATAATTGGGTCTCATTGACGAAATCATGCAGTAAACGTACATGATGATGTGACGAACGAATGCTAAGATGGCGATGATGACACCTTATTCACCTGGAGCATATTTGAGATAACCACATGAGAACAATGCTGTAGTTGCATGCTAACATATGCGTAGGAATGATATTTGATTCTCCTCTTTTCGCAGAAAGACGAAAATTGATCGATGATTTTGGAGAAGGAATAAGACCATGCTTCAGAATACAATTTCAACGTTTCCTGTCTGCTCCTTAGAATTTCACATCGTTTCGACCTTAAGTGGGTTGATATTGTACTTTCATTCGACGATATATACGTTAAGTAAGTTGAACGTATCAATTGAAAACCGTTGTGTACAACTATGATCTTCTGTAGATTATAAGGTTTTCGTTGGGCCATATAAGCAGGACCAATTTCAAAAATGAGCACCAATGCTCCTTCCTTCAGTCGAACCTCTGGTGGTCAGGAGTGACCGAATCGAATCAGCTGTTGTCGGGATTTCTTGCGCCTACGCTTCCAAAGATGCTGCTTCAATTGTTGCGCGTGGTGCCAGGTGGATATACGATTAACTGGCGTACCTGCGAAGTCGAATTGCGGAAAAGAAGCTAATGGGCTACTCACTTTCTCCGCAATCTTACTCAAAAGCTAGTTGCTGTTGTTCCTCAAACCTAACGTTAGGGCTTTTAATGGTGTGAAGAGCGTATTACTTCTCACAAACTATTTCTTCAGCTGATCGAGTTTGTTTAATGGAAAGCTCCGCAGAGTCCCAGAACCGAGTTGAATTAACATTTGAAGTGTTGGACTGTATGGATAGGTGGCACGACACGTTTAATGCTCGAAAACTGGGATCCAAATCGCCCGCGACAATACATCCTAGTTGCGTTTTTTGCAGTACGAGATTGGGCTGCTCCCCGACGATATTTGACCAATACAGAGCAATTTATAAAATAATTTGACGGCAATTAATGCGTCAATTTTCGAAGATCGAAAGAATTCAGGGTCAGCTAATGGGATATCCTTTGGTAATTCGAAGCTATTTGTATCAATCGTAGTCGAAGGCATTGGATGACCAATCTGAGGTAAGATTAAGAATTCAACGGCCTTCTCATACTTTGTGAAACGAGACCGCAGGGTTGCTTGAGCTGAATGTCTAACCATTGTCGAGGTATTGTCAATTCCTGCAACACAAATGTTGGCAGGTTTTTGGACGAGATTCAAAAGCTCAGCTGTTTCCTGAGTCATAAAATGTACTTGTGAACCTGCATCCAAAAATATGCGGCACAGCTTGCTCCTGCCTTGGCTGTTGACAATATCAACGAGTGCAGTAGCTAACACCCCGTGGGATGTGGTTTGAGCTTGCATGCTCGTAATGCTAGTCGCTACGTGCGACGTAACTGAATTCAAACTATTTACCCTTTCGAAATGCAGTAGGGTATCATGACGTTGTTTGCATTTGTTGCATTGTTGTGCTTTACAACTTGAAACTTGATGTCCTTTCTTTAGACATTGTATGCACCAACGGCCAGACTTACTTTTTTCAAATCGAGCCTGAGGAGACAAGGACGCGAATTTAGTACAGGAATACACCTGATGATTAGTGTCTTCGCAAAAAACACAAGCTTGAGTGGAGGCCATAAATGCTTGTTGTGGCCGATGGTCGCGAAGGGTAAATGGTTTGGAAAATGGTTGCGCTCGGGCACTCTCAACTTGAGCACACCTTTCTAGAAAATCAATAAAAATGTTGATGGTGGGCTGCGCTATGCTACAACTACAGTCCTCCCACCGCTCACGAGATGAGGAATTAAGCTTTTCCTGCAGCAGTACAATTAAGATGGAATCCCAGAATTCGATGGGTTCCTCTAAAGCTTGGAGCGTGCGCAGATGCTTCTGTAAAGTATCTATAAACGATCGAAACGAGAACTCTTTGGATATTGACGGCAAAATGGCAATAGCCTTAATGTGACAATCACGGATGACTGCGATTGTCATATCTCTCTTTCAAGAGATCCCACGCGACTTGGTAATTTATATCCGAGGATTCGACGGAAGAAATAACCTCAGCTGCAGCCTTTCAAATAAAATAATTTTTTGATTGGTGCGATCTTCAAGTCTTGGTGCACCAAGGCATTGAATAAATCATAAAATCCTAGCCAGGATTCATGCGAACCATCAAAAGATGGCAAAGAAATAGTGGGCAACTGGGACGATTGAAAAAGATCTAATATGGTTTGCGACAATTGCGAGAGTATTTGCTGGCTTAAATTCTCAGCATTTTGTGAATTGTTATTTTCAGGATGGGCAAAAGCCGAAGCACCGTGAAGGGACGAAGACAATTTTGAAGGGCTAGATGGGAGACTATGGTCGATGTCAAGCGCCTTACCTTCAACCTCGCCAACATCTTTTGGCTCAATTATTTTAGGTAATACCGAATGGCATGCTCGCTTAAAAGTCTCGCGGCGATGCCATAAGCCTGAAAATATCGTTCGTCAAATGAGGTTCTATGCTCATCAAGCTCATCAGTTTGTTCTAACAACTCCTCGAGAGCTTCCTGAAAGAACATAAAATTCTCCCGAACCTTTTCAATATCAGAAAACCTCCTTTCAAGAACGAAAAAATCAGTCGTGGGATCAAAATTGGTTAAAAAGTTGACATACTTGGTCAACGCGCGTTTGGCGACAGCTCTTTTATTGATCAAGGCTCTGATTTGATCATCGGCCATTTTGAACAGAAGCGACAACTATTAAGATAAAAATTTCAAAATCAATGATCGTATATTACCGAACGGAAGGAGATACTGAAGGGGCTGAAAGATATGGGAACTGCAAAGGAATGTAATATGGAAATCGGGAAGGGTAACCAATTTAAGCTTCTTTATCCACTAACAATACGACTCACCTGCAAAGCTCACGCTTTTTTCAGTTGTTGTCTCTGTTGTTGACCACTCTCTCCGGTTGGAGCTGGTTTTGACAATAAATAATTGTGTTGTGTTTCAACACTAAGGATATCCTCTGGAGTGGTGAATGATTTTATGCACGCCCGATGATGTTTAATTTCTTGTTGGTGAATGTTTTGATTGATTATTCACGACAACGTGATCCACTACGTTCTTCTTCGAATGTTTTCAATCTTTTTCGAACCACAGGAACGATCAAAATTTATCAATTTAAACGATTGTCTAAGGACCGATTAATCAAAAGGAGCACTGATTAATTAGATTAAAATCGATCTGGCTCGAAGGACCATTGTATAATTCCGGTTCGTTTACCGGATACTTCAATTCAAACGAAAACTAATATTTTTAACCCTTATGTCAATGACCGGGTACCCGGTCGCAAATTTCGTCGCAATTTCACGATTGCTCGGCCTAGTAGACGAATTTCGGTCCCATGTCTTAGATCATCTCCATTCAAACGTTTCTGAATGATAATTACGAAATTTCAATGAAAAAAAAATTTTTTTTTACTTTCAAATTGATATTTTAAAAAATTGTATTCTGAGCCACGACTGGGTACCCGGGTACCCCATTTAAAAAGCATCGAGAATGATGAAGAATGATGCAAAATTGAATGTTAAATAGTTAATTAATAATGATTTATTGATAATTGACTATTTAAATAACTAATAATTAATGAAAAACAATAAAAATGCATTTGAATTAACAAACAAATTTATTCAGAAGAACTTCTGTGACATGCATTACATTCAACCAACGTAGTTGCATGTTCGTCGCAAACCGACACGCCTTTCTTGTTTTTCGCCGCTTTTTCAGAGCCTGCGATAAACAAATGTGGCAACAACCAGTGACCTTTTTTCTTCCTGTACTATCCCGTGGCGGACATGCTGTCTGGGTCGTCGGCACGAGCGGCTGAACCTTGCCGATGATGGACTCGATTGCAAGTTTTGTTGAGTAATCCTCATGATTTGAACATTTTCCGAGCGTCCATGAATACTTGGCTGGGCAAGTTGTTCGCTTAATTGGAGCAAAAACATACGACGGGCGTTCGTCTTTTTCGGCAGCATGGAGTTGTTCTCTTTATAAATGACGAACGCCGCGAGTGCGCTTACATCGGGGACATTGAAGAACATTGCCAAGGGCCACCTATTCGTCCGTCGGTGTGTCATGTATCTGCCGGCCATTTGGTCCATTGTATCAACACCAGCTTTGTACCGATTGTAGTGCAAAATAATCTCGGGTTTTTTCTGCGCGTGGTCGGCGACTGCCATGTTCGAGTGCATCGTCGAAAGCAGTATAACTGGTTTATTTTTTTTCGGCACATACGAACAAATCGTCGTTTTGTCGTGAAAGCCGAACAGTGTGGATAATTCTGCACGATCCTTTGATGCAGCCATCTCCTTTGGAATATAGGGTTTGTTTTTTCGTAAGGTTCCTACGACAGTCAAGTCCCACGACAATAAAAGCTTCGCAAGCGGTAACGTCGTAAAAAATTTGTCCGTACAAATATTTCTTCCACTCCCTTTGTACGGTGCTGCTAATTTTTTGACAACATTTTCACCTTGATTTTTTTCTCTAACATTGCCACTTTTCCCGGTGTAAATATGCATTTTCAGCATCACAAATCCACCACACCTTGATACCATACTTGGCTGGTTCTGATGGAATATACTGCGTAAATTTGGTTCGCCCACGGTACGGATACAGCTGCTCGTCGATGGTAAGTTCTGTGCCGGGCCGGTGCAGAGCGGACAAATTTGCATTCAACATCGCCCAGATCTCACTAACTGGAGCTGCTTTCTCCTCTCTGGACCGTTCCTCTCGTGTCCGCGCATCATCAAATCTGATAAAACGTAAGATATTCCAAAAACGATTGATACTCATTGTGGTCCCGTATAAAGGGAATGATGACGTTTTCCACATCTCTGTAGTATGGTCTTTGTTTCCATTATTGACCCCTGCTGCAATTAGAATTGCAAAAAACGAATACATCTCTTGACGATTAACATTTTTCCACGTTCTCGACAGTCGATTTGAATTGTTTGCAGTCCACTCTCGGATAACTAGATCTGCCTTCTGATTAGTGTAACGAGTAATCAAATCCACTATTTCGTGAGTAAGAATCCTTTTGAATGTTTCAGCCGCTGCGAGTGTTTCGATCGAGCGATGGGGACCAGCTCTTTGTCTCACAATATTGTGACGGAGAGTTTGAGTTGTGTTAGGAGGTGTTTTTTGCCATACAGTTTTATCTTTCGCGACAAACGTACGTCCAGTTGAATCTTGAAAAAAGAATGAAAATAATAAGAACGCGTTGTGCATGAAAAATTAATAAATAAACGAAAAGAATTATTTTTACCTACAGTTGAAACTGCGTCGACATCTCCGTTCGTATCATTGTCATCTTCGCTTTCAGAATCGTCGCTTCAGTTGTATCATTTTCGTCCGCGCAATATTCTTCGTTATCAGATACCTCGTTTTCATTTCGCTCGTCAGGAATCCAATCATCGTCATTACTATCAGAAAGGTTTATGCTCTCGTCGTCAGATTCACCACACACGCTTTTCAAGTAGGCATCTCGTTGTGCATTACATAATCTAAAAACAAAAATACAACAACAAAATTATTTAATATTATTAAATACATTAACAATATTAATTTTAATATTTTTACCGGTTGTATTGAGCACGTGCCAACAAAGTCGTCATTTTGAAGATGCTCAGATGCACAAAGGACGCTGACTGAACCACGCTTTCTCTAATGCCGCATTCGAATGGTTTCACCATAAACTCGCAAGTTATAAATAGAAAGTTGACCGTACAAGTTATTCGTCAACCGAATACTCGAGATCCCTCTAGCAGGTATAACTGAATTTGTTACACACCTGCCGATCCTGACCTTGCTCTGCGCCGATTTCAATAGGCCTTTTGTAGCCGCAGTTAGTCAAAATGCTTTATATTTATAAAAAATAATTATATAAAATACATAAAATATTCACAATTGCAAATATTTGTTTTAACATTGTTAAAACAATGTTTCTATATGTGGGTACCCGGGTACCCGGTCATTGACTACTGTCGGTAAAGTTGGTCATTGACATAAGGGTTAATCAACGAACGAAAAGTAACTGTTTAATATTGAAACTAGAACGAATACAATTATCAATACACAAACGATAGACTAACGAAAACGAACTAACTAATTGCATAGTGCAAGAATGACTACAAAACCATGACAACTAAAACTAAATAACAAAGATAAAAAGTGCTGCCAAACATGCAGTTAATTACAAATTATAACAAATTAATAATAACAAATTATAACAATTAACTTATAACAACACAATTACTAATTACAACTAAATTAATATTTTAAGCTATTTGCGCAAGTATGTGTAACATATGTTTAAGTCGTGTGCGACTTAGAGTTAAGCTGGTTGAGTTGCATCAAATGCAGATGCCCACCTGGGTCTAACAACTGAAACTCATTGGGTTCGCATGCGCAAGTCTTTCAGCACCACCAATAGAATACAGGCGCAATGTATCCTGGCTAACTTTTCTCTATAGGTATTATCAACTGAACCGTCGCAGCTCAACTGAGGTTGATAAATAAATAAATCATTTCCCAAAATATTATCTCGTGATATAATCATTGTGTGCGCTCCAGTTCAGATCAAAAATTAAGTTCAAACATACGGGTACCCAAAAGAGATCGTTCTTTAGCCAAACCACAGGGGTGTAGAATGCTGTACCTGATAATGTATTTCCTAGTCATTGTAATCTTCAGACATTCAAGACCGCTGTACATTGAAACCTCCCTTAACGTCTTAACGTCCACCTTTTCTTCTATTTGCCTCGAAATCCTTTTGTGTGGATATGTCATATAAAAAACTTGACTAGTCCAATAAATCAACCTAATTATGAATGACTGCCACCACTTTTACCACTAACGGCGAAGACAATCCAATGCCTACACTCGATGTCTGGAAATCGCTTGTCTATTGTGCATATTTAAAATTGTCAATCACCAGCGAACGGACAATTACATAGAAATGTTTTTCTATTGAAATGCAAACTGCCTATGATAACATGTAGGAATATTTCAATCCCACCTAAAACCGGTAAACCAGAACACCGGCAATAATATATTCAATAAGTGCCCCCAGCGTGCGTGGGTGATCTATTTCCGCGCTTCACCTATTACGACCATACAAACTGTCTAGCAAAGTGATCAATAACTTATTTTAACTTCCATACGTAAATGTTTCTGTCTGCCACTGTAGGAAGACAGTGATCGTGATGCCAATGAACTAATAGGGTTCATTGATTGCAAAAAATTTAAAATGCGTCTATTTAAATGTGTGATATCGTGCCTACCGATCTTTTTACTGCACAACTGATCCTCTGCCAAAAGAAAATGTCTTCTAACATTTCTTAAACAGTTAGGCTTCGTATTTATTCGCTTGGACCCTCAACCTCTGACAAACAAATTTAGTAAATTCCCCACCACCGCCTACCCAGCTCTCCCTTTTACACGATCACCTAAATTGATCTTCCTTATTAAGACTCGCATGCTACCTAAACGGCATGATCGCATTTGATATAAAAATAGAAAAGTATTCAGAACAGACAGTATGTGCCACATGAAGAAGGTTCCTTTTCTTATTGGGTCGTGTCCAAATTCTCTAAATACCTCATCGGTCGATCGACTAAAAAAATCAGAGGCACGGCTCACGTCGGCTTGCTCGGTGCGTATCTCCCTTAATCATTCACCTGATAAAAGCGACTATTTATAAGATCAACACCGCACCTCATCCAGTCTTTCCTTCTAAATTAAATCATTGCTTAATGAATGTCTTACTCACCCATGCGTCTGGAGGAACGGATTACTCATTCAGCTTGCGTCACACGTGCACAGCGATAAGACTGATAGCATGCCATGAATTCGCCTCTAGCTCCTATAAAACTAGGAAACCCTGTCGTAGCCAAGTCCACCCCCGAACTTCATGGGTGGTAAATGCAATTATGTGGTGGCGTTCTTTTATAATGAAAACGAAAACACTTTAGGTTTATGGTATAATTAATAGTCAAACGAGCATAGTGATGGATGAATATACTTCAGATAACATGCTGGTTCAGGCGATGCACACTCATTTGTGGTGAAAGTCAATTACATGTCGCCAATCGTGGACAGGGAAATATGGGGGATAGAATGAAAGGACCTTTACTTATAACGCTTACCTATTCAGCTGCCTAAGCAAAGGCCAGTCGTAGTCCGGCGGTATGTCCGATCAAGCAGGATCGGTTCTTGAAAACACAACTCTTTAGGGTCACCGCACGCCTATCCGGTAGCGTTAATGCGACATTAGCAACATTGCCATAGGAGGGAATCCGGTTAGTGACTGCCGGCCATCAGACATGCTCCTTTTTAGGTAGGACTTGTTTCTATTCTCTTCCGAGATTTTCAAGATAGTTACTGATGCTTCTTGGACAATGAAGTGATTGTTTGCTCTTAGACCGGCCTCTGAAAAAGGGTCGAACTGGTGGGGGATTCGTTTGCTACATGCATATAAACGCTGCGTTTAAGTGGAGTACATATTTTATTCAATCATTTACAGCATCTTTTGGCCGCCGGTCTAACTAGTTGGTGTAAGGTTGATTGATCTCCTAGCCATGAAAACACATTTTGTAAGGTTATTGAGAGACCAATTTGATGGACTACTTGATAGATTTGAAAGGTATAGCACTGCAGGCTTATGCAATCGCTTGCAACAAAGACCTGGATACCTCGAAACGTTTAAATAGTTAATTATATGATCGAATACATGACGATTGCAAACAGCTTGAAGTATAAGCTAATGATCATTCTCTGAAAGCCACCAATTTGAATTGTAAAGGCGAATAACTGTTTCGCATACCAGTCGTAAATACCACAATGATGGGAGTAAATTGTAACTGAGACGCTAGGTTAATCTTAATAGTGATGTATTTTTCGACCTTTTACTCAACGGTTTGAAGAGGCAATAGTTTGATAAATGAAGAGCTTTACTTCACTCGAATTTCAAATATAAAAATTAGTGCATTACTGTTTCGTTGGAGAAAAATATACCGATGCCCTTGGTTTGCGCAATTGAAATCTTACCAAAGTTGGTCTCCCAACTGCAATGTGTTTATCTGTCTAGAAGGACCCAATACCATGTTATATGCGTTTGTTGAGTCAACCTAGACCGCAATACCAAATAATGAATAATTTTTTTATTATTTTAGAGCTGAAGAACTCTAAATTGTAATATGAACAAGTAAACAACTCAAGCACCCACACGGTAGTGAAAACTATCAAGGTATTATGTTTTAAGCAAGTTTGCGTTAATGCGGATGTAAATCCTCAAGGTTACCACCGAATTGTTGTGATAGGAGTGCATGTATATAACTTGTCTCAGAATGCTGTGCCTACTTGTAAAGCGTTTCCCTCTTTGGAAATCTGTCACAAAGTGTAGTATGTTCATAACATTTGGTATGTGCATGCAAAAAAGTGCCTCTTAGAATCACAAACGGATTCGACAAAACTGCTCTAAGAACGAGAACGGACATATTCTTAGTCACGTCGCAGAAATGCCTAGAATAATAAACATTTCCGAATGCATTGAAATCACAGCACTTTGTATTTCTCCCAAAGGGAAGAAAGAAGCCACGAGATTACCCATCATACTCTTGGCCCATGGAGTTCTACGTAAACTAGTCTCCCATTCGGACCACCCCCGGCGCGGGGGGGGACTATGTCAGGGGGAACAGCATGCAGATATCATGATAAATAATGGAACTTTAAGAGGTTCGTCATCGCATAACCGGACTCGCTCTCGAAGCTCTGTCCACGCTCGACTGGTGACGGCATTTTGTAACATCAGGGGCATCGGTTTCACCAATACGAATGTAAACGCCGTCCAGCAATATTCGTAAACAACGAAACCTGATATCCTTGCCCTAACTGAGACCCAGGTCGATTCGTCAACTGATTCGACATATCTTCGTTGCTCAGGATACGACTTACATTTGAGATTCCGTTTTATGGGCGGAGTCTGCGTCTTGGCGCAGTCCGATCTGGCTTACCAGAGGATGGAGGCGTTGGAACCCAATAATATGGACATCATATGGTTGAGGGTCGTCCTGAGGAATTCCGTTAGATTTCTTTGCTGTCTTTGCGCTCCCCGAATGACGATCGACCAGCGACATTTCTTCAACATCTTTCACATACCGTCGACTGGATACAGATCAACCACCCAGCTTCTGAAATTGTTGTCCTTGGCGATTTTAATGTGCACAATTCCGGCTGGATGTTACATTCTAACAGAACCGACGGGGCTGGGAGGCTGGCGGAGATGTTTGCTGTAAGCCACAACTTGACTCAACTCGTGGGGTAGCCAACGCGAGTGCCGGATGCCCGAGGCGATTATGCGGACACACTGGATCTGTTTTTGACATCCGAACCGAGTATTTATACCGTAGAGGTGTCTGCGCCACTGAGCACCTCAGATCACTGCTTGGTATCTGTCCCGCAAGCACTTGCATATCAGGGGAATAACCGGGGGTATGGGGGTATGGGGCTGCTAACTGAGACGATTTGCGGGATTTCTTCGCATCCTTTCCATGGTCCGAGGTGTGCTTCGGAAACTCCGATGTTAACGCTTGCGCGGAGTCGGTATCAGAGATTATTCTTCTGGGGATGGAGATGTATATTCCACATTCCATCAAACGAAGTTCATCTGATTAACCTTGGTTTGATAAAAAATGAGAGCAGATTACAGCGCCAAAAAATAGAGCTTTTAAGCAATGGCGCTCCAATCCCACCGATGTTAATAGAACGAATTTTGTTAGAATCAGAAACGCGTGCAACCAGGCGATTGATACCGCGAAGAAGGCTCACAGTGACAGGGTGATCAATAAGCTCCTTCGGTGCCCAACTGATTCGCGCTCCTTCTTGTCAATGGCCAAAGCTGTCAGCGGTAACTTCGCATCCTCCTCTTTCCCTCCGTTGGTGACAGACAGCGGGACGTTAGTCACAAATTCAAAGGATAAAGCTAATGTGTTCGCGAAAATATTATCCGCGAATTCAAACCTCGATCCCGGTCTTTTGGAGCCATCTGTGATCTCGCCGGTACGGTCTTCGATGCGGGATGTGAGATTTCGACCGCGCACTATTCAGCGCATTCTACATGAACTGGATTGTAGGAAGGCAACCGGCCCGGACAGAATACCAGCAACAGTCCTTAAGAACTGTGCTGCAGAACTATCGCCGGTTCTTGGCAGACTCTTCCGCTTATCTTATGCACGGAGGACCTTTCCTACCTGCTGGAAAATCGCTCGAGTTCAGCCAATCCCAAAGACGGGAAAAAAGTGTCCCCCACAATATTACCGTCCGATAGCATTACTGTCTATTTTATCTAAGGTAATGGAAAAAGTCATCAATACAGAGTTAGTTAAGTATTTGGAGTGCAACGGACTTCTGAATGATCGTCAATATGGATTCCGCGGCAGGCAGTCCACGGGAGACCCTTTGACACTTATAACCGATATATGGACATCTGCGATTGAACGGCATGGTGAGTCAAGGGCAGTCGCATTGGATATCTCCAAGGCTTTTGACCGCGTGTGGCACGAGCATTGCTGAGCAAACTTCGTTCATATGGACTTTCCCAACAGCTTTGCGACTGGACGAGGAGCTTCCTCGAGAATCGATCAATCTGGGTTGTTGTCGACGGCGAGTGTTCGGATCATCTGCGTCGCAGACAGATTGACTCTCTGAATCAGGATCTAGATAAGGTCCTGAAGTGGGGAAGGGGCAATCTCATCGACTTCAATGCAGCGAAGACACAATATACAACATTCACAAAGAAAAGTGGATCGCCGGTTCCACAGCTGATGATGAGTGGCCGGGCCGTCGAGGCTGGGGAAGGTTTGAAATTGCTCGGCGTCATGGTCCGTGGGAATGTATCATGGCATAAACACGTGTCGAGTATTGCCAGGTCAGCCTCAGGAAAACTGAGCTATCGTTTTAGAGCCAAGAAATATTTTACTCCGGCCCAACTTCTTCTCCTATATAAATTCCAAATTAGACACGCGCTCGAATATTGCTCGGCGTCATGGTCCGTGGGAATGTATCACGGCATAAACACGTGTCGAGTATTGCCAGGTCAGCCTCAGGAAAACTGAGCTATCGTTTTAGAGCCAAGCAATATTTTACTCCGGCCCAACTTCTTCTCCTATATAAATTCCAAATTAGACACGCGCTCGAATATTGCTCGGCGTCATGGTCCGTGGGAATGTATCACGGCATAAACACGTGTCGAGTATTGCCAGGTCAGCCTCAGGAAAACTGAGCTATCGTTTTAGAGCCAAGAAATATTTTACTCCGGCCCAACTTCTTCTCCTATATAAATTCCAAATTAGACACGCGCTCGAAAATTGCTCGGCGTCATGGTCCGTGGGAATGTATCACGGCATAAACACGTGTCGAGTATTGCCAGGTCAGCCTCAGGAAAACTGAGCTATCGTTTTAGAGCCAAGAAATATTTTACTCCGGCCCAACTTCTTCTCCTATATAAATTCCAATTTAGACCCGCGCTCGAATATTGCTCTCATGTTTGGAGCTCAGCTCCTAAACATACCCTCGACCTACTTGAGAGCGTACAGAGACGAGCGATCCGCCTGATCGGGGACTCGGCGCTGACGTCGGGACTACAGTCGCTATCACATCGAAGGGGCGTAGCCGACCTCTATCTGTTTTACAGATATTATCACGGGTACTGTTCTTCGGAGATTCCTGATATTGTTCCACGCAATTCGGCTTATATGCGGTCTACAAGGCAATCCGACGGATACCACCCGTTTGTGGTTCATCTCTTGACGGCGCGAACATCCCTGCATCAGAACTCGTTCCGTTACACAGTGGGGAAGCTGTGGAACTCCCTACCCACGCGATTGTTCCCGGAGCGTTACAACCTGCAACTGTTCAAAAAGAACTGCAATTATTTGATGGCATCTCGGGGCGCCTACTCGACGCTATAGGTTCGCCTCTCCCGAGAGAAGTCTAAAAAAAAAAAAAAAAAAAAAAAAAAAAGAGAAAATTATATGCGGTAAATTATTTTGTCCCACTGGAGCATAGGATCATCAGTCTGGCGTTAAAAGGGCGAACATCGGCCCCAGAAACAGTCATTGTCGATGTGTCTCTCGAAGCAATAGAAGATGCAAAAGAAGTCACGATAACCCTAGACATAAAAACGCATTTAATCTGAGCGGTCTACCTCCTAAAGATCGGTACTTCCTCTCCTTAGCCTTCTTCTTAAGGGTACCTCATGTTACACGCAACGCCTACCATTCCCTATTACTTACCCTTCGGGGCCTCCCACATCATTAACCGGATTCACCATCATGTGAACCCCCATATGTTGATTAACCCTAATCAACATACCAATACAATGTGTACCTGTGAAAGTGCATGAATTCAAAAGCATAAGCAGGTGGATAATAGAATCCAGATACCACAACTGGAAAGAATTTATGACGACACAAAGGAAATAATGCGCTACTCAAAACAAATAACAATTCCATGGAAACCAACACAAAAATACAAAGGAACAAGATCAAGGAAGGAACAAGGAACATCATTGTTTAAACATCTCCTGGAGCAAGCTTCTTCGCATGAAAATCGAGATAAGGGAAACAAGGAACATCAAGCTGTTGAGAAAAGATAGCATCAAGAACATCAACATCCATACCACAAGCACAGTGGAAACACAGTGAGCCCGGAAACGCCAAACGGTCGGGTGGAACATACCCAACCCGACCGAATTAAACGCGCAAATTAGTCAGAGCTGTTCTCAGTTTTCGTCGACTGAAGCCCCAGTTGTCCAACTCCAATTGGACATTGGCCGTAAAACATCTACGAGCCTAATTGTGGACACCGGCGCTGAGATCAGCTTATTAAAGACTAAAGCAATCCACCAAAAGTACGTAGTGGATAACCAGAAGGCAACAATCCTCTAAACACTTTTTAGCAAGGGAAAGTCTAGAGGATGCATACGGGGGAAGTTCAAACTACATCATGAAATCCCCTGTAGCTTCGAAGTAAAAGACACATTGCCAGGAGTGTCAGAAGACGGTTTGTTGGGTAACGACTTTCTGTCACATTATTGTAAAGTTGATGGACCAGAAGGCTGTTTGGAATTTCCCCAAACAATCACTAATCCTGAAAGCTTATCCGTTGACTTTGCAAATAAATGCAAGAAAGTAAGCACGGGAAAGCAGCCGAACCGGAAACCGTACCACAGGGACCTAACAAGGTCGATACTGCGGTCAGAAAAAACCCGAAGACCCTACCCACGCAGAGGAAGGGCTGCGAAAACCGATCAGGCGCTAGTTACCCCAACAAGCAGGCAATAACCCGAAAGAGAAAAGGTGGCAAAGAAGGGGACGCTTCGGTAGAACACCTACCAATAAACGCTTCGGAGGTGGAAATCTTTCTGAGTAGGCCGGTCATAGTACCAGGGCGCTCAGGGAAGATTATTGGGCTCCCCATAAAAATCCGGGAGGAGGTAATCTTAGTACATAAAGAAGTACAACCGGGGATTTTACTCCCAAATTGTATTTTGAAAAGGGCGAAGAGTGCCCAAATAGAGGCACTCAATACCTTAGATTACCCCCAGACCATTGACCGGATAATGGTGGAGTTGCTTCCAACAAAGGAATATGTCTTCTTTCCTTTGGAAAACCGGGAGAATATACAAACCGGTAAGCGAGTTAATACGTCAGCGAGAATTAACTTGAACAATAAATCAAGTCATCGCGTATCAGAGATAAACCCCTCGGAGATAGAAAACCTCTAGTTTATAAGACACCGACACCTTTTCTCGGAAGGTGAGTTGCCTAAGGAATCAATAAAAGATTCGAGATTGACCCAATCACATGAGGAACCCCACTTAGGGAAAAACCTAAATCCTCAGGAGTGTCAATAAATAGTGGAAATATGTGGGGAGTTTAATGACATATTCCACTTAAAAGGCGACTACCTGACGTATACCACTGCGATAACACATGAATTGTCTATGGTACAGGACCAGGCGCATATAAACCAAAGATCATACTATTTGCCTGAGTGCAAGAAAGAGGCAATTAACGTGCGGTCAGTTCGGCAAATATTTAAATGAGTGTTAAGCTCTTCTTCCGGGAATCGTCAATCGAGGAAGAAAAAAATTAGCTGTGGTGCAAGGCGGTTCGGTCGCCGTATAATAAAAAATAAAAAGAAAATATATATAGAACATTCAGTGCTGAAAAGGAATAAGTTCAATTGAAAGTAGAAAACAGTATAAAATCATTGGTCCTTCGAGCCGGTTCTCTTGGATAAACAATACTTTGGGTGAGCCGATCTTTACATGTGCACCTCAGTTCACCGTTGGAGTTCAATATAACCACATCGAAGCACTCAATAGACGTCGGACCGCAACCACAACAAATATGAGACCGCAGTAAGTTGTATCGGTTAACTTAATGTTTAAGTCAGAATAGTTTTGCTAACCGGATTGCATGGGATATTTCGATATCATATGCCAAGGGTATGAACCGAGTCGAAGGAATTAAAGATTAAAATACACGGATATTCTCCCTATACGATATAAACATTCATCGGCGAATATTCTTATCAACACAACACAGTACAACACAACACACTACAATTCGCTCGAATGTGGCTCTCATCAACCCTACACAACACAAATAATCCAACTGAGTATTGAACCCGATACAATCTACAACCCATTTTTGACTGAATATCACACCACACAGAAGAATACACATGCTAGAACGTGCAACCCCACACAATCCACATTACACAGATAATCCTGCATGGATATCTAACTCTACACGATACTTTAAACAATAAACTGTTAACCGTATAGAACATTACACATATATTCTTTCTTGTGCCAAATTTACAAAGGCAATAAGGCCGTATCCTTAATTCAAAACAACATAACATTAAGACTCTTGTCGTTTAGGATCCAGATTTAGCCCCCTGCGACTATTTTCTGTTTCCAAACCTGAATAAATTGCTGGGTAGTAAGAGATTTCGGTCGAATGAAGAGGTCATCACAGAAACTAACCCTCTTTAAGGGCTTTGAGGAAACCTATTATTTGGAAGGAATAAAAAAATTGGAAAAACGCTGGACAAAATGTATTGATTGTATCGAATGTATCGGACTAAAAGGAGACTATGTTGCGAAATAAAATGCTTATTTACCGAAAAAAATATCTTTTATTCAAACTTATCTCTGCGACTTATCAAACTGACCTTGTATTAATATACTTTATCGTTAATACTCTCGACTTCATTATTAAAAATTTATAATACATATGTCTTCATCTACGGGTAAAATTTGATTATCGTAATCGACTGTCTTCGTGGACAGCTAAATGTCGGCTCTTTAAAACCGACCGTCCTCCTTGATGGTTTAATCTTGATATATTTTGTTTAAAAAACAACGACCGTCTTTATTGACAGTTTAATCTTAATATATTTTATCATTATCACTCGACTTCATTATTAATTATTTATAATACATCCGTCTAACCACGGATGATAAATTGGTTATGAAAAAAATATCTGCGAGATGGATGCCGCATTTGCTCTCAGGTGAGAACTTTTGGAGCGCATGTGTCGCAACCCAGATGAGTTTCTTCGCAGATTAGTAACTGTAGATGAAACATGGATGCACCACTACACTCCAGTGACGAAAGACCAATGAAAAGAGTGGATTGTTAAAGGCAAAGGGATTCCAAAGAAGGCGGTGATATCAACTGGAAGTGTTATGGCTGCTGTGTTTTGCATGTGGTATTATCGTCATTGACTATTTGAAAAAGGAACAGACGATAACTGGACAGTATTATGAGTCATTATTAGGTCAACTAAATGAGAAAATAAAAGAAAATCGTCCTCATTTTCTAAGGACTTATTGTCTCGTGTTTTTAACCATTTTTACAGCACAGTATCACCTATAGAAAGAATTACATGTATGTGTAGTTTACCAAAATTTTCAAACATTTTTAAAACATTTTCCCCATATAAAATTACTGTAATTCAACTTACATAAAATCCGTGGTCAGAATTTAATCTCGAAGTCATTTTGAATTATTTGTATAACGCCACTCACCTACAAAAGAAATTGAAAATAATTAATAACCAGTTAATTTACTTTATCAGAAAAACAATTAAACAAGCCCATGCCCTCAATGGCCCCTAGCAGAATGCACAAATATGTTTTTTTATTATCAAAGGATGAGATGGGGGGACACCCATAAATCACAACACAACACGTAAACAAAAAATCGGATTTGGATCCCATCATCCGAAACAAGTCGACATACAAGGTTCACAGATGGAGAACAAAAACCAACAACTAGCCAAACTCACACTTGGACTTCACCTGTGTCGGTTGCCGAAGATACATGCGCCTCATCCAAGACCACGGCCACGGACCAACCTAAAATATAAAGAGAATCCATAAAAATCAACAACAATCCGCCCATCTTCCAGCCGCTGGTTACTTTGACAGGTACCATTTGTGTCACAACTAGCGGAGCGATCCCGTGGGGGACAGGTGCTTATTTGTTTAGCCCCCAAGAGGGTAAATGCTTTTTAAGTGATATTCCAGGCTGTCGTCTGGTGGCACGAGCACCACTTATTTGCTGTTAGTAAACCTAGTAAATTGTTGGTGTCTGGATAGATACATTGACCGAAAATACTTAGGCCTTACATTGCCGGCAATTCTGAGGATGCTCGTGGAGCTGAAGATGCTAGACCGGGAAGACGCGTTAAGTGTCGTCGCTCAGGCAAGTTAATGATACCATACTGTGCTCCTATGAAATTTATGGGCCATGATCGCGAAGTTAATCTGCACTAAACGAAGTGATATTTAGTTAAGAGTCTGATAAGTGGCTGTTCGGATAGACTTTGAGGAGCAGTTTGCAAGTTTGTTGCTTGCGAGATGGCCCTTTGCTGCATCTCAACCATCGAGACTGTGAATTTTATTTCCTAGTTTGCAGTAGCCCCACGATGAAACGCTTATTAGTGGACTTGTTTAATAAGCTTGTGGGTATTTAAGTAGCCCGTTTTTTTTTATGAAATATGTGACAACCTAGAGGCGTCGTGAGCAAGACGCATCACAACTGCAATTGTTATTAATCAAATTCACTTGGTTCTTTGTAATGATACCCAACTGTTGGAAGGGAGTTGCTTACGGCGATGGTATATTATGGAAGGCTATTTAAAAGAGTACTGTTAATTATCAGTTGTTGGTAGCGAGTGGTCACTCTTAGATGGAATGAGAAACTGACACTGATGAGCAATTCTTGGTAAAACATAAGAATTCAATTGAAGATATTTTGTTGCCAGAAGGAATTGAGGGAAACTGTCTCCTCGAATATTTTCTATTTTATTCTCATTAATATTTATTACAATGTAGGTGGATTAGAAGTAAGCCACAACCTCCATGATTTCATAGGAATTAATAGCGAGTTTATTGCCTAACCGCCAGTTAGTGGGCTCGCACGCAGATCGTAAATTCCTTACCAAACATAGCCCCAATAAATAAGAAAAGTTGCCTAAAATAAGAGATATTATCTGCTGCGGCTGTGTTCAAAAATAATCTTTGGGAATTGATTCATATTGCTTTTGGAATGATTTTTACTAACATATTGTAACGTATATAGCTCCTCAATAGTATACTGGTTAGTATACCCGCCTGTCACGCGGGAGACCGGGGTTCGATTCCTCGTCGGGGAGCCTCTGGCGCAAGACTAATGACCTTGCCCGGAAAAAAACAAATCATTATGGAAAATTTAACAACTTGCTAAATAAGGCCAGGACCGGTTCCAGGTTGTAGTGCCGATAATGATGATGATGATTGTAACGTATAAGAGGGTTTCGAGTTGTGCCTCGGCACTTATATCTTGGAAACTAGTACATGATTAGAAGTACCGAGTGTCCCACAAGTCGTTTTCAATTTGTGTTGCTTCCCTTACGAATGCAACCGGTGGGAGAGGCTCAGGGTATACGCCGATAGTTAGCTATAAAACGTTTCACTAATGTGCGCAGTGTATGCGCGAGCGTTTTCGGAAACACTAATTCTGATTCTAATTCTAATACAGGCAATCTTTACAAAATTCGTTACATTAGAGAGGTACCGAGTATTCAACTTATCAATTATTTGATTTTGGTACAAAGGTTAGAGCAGATTAGTCCGACAATGGATAAACCATGAATGACGGGATTTAGATCGTGATGAAACTAGGAAAGTGTGGGCGTTTGTAAGACTTCCGATCTTTCCGATATTCACAGGAAAATGGTCCTAGTGCAATATTTGACAATGAATAATAACATTTTCACCGCAGCTTTACATGATTTTGTTGGTTTTACTTGTCCCACGTGACTCCAGCAGGATAGAGCAACGCCTCATACGTCCAACCTGATTTTACCTATTGTTCTTAAAAGCTTCGCCTTTTTCCTTTGGGCCACTTAAGATCCAAGGTATACAATAATGTGCTTTGCTTTCTGGATCAAGCAAAAGCAAATATCAGAAACGTTAGAGAACAAGCTCTTAGAAACTCTGCATTATGTTTAGAAGTCAGGCCCACTGCTACCTGTTTGACCGACACATGCAATACCGATTATTCCACACGCCGTTGAAGTACAACAAACATTTTGAGCATTACGTGGTCGGTTGATTTGAATAACAAGGCGTTTTCGAGGGCATTAAATTACGCCGCCTTTAAGGGGAGGTTCTTGTGGGGAGGAGAAATATTGTGCCAGGCATGGGCACTCCGTTCACTTCTTCCTCATCATTCACTTAATGAAAATTCCGCCAAAAGTTAATCACCAAATAAATGAACGAAACGCCGCCACGTTTGTCCACAACTCTGAGTAAAGGAAAACGTTTTCGAAACACACCGTTAACGAGAAGTAAGCGAAACACATTAATAAACAACACCCAGGAACCGCTGCCGGAAAATTAAACACACGGTTATTCTGTTGAAGTATATGTTTTATGTTTATGTTTTATTTCACTTTCGTTATTAACTTTCTTCTTAACCATTATTAAATATGTTAGTGTTTTTATACTTCACTTAAACTTATTATTAATATTAAATTGATTTTTTTATGAATATTAAACACGGTGAAACACTTCCTTTTCACACGACCTACGCTTCTTCGCCGCGCGACGGAGAGCGGGAGCGGTAACGACCGTGGTGGTCGGCGGGCGTAATAAGACTCACTGATACAACCCTCGTTTGGGGTGAGTTTGTGGTGTGGTGGTAGATATCCCCTCCCCTAAGGATATGTATTTACTTACCACCAGAGAAACGTAAAGTCTCTCTTGGTGGAATAGAAAACCAGAACTCGTAATGAAGATCATGGTGGTATGTGTGTGATCGATCAGATCTGTGTTGTTTACTCATGTGCGGAGGGAATGGCAAAACAAAGCAGGCAGGCGGCAAGGACAAAGGGATCGAGAAGAACGTTGTCCATAGAGTGCATCACGTCTAAATAAATAGACGACGATGCTTCGAAGAAATGTGGTAAAAGAAAAGATGAGACGAGGGCATCATAAAAGTCTTAGATGAGTGATGCCCCTGCGTAAATATACGAATAGCCATTCGAAAGAGGTGCTAATATATTACAATACTTTATACAATGAGAATTGTATATCGTATCTTGGGTGGGTGGCCAAAACGAATCCCTTGCTATGCAGGGAAATTCGTTGCGGCAGAGAAAGGAATTGGAGATTGTTTGTTAGTGGAAAAACAAATCATTGGTTGGATATTATGTATGTTTACATGCGTAGGAATTCGGTTTTATGGCACTAGACGCTAGTTGCGCGTATTGCTTTTGTCCCTTGGGCGATAAGGAAGATAAGGGCGCACATGAGGAATAAAATTGCTTGGCAAACAATGGTGCCGGAATAGTTTTCCTACTTATAATACATGTATGCAAACGAATTATTTTCCAGCGAATTCTAATCTTTCAGGAATTTTCATGTAATGCGTTGAAAGCATTAATATCCTTGTAGTAGCAAATGTTTATGCTGGGTGGAGATTGCGGTGCAGGTGTGGGAAAGTTGGAATTTGCCTGGCAACCGAAGATACCGAATAGGTTTTGGGATTCCAGAAAAGGTAGAAAAGAAATCTTACAGGGAATTGTATGCGAAGAGATGCATGAAAGGTAAGTTTTCTTTTACAGGGACTTTTAGATTATAAATTTGATAACCTAGATGCGTAAATCACTTAAGGTACTAATGCGCTTGCATTAGCGAAAACTTATGCCGATTGGGATGTAGTTATGGGGATTTTTCAGGTAAGTGGGCGGTGGGGTTTGGCGGAACCGCCACATTCTCATCTGAGACCCTCAAAACAAAAAAAAACCATTTTTTCGAATCTTTTTCACATAGAATAAATAAAGAACTCGAACTTTTTGTCACTTGTTTAATATGTTCCAAAGTAAAAATTTTTTTTTCATTCAAAAACATAGTGACAATAATTGTTGACACGCCTTGTAATGTGACCGTCTCAAAAAAAGGTACCTTAATGTTGACCACTCTAGCATCTGCGAAAATTATCAAAATTCAATAATCTAAAAATTCATTAACTATGAGTCTTATAAGTCATACATGAAAGTCGAAATTTTTCAAAATGGCGGACATTTGAATTTTTAAATCCGGTTTTTCACAATTTTTTTTCTTTAAGAAAAAAAAATTATGCATATATTATCTTGATTGTAGTAGAGGCTCCAATGACTCAAATCTAAAAAAAGAAAAAAGACGATCCGTCAAGAAGTTTTTGAGAAATCTTCGCCAACAGTTTGAAAAACATGATTTTTCAGGAAACACGATAAAGATTTTATTAACGATTTTTCTGTGTTAACATTAAATTAATATACTGTGTATGGAGTCGTACCCTCGAATTTCTTCGTAATTATAGCACACATGCGACATCTGGTGGTACTTTTGGTAACTCTTCTTACAATGGTATGAGTATATAGTAGCGCAATTCTAAAATATTGATGTAAGATACGCTCCCCTCGAACTGCCGCTCGATTTCAATTTTCTACTAAAAAGGTGGGTCTCGGTTTTATTCCATAACTTAAAAAAAGAATGATATTCAAACAAACAGTTTTTGGGAATATATTCTAAATATAATTTTCTAAAAAAAAAAATATTAAAAAATCGTTTTGGTCGGTCCTGATGAGAACCCGTCCTTAGCTTAGTTAGTTAGTGTATCGATTAAGTGGTTTGGTATTACAAAAAAAAGTCTTTTTTTTTGTCGGTCGTGATGAGAACCTCCCCTGAAATTGTTTTATATAATAAAAAATATACCATAAAATCGCAGAGTTTACTCTCTGAACGGAGCCACTCGTAGTTCTCGACAGTTAACGAACATCACAAGTAAACTGCGGAAGTAAGAAAACAGACAATCATTTCGAGTTTTCTAGAAATTTCGCTAGCGTCGGTTTTTGCTGTTGCTGCCTAGATATGATTCAGTTAGCTTCAGGCACTCAAATGCAGGAGGGGATGTACGTTGTTGAACGTGTTGTAAAATTATGAATATATTCCCTAACACTAGTGCTTTCCGTGCGATCATTAACTAACACATCACTGAATAACTCCCGATCATAACTAATAATATAATAACTTTTAAATAAAATTTGACTTTATTCATCCAAACAGTTTCCTTCTATACTGATTCCAAGACGCTGAAGCATTCTTTTGAGGATTGTCTATATGTTTTTTGTCCGGAAGTTCCCTCTAATTTAAAACACGATCCTGAGCCCATTTATATCCACGAAAATAACTTCTAACATCTCCGGTACAACCTACAAAAGATCTATGCAATAGCTAATCGTAATCTATTAGAAACCAAGCATAGGTCGAAAACTTGTTATAACTATCAAGTCAAACTACATACACACATACGGCACGATTCTAGGCGACTATGTAAACAGCCGACGTTCCCATGTAGCATTGGTTAAACCAAACAAATGCGCATCTAACGTATGACCCTCGAAATAGCGTTCTGTTTACATAGGGCACAGAAACCTATTTCGTTTCTCCGGCGACCATCACGATGATTTACGACAACAATGCCTGCAGCCTCACATGCTTGTCCCTTTGTTTGAACAAGTTCAGGGTCGTTCATTGTCGGTATTTCTAGCGAAAGGGTATCGCACTTGACCGTGGGGTCATATGGGAACCCTCCCATTAAACGCCAATTCGATCGCCCATTGGCTATCACCCAGGAGAAAATCGGATTGGCTACCCTTGGATCGGGAAATCCATCAAGACCACGGCTAGTGGATGTTGACGGTAACAGACACTAGCGAGTCAGATTATTACACGCGAGGAGGATAGTCGGGAACTTTAAGGTTACATTTTTTAACGTCTTATACGAATTGTTTCTTCAATAAAAGTGGTTTGGTCGAGTCGTGATATTTCGTCGCCAGTAAACTAATGCCATCATCATCATCGGCACTAGAACCGGGAATCGGTCTTGGCCTTATTTAGCAAGTCATGAGGCTTGTTAATTTTCCATGATAATTTGTTTTTCCGGGCAAGGTCATTAGTCTTGCGCCAGAGGCTCCCCGACGGGGAATCGAACCCCGGTCTCCCGCG
Organism: Microdon myrmicae; assembly: GCA_963931805.1. Taxonomy (NCBI): domain Eukaryota; kingdom Metazoa; phylum Arthropoda; class Insecta; order Diptera; family Syrphidae; genus Microdon; species Microdon myrmicae. The sequence goes on along the minus strand of OZ007502.1, from coordinate 82,804,039 downwards.
TGACAGGCGGGGATACTAACCACTATACTATCGAGGAGCCCAGTAAACTAATGTGTCATTGTCGAAAATCGTCGCCGCACGCGTAAGCAAATATAGTACAGCTAAAAGCCTAGATTTAAAGTTATAACAATTAAAAGACTGAATCAATGTCACTGTGTACCGCCTCAGAACAATAATCAATAACGTGAAACCATCATATACGATTAAATAACTGTGTGTTTTATTAGCGCTGGATATATCAGTGTGCTTCTTTGTTTTTAAATACATCGGTGGACCAACTTTTCTGTGTTTTCCTGGAGAATCAATTTAGTGCTCCCAATAGAGTTTTGGGGGGGGGGGGGGGGGCGCACAGAATCGATAGCACGAGTTGAAATACCCACATTGGTGACCCCTGTGAGAACACGCTGTTCTGCACAGTTGCGCGAGAAGAACCTCACCACATTGGTGACCCCGACGTGATCGACTTCGTGCCATACCCTTATCGCTCAGCTCGTCAGCAATAATAATAGATAAACATACGCCAATCTTTCAGCGTGTTCTTGTTCCAACAATTCGTTGGTCAAGGAAGACACGCCGACCAGCGTACTTGTTGACACAGCTGTAGCCGATATTTTTCCTACCATTTCGTAATCAAACATTGCCCCCCCCCCCCCCCCCCCCCATGTGGCGTAGTCACGAAACAGGTAAAGAAGGCTGAGAGGGGGGTAGTTACCTCTGGGCGCGCGCACGGGCGCGAGTGCGGGGAGGTTGTGCCGGTTGGGTGGTAGGAGTGCCAGGTAAAGGGGACTGTTCTTAACAGTTGGCACTGTGAGTAGGGCGTTAGAATATACTCACAGCTCGACCAGCTTATAGTAAAAGGCGGCTACAGGCCGAGTGGTAGCCGGGGTCCCAACGCCCTGTGCGCCCGGTGAAATACCACCCCATCAAGTTTTAGGCTCCGTGAAATGGTCGGGAGAAGTCCCTGGCCATCTTTTGGAGCTTGGTTGATGGGCCGTTTCGAAAAAAGTTTGGTTAGGTGGTAGTCGGTCCCAAGGTGAGATACCACCCCGTCACGCTGTACATTCCGCGATATCGCCGAGAGAAATCTTCGACTGTGCTTCGGATGTGTGGCAGGTGGTCCGGACTGACATGGAGATAAGTCATGATGGTACCTTCTGATATAAAGAATTCCGGAGGTAAACTAGTCTCCCATTCGGATCTCCGGGGTGGGGGACTATGTCAGGGGGAACAGCATGCAGATATCATGATAAATAATTGAACTTTAAGAGGTTCGTCATCGCATAACCGGGCTCGCTTTCGAAGCTCTGCCCACGCTCGACTGGTGACGGCATTTTGTAACATCAGGGGCATCGGTTTCGCCAATACGAATGTAAACGCCGTCCATCAATATTCGTAAACAACGAAACCTGATATCCTTGCCCTAACTGAGACCCAGGTCGATTCGTCAACTGATTCGACATATCTTCGTTGCTCAGGATACGCCCCGTTTTAAGGGCGGAGTCTGCGTCTTGGCGCACTCCGATCTGTCTTGCCAGAGGATGGAGGCGTTGGAACCCAATAATATGGACATCATATGGCTGAGGGTCGTGCTGAGGAATTCCGTTAGATTTCTTTGTTGTCTTTACTGCTCCCCGAATGACGATCGACCGGCGACATTCTTCGAACATCTTTCACATACCATCGACTGGATACAGATCAACCACCCAGCTTCTGAAATTGTTGTCCTTGGCGATTTTAATGTGCACAATTCCGGCTGGTTGTTACATTCTAACAGAACCGACGGGACTGGGAGGCTGGCGGAGATATTTGCCGTAAGCCACAACTTAACTCAACTCGTGGGGAAGCCAACGCGAGTGCCGGATGCCCGAGACGATTATGCGAACACCCTGGATCTATTTTTGACATCCGAACCGAGTATTTATACCGTAGAGGTGTCTGCGCCACTGAGAAACTCAGATCACTGCTTGGTATCTGTCGCGCAAGCACTTGCATATCAAGCGAATAACCGAGCAAGTATGGGACTGCTAACTGGGACGATTTGCGAGATTTCTTCGCATCCTTTCCATGGTCCGAGGTGTGCTTCGGAGACTCCGGTGTTAACGCTTACGCGGAGTCGATATCAGAGATTATTCTTCTGGGGATGGAGATGTATATTCCACATTCCATCAAACGAAGTTCGTCTGATAAACCTTGGTTTGATAAAAAATGCGAGCAGATTACAGCGCCAAAAAATAGAGCTTTTAAGCAATGGCGCTCCAATCACGCCGGTGTTAACAGTACGAATTTTGTTAGAATCAGAAACGCGTGCAACCAGGCGATTGATACCGCGAAGAAGGCTCACAGTGACAGGGTGATCAATAAGCTCTTTTGATGCCCAACTGGTTCGCGCTCCTTCTGGTCAATGGCAAAAGCTGTGAGCGGTAACTTCACAACCTCCTCCTTCCCTCCGTTGATGACAGACAGCGGGACGTTAGTCACGAATTCAAAGCATCAAGCTAATGTGTTCGCGAATTTATTTTCCGCGAATTCAAACCTCGATCCCGGCCTTTTGGAGCCACCTGTGATCTCGCCGGTATGGTCTTCGATGCAGGATGTGAGATTTCGTCCGCACACTATTCAACGCATTCTACGTGAACTGGATTGTAGGAAGGCAACCGGCCCGGACGGAATACCAGCAATCGTCCTTAAGAACTGTGCTCCAGAACTATCGCCGGTTCTTGGCAGACTCTTCCACTTATCTTATGCACGGAGAGCCTTTCCTGCCTGCTGAGTTCAGCCAATCCCAAAGACGGGAAAAAAGTGTCCCCCACAATATTACCGTCCGATAGCATTACTGTCTATTTTATCTAAGGTAATGGAAAAAGCCATCAATACAGAGTTAGTTAAGTAGTTGGAGTGCAACGGAATTCTGAACGATCGTCAATACGGATTCGGTGGCAGGCGGTCCACGGGAGACCTTTTGGCACTCATAACCGATATATGGACATCTGCGATTGAACGGCATGGTGAGTCAAGGGCGGTCGCATTGGATATCTCCAAGGCTTTTGACCGCGTCTGGCACCATTGGTGAGCAAACTTCGTTCATATGGACTTTCCCAACAGCTTTGCGACTGGACGAGGAGCTTCCTCGAGAATCGATCAATCTGGATTGTCGTCGACGGTGAGTGTTCGGATCTGTATCCTGTTAATTCAGGAGTGCCACAGAGTTCTGTGGCGTCTCTAATAGATACATACACAAACACAAGCAAATAGTGAAGAACACGGAACGAAAATCGAATAAGATAGCGATACCATAGCGATAAAATAACAATTCACATCAGTGGAGTATATTTGAGTTTAAAAATCGAATTCTAAAATCGGCCAGTAGCCTGGTGTGTTACGCTTAGGTTCAATTTTTGGTGATTCTAACTGTCATAGCGTCAGTTCGAATCACACGTTCTTCACTATAAATCCCAAATGCTATAATTGGTGACTACGACGTGATCTGTACACACAGCACACACTTTCCCGTAGTAAACAGAACTCCACACACGATCATGACTTCTGCATAGTGCACCAAGGCACACTCGCCTGCTCCGGCGTTCTCTCCTTCGCTCCGTCGTTCGCATTGAAGCTGATCGTAACGAAGTTACTGAGGGGGGAGCAGTTTGGCGTCTCTAATAGATACACACACAAACACAAGCAAATAGTGAAGAACATCGAACGAAAATCGAATAAGATAATGCATCAGAGCCGTATACCATTGCGATAACATAACAATTCAGATCAGTGGAATATACTTGAGTTTAAAAATCGAATTGTAAGCCCGGCCAGTAGCCTGATGTGTTCCGCTTAGGTTCGAGTTTTGGTGATTCTAACTGTCATAGCGTCAGTTCGGATCACACGTTCTTCACTATCATTTCAAACGCTATAGTTCTATTTTGGCTTCGACCTTGTTCTTGCTTCACATAAATGATTTGTTGGAGACGACGGATAACAAAGTGTTCAGTTTTGCGGATGATAGTACGCTTTTTTCCTCCTTTTCGAGTGTTCGGCCGATTGGTGCATCTGCGTCGCATCAGCTGAGATGTAGACAGATTGACTCTCTGATACAGGATCTAGATAGGGTCCTGCAGTAGGGAAGGCCCAATCTCGTCGACTTCAATGCAGCGAAAACACAATATACAACATTCAGAAAGAAAAGTGGATCATCGGTTCCACAGCTGATGATGAATGGCCGGGTCCTCGAGGCTGGGGAAAGTTTGAAATTGCTCGGCGTCACTGTTTGTGGGAATTATCATTTTGACATAAACACGTGTCGAGTATTGCCAGGTAAGCCTCAGGAAAACTGAGCTATCTTTTTAAAGCCAAGAAATATTTTACTCCGGCCCAACTTCTTTTCCTATATAAATTCCAAATTAGACCCCCGCTCGAATATTGCTCTCATGTTTGGAGCTCGGCTCCTAAACATACCTTCGGCCTACGTGAGAGCATACAGAGACGAGCGATCCGCCTGATCGGGGACTCGGCGCTGACGTCGGGACTGCAGTCGCTATCACATCGAAGGCGCGTAGCCGACCTCTGTCTGTTTTACAGATATTATCACGGGTACTGTTCTTCGGAGATTCTTGGTATTGTTCCACGCAATTCGGTTTATATGCGCTCCACAAGACAATCCGAAGGATCGCACCCGTTGTGGTTCATCTCCCGACGGCGCAAACATCCCTGCATCAGAACTCGTTCCGTTACACAGCGGGGAAATTGTGGAACTCCCTACCCACGCGAGTGTTCCCGGAGCGTTACAACCTGCAACTGTTCAAAAAGAACTGCAATTATTTGATGGCATCTCGGGGCGCCTACTCGACGCTATAGGTTCGCCTCTCCCGAGAGAAGTCTAAAAAAAAAAAAAAAAAAAAAAAAAGGAGAAAATTATATGCGGTAAATTATTTGTCCCACTGGAGCATAGGATCATCAGTCTGGCGTTAAAAAAGCGAACATCGACCCCAGAAACAGTCATTGTCGATGTGGCTCTCGAAGCAATAGAAGATGCAAAAGAAGTCACCTCACAACAGTTCGATCCCATCCCACCTGGTGGTGGATCAGTGATGAAGAAAGGACTATACGTCCCCAAACATAGTATGCTTCTTAGGCGCACCGCTTTCCTTCGCCCTATCCCCAATTCCCAATGATTATAATTTTTTGTTTTTAATTTAATTTTAATTTTTTTTTGTTTTTAATTTAATTTTAATTTTTAATTTTTTTATTTTTATTTGTATTCCTTATTTATGTTTGTACGGTTTGTTTCTTTTGTTTTTTTATATATGAAATTAAAAACAAAACTATAAATACGTGATATATAAAAAATAGAGCAAATTTTAAAACGAAACCATATCAATTATTGTAATATGTTATAAAAACATTAGTTATTGTACGCCGTAAGGCATAAGAAAAATTATAATGTATAATTTAGAGTGCTTGCGAAGAGCCAGTAAGATAATGTAAGATTGTTATTTGTAAAATAGAAGTTAAAATTTAGTCTTAAGTAAAAATTTTAATTGAATTGTTAAATAAATGCGGATATAAAACAACAACAACAACAAAAAAACAATTGTATCAATAGAATTATAAGTTAGCTGTAGTACTTAGTGTAAAAATTGATTATTGGTCAAATAAACACACAGTATGTTAAAAAAAAGCGCCACCTCAAGGTTTCTACCAAGCAGGGGTTATGTCTTATTTTAAAATTGTTAATTTGAATATTTTATTCTTTATTTTAAAATTTGCTTTACGTATTTTACTTAAATATATATTTATTTGATGTAATTTTCCAGAAATGTTATTCTATGAAAAAAGTGTAAGAAAACAATTAAATCCATTCACAAGATTAATAAGAAGAGTACTATACTGTCAATCAATTGTTTCACCAATTTTAATTTGGTCAATTATAGGACAAAAATTTACTCCCAGTTCTGCATGGCTAATTGTCATCGATTAATTAGTCGAATAGAAAAACCAATTATAGGAATCGGGTTGAACTTACTGTTTTGTATGTTTTTTATCGTATAGATCTTAAGGGAACACTATGATCCATAGACGGATAAGGAAACAATTTGTCAAGTAGATAAATGTTCAATAATAACTACCAGTTTATGTGCAATTTGTTTTCTGACAAAAAAAGAAAAGTTGTCTTTACAAGCTTCTTTGGAGTACGTCAAATATATTTCTGTTGTATAGTGCGTGGTTCGCGTATAACATAAATTGATATGCATGAAACATGAAGGTGTTTTAGCAGAGACACATTTGTCACGGCTAAGAAAAGCTCCGCGTGTTAAACTAACAAACTTTTTCCGGATTTAAAACACAATTGGTCGACAGCTTTGGGACGAAAAGGTGGAGCACTAAAAGATGCAATGCAGCCATTTATAGATCGTAGATCGTAAATTGTTTAGATCCTAGATTGCAGATTGGAACACTCGTACTGACCGTAAACTGTCTTTAAACTCAGATCGTATACTTTTTTGGATCATAGATTTTACATTGTAAACTATTCACTTATCGTAGATTGTGGATTGTAAATTGTAGGTCGTAACTGATTTAAATCGGATCGATCGTAAAGAGCCGAGATCAAAGAGAACAATAGATCGTAGACTGTTTACATCATAGATCTATACCATAGATCATTGCGAGTACACTCTTTACTCATGCTCGTCAGCTTTAAGTAATTAGAAAACTCAGATGCGATCAATTTCTATTTCAGTGAAATTCAAATCAGAAAGTGTCTATCCGACGTGTGTTTAATCGTGAGCGGAATGTGGATGTTGCGCTTCCACCTGGAAACCAGAGCTTACGTAACCCAGCCACTCGTGCACGTCGCATAATATAAACTAATTAGAATCTCAAATTGACAGCAAATTGGATCTACCGACCACACCTGTCAACACAATATGTATTTCACCAAAAGCCGCTTGCGACGAGTTTCCCACAGTTCTCAGAGTTGTATGTCCACTGTTAATTAAATAAACCTAATCAAGCGCTGACCACGGTGAATCAAACGCAACCCAAAGGGCATTTCATTGACAAGCCCAAATCGTTGAGAAAGAAAAGAGAAGTTATCAATGGCATAATCAATTTCTATTGTCCAGATGTACGGCACGAATTTTGGTCTCGTGACGTCATTACTACATTCATCAAACCCGAATGTATGTCCAATCACCGCTATAAAGTGGTTTTACACCTTCCTAATTTATTAACACCTATACCTTGCAGATATCGCGTTACAACGAATTCTCCCTAGACCCATAATTGCCCCAGATGCAGGATCTGTAACCAGAGTACGATTATACCCGTTTCCATGACACGCGAATGTGAAAGTTAGCTGTGACTAAAAATAGTTACGTCGACGGAGTTAGGGCGATGGGAATAATTAGAGTCCAACCCGTCTTGATTTTGTAGCCGAGTGGAGGAAAGTGGGTGCATGATAACTGGGTGCTATTAGATTCACAAACTGTGGGTGCATCGGCCGTAGCTAATATTAGAGACGCACTTATATAGGTTACTGGTTGAAACCAGACACCAACCACAAACACAAATCAACATTCGGCGAGTGAACGATGTTTGACGAGGCTTACCTGGCTTCTTTGTTTCCTGTAGCCGGCATTATCATTCGATAATGAGCGTGATCTCGAACGACTGGTGGTACATCTGAGACTCATCAGGACAGATTTTGACCGTGAACTTGCCAGCTGTTCCGCGGTTCAAGTTTGTGAGCGGTTGTGTAGATGGTAATTCGTTTTTTTTTATTTTCGATTGGTTTTGTTTTGATTGCGTTAACGTGCGATCGCAAACCGATCACAGATGAAGTAGAAAGCAAAACAAAATGAAAAAGAAAAGAAAGAAAAAAATATTAAGAAAAGTATTTATATGGTTCCATTAGTTGGGTGGAGGTGGTTAGACACCATATTGCGACGGGGATCATTCAAAACAAACACGTGCTTTCAGGTTAGTCTAGTCAATAGTTGACTGATGTTGTGTGAGTTAGATGATGGATCGTGTCGGTAGATGGCGGACTGAGTTCAAATGTTCCATGTTAGTCACAAACACTGATTTTGGGTCCTTGAGATTTAGAGTTCACTGGATGAATAACTTGGAGCAATGCATCTCAAACATGACAAATAGGAATAATAATAATAATAATAATAATAGATTTAAAAATGTATTCGTATGTCCAAAACCTCCCGAAGTTAGTTTTATAAATTGCCACAATGTTGCAGGAGTATAGAATAAAATCATCAGTTGAACCTACGGATGGACAGCTGTACTCACGTTGTACAGCGTTTGCCATGTTAGCTTTTGAGGCGAGGAGCGCCTCTTTAAAACAATTTGGTGATTCGAATTGAGCTTATTTGGTTGGAATGGCGGAAAATTTCATGGATGTTCATACCACTGAATTGGTGAAAATTCCCTGTTTATTTACAATGTCAAAAACCACCAAAAGCATCTAGTTGGCCAAGAGAATGAATTTACTCTTCTAAAATGGAGGTAATGCGTTCATCTTATAACTTAATTCAACTATTTGGGATACTAGATCTTTTTCTAGTGATTTTTTTTTTCAAATAGCTCTTAATTATTAAATTTTTCATATCTTTTACTACAAGTGAGTTCAACTAATAAGTAAGTACCTATATATGGAAACTAAACTTTGTAAATTGTTTCTACGTTAATTTTGCAACCTCCAAACTGCAGGTTGACTCTAAACTCTAACGACGGTGTGGCGGTTCTACGAACCACACAACCCACTATAGGTTGAGATGTCCTTCCCGCCAAGGAACATACTCACCTTTATCCATTACACGTGCCCAAAGACACGTATCCCAAAAGTCCTTATTCCCACCTGAAACAAAAGGTAACATTTCAGACACCAACGTTGAATTCAATAGCAAAAATCAATGGAACTAAACGTTCAAAAGTCTCTAATATTGTGTTGCGGATTCATAATTATATGCTCGGGGCGAATCTAGTACATCGTCTAGTACTCTCCCCGACAAATATTTTCACCACAACTCGATGACAGTGCACGAACAACTGTCAATCAACAATCAACTATCTGCAACTGTCATTGCTCACAGTTTTGGTGCTCAATCAACGATCAATGGTTTCTAATTGGTTTTAAAACAACATTTATATTGGATTTTAATTTGCACGCCACCATGTAGCTTGTTGTTTTTTAATGAATAAAGTTGTGTTCAGCGATAAGTCAATCCAGAATTTGTAAGTTTTCATTTGAGTTGATGAGTTATCTAAGTTTTCGCAAGTCAACTAGTTCATGCATACAAATATGTCTACTAACCGTGCCGCAAAGTCTGGATTCGCTGCTGAAGCCCAACGCTAACCTCGTGATCATCACCATACGGAGGGACAAGCAAATACATCTATCTAGCGGGAACTTCAAGCTGGAAGATTATCAAAAGGTATTGCTGTTCCTTACAATTAATAAACCCATTTGGTTTCAGGCATCGTTGGGTCGGACGCCACGTCAATCCTCTTTCATCGTCAAAGTACTCATCTTTGCAGATTCCCCAACGACATTCCTCGTTCGGTGGAACATCAGAAAGGATCTCGACCGACGACATTCCTCGCTCGGTACCGAGATATTCGACATATTGAATTCAACGCATCCAATTCGACGCGCCAATTCAACGCATCCAGTCCAACGCACCCGATTCAGGGCATCAATGCAGTACATCCATTAAACGCGTTCTCCGGTAAACAAACCGAACAACGAATATCTTCGCTGGTAGCTAATAGCAATTAGCACCTAAATTCCTAGCATGACTCAAAACCTAAAAGGCATACTTGTGCAAACAAAGGATAGCGATTTGCCCGCCGACCAACAATTCTTGCGATCATAAACATCGTAAACGCCTATCCGACGCTAGATGTTTATGATTAGGAAATGCGATCTACAAACCAAATCCGACGGTTCTTTGTTACCCATCTGAAGCACACAAAAACTGTTGTCGTAAGCCAGATGGGTAACGTAAACAAATCCCATGATAGGATAAAGAAAGAAGTGGCGGTACGTTTGATCCTTGAAACAAGATTCCGATAAGAAGTTGGAATCGAAAACCAAAATGGAAATTTTCTCTTGAAGATAAGAGACAGATAGGATGGATAGGAAAATTTAGATAGGGCAGTCGTCTTAAGGAAAATTAATTCGAACGGATAGTCGAGCAGAGGGTTACAGAGAACCCAATAAGGAGGTCGGTTTTTTCATTTTCATTTTTAAAACATTTTTTATTTTTCTTTTTATATTCTTAATTTCTAAATTAAAGGCTAGACAAAAAATGCTTAAATTCTAGCTTAATTATCTTATATAATAACTTACTGGTCCTTCGCAGACGCTCTAAGCTAAACATTACTTAAGATTTGTATAATTTGCCTTTCGGCGACAGAACTTTGTGGCACTACTGATAATTAGTTGAAATACAAAGAAAAATTTGAAAAACTTTGTCAATTTTTTTGTCTTTTTTTTTCTTAAAATTTAACTTACTTAACTTACCTAATATATATGTATATACTTTTTTTTTTTTTTTTTTTTTTTTTTTTATGTAAAAGCACTTAACCTAACTTAACTTAAATCTTATACTACCCTAATTCTAGAAAAGCTAAGTCTATGTAAGCTAGCTGATGATACTATGATTCTATACCGGCTTTGGTATCCAGGTCTTTATATGCCATTCAACCACCAGAACTGTTGACGCTGTCTAATACTATCGTCCCGGTCTCTGTGGGAGATAGCCATACTGAAGCGCAGGAGCTCTTCTTCGGTGCGCGTTACTTCACGGTCGTAGCACAATCGCCCGTCTACAGATGATCTACTTACATGATAGATCAGCGGAATTCCGGATCTATCCTGTATAAGCCCTTTCATATCCAAATCAAGGAACGCCTCTGGTGGAACAAAGCCGTTGCGACGCACGCTCTCATAGTACAAGGTGTTTGGATAATAGGCCCCGAAAATTAGGTCATTGGACGAGCTTATTGCTCTCGCAATATGTCCTCTGATTAATTTAATCATAAAATTATCCACCCTATTTATGTACGCTTCATTATATAAAGTCTCATTTGAGTAATACTTTTTATAGTCCGATTCCGGTGTCCGATATAATCTGAGACAACTTCTGAGACACTTTCTTTCGAACACCCGAATCTTTTCCATCAAATTTGGACCTATGTTGAACCATACTGGGCAACCATATATGAGCATTGGCCTGATTAGCGTCATGTAGCATATGACTTTTACCTTGCTGTCAAGTTGGCTACTGTGAAATAGCCTCCTTGTCATAGCAAAAGTTTTCGTCGCTTTGAGCAAAGCAGCCTCTACATGTCTGTTGAAATACAGATATTGATCTAGCCAGATGCCCAGGTATTTAACTAAACTCTTGGTTTCCAGTTTATCTCCATGCGGTCCCACGATAACTAGCTTTCGCCAGTTTTTCCTTGTGTCGTACGTGGCTTTATATAATGGAGTTCTGAATAGGATGGCTTCACATTTCTGGAAGTTGATCTTAAGTTTCCAGTCATTGCAATAGCGCTGCACTTTGTTGAAGTCTCGCTGTATTAACCTATTTATAATCGCAACTTTCGGAGCTGTTCTGTAAATTATGAGATCGTCTGCGTACGCAATAGCCTGCGGAAGTGCTTCTAATAAGTCGCTAATATAAATGTTAAAAAGAATCGGAGAGAGTACCGCGCCCTGTTGCAAGCCATTCTTGATATTATACGTTTTATTAGAGGTCACATTACCACTTTTGACCACGAACCTCCTGTCCTTTAACATATCGTAAAGTACATATAGTAAAGGCTTATGTATGCCATGTCTGACCAGTTTGTAATACAACCCTTCGATCCAGACGGTATCAAAGGCTTTCTCCAAGTCGATCAGACAGGCACCTGTGCATTGGTTCCTACATTTATTCCATTGTATGTCGGAGACCAGTTTAGCTGCGGCATGTGTGGTTTCATGACCCGCCCTAAAGCCAAACTGGTTATTTGGAATAATGCTATTGTCGTCTACCCATTTTAGCAGAGCTTTGTTAATGATTTTTTCAAATACTTTACTGATGCTTGGGAGTAAACTTATCGAACGCATGTTCCTTGGGTTTGTACAGTCTTTGCCCTTTTTTGGGATGGGCTGAATGATAGCCGTTTTCCAACGCGCGGGATAATATGCATTATTCAACGCGTTGTTAAACAGGACCGTGTATATATCTATTGCCATTGGGGGCAGGTTCTTGAGTACGATGTTAGGTACTCCATCTATTCCCACTGACTTTTTGCTTCTTAATGAGTCGAAGATACTCTGGATTCCTACCCTTGTTATTAGAAGGCTATTAGCCACTACACTATTGGCATTAATGTCAATTGACAGATTATCTTCACTGAATTCGGTAAAACCCGGATTCTCCGATTGCCAAAGTGAAATTTCATTCCGGAGGTGCAGGTGATTGAGTAGAACTCTGTCCTCCAGGTCGTGATTTCGATGAATGCTTTCATTCACCTTGTACATTTCCTGAAAGACAGCTCCCAAAGCGTTCACCTTTTCCAAAGGATCTTCGATCACGAAGAGCTCACCATTGAGGATAGCGTTCTCTGCATCTATGCCAATGTTGGTAAGCAGCTGCTTGTTTACCTGAGTACGTGGGATTTGGAGACACTGAATCTCATTTTGATTATTTCTCCTGAATATTTTATTTATTTGTGGGAACATATTCGGGTTATTAGTTTTTATAGCTCGAATTCTGTTGTTCCAATACAAATTTGTTGCTAATCTATAACTAGCTTTAAGTAATTGTTGGAGGTTTTTTAATCGGGATTTCAGTGATATTATCTCCTGGTCTTGTCTGTCTGTAAACTGTCTGTGTAATTGTTTTAATTTCGATAGCAGTCTGCTCTTTTGCCTGTGGAGTGCGTTTATTGTTGCGTTTCTGTACATGTTAGTGTGATCTGTAACTGTTGTTTTGGGAATTGTTTTGTCCATTGTTCGTTTTACGGTTTCGTCCATTTGTTGAATGTATTTGTCTATTTCGACATTAGTCAGGTTTCTGTTTACTGGCAGATTAAAGTCGTTCGAACGCAGTTCTCTTGTTAATGATCTGGTGAACCGCGGCCATCGCATTGCCCCGTAGTTATAGGGTTGCGGGATCACGAATTCCTCCAGATCTGCGAGCTCGTTCGGAAGCTCCATTACTGCCGTGAATGCACAGTGGTCACTATCGTATTCAATTGTCCGTAAACAGTTTGTGTTTCGTCTATTGGTGTTAAGTATTCTCAGTCGTGAGTCGATTAGCAAGATATCTAAGAACGATCTACCTCTAGGGAACGATGGATATTCGGTAGCTAGCAGGTCAGTTCTATATTCAATATGAAACTGATCTAACCAGCCAGCCAACTGATGTCCTCTGGCATTAGATATATAATTTCCCCAATTTCTATGCTTGGCGTTCATATCTCCCCCTAGAATAAAGTAATTTTTGCCCAGGTGCAATTGTAAGCATCGGAAGAGAGTCTCGAGCTCTGCTATAAATAGATTATGTTGGTGCTCCTCAGGTGCGTAGACCGCAATCGCATACAAACCCCTTCCTTGCTGAAGGGGTATGCGTACGATACAGGCTTCCAGCACCCGGAACCTGCGCACTTCTCCACTATATATAACTTTATGAGGGATCCCTTTTCTAATAAAGATTGCGACACCCCCCCCTTGAGAGGAGTTAGGTCGGTCTCTTCGTATAATATCGTAGTTTTTATGCCATATCTTGTGTCTCTGGTTTAACTTTGTTTCCCCCGCCAGAAGTACATCAGGCCGTTCAACTTGCAACAGGTTGAAAAGATTGGCTCTTCTCTCAGTTCTTATTAGTGAATTTACATTCACGACAAGAGCTTTTATTGATGTTGTGGTTAGAGGGTTTATATTGACTTTTTGTTTAGATTGGGCAAGTACGAGTAGATCTCGTTTATTTGGTTTTGCAGCTGTGTCATCTGTCTCTGCAGATTAAGCAGAACCGTGACCACGTCCGCTTGCGATGTTGTTTCAGTCTGTGTGGGAGTATTTGTGGCTACCAATGTTGTAGCCTGGTTTGAAGGTCTCCCACCCGACGCAACTTGTGCGTACGACCGCTGCGATGTTACGGGCATTGTTGTAGTACGAGCTGGCTCTGTGGTTTTTTGCCGGATCACACTTCTTGCCATTATTTCTCGGAATTTAGGACATCCTCGATAATTAGCGGGGTGTCCCTCATTCCGGCACACTGCGCACTTTAGAAGGGCTTTGTCTTCTACCCTTTCTTTTCCCAGAGGGCACTCTTCTGCCTTATGGTCTTTTCCGCATTTTACGCAACGGTGCTGCATTTCACAGTTCGCCGCCGCGTGACCGAACCTTTGGCAGCGGACACATTGCAGGATATCTCTGCCTTTTTTTAACTTGTCCCATGTGACACTTTGATGATCCAAGACTGTAATCTTTCTTAGACCACCAATTCTGCTGCTGGGCGTTAGTTGAACCAAAAAGAAGGGTAGCTTGCGGTTTTCCCTTCTTGCCTTGGTTGTAGTGAACGGTTTTACGGAGATAAACTCGAGATCGTCGTGCCTCAACTTTTGAAGCATCTCGAGCAGAGCCTCCGGTTCCACCTCAGGGTCGACACCCTTTAATAGAACCGTTACCCTCTTTGTTTGCTTCGGCGTGAACGAGTAGAATTCCGCGGTGGCCCTTTTTAAGACCTCTTTAATTTTTTCGTGGTCTGCCACCGCATAGGTTTGAATGGCATGCCTATTACCAGCCAGTCTTTTAACTACAAAATTGTTACCTATCGCTAGCTTACAAAGACTTACCAATTCCTTACACTCAATATCTATAGTGTTGATCGGTGGCATCTTTATTTTTTGGTTCTGATTGTTGCTTTGCCGCTGTTGTGTTGCTTGCTGTGGTCGATTTTGTGTTGATTGTTGCTGTTGATGTTGCTGTTGATGTTGCTGTTGCTGTTGCTGTTGCTGTTGCTGTTGCTGTTGCTGTTGGCCGACTTTTGGCTTCGGCTTTTGTTGTTGTTCCGTGTCTTTTTCTTTTTCGAGTGCCGCTATTTTTTTCTTTCGGCGTCTCTCTTCTAGACGGGCTCTTGCCATCGCAAGTTTCGTCTCCAATTCAGTTATTTCCTCCTCTTCATCCTCAGACTCTGAGGATGCAAGAGAAGCGAACGAATTGTTTGCCCCATACATATTAAAATTGTAGGGGGAGGGGCGCCCTCTGTCCTCCTCCATTTGCTGGCCTTTTTTCTCCATTGTTAATTTCGCGGTTTTACTTCGCGTCACAATGGAGATTTTCTGTGTACCTTTTCTTTTGTGTGTTGTTGCGTTTTTGTCGTCCTCTGTGTTCATACTGGTTCTTTCCAATTTGTTTTCATTTAAAAAAAACAAAGGCGACCGCAATACGAAGCACGAACTCGATTTCTTCCGTACGCCGACTCGAACTTGGCTATCGTCGAGTAGGAATCAGTGACTCTGCCCTCGCGCCAAATGCTGCCTTAAAAACCACTTGCTTAATGAGCAATATATTGTCTGTTTCAATTTTCACGCTTGCGAGGTGATATATTTTAATTGATAGTTTCTTTGTCGCACCTCACTGAAAGGATTTTGTTATGCACTTTTTTTTTTTATTCTTTAATTTGTTTGTTTGTTTTTATTTTTGTTTATTTTCGATTATTTTCGATTACTTTTGATTCACTTTTCGTTCTGTTACTTTGTTTTGACTGTTATTATTGCTGTGAAGCAGCGCACTTTATAATGTCACTGAAACCAATTTATCGTTTTTGCTTGATTATGCTTAATCAAGTGAAAGAAAAAAATGGGGATCTCGGAGGTATGCGATATATTATTATTTTTCTCAACGAGACTATTGCATAGCTAATCAAACTGTTAATGAAATTTAAATTTATTGTTTATTGTTTGTCCTTTTGTTTTTTGTGGGATTGATTTGTTTTCACGTAAACTATTAAACATTTTCGTGTGAACTTATTAATTCTTTATTTTTATATCTGCGCGGGTCAAACACAAGCGGCACGCACACGATTACTTTCTCGTCTGATAAGGAGGTCGGTCCGCGCTGCGATATCGTGTAACGAATGTGTGGTTCAATGTAGTCTTCAAAAACGGTGCAACTTAAGATAAGCAAAAAATCAAAAGTGTGTCCTAGACGTAAGTGGAGACCGAACTCTAAAACAAAAATAAAATTCAAAAAGAAAGACAAAACATTTCGTGTTTCAATTTTGTTTTTGTATTCGTTTCTCTGCGGTAAACAGTGTTCGGCGGAACACTTGGTGACCGCGAAACGTGAGTTAAAGTGAACACGCCCGAAAGACGCAAACGCGGACATTAGCGACAATTATCAATAGTAACAATAAAGACAGTGCCGAAAAATAAAAAAAAAACACACGAGAAGTGAAAAACAGTCCCGGAAACTTAACTCTAATCCAGTGAAAAGTGAAAAACAGTAAGAACAGAAGCGTACAGGTGACAATTATTTTAAACCCACGGTGGAAGTGATTTCGCCGATTCGTACACCAAATGTGTTGATGCCCACATATAAGGGAAACGAAAAGCTGTAGTGCGACCAACAACGAATAAGTGACATTAACAATTTATTACGAAAGACAGTACCAGTGCCAGTTTAAAGTGATTCAACCACCCACAAGTAACGCCCACCGAATAGCAGCCGTCCTCGTCACGAATCCGGGACCGCTTACACCGTCGAGAGGTTACATGTACCTCCTGACGATGATCGATCGCTTCACTCGGTGGCCAGAAGCAGTGCCACTACGAACATTGACCACAGAGAATATAGCCAAAGCATTCTATTTGACTTGGGTCACACGTTTCGGCGGCCCGGCTACCCTCACAGCCGACCGAGGACCACAGTTCGAGGCAGCGATTTTCAAGCAGCTGACCGATCTACTCGGCTGCCAATAAAGCCACACAACCGCGTATCACCCCAGTCCAATAGGATGATAGAACGATGGCATCGCTCCCTCAAAGCCTCACTGAAGTGTCATGAAGATAATCAATGGCTCGACGCCCTACCAACTGTCCTCTTAGGCCTGCGCACAAGCATTAAAGAGGACCTGGGAGCCTCAGCAGCAGATCTGACGTACGGAACCAACGTACGGCGCCTCCCAGGAGAGTTCTTCGCCGAAGGAGAACCCCCACTAGAACAGTTGCCAAACATGGAAAACCTACGCAAACTCATGCGAGAGGTCAGGGCAACACCGGTCGCCAGACACGGTTCCAAGAGGATATTTGTTCACCCAGAGATGGACAGCTGCACACACGTCTTCATCAGAGTGGACAAAGTTAGGAAACCTCTGGAACCCCCTTACGAAGGACCATACAAGGTGCTGGGCCGAATTAATGACCGAGTTTTCTCCGTCGACATCGACGGAAAACCGTACACCGTCAGTATCGAAAGACTGAAGCCGTGCCATTTAAAATAACCGCCCGATGCGGTACCGGGAGAAGCATACCAGCAACCGATGGCAACAGCCGAAAGCAGCCCAGTATGTCAACCGTCACGCTCCTCCGAAACGCAAGGCACGGCAGGCACTGAAAACCAACCAAACTCTCCCCAAATGGTTACACGCGAGGCTACGGAAGTCCTACACGGACCCATAACGTGGCAGCGCGCACTCGATCAACGCGCCAGAGAAGACGCCGCAAGAATCCTCAACGTACAGCAACCAGAAGATCCACGGCCCAAAACCGCGCCCAATAACAACCGCCAGAAGACGGCAAACGCAATTTCTTTCGCTTCCTTCCCACCCAAGCGCCGACTAGAGATCAAACACCTCAACTACCAAACAATAAGTTAAGAAAAAATTAGAAAAATCGATCGCGTATTGCAGTGTATGCGTTGTCAACGCTTCGGGCACGCGGCATCAAACTGCCACATGCAATTCAGGTGCGTAAAGTGCCTCTCCGACCATATCTTTGGTGAATGCCCCTTGGGCAAGGAACAGCTTCCAGATAGGAAAACACTGTCCTGTGTCCTCTGTAAAAATACATGTCACACTGCTAATTTTAGAGGATGTCCTAAATTTCAACAAATGAAATTAAAATTGGAATCCAAAAAGAAACAAGTTGTAGAAGAGAAAAAATGAAAACTCGTTCTTACAACAATTTCGTGGCTCCTTGTGTGTCATATGCACAAATGGCCGGTGCTCCTAAGCAACCAGCATCCATGGAACATACATATAGTAATGGGAAAATGCCTGCACCAGAGGCACATTTAGAAATAATAACAATGTTATTAACCATGCAAGGACAATTTGCCGAATTTCAAAAAACACTGACTGAACAAAGAGCACGAATAGATACTCTCTATTCAACCCTGTTCTCAAATAACTCTCCACATCAAAATCTTCGACCCTCCGTTTGAACTTAACCTAAAAATTATAGCTGTGAATGTAAATTCACTAATCCACATCGAAAGAAGGGATAATTTAGGCAATCTGCTCCAAGTCGAATGCCCAGATGTGCTCTTGGCTAGCGAAACTAAGCTAAACCAAAGGCACAAAATGGGCTACAAAAATTATAACATAATTAGACGAGATCGACCACACTCTACTCGAGGGGGTGGGGTCGCTATCTTAGTTAAGAAAGGTCTTCACCATAAGGTTATTTACAGACCGGAAATTCCAGGTGCTAGAGGCATGCATTATAGGTATTCCTCTAAAAAGTCAAAGGCATCTATATATAGTCGCTGCTTACGCTCCTGAATCTGTTCAAGGTACCCAATTTATCTTTGAAATCGATACGCTTTTCCGAGGTCTCAAGTTAGATTCGGAAAACGATTACTTTTTAATGGCTGGTGATTTTAACGCCAAGCACTGTGCCTGCGGCAATCTGACCTCGAACACCAGAGGCAATGCCTTGTTTGATTGGTGGCAAATAAATGCGATCGAGCATAAACTAGAATTGTATGCTCTCCTTCCTGGAATTACTTATGACAGAAAGACTTCAGTTACCAGATACCGAGGTAACTACTCGAAATTGTCTTTGCACAATTGAGTACGATAGCGATCATTACGGACTTGGAGCCGTAATACACGTGCCAAACGAATACCATCTACTTGAGCAGTACGACCAGATACACTCTTTCGATTTCCGAAAAGCACATTAGTCGCGTTTCGATCGCATAGTCAAAAGAGAAATACGCAACATTGGCATAGACCCACCGACTAATAGAAACCTCCGTAATGATGAAATCGATCATTACCTCCTAACTATGAACGATATTGTTACTAACACAATGAATCGTAGCTCATATGGATGGCTATACCCACCGATACAGAAATGCAACTATCGATGCTTTGTATAGGCAAAAGAGCACCCTCCTCTCAAAGCTGAAATTGTGCTATAGGCAGTTCAGTGACCCAAATAGCAATGAAATCAAAACAATCAAGTCCTTGATTAAAAATCTTCAAAAACTGATCCGGGATAATTACCGAGCAGTAATAAATGAGGAGTGGAGCAACAGAATTCGAGCTGTTCAAGCAAACGGACCGAACATGTTTTCACAAATCAAGAAAATATGTCGAAGAAAAGATCACATTGACATTCCCTGTCTCCGAATTCCACGGACTTCCGAGAATTGTCAGATAATGCTGAACGCAGGACTCACCTTAGAGCCCATCAACTCCAATGATGAAGTAATAGTAGTCGAAGATCCGCAAAAGAAAGCGAATTCAATTGGAGCCTGTTTCGAAACAGTGTACAAAGTTAACGAATCAGTTCATGCTAACACTGAAATTGAAAGCAATGCCCGTCAAAGACATTGCTCGCTGCGCAATCAACTTCACAACTGGCGATCCGAAAACCAAAGTTTCATCACATTCGGCGAAAATAATAGGGCGGATTCTCCCGTCAGAAATGAAAATACAAATATATTTGTGCGCAAGGATGAACTTAGAAACATACTTAGCTCAATAAAAAATAAGAAATCATCTGGAATAGATAGCATTCCAAATGTGGTTCTAAGGCATTTGCCTTGCGAAGCAGTGAACATATACACTACTTTGTTTAACAACGCTCTAAACAATGTACACTATCCAACCCATTGGAAGACTGCAGTAGTCCGCCCTATCCTCAAAAAGGGTAAGGATAAGAGCAATCCAGCTAATCTGCGCTCGATCAGCCTGCTTCCCAACATCAGCAAGGTATTCGAAAAAATTATAAACAAAGCACTGATAGGTTGGTGTGATGAAAACGATATCATCCCAAACAACCAGTTTGGCTTTCGAGCGCGACATGATACAGTTCATGCAGCGACGAAACTTGTTTCCGATATACAGTGGAACAAGGCAAAGCGACAATGTACAGGCGCCTGCTTGGTTGACTTTGAAAAGGCTTTCGACACCGTATGGTTAGAAGGACTTGTCTATAGGTTAGCAAACCTGGGTATGCCGCAATATCTGCTATACATCATTTATGATATGATAATGGACAAACATTTTGTGGAGAAATGCGGGGACATACTCTCCAACAAGACCTTCCAAATTAAAAATGGCTTACGGCAAGGAGCTGTGAATTCTCCCATTCTATTCAATATTTACACTAGTGATCTAGTGAGTTCTCTCGAAAACGCCATTGCGTACGCCGATGACATAGTGGTGTACAAAACAGGAGGAAAAATAGACGTCATCAATAGGCACCTTCAAGATGACTTCAACAAAATTAAACAATTTTGCGACGACTGGAAATTAAAGATTAATTTCCAGAAAACCGAGACTATCCTTTTCAGAACGCCCCTATCCAGAGCCTCGAGGGATACAAAATACAACTGGAAACACTTTTCTATTGTAGGTAACAATAACCTTCCACTGCAAGTGAAAACTGTAGTTAGATACCTTGGTACCTGGCTAGACCAGTACGAGGGTTGCCTTTTATATTTCGGGATTAGAGAACAAAAACAAATATTGATCATCGAAAATCACTTTATTGTTTTTCAAAATATTCCCCATGAAGATCTATACACTTTTGCATGCGTTTGAACCAATTGTCGAAGCGCTTTTGCCACTCTGATTGAGGTATCTCCAACACATGCATTCTGAATGCAGCAACCGCTTCTTCAGGTGTCGAAAAACGTTGACCTCTCAGTTTGTTTTTTTTCAAGTCAGGACTATACGGCGGATGACCCATCAAATCGATGTTTTGGGTGCTCAAAAATGCAATTGTCGCAGCCGATGTGTTAGAGCTCGCATTGTCGTGGTGAAGAGTGATCCGTCTTCGGCGGTTGGTTTTCCTGATTTCTTGGAAGACAACTGGCAAACAAATGGTTGTGTACCACTCAGAATTGACTGTTCTGCGTTGTTCTAGTGGTACGGTTGCGACATGTCCAGTTTTTCCGAAAAAACAGGCGACCATTTGCTTGGAAGTGCTTCGTGCGCGAACAACTTTTGTTGGATTTGGCTCATCTTGAACCACCCAGACAGTCGACTGCTGTTTACTTTCGGGCTCATACGCGTAAATCCACGATTCATCACCTGTCACGATGTCATAGACGTGTTTCGAAGCACCGCGACTGTATTTTTTGAGCATTTCTTTCGACCAATTGACACGAGCCTTTTTTTGGGCGATTGACAAATTGTGTGGGATCCAACGCGGACAAATTTTTTTGACAGTCAAATGTTTATGCAATATTGAATGTTGGTCCCACTAACGCCTAAGGTTGTCTCAATCTCGCGATAGGTCACATGACGATCTTCCAATATCAGTTCCCGCACAGCATCAATGGTTTTCGGAACAACAACTGATTTTGGACGACCTTCACGAAATTCATCTTGGAGTGAACTACGACCACGATTGAATTCACCATACCATCGATAAACACTGGTCCTTGATGGAGCTTCATCGCCAAAAATTGAATTAAGTTCATCCATGCACTGTTGCTGAGTTAATCCACGCCGAAAGTTGTAAAAAATAATCGCACGGAATTGTTGACGATTTAATTCCATTTTTGGGCCGAGATGAATCTTTTAAGTTACTGTAAACAACACAAATAGCGCTCGTATGTCAAAACGTTCTGAGTGCGTATAACCTCAAAAATGTCCAACTTTACGACAGAGCTGTCAATTGCCGGATTGCAACACTAGGGTTGCCAAATCTCGAAACATAAGAGGCGACCCTCGTATTTATATTTTGACAAGCACGTAGCAGCGTCCCTCTTCGCAGCTAAAAGCGCATATTCTATGACAAGAAGTCTATTCCGGAGTAGTCTTCTTGACCCCAGAGTCAAAATAATTTCGTACTCAGCATTCATCCGACCAGTTTTGATTTATGGCTGTCCAGTATGGTATAATATATCTCCATTTTGTATGGAGAAGTTTCGTGTGTTCGAACGGCAGTGTTTGCGTTCCTGCTTCGGACTTTATAGAACACCAGAGTCGCAATACAAAAAATTCTATCCCAACAAAATCCTGTATAACAAATCAGTGTTAAATAGGATAGACAATTTCATAATTAAAATTATTCGTGGTCACACAGCAAGGGCAATGTGCAGTGGCAATAATCTTATCTCGGGAGCATTCTATCCCAATGATATGTATCTGGAGAATACCCTCCAGAATGGGTTTATTCCCCCAGAAGCGTTCCCTTTCTTGGATCAAAAAGGCCTTATCCAAGACGTGCATGGAGTCCCGATTATTTACCACGCTCTCCGTGGTGCCAGGGACAAACGAATTTTCCATGATAGTGATATCTCCAATGCCCCAGACCGCATGCGTTTTAGCACGGTGATCAGTGAATGAGATAAATCAGCCAAAGATCGAACATCTCCCAAATGGTGGTGGCTTCTTAACGAGGAGAGGACTTCTCTTCCTCAGATATAGTATGCCTCTCAAGAGCAACGCACTCCTTCCTCTTGCCCCCCTCCCCCTGCCCGCCTTTCCCCATTACTTTTGTGTAGCTATTCTATTTTATTTTTTATTTCTTATTTTATGTTTTATTCGTTTCGTTTTGAAGTTTTTGTTTGTTATAATAATAATAAAAAAACAAAAAAAAAATTTTTAATAATAATATATACATATAGATGTAAACGAGGAGTCCCTCTAATATATGACTTATTTCATATATATATATATATATATATATATATATATATATATATATATATATATATATAAACAAAAAAAAAAGATGTACGCCGAAGGGCATATATAAAAATCAAGTTGTAATGTGTAATTTCGAGAGCTCGTATAGAGCCAGTAAGTTAATTTAAGGATTGTGATTGTAGAAAGGGGTTTAACATTTACCCCTAATATTATACATGTAAAAAGAATTAGGAAAATAAATGTGGTTTAAAAACTAAAAAAAAAAAAAAAAAAAAAAAAAAAAAATATGTGTAAATGGGACACAATTCTGCCACCCATCTTCGAAATGACAGTGATTGTACTGGTTCTTTCTGTATTGGGTTTTCAATCGAACGGGTTGCGCGTTACTGTAGACTTTCGAGCGGGTCCAGTGTGCACATAGGAACAGATTCCCAACATGCACAGTATTCCAGCCCGAACTAATTGGGGAAGTAAAACAACTTACATCTCTGAAAAGTGATTACGGAAAGTTTTCTATGAAATTAATGCTCGTGTTCCCAAGGCTCTGACCACCGACGAGAGCGCATGTGCTTCTGTCTCGTGATCCATACCATCGGATCAGTTGTGCAATCTGTTTTGGAAATCTTAAATAAACACAAGATACCCAATTGCACTATCGGTTCGCGCCACAAGTGTTACTGTGGCATACTAAGCAAACATACGGGTATCCATCACACGCGTCCGAATGAACTGCAAAGTTATCTGTGCGATCCCAATTAAACTAAGAGATCTCCATACACGCGTCTTAGTCCTGTGGAAAGTGCGAAGATATACACGCGAGTGATGTGCAGTGCGGAAAAACCCGCTACCCTCTCCTGTTTTCCCCTTCTCCACACCGCTGTTTGAATCCCTCTGGCATCGATACTCTCGATTGATTTATAAGTTACTGGTGGCTGAGTGGCATAATGTTCATCATGAAAGGGATGTGACCTGGATTTCGGCACGGAGCTAGTGGGGGACCTACTACAAGGGCATAACACCTGTAGTGGTTGCTTTCGCTCATCTATCGCTGGTCCTGACTTGCGTCCTTTTCTGATGCGGTATTGATTTTCTGTGTGGGGCCATTTCAATAGAACAGGAATTTCGCGTCGAGCTTTGCAACATTCGCGGGGTGAGATGCGATTTCTCCTCTGTTTCTGCCCAAGATTCTAACCAGAAACCAACAATCCTTGTACTTAGCGATACTCAGGTAATAACTGATAGAGATATTTCCGATTTCAATGTATCTGGTTATAACTTAGTATCAGGTTATAGTCTCTGTTTTTTCCACATCGCGGTCTAGGTACATACATACGATGTGATATTGCGTATCAGTTTCTGCCACAATATGAACTCTACTCCATTCCAGAATTTAATTTCTCGTGGTCAGAGTTCAGACTCCGTTTTTGTAGATCCACTCTCTCTCTCTCTACTGTGTCTTCGACGAATGGCAACCCAACAATGCAGGTGTGCGCCATTGCTAACATTAGAGTGTAAGTCCACAATGTGTATCCCAATTAATGCTTAAACTTTGTAATTTTTTATTTCAATATCATTCCTCTAAAGTTTAACTGTGGGGTTTATTATGTAACAATGAGACAACCTGAGCCTCGGTGGATGGCGTATACATTCATATTACTGAAATGGAGTCCTCTGATGTTATAAAACGACCTTACTAGTTGGATGTTGACAGAGTTTCGCGAGCAGATCCAATTTCGTGGCGACGAATTGTGCACAATTTGGTTTCTTATCAAGCTATAATATTCCCATTGGAGATCCGAATGGGGATCTAATTTATCTCTGGAAGTTTTTATCTCAAGGAGTACCATCATCACCATCATTCTCGGGTATATTTTAAAAAAAATCTGAGACCAGGAAATTTGGAGAGGCTGGAGTGGATTATTGAGTTGAATTCTTCATTTAAGTTTACACATTACAATCTGAACACATTTGTGGTTGATTAAAATTTCTTCACGTGACAACAGATAAGCTTTGTAAATTAAAAATTCTATTAGAACGAATGTGTTATTAATTAAAACTATGTTAAATAGAACACCAATGAAATTAGGCCGAATGGAAAATTGTTTTACACTTGCACTCAACAAGATTTAATACTTTTTCCCACTGCAAAATTAAATCAACACTAAAGATGTTCAGACAGAAGTAGCTCATCAATTCACACCGACACATACGAAAGGGCTAGGAAGATATTATTTTTGTGAGATAAACGAGTGTTGCAAATATCAACACGAGGTAATTATTTTCAAATGAATGCGTATTAACTTTCGTTTCATTAGCCTTTTTCCACACGGTAATATAAATTTTTAAGGAAATCAGATCCTTATTGAAAAAAAAGGAAATACTATATAAGTCAAATGAAATATTGTTGTATGCACATTTACAATCAATTTTAGGTCTTTTAAAAACCATTACTCACAATATTCCTCACTACAACTAACCACTGTGACTCACTGAACTATAAAACCACTATCGAAATGAATCAACCTAACTTTAGTCACTTACTTTTCGTAAAAGTACTAATTTGGTCTCGTTTTTATGTTAAGATAACCAAACAAGATATTCCAAGGAATATGATCGTGGTCCACTGTCTTCAAAATTGTCCAAGACTTAACTCAGAAAACAAATCACTTCCTTTAGCGCAATAGAAGGGTGATCATTCGCGATTTACTGTCAACTAGAAGTACGTCAGATTTCCACCAAAACGAACCGTATGGCAGTCATTTCCTGAGACCCAAGATCACTCAATATTTGGAAACAGTTTCTGCTTTTTCAATCGCACCAGGCCAAGGATAAAACAATTTCCTTGAAATACATAACAAGCAGCGTATTTGGTCAAATGAAACAATTTTAAATGCAGATGTGGAAGATCCATTTCATGTTGGATAAGGTTTTTCCATCTTTAACGATCAATGAATGTTTGGTTGATCGTCAGTCGACCTTGCCATTCTCATCTCGTTAGAAAAAAATCCAGTTTTGACTATTAACACCGACAACATGTTGTTTTAAAGTATTTTACGATAGGCCTGTCATGATGCACGCTGCGGTGATATAATAGGATCATTTAAAATCTTATTCAGTTACGTTTTCCAGTTTCTTCGACAGTCGATTAATGCGACTGAGTTTCATTTACTAATCAAAGTAATCAAAAGGTCAACAAAGGGGAGATACTTTTAAGATAAATAAAAATGTTGTTTAACTTTTAATTTCATATACATACAAAGCATATAAATATAAAAACAGGTGAGTGTCGGAGAGCGGTTTCAAACAACCATAAAATCCTTGATTAACAATCTGCTCTGGTTGCCCGAACTTATTTATTTACTAGTTTAATTTGCATACGCGAAAATGTCCAAAGAAGACCAGGGTAAGATTAAAATGTGTAAACGAATAGGTCAATGGGATTTTTAATGTGACAATTAGGCGAAACTCGAGAAAGCGTATTGTACGTACTTGCTGCTTATTGATGCGTTATGCGTCCGGCTCTCTAAATATCATGATCATTTGCACCTGGTTGGCTGGGGGTTAAGTCCCATTAACTGGAGTAATTATGTGCTGTCGAGGAGGTCAGTTGTTCATAGAAAGTGATTTGGTTAAGGTTCTCCACTAATTTTTAGGTGCCACTACATCGATCTGACTACAAACTGAGAGGCTAGAAACGATTGAATGAAATTTGTCAGTTGAATGAACAAGATGTCAGAATAAAATACAAATAACGATACGTAAATTTTACACTGTCACTAGTTAGGTGTTATTTAGATGAAAAACAAAGTGATACCCGTTGCGAACTTTCTAGGAATACAATATGTTTTCGATAAAAAGTGATCGCTCTCTAATCATGAATATCCTAAATGTCTAGATAAACAAAACTAGAGAAAATGGAAATGGGCGTAGAACAAGCAAAATATTTTAGAGAACAGAGCTCATAACTAATTTCGGGAGATAAAAGCGAAACACGGCATCGTTTCGTTTTTTAGTCGCTTTTGGTTTCTGGATGTACATCTAAACTCCTCAGTCTTTCCTTATCTAATGTTGTCTACAATCGGCAAAAACCAGTTTGGGGTGATTTTTAAGGTATCGATCATTTCATGCGAGAGTCTAATCGTTTACCGGCAATAAAATCGACAGATTTGTAATGTAACGGTCATCCACAAAAAGTACCTACGTTCAAATGTGACGCTTTTTGAATCGTCGCCTTTTTAATCTTTTGGGCTCCTGAAAAACCTGAAGCTGATCCATTGTTCTCGAACAAAACTTTTCAGCGATGTGGCCCATTTCTAACCTAATGACTACACCAATAAGCAAAATTGGCGTTTTTGAGTTAAAGAGCCACCCTATAATGTTCTAGAGCTGTCATTATATCCAGACAAAACATCGATTTGCAGCTTGATTCTTCAAAAATGAGGCTGACCGGAGTGTAATTGTGAATGGCGTCTGTTGTCAAGCCATGATAACTATTTGTTGACTGAGATTGATGTTCTTGATTTGATTCCAAGAAGACGACGACAAAGTGAAGAACGTGATTTGAACTCATGCCATGAAAGGTTTAGAATGGAGCAAAAGGTTAGAACCAAAGCCCCAATACATCAGATCATGCGGCCATGTACACGATATATTTTCGCTACTGAAACTATGAATTCCGATGTTTTGATATACGGCTCTAATGATTTCTTATTCGATTTTCTCTAGGTGCTGTGTTCTTTCCTATAGTTTCGCGTATGTTTGTGTCTGTTGGAATCGCCACACTAGTTTATTTATTTATTATTTATTTATTTCCATTATAGTTATATATTTTACTTACATCTAAATTCTATTTTATACGTATCATTCTTATATAAATTTATTGACCTCATTCCCTCTCCAACCGTCGTAGAGTTTAGATGGACGCGAGTTGTGTTCAGTACGTGTAACATCCCGACGGCGTAACGCGTAACCAAATAGACCACTTCCTCATAGACAAAAGACACCACTTGAATATCCTTGACGTAAGATCATATAGAGGAGCAGATTGCGACTCCGCTCATCTTCAAAATCAGGAGTCGCCTCGCAGCCATCCCACATGGGCAGTAACGGGAGACGAGCAAAAAGTTCGACACTGATAAACTGAAAGACTTGCGCAAAAGGGCAGAATATCAAGACGAACTAACGAATAGATTTAGCATTCTAGAGAATGGGGCAGAGAGGAAGAGGAAGCTAATAGTGTGGACACTAAATGGACACCGATCAGAAACACAATCAAACCAACAGCCTAATAGGTATTAGGATTTAAGAAAACAATTAAGTCCAAACCTTGGTTTGACGATGAGTGCGGGGGGGAAATCGAAGAACGTAAACGCCTCAGAGTGATTCTCTTAAAAAGATATGATGACGCAGAAAGATACGCGACGATTCGGAAAGAGACAATGAGACTTTTCAAACGCAAAAAACGCAAATGGGAGAAAACTCGGATCGAAAATATCCTAGAAAATGCTAGAGCAAAGAATATCAGAGGTATGTATGCCACCACTTGAATATCCTTACGTCAAGAATATTCAAGTGGTGTCTTTTGTATTAGAAATGGCTACCAAGGGAGAGCCAAAATAATTCGAGACACAAACAGCTGTCTGGTCACAGAAACAAACAATATCGTGACAAGATGGAAACAGTACTTTGAACACCTGCTCAATGTACGCACCCATCAATCACAAATAAACGCACCAAATGTAATAAACGAAGTTGTAGACGCGATACATCGATTGAAAAACAACTAAGCTCCCGAAGTCGAGAGGCAACCGCTCGAAAGATCCACCAACTGATTAAAACAATATGGGATAAGGAAGTCACTGCGGAAAAATGGAAAACCACAATAGTCGTCCCCATTTTCAAAAAAGGCGACAGATCTGACTGCGAAAATTACAGAGGAATATCTTTGCTCCCGATCACATAAAAAATATTAACAAATGTCATACTGGCAAGAATCACACCGTACGCAGAAGAAATACTGGGAGACTACCAATGCGGATTCCGTAGGAACCGGTCGACAAGCGACCAAATGTTCACAATAAGGCAACTGCTGGAAAAGAAGTGGGAATACGGAGAGACGGTTCACCAACTGTTCGTTGACTTCAAAAAACCCTACGACTCAGTCGCAAGGCAAGGACTCTACCATATTGTAGTTGAACTGGGAATCTCGAAAAAATATGCCGCCCTCATTCAAATTTGCATGAGCAAAACCAAAGGGCGAGTTAGAATAGAAAACCACCTCTCAGAAGCATTTGAAATCCAGGATGGACTAAAACGGGGAGATGGTCTATCACCGTGTCTTTTTAACCTTGTGCTCGAGTATGTCATCAGAAAGGTACAAGACGAAAACATGATCGGACCATCCCTGAACGGGGTCACACAAGTGCTCGCATGTGCGGATGACATCGCCGTTTTGGGCGATAATCTAGAAACTGTAAGTAAAAACAGTGAAATCATCATGCAAGTGGCAGAAGAGGTGGGCCTACAAATAAATGAAGACAAAACAAAATACATGATTACGGCGAGAGCAGGTGAAACACAGGGAACACATATAAATGTCAGAGGCAAGATATTTGAAAAAGTTAAAGAATTTAAATATCTGGGAACGACACTGACGGCCAGTAACGAAATGTCGAATGAAATTAACAAAAGAATACGCTAGTTGGCACGCAGTCGGTAAACTGCTGAAATCCAAACTGCTATCACGTAACATAAAGCTCTGTGTCTATAGAACCATAATCATGCCGATTGTTCTATACGGATGCGAAACATGGGCTCTCAAAACGGGAAGAAAACAAATTCCGCGTATTCGAGAATAAAGTTTTGAGGGGTATCTTTGGAGGTAAATATGACGAGGAGGCAGGACAACCATAACCACGAATTGGAAGAGCTATACCACAAACTTACAATACTGAGAGTAATCAAGTCGCGAAGATTAAGATGGGCCGGATATGTGGCGCGATTGGGCAACGATTGGACCGTGCGTAGAATTATTGACGATAGACCAACGGGAAAGAAACCGACAGGACGGCCGGACGGAGATGGGAGGAAAATGTTAGATTTGACCTTGGAGAGATCGAATCAGATGGTCGGGCGTGGAAGAACTCTGCACAGGACAGGGAATGACGCCGGAGTCGAGTCGGTGAGGTCATGAACTTCCGGGTTCCTACAGGCCAATAAATAATTAAAAAAAAAATAATAATAATAACGTGTAACATCAGTTCTACGTTATAAAATTAGATTACATCCCCATTGTGTAATAGTGCAGTGAAAAAAGTAGAGAAAAACCAGACCAGACCCTTCTTGTGCAGTGTGCTGTGTTTATAAGACAATAGAGTTGTGTAAAACAATTGCAATGAAATGGTCCGCGGACCAAAAATGAATAGTAACCGATTTGGCGATCTTACGGAAGATACAAATGGCGATAATCGACCAAACAAAATGAAAAGAACACTTACGAAAACAGAGGAATTTTTTCCTAGGTTACCAACGATGAACAATACAAAAAATTCGAAATTTCTAATTATATCATACAAGGAGAATCTTAAGCCTATAGCGTTTGCAACGATAGTGAAGAGCGTGTGATTCGAACCGATGCTATCACGGTTAGAATCACAAAAATATAGAACCAAAGCTCAACGCATCGGGCCACTGACGCGTGTACGAATTCGATTTCTGAAAAAGAACATTTGCAGCACGTATTCCTTTTCTTATTTAATCAAAAGAAAAAGGCTGTTGAAAGTCATCGTTTGCTGGTAGAAACATATGGTGAACACGCCCCATCAATTAGAACATGTGAGACATGGTTTCGACTATTTAAAAGTGGTGATTACAATGTGAAAGACAGTGAGCGCTCTAGTAGACCAGACAAATGTGAAAATGAGCAATTGCAGGAGTTATTGGATGATGACCCAACTCAAACTCAATTAGCAGAAGCATTACATGTATCACAAGAAACAATTAGCAGATGTTTACGAGCAATTAACTATTATTTACTATTTATTGGCCCGTAGGAACCCGGAACGGTATGACTCACCGACTCAACCCCACCATCGTTCCCTGTCCTGTGCATTCTCCGTCCACGCTTGACCAGCCGATCCGATCTCCTCAATGCCAAGCCTAACATTGCCCTCCCATCTCCGTCGTGGCCATCCTGTCGATTTCTTTCCCGTTGGTCTACCCTCAAGAATTATACACACGGTCCTATCGTTCCCCATTCGCGCCACATGTCCGGCCCATATTAATCTTCGCGACTTGATTACTTTCACTATTGCAGGTTTGCGGTATAGCTCTTCCAATTCGTGGTTGTGCAGTTTCCTCCATTGTCCTGCCTCCTCGTCATATTTACCTCCAAAGATACCCCTCAAAACTTTATTCTCGAATACGCGGAATTTGTTTTCTTCCCGTTGTGTGAGAGCCCATGTTTCGCATCCGTATAGAACAATCGGCATGATTATGGTTCTATAGACACCGAGCTTTATGTTACGTGATAGCAGTTTGGATTTCAGCAGTTTACTGACTGCGTGCCAACTAGGGCATTCTTTTGTTAATTTCATTCGACATTTCGTTACTGGCCGTCAGTATCGTTCCCAGATATTTAAATTCTTTAACTTTTTCAAATATCTTGCCATTGACATTTTGATGTGTTCCCTGAAGTCCACCTGCTCTCGCCGTAAATACGTTTACGAGCAATAGGTGAGATAAATACCAGGTATGCTCATACGTTTTTGCCCGGTTTAATTAAGAGATGGCGCCAGCGAAAAGTACGCAGCACGCAGCAAAACTAGTGAAAGACACTTTGAAATCGGGGGATAGGACATCCTTCTTCCCAAGTTGGAAAATGGCTCGACGAATGGTTTGCCGCGAAAGACGCACTTAGCGAAACCCAGGTAATAACTACTACAGATATACTTTCCCGATTTTAATGTACCTGGATATTATTATATATTATTATATAACTTAGTGGCTTTGTTCTTTCCACATCGTGGTCTAGCCACATACATACGAAATGATATTGCTTATCAGCTTCTCCCACAATACGGGGTCTGCTACAATCCGGAATTAAATTTCTTGTGGCTAAAACTTTACGTTCGTACGCATATCATACTTTACTGCTTTTTTTACAGAAGCTCAAACTTGCGTGGAAACACATCCTTTAACGAATTTGATACTCTGTCTGATTCTATCGATAGGATCTTGACCCTATATCCGCACACTGAAATCGTTATTGCGGGTAATTTTAATGCGCATAAATCTCAGTGGTTTCGTCACTCCGGACATACAACACCTGAAGGTCAGTATGTCCAGCTCTTTGCCGATTCAAATAATTTAACTCAACTCGGCAATAAGCCAACATGGGTACTAGACATATATGGTTATTCCGCCAACACACTGGAACTATTTCTTACCTCCCACCCAAACAAATACACAATTGAAGTTTCTTCGCCCTTGCGTACTTCAGACCACAGCAACGTTAACGAGAAAGCTCCCAAAAGAACAGTACGGTTCTACGAGAAAGCCAACTGGGAAGGTCTGAACGACTGATTTGGGAGGTTAAATTTGTCGTTCTTATTCCTCAATAACGATGTTGACTGTAGCGGAAGCATGGTCATTTCGTCAATACACTGGACGTATTTCTCACCTCCCACCCGAACAATTACGCAGTTGAAGTTTCTTTGCCCTTAGGCACTTCAGACCACTGTGTCGTGTCAGCTAAGTTTGCTCTAACCAACAGCAACGTTAACGCGAAAGCTCTCTAAAAAACAGTATGGTTCTACGAGGAAGCCAACTGGGAAGGTCTGAGCGACTTTTTTGGGAGGTTAAATTGGTCGTTATTCTTCCTCAATAACGATGTTGACCCTATAGCGGACACATTGACAGACACGATTCTACTTGGCATTCGAACCTTTATTCCACACAGAGTAAAGAGTATAGATGGAAGTCAGTGAACATTCAAGCAATTCCCAAAAAG
Organism: Microdon myrmicae; assembly: GCA_963931805.1. Taxonomy (NCBI): domain Eukaryota; kingdom Metazoa; phylum Arthropoda; class Insecta; order Diptera; family Syrphidae; genus Microdon; species Microdon myrmicae. Next base: position 82,770,904 of record OZ007502.1, on the reverse strand, counting down.
GGTGACAAATCATCTCTTTCTTCTTATCGATCCATAGCACTAACTTCTATTCTCTCGAAGGTAATGGAATCACTTATCAACAGTCAACTTTCGAAATATCTGGAATCAAATGACCTCCTCAATGACCGCCAATATGGCTTTCGTAGCAACAGGTCCACAGGAGACCTGATGGCGTACCTCGCCGAAAGTGAAACCATTTCACTCACTACCTCGGTGAAAGCAAGGTAGTCGCATTGGATATCTCAAAAGCCTTCGACAGAGTTTGGTATCCGGCCCTTTTTCAAAATTGTATTCATATGGAGTGGACAATTCCCTGATCCATTGGATAAGAGACCATCTGACCGTTCAACTCAAGTGGTTCTTGAAGGTGTCAAATCTGTCACCCATTACATTAATGCAGGTGTTCCCCAAGGTTCTGTACTCTCACCCACTCTCTTCCTCATCTTTATAAAAGATCTTTTGTCCATTACCCACAACCCAATTCACTCTTTTGCTGATGATAGCACATTAAGTTTCTCATACTCATCCGAATATTCCTGGCCATACTCTTCGAACGTCAATAGCAATCAGCAGCTTATGCTTAATACACTGACTTCCGACCTCAACAAGATATATCAATGGGGATTACCTAACCGAGTAGAATTCAATGCCTTAAAAACTCAGTGCTCTCTCTTGTCGTCAAAGGCGACCCCAAAGCAAATATACTGTCTATGAACAGTTCTTGCATCGACGAGGCCAAGGAACTATCAACCCTCGGCACTCGAATTAATTCGACTCTTAATTGAAATGACCACATATTTGAAGGTGCAATAGATACTTCACTCCACCCAACCTGGCTACTATTTACAAGGCGTATATTCGTCCCAAAATGGAGTTCAACCTCCATATTTGGTCAGCGACATTCAAAACTGCACTACACGTGCTCGACAGATGCAACGATGAGCAGTGAAACATCTTGGAGGCTCAGCTGTAGTTTAATTCCGTCATTACAACATAGGCGCGTGTGGCGGTGCCGCCAAACCCCACGGTACACTTACCTAGAAACCCCCATTACCTCATACCAAGATGCATACGTTTTCGCCAATGCAATCGCATTAGGCACCTGAAAATGCTTCACGCATTAAAGAGATCAAATCTACGATCTTTAAGTCCCTTTAAAGAAAACTTACCTGTCATACATTCTCTTCGCATAACAATTGTCTGTAAGATTTCTTTATTAGCTTATCAGGAATTCCAAACCAATTTCGGCATATACGTTGCCAGACAAATTTCCCTAGACGAATTCCTGTAAACAAATGATTCGGTTTACATACAATGTAACCTTCATGACAGGGATCATAAATATTGCGCCGTCTATTTTCCCAGCCTCGATGTGTGTACAAAAAACTATCTACACACACATCGGCTGGCGACCCCTTTTATCCAGCCATAATCAGTCCAACGCAGACGCATGTAATTGGCACCATCTGCGTTGTGACTAATGCCTTACCAATGCACTAAGTGCAAACAATAGAACGCTGTCTACCAGCAGGCATTCTGGCGATACACAAACAATCCAGATGCATCTACAATTTAATGAGTTGCAACTTGATTACTCAGTTGAACTCACAGCTATAAAATCTCTTTTATCCTACATAGTTCTGGATCCATTTCCCAGTAACCTTCTCACATAAACAAAGATCTTTACGATCCCTTTCCCTTTCTTTGTGTTTCAGGTTCTTCGTCATGGCTTTGATCTATGAACACACACTTATGTATCGTGAAGATCTCCTCTATGAGATCGGTTTGGTTACTCCAAAGAGAGACTTTACGTCTCTCTTGGAATAGGAAAACGCACCCCTTAATTAAGAGAGCCAGTTTCACTGGCCGAATTCCCTTGTCAGCGAATTAATAGCGCTGAGTCCCTTCCCTTCTGCCGGCGACAATGGTCGTGCGGACTTCCGCTCCCGTTCCGCGGACGCGAGCGATAATACCCGGAGTCTAATGTGAAGTAACAAAAGGAATAATTAAATAAGTAACAATCGTGTGCCTCGCAGATAACTCGCATTTACCACGTACAGTGTTATCCAAGAATTAATTAATAGACATCCTCCGCCCGTCGCATGGGTTTTCCTTTCTCGAGACATCAAAATTATATAAATTAGAGTTAATATTAATTTTCATCCAGATCAATATTGTAACAGAAGCAGTGGTTTTTATTTAGTGAATAAAACATTGATGTAACCTTTCAGTGTTTTACTCTTCTGGTTTATATTGTTTCCATTGTTGTGAAGTTTTGTCCTGTTTTATTTTCGGTGTTGTCCGCCCCGTGCCTCGATGTTTGATTTGTTGCCTTTCCCGTGCGAACAATTTATGATGGAGGAGGAAGTAAACCGAGTACCCATGCTGGTACATACTTCCTCCCCACACACGTATCTCGTTTCTATAGGTATTACCACGGTCGTTGCCCAACTGAACTTTCTGAATGTGTTCCACCCCTTCAGACATTTTCTCCCGATACCCGTTGATCTGAGAATGCGCATAATTTTACATTGAAAGTGAACTTCAGGCGCACAAATAAACATAGAGAGTCATTCTTTAGCCGAACCACACGAATGTGGAATGCTCTACCTGTTCATGTGTTTCTTCGTCGTTGTGATGCATTCAAGACCAATATACATCGTATAATTTAGAGTGCTTGCGAAGAGCCAGTAAGTTAATGTAAGAATGATATTTGTAAAATAGAAGTTAACATTTAGTCTTAAGTAAAATCTATAATTGAATTGCTAAATAAATGTGGATATAAAACAAAAAAAAAAACAATATATATCGACACCTCCTTTCCTTATCCGCTTCCGTTCGCACTGTGCTCTGACATTTAAGGGTACTTCAAAATCCCCTTTTGTGCACGCGTTAGTGTAAAAAAACAAATGCACCGGAAACAGAAATGTAGTTTGGTCAGACATTATACATTTTACGGACATTTCAAATGTTACATAACACTCCGCTCACAATAACGTTACGTGGTTTATGGACGTCCTTACCTACAATCGCCCTTACACAACACATCGCTTGACTCAACTGCGACAACACCACAGAAAGCATATCTCATTTTTCAAATCGACTTTGATGAACGTTCGTCAATTCCAAAAGATGCAACCGTAGTGAAGAACACACCACTGAAAACAATATAAAAAAAATCATCAACGGCGTATACCTGAGCATTAACGCAACAATCACTGCATATGCAGCGCTTTAAGACATTCTCACTTAAACGGGGACCGTCGTCTGCCCCTTGATGCTTTGGTTCTAATCTTTTCAGCTCGTCAAATTCTGTAAACGCTTTTCTGGGGTCATGTGGGATTGAAACCGTTGATTCTACCCTACCCATTAAACCCATCCATTCAGAAAAAGGGAACTCATTATTATTTTCTGACGATTTGAGAGAAATAATCCAAATATCTCTTATAATGGCAAAAGATACAAGGTCAGTGGGATTAATCTGATGGATAGTGAAGATAGGAAGTATAAAATAACAAAAAATGGTTAAATTAAATTCAATATGTTAACCCGGCATGTTTAAATTCGAATGTGATGGTAAAAACATCTTCTAAAACGAAATAAAAGAACTTCTGCAAAGTTCTATTGGTAACCTTCGAAACAAAAATAATAGAGTTTATGTCCTAGTCACGGACATAAACTCTATTACATTGGTACTATTATAAAAGTTTTAAAGTGAGCAGCTAAAAACTTAAAAAATAATCAAGCATTGCACAGGTTATAGCTGACCTACAGTTTTATTGCTTTACAATTCTATGCACTGCATGGGGCATAAAACTCACTTAGAGTCCCAACCTTGGCAAATATGATCTTTTAATTGCTGTAACCACATTCACTAGCTACACTATAGTGTCTTAACCCTGATGAACGTTTTTGCCCAAACTCATTGCATACAAGGCTTACATTCTCCGCAATAAAAGGATTTACAGCCTTACCTTACCGCAAATACGAAACATATTTGTTATATGGATTCCTGAAGTTGATGGGGAAAACTAAGCCAGACTTCACACTTACATAATTCCAATCAAATATCGTCGATCGTAAATTGTTTTACGTTGCTTACCTAGTTCGGAATCTATTTCCTAAGCCCGCCACTGTAATCTACTTTCTTTATTCAGGTGTAACACATGTTGCCCATCAGAAGCAAACAACAGCCGAAGCCCCATTCGATGCAATCATGCGTTTGAAGAAGGCGCAGACTTTTTCTCGATTCCGTGGCGCAACGGGTCTATCTATCAAACAAACCCTCTTTCGATAGAGCCAATTAAAAGGTCACAGTTGAGAATTTTATTAGCTATTAGAGCGCCTCTGACCAGTATTCCGGTCTATTGAGGCTACTGGCCTGGAACGGTCGTGGACCAGTGCAGGCCTAGTGTTTACCAGCAAATGTCACACTGTGCTACAGGTTTGATACGAGTCTTGATGGTAAACCATATGTGTAGCTGGCCGAGAAACATCGTCTGAAGTATGACGAAATCGGATGCTGCGTTGTGTAATTGGGGATCTCTCACATGGATCAGCAGATGAAACTTGCGTTACTAAGATGAATGATGATGAGTGGTGCGAATGGTTACATTGGTATTGCTATAGCCAATGACTGTAACGGTAACAAGAGACGGAAATTAACGCTATTGTAAGAGGTGTTGTGTTACGTGAATGTTTATCATCAGATGCCACTTGATATTGGCTAGAGAAGAATTATTCTTCAATTGGGCCCAGTGGTGAGAATTCTGCAAAGACTCCAAGTGGGTTAAGCACTTGATGAAGTCCTCGTTACTCTGTAAAATTTAGTACGATGTCGAAATATGTCTCAGATATTTGCGAATAAAAATCAACATGAACTGTCAGTCAAACTAAAAGATTGAACACGTGAGCTCCTTCGGTGCCCAACTGGTTCGCGCTCCTTCTGGTCAATGGCAAAGGCTGTCAGCAGTAACTTTGCTTCCTCCTCTTTCCCCCCGTTGGTGACAGACAGCGGGACGTTAGTCACGAATCCAAAGGATAAAGCTAATGTGTTCGCGAATTTATTCTCCGCGAACTCAAACCTCGATCCCGGCCTTTTGGACCCACCTGTGATCTCGCCGGTACAGTCTTCCATGCGGGATGTGAGATTTCGCCCGCGCACTATTCAACGCATTCTACGTGAACTGGATTGTAGGAAGGCAACCGGCCCGAACGGAATACCAGCAATAGTACTTAAGAACTGTGCTCCAGAACTATCGCCGGTTCTTGGCAGACTCTTCCGCTTATCTTATGCACGGAGGACCTTTCCTGCCTGCTGGAAAATCGCTCGAGTTCAGCCAATCCCAAAGACGGGAAAAAAGTGTCTCCCACAAAATTACCGTCCGATAGCATTACTGTCTATTTTATCTAAGGTAATGGAAAAAGTCATCAATACAGAGTTGGTTAAGTATTTGGAGTGCAACGGTCTTCTGAATGATCGTCAATACGGATTCCGTGGCAGGCGGTCCACAGGAGACCTTTTGACACTTATAACCGATATATGGACATCTGCGATTGAACGGCATGGTGAATCAAGGGCGATCGCATTAGATATCTCCAAGGCTTTTGACCGCGTCTGGCACGGGGCATTGCAGAGCAAACTTCGTTCATATGGACTTTCCCAACAGCTTTGCGACTGGACTAGGACCTTCCTCGAGAATCGATCGATCCGGGTTGTTGTGGACGCCGAGTGTTGGGATCTGGATCCTGTTAATTTAGGGGTGCCCCAGGGTTCTATTTTGGCTCAAACCTTGTTCTTGCTTCACATAAATGATTTGTTGGAGACAACGGATAACAAACTGTTGAGTTTTGCGGATGATAGTACGCTTGTTTCCTCCTTTTCGAGTGATCGACCGATTGGTGCATCTACGTCGCACCAGCTGAGATGTAGACAGATTGACTCTCTGAATCAGGATCTAGATAAAGTCCTGCAGTGGGGAAAGGCCAATCTCGTCGACTTCAACGCAACGAAGACCCAGTATACAACATTCACAAAGAAAACTGGATCATCGGTTCCACAGCTGATGATGAGTGGCCGGGCCCTCGAGGCTGGGGAAAGTTTGAAATTGCTCGGCGTCACGGTCTGTGGGAATGTATCATGGCATAAACACGTATCGGGTATCGCCAGATCAGCCTCAGGAAAACTGAGTTATCTTTTTAGAGCCAAGAAATACTTTACTCCGGCCCAACTTCTTCTCCTATATAAATCTCAAATTAGACCCGCGCACGAATATTGCTCTCATGTTTGGAGCTCGGCTCCGAAACATACCCTCGACCTACTTGAGAGCGTACAAAGACGAGCGATCCGCCTGATCGGGGACTCGGTGCTGACGCCGGGACTACAGTCGCTATCACATCGAAGGCGCGTGGCCGACCTTTGTCTGTTTTACAGATATTATCACGGGTGCTGTTCTTCGGAGATTCTTGGCATTGTTCCACGCAATTCGGTTTATATGCGCTCCACAAGACAATCCGACGGATCGCACCCGTTTGTGGTTCATCTCCCGACGGCGCGAACATCCCTGTATCAGAACTCGTTCCGTTACAGAGCGGGGAAGCTGTGGAACTCCCTTCCCACGCGAGTGTTCCCGGAGCGTTATAACCTGCAACTGTTCAAAAAGAACTGCAACAGTTATTTGATGGCATCTCGGGGCGCCCACTCGACGCTATAGGTTCGCCTTTCCCGAGAGAAGTCTAATTAAAAAAAAAAAAAAAAACACCGCAGACACCAGGATAGCGTGTCTATGACGGATAAACAGTTCATTAACGAGTTCGAATTGGTTTTATTTATTGATTTATATGAATATGAACAGTGCACGGCGAACCACAATCTTTACATAAAGCTAAAACACATTGTCACGATTTGAAGTCTTCCACTTGTTGATACACTAAATAATCCTCACCAATGCATTCCGTAGTACTGCACTTACTGCAACTATCCACCAAGAAGGGAAAATAAAACACTGGTTTTGTGGCTGGTGATCACCGCTTTTTATTTTGATTTATTGTTTCCTGTTGGTATAGTTAGTTTAACATTTAATAGTGTTCACTTAATTACACAGATCTGATTCCTATTGTTCTCTTAATGATTTAGTTAGTTAAACACTTATTGGAGTTCACTTAATTACACGTTTGTATAAAACAATTATAAAACAACAATTATAAAACAATTATAAACAATTATAAAATTATAATTGTTTTATACAACTGCGTTTGTATAAAACAATTATAGAACGATTCAAGGTACGCATCCCCGGCGCGCTACGGGGAGCGGGAGAGGACAACACCGGCGCGCCTGGTGGTTGTAACAAGACCCAGCGATATGCCTTCGCCAATCGGGTGAGTTTCCTCGAGAGAGAAAGTGAAAAACAAGGAAGATGGACAAAGGGCATCATAAAGGAATGGATGAGTGATGCAGCAGTGTACATAGCTGCATTCTATTAGAAAAATGTGCTAAAAGCAAATGGGATACGATACACAATAGAAATTGTACATCGTGTCACTGTCGCTGGAAGAAACAAATTCTTTATTTGCATTTGTTTATGCTATGGAATTCGAATTCGGCGTCTAAGCGCGAAAAGCGACGATGGCTTGTCGGCTATATGAAAGGATCATAGGGCGAGTACAATGCAGCTTGGGAAATAGCCGCATTGTAATTAGGCTGATGATGCTAAAGCAATTTAGGTATACGATAGGTGATCGTGTACCGCATCTTGCTGGGTGAAAAGGGAACGAATTCTGTATGCATGTTTACATGCGAAGGAATTCGATTTATGATATTAGACGCTGGATGCGTGTATTTGTTTTGTCCCTTGAACAAAGGGTCCGCTAGATACGTGCATGCGGGAAGATTAGAGTGCACATGTGGGACAAAATTGCTTGGCAAACAAGGATGCCGAAATAGTTTTCCTAATTATGATGCATGTATGCAGACGAATTATTTTCCAGAGAATTCTAATGATGCATTGGATGTGTAAACAGAATTCTTCCAGGAAATTTTAATGTAATGCGTTGAATGCGTTAAATGTCCTTGAGAAAGGAAATGTTTGCCGATATGCAATAGAAGTTGAGGTTGGAATTGTGGGTGGTTCTTGCGTAAGATTAGAGAACCCCCACAAGCTCACTAAAAGCAAGCTTCCTATCGCACTCAACGTCGCTAACAAGCACCTGCATATTAACTTTGAGTCTCACTCCTATGCTGAAAATTATTGTAAGCTCGATCTGAGACTAAAATTAAGGTTTCAGTGAAACTTATTAAGGGTACATTCTCATCAGTAAGGCCGAAAAATAGGCTATTTTCATGTTTTTTTTTTTTTGAGGAAAGTAATAAATCTAGCCGGCGCAAGACTAATGACCTTGCCCGAAAAAAAAAAACAAATCGTTATGGAAAATTTAACAAGCCTCAGGACTTGCTAAATAAGGCCAAGACAGGTTCCCGGTTGTAGTGCCGATAATGATGATAATAAATCTAGACACTCGCAATTTTTCAGGTATATTTATTGTACTTTTAAGTAGCTTTTAAAAAATGTGTAATTAATTTCATCATAACTCCGCACGTTGCGCCGTAGACCGCTGCGAAATAAAGGACCTCGATGGCGACGGTCCTACAGGTCATAAGATTTATCTAAAACAAAAAATCGAAAAAGTTTACTTGTTTAGTATGAGTGTGGTTATGGCATGAACCACGAAAAATGAAATCTATCCAAAAATAACAAAATGGGGATGTTTTGAAATTTATGTGCGCTTTTAATGAATGTTTTCGTTCTGTTTTTTTGTTTATAAAAAAATCAATTTACAACGTATCGGCATAATTATGGTTCATTTATTTATTTTTGGCGTATTTAAAAAAAAAACATTAAGATTCGTCGAAAATTGACTGAGTTATCACAGTCGCCAGCTCGAAAAACGTTGTTTTTCAGAAAACGCGTTTAAAGTTTTAAGTGTAGTTATTTCGACATACTCAGTCGGCTCGGAGGTTCATAACTTTTTCCTTTTAACATGATATTCTAGACAGTTATAGCTATCGAATTCCGCAAAAAAAAAATGTTGACCAAAATTTGAACCAACTGATGAGAATGTACCCTTAATATTAGTTGTGCGTTATTTCACTATTTGGCTGTATATCGTGTACTCGTAAACTATTGATTAAATTAATTCAGACTTGTGGTGAATGGAAAAATGTTATTCTATACTGAAAAAAATCTGTTAATTTCAAAGAGCATTTTCCTCACCAACCCAACACATTCTCAAAACGTTACAATGCCACGTGAGTCGTACAAGGACAGACGTCATATGTTTGCGGCATCATGAACATTGACGCCACAGCCAACTATAGATCACAGCTATCGACGATCAGGAGCACAAATAATAAACCGCTGCGTGTTGAACCACAGACACTAACGATTATGAGTCGTTAGTGGCAAATTCCGGCAACAATTTACGGAAACTCTCTCACCGTTGAACAAACCACATCGCTCGTCGGACGTCAACGAAAAACTATTAAAACCATTGTCGCGTACGCATGTTTCTTCTTTTGATTCCGGCAGGGAGAATCGATCAAGGAGCATGCTGGATTTTTACCGACTAAAACCACCTCCCGCCAGCACATACCCCCGCTCATCCCCGTGGAATTTTCTTTTAGATATTCCATCCCGGGGCGCGATGAAGTTTACCTGTTACCCCGCTCGTCGCGTCGCAACAGCTACATTATGTCACATAGAATATCATTTGTTACGGACCATGCTTGTTTGAAACTTAGCATATATTCTGTTACTCCTATCGGAGTAACGGCCCCTTTCATATGTCTCTCCAAAATCATTCGTGTGGTCTCGAAGTACGTGTTCCGCATTTTCTATTTTGCCTTCGCAGTACAAGCAGTATGGGTGCCTGGCATGCTTATACTTGTACAAGTAGTCCCGAAAGCATCCATGTTCTGATATCAGTTGAGTCAAGTGGTAGTTCAACTCGCCATTTTTTTTTTTCACCCAGGTTTCTCTATCAGGTATCATGGTGTGGGTCCACCTTCATTTGGAAAAAGAATCCCACCGTCATTGCCATTCTCTTCGTCTAGGGAGTTCTAATTATGGCCGCATTCGCCTGCTAGTCTCTTGTGAGAACTCATGCAAAGCAGCGGTTTCCTTAGCTGCGATGTCAAGTGGTTGCCTCCCGGCCAAGACATTTATAACATCTTCGGAATGCGCAGCATACTCTTAATGATGCCAGCCTATGTGCTGAGTTCACTCCCCTCATGTACAACTTATACTATGTGGGTCCTGCCCATATGTGAGCTGGATACATTATAATGGAGTTGTTGACGTTGGTTATAAGTTTCCTTATGTGGGGCCGTCACTCCAACATTAGGTAGCAATCTCGCCAAAATATTTGCCGTTTTTTCACTCGGTTTCCGCAGGTGTCCTTGAAGGTCAACCTGTTGTCGAGTATAACACCAAGATATATAATATGCGGACTGGATCTGATTGTTTGTCCTTCTATTTCCAAATCAAGGTGTTCAAATTTCTTACGGCTGCTTATTAAAACTGCCTCCGTCTTATGTGCGGCTAGCTTTAGTCCGACCATATCTAATCACCACTTAATGCTCGGGATTGTATGGGAGCAAATATTCTCCAAGTCATCCAAGTGTTTAGCAGCGGCCACTCTCGCCAAATCATCTGCGTACCCAATGATTCTTACTCCTTCTGGTACATTAACCCTGAGCGCACCGTCAGATATTCCATAACAGCGGACCTAATACAGACCCCATGGGGTACACCCGCTGATATTTTATATTCCCGTGGTTTCTCATCAGTGTCATAAAAAATTCTTCTCTCCGAGAGATAGTTTGTTATTATACGTATCAAGTAAGGTGAAAGTTGTAGATCACCCAACATTTCTAGAATCCGATTCCAATTCACAGAGTTAAATGCATTTTTAACGTCTAATGTCACCACCTTGCAATATTTTTTCGTTCCCCCCAGCAGCCAAGAGCACCTCTTCGGCGTTCACGGGAGGTTGTGGGGGTTCTCTAACCTTACGCAAGAACCACCCACAATTCCAACCGCAACTCCCTTTGCAAGCCTGCAAACATTTCCTTCTTCAAGGACATTTAATGCACTTAGTGCATTACCTAAAATTCCCTGCAAAGAATTCTTACCATTCATGCATCCAATGCATTTTCAAAATTCCATGAAAAGAATTCTTTACAGGCACATGCATCCTTAAAGCAGAAAACCTTATCGGCGCCCCTGTTTGCAAAGCAATTCTGCTGCACACGTGCACACCACATTTTCCTGGCAATTCCATGGCCTCGGCAGCCATTTGTTTTTAACGACCCTTACAACCAAGAGCACCTCGTCGGTGGTCACTGGAGGTATTTCTCTTTCAGTGATGTTTCATTCCTCTTGCGCACTCATCACCCCATCACACTGCGGGAAGAGGACAGCAAAGATTCTGGCTATGTCACTTTTACTCTTTTGCATTTGACTACTGTTGTTGTGTAGTTTTTTCATGACTATCCTGTATGGCTGCCACATGGGTTATTATATAATTGAGCCCTTAGGGAGCAGAACGTGTCATATTTACGCTTGCGGATCATATTCCCAAACTCCTTCCGTTTGTTGAGGAATTCCCCATGTAGCTTGGGTCGTTTTTTGCTGGAGTGATCGTCAATAGAGATTAAATTTAATTGTAAATCATAAAGTGTGTTTTATTTTAAATGTTGTTACAAACATAACACAGTGCCCCTGCATGGTGCTCGCACACACGACATCAAATTGCAAAGGAGTCAAAATAAAATTCTGAAAATCTTGCTCAATTTGCAATGGCATTATTCGACACATAAACTCCATTAAAAAGGCCAACGTTAAACTACTAGAATTCCTTATTGACAAAATCAATCATAACTTTTTCGTTAATTGTTCTTTTACTGACAATATTGTCGTTTCTCGTCTTGCGTTAAAAAAAATGGGTGGCGAGAGGGCCGACTTTAGCGAGACAAGGACAGATGTGTCCTTCATCTTACCCACATCCGTGAGGATGTTGGGCTCGGTCTCGCGATATCTGAAAAGAAAAGAAAAAATGGTGGTGGGGGGGGGGGGGGGGGGGGGGTATCCAAGGATAGTGTGGACGACAGTGTTAGTCCAGGTGTTCTCTAACTACTTGTATAGAGGGATGGTGGGAAAGAAATCATACAAGACCGGTAGGTCTTGGGTGCGGTAGTAAACGCAGATCACGTCTTTGGCGTCTGATAATCTGCGCTTTGGTCGGTATGTATGTTTGTTGTACTGTGCGTTCGTGTGTGTGGTTTGTTAATAGTAGAGCCTATGGGATGGGTCCAGGAATCCTCTATTATAGAGGGGAATGTTGTTGGGAAGGGTGCTTTCTTCAGTTTTGTACTGAAGAAGAAATTGTGGGGGTTTGATCCGAAGAGATCAAGAGAGAGAGAGAAGTGTCAAGAACGCAAGAGTCCCGTACAAGTAGGTTCTCGCTATTCTGAATGTTTTCGAGGTACTTATATGCTAATTGAAGCTAGTACTCGTCGATAGGGGTAATGGAGGCGCCTTTGTATAGGTGAGAGTTGGGGTAATGACGACCGTCAGGCCTTCTAGAATGATTGGTGTATCTTCTGAGGAGTTTCCTTTCGAAAACCCGAAGTCTATCCATTTGAGCCGAAGATATGCAGGACCATATGGGAAAGGCGTACGATATTCCAGATCGGATTAGCTGCTTATAGCAGAGAAGCTTAACTTTGGTGTCAACTTTGTTGCTCCACTTCAAGATGTTGTGCAGTTGCTTAGACCGACCGAGGCCCCTTTGGAGAATGTGTGTCCCATGTTTGATGAAATTCATTTTTGAGGTATAAGTGACCCCAAGATATTTCTTCCTGCCCTGTGGTCTAATCGTAGTATCTCCTATTTTTATTCGAATATTCTGTGAATATCGAGAAGCTGGTTGGGAGTATTTACTACTCAGAATTATAGCTACTGCTTTGGATGGGTTAAGTCGAATTTTCCATCGACGGTAATACTGATACAGTTCGTCCAAGTGATGGTTGAGTCGATTTGTTGCGAGATTAGGGCCTTTGGTTGACGTGTACACCAGGACGTCATCCGCGTAGCATATCTGGTTTACTCTCCCGTCCACAGGTCGGGAAATATCGAAGGTGTATATATTGAATAAGATGGGGCATAGAATGGAGCCCTGTGGTACGCCTGCAGGGGCGTGAAAAGTTCGGGAAAGCTTTCCATTCACTCTAACTTGGAAGGTTCTGTTTCGAACGAACTGGTAGATGATGCTACATAACGTTCTACTGAGCCCAGTATTCAATAATTTAAAGGCGAGACCTTCGATCCAAGTCGTGTCAAAAGCTTTTTCAATGTCCAGGCTCACCGCAACGGTGGGCCTGGACATTGTGGTATTAAAGAGCCGCACGCAGACGTGGTTTTGAAATATGTTGAAAGCCATCTCGTCTTGCGTTATCCTCGATTACTATTTATGTACTCGGTTTATGAAAATTCTATCGGGGTCAGTATTACATTCAAATAACCGGAAACATGTGCAATATAAATCCTAAAATTCAAATAAGGGTTTTTTCTTGTAGTTTTCCCTTAATTATTTATTATTTAGTGAAATTGTATTATTTTCATAATATAGAATTAAGATAATAGTTGTAAAGGAATTGCTGTCCTAAATCACTAAAAAACTTGTTGCAAATTCTTAAATTGTAATGGTACTGGATTATCTACTTTAATAAAAATTGAATAATAGTCTCGGGATTCCGTGGTTTGTGATTACATCAAATAGGTTTTAGTATTTCTGAAAACTGTCTTTCAAATAATCTCCATATTAAGACTTATTCCTCTCTTACAAATACGTGTTGACTAAAACGAAGTAAGACCTCCCCCATCTGGGAACCATGTACTTTCCACATCTATCTTCAAATTGGTTTACTACAGCCCGCGTATCCCCCGCTTGGTAGAAACCTTGACGTGGTGCGGGGGCTTAAAGTACAATGAATCACTCAGACTATGCTGACGGAAGCATATGCTTCCACTAGGGTCACCCATGTCAGACAGGCTAGCGAGGAGTAACACACAAAGATCTACCACCCCTAATCCAGGGTGTTACGCGTCACCGTGCCCATTGGATGGTTTGCAGCCAGGGGTATACCGGCTGTATTATAACTCTGACACCGGGTCGAATCAGAGCAGTAGCAGACCTTACCACATCAAAACGGGGCTCTGATGTGGCGGACTATTTGAAACCCCAAGTCTCGTGGGATCAAAAATGAATAACCAATATACAAAAAACAATCTCACGAACAACCCGGTAGTCGTAGGTGTGATGAGCCAACACTACCATAAGGGACAAAATCATCAAGAAAACACCGACTCGGAAAAAAGAAGACGTGGGGAAAAACGGAAAAAGCGGGATATACGCGTAGGCACGTGGAATGTTCGAACGTTATATAAACCAGGCGCGATACAGACGGTCGTAGAAAACGCGAAACAATATAAAATGGACATCGTCGCGCTTCAGGAAGTCCGACTCGCACATCAAGTAATCGAAACCAACCGGTTTACACTGGTGTGCGGAGGTACCGATACACATAACCTCGGAACTGGCTTCATCATAAGCAAGAAGATTACGTCCCATGTAAAAGATGTGCAATTTTTTAATGACCGAATGTCGGTGCTAAAAATACAGGGCCCATGGTACAATTATGTATTTATAAACGTACACGCCCCAACAGAATCTACCGACGAAGAAACGAAGGACACATTCTACGAGACCCTAAAGGAAGTATTTGATGGGATCTCATAATTCGATGTTAAAATCCTCCTCGGGGACCTCAATGCGAAAATTGGAAAGGAAGATATCTTCCAACCAACAATAGGTAAAGAAAGCCTACATGACGTTTCAAATGATAATGGTATTCGAATTATCACGTTCGCAGCGTCAAAAGATCTGGTCGTGAAGAGCACGATGTTCAAGCACAAGCAAATCCATAAAGCCACATGGATATCACCCGACAGCGTAACGCGTAACCAAATAGACCACTTCCTCATAGACAAAAGACGCCACTCGAATATCCTTGACGTAAGATCATATAGAGGAGCAGATTGCGACCTCGATCACCTTCTAGTGATGGGCAAAATCGGGAGTCGCCTCGCAGCAAACCCACATGGACAGTCACGGGAGACGATCAAAAAGTTCGACATTGATAAACTAAAAGACCTACGCAAAAGGGCGGAATATCAAGACGAACTAACGAATAGATTTAGCATCCTAGAGAATGACAGTAGTGAGGAAGAGGAAGCCAATAGTGTGGACACTAAATGGGCATCGATCAGAGACACAATCAAACAAACAGCCTAAGAGGTATTAGGATTTAAGAAAACAACTAAGTCCTAACCTTGGTTTGACGATGAGTGCGGGGCAAAGATCGAAGAACGTAAACGCCTCAGAATGATCCACTTAGAAGCATATAATGGAGTCAACGCAGTAAGATACACGACAATTCGGAAAGAAACAACTAGACTTTTCAAACGCAAAAAACGCGAACGGGAGAAGACTCGGATCGAAAAAATCATAGAAAATGCCAGAGCAAAGAACAGCAGAGGTATGTATGCCGGCATAAATTCAATTAGAAATGACTACAGAGGGAGAGCCAAAATAATCCGAGACACAAACGGCTGTCTGGTGACAGAAACAAAAAATATCGTGACAAGATGGAAGCAGTACTTTGAAAACCTGCTCAATGTGCGCACCCATTAACCACAAATAAACGCACCAGACGTACATACAGCCGAGCCCCAGATCCCAGAGCCCTCTTTCGACAAAGTTGTAGACGCGATAAATCGACTGAAAAACAACAAGGCTCCCGGAATCGATTGCATACCGGCATTGCTTGTGAAGCATGGAGGAGGGGCAACCACTCGAAAGATCCACCAACTAGTCAAAATAATATGGGACAAGGAAGTCATTCCGGAAGAATGGAAAACCGCAATAGCCATCCCCATTTTCAAAAAAGGCGACAGATCTGACTGCGAAAATTACAGAGGAATACCATTGCATCCAACCGCATACAAAATATTAACAAATGTCATTCTGGCGAAATGTCATTCTAGGGCAAAGAACATCAGAGGTATGTATGTCGGCATAAATTCAATTAGAAATGACTACCGAGGAAGAGCCAAAATAATTCGAGACGCAAACGGCTGTCTGGTCACAGAAACAAACAATGTCGTGACAAGATGGAAGCAGTACTTTGAAAATCTGCTCAATGTACGCACCCATCAACCACAGATAAATGCACCAAGCGTACATACAGCCGAGCCTCAGATCCCAGAGCCGTCTCTCAACGAAGTTGTAGACGCAATAAAGCGATTGAAAAACAACAAGGCTCCCGGAGGCGACTGCATACCGGCAGAGCTTGTGAAGCATGGAGGAGAGGCAACCGCTCGAAAGATCCGCCAGCTCATCCAAACAATATGGGATAAGGAAGTCACTCCGGAAGAATGGAAAACCTCAATAGTCAACCCCATTTTCAAAAAAGGCGACAGATCTGACTGCGAAAATTACAGAGGAATATCATTGCATCCAACCGCATACAAAATATTAACAAATGTCATTCTGGCGAAAATCGAACCGTGCGCAGAAGAAATACTGGGAGACTACCAATGCGGATTCCGTCGGAGCCGGCCAACAAGCGACCAGATGTTCACAATAAGGCAACTGCTGGAAAAGAAGTGGGAATATGGAGAGACGGTTCACCAACTGTTCGTGGACTTCAAAAAACCCTACGACTCTGTCGCAAGGCAAGGACTCTACCATATTGTGGTTGAGCTGGGGATCCCGAAAAAATATGCCGCCCTCATTCAAATATGCATGAACGAAAACAAAGGGCGAGTTAGAATAGAAAACCACCTCTCAGAACCATTTGAAATCCGGGATGGACTTAAACAAGGGGATGGCCTCTCACCATGCCTTTTTAACCTTGTCCTCGAGTATGTTATCAGAAAGGTACAAGCCGATAACGGGCTCCGCGATAGTATAGTGGTTAGTATACCCGCCTGTCACGTGGGAGACCGGGGTTCGATTCCCCGTCGGGGAGCCTCTGGCGCAAGACTAATGACCTTGCCCGGAAAAAAACAAATCATTATGGAAAATTTAACAAGCCTCAGGACTTGCTAAATAAGGCCAAGACCGGTTCCCGGTTGTAGTGCCGATGATGATGATGACAAGACGACAACACGGCCGGATCATCCCTGAACGGGGTCACACAAGTGCTCGCGTATGCAGATGACATCGCCATTCTGGGCGATAATCTCGAAACTATAAGTAAAAACTGTGAAATCATCATGCAAGCAGCAGAAGAGGTGGGCCTAGAAATATACGAAGACAAAACGAAATACATGATTACGACGAGAGCAGGTGGACCTCAGAGAACACATATAAACGTCAGGGGCAACATATTTGAAAATGTCAAAGAATTTAAATATCTGGGAACGATACTGACGACCAGAAACGAAACGTCAAAGGAAATTAACAAAATACTACATTCCGGCAACGCTAGTTGGCATGCAGCCAGTAAACTATTAAAATCCAAACTGCTATCACGTAATATAAAGCTTCGTGTCTATAGAACCATAATCATGCCGATTGCTCTATACGGGTGCGAAACATGGGCTCTCACAAAGCGGGAAGAGAACAAATTCCGCGTATTCGAGAATAAAGTTTTAAGGGGTATATTTGGCGGTAAATATGACGAGGAGTCACGACAATGGAGGAAACTCCACAACCACGAATTGGAAGAGCTGTACCGCAAACCTACAATAGTGAGAGTGATCAAGTCGCGAAGATTAAGATGGGCCGGACACGTAGCGCGAATGGGCGATGATAGGACCGTGCATAGAATTCTTGACAGTAAACTAACGGGGAAGATACCGACAGGACGGCCGCGACGGAGATGGGAGGACAATGTTAGATTGGACCCCGAGGAGATCGGATCGGATGATCGAACGTGGAAGGAGAGCGCACAGGACAGGGAACAATGGCGGAGCCAAGTGGGTGAGGTCATGAACTTCCGGGTTCCTACAGGCCAGTAAATAATAATAATAAAAAAAATAACAGCCCGCGTATATTTAAACAGAGATGAGAACTAATTTGCAAGATTTAATGTAATCGAAAAATCATTTCACAACAAAGTGTTCCCCTTTTTAAATATTACCAAAAATCCCGAAGGTTTAAATAGCCTAGTCTTTACCCTTATGAATCGAAATACAAAGTTATTATTATTTTTCTTTTACCTTATCTTATACCAGGCATTACTGTTATTTTAATTTTTTTGGGAATATAATTCCTTTTCAGTTGAAATAAGACTTTTTATTAATTGCAGTTGGACCGCTACGAGCGCTTTTCTTCCCAATCGAAAACTGAGAAACAATCTATCTTAGATTTGAGTGGACCAGTGGTAGTCCGCATCTGGTTCCCCAATATATTGTAACTGAAAATGGGTATGTAGATTCCTATCTAACTACTACAGCTACTAGAGAACTTGTTTAACTGGCTGATAACAACCATTTTATGTGACATTCATTTGTGACATTACACAGTCTCATTAGCCTGTCAAGGCTGCCTTAAAAGTCGACTTTGCAGGTGTACTTGAAATGGTCATCAGTTGTTTCCTCGAACACCAGTTTTCTTCGCGTCTAGAGAATCGTTAACAAATAAATAGGACGCTACGCAAACGGGGGCGTCTATCCAAAAAAATAATAACCAAAAAACCGCCCAAGAACTCAACTATATGAAAAGAATACCTTGTAATCATTTAGCCTCAGCAATTGAGGCAATAGCAAGCGCGTCTTTACTCCAAC
Organism: Microdon myrmicae; assembly: GCA_963931805.1. Lineage (NCBI taxonomy): Eukaryota > Metazoa > Arthropoda > Insecta > Diptera > Syrphidae > Microdon > Microdon myrmicae. The sequence goes on along the minus strand of OZ007502.1, from coordinate 82,751,990 downwards.
GTTTGCGCACACAACTTAACTTAACTTAACTTGTGTTTATCCAATGACCTTATTCCAGCTCAACGTGTAATGAAAACATAATAAAAAAATTATAAATAAAGAAACTGGATCTTGGCTCAAGGTAACCACCGTCACCATGTCAGGTGCACTAGAACCCGTTGGATTCACATGCAGCGCACATATCAATTGATAACCATTTTGCTGTGGATGACTTGTCCCAGGCGCCTTCTTTAGGCTCTTCTATTGCTTTCAATGCCAACCATTAGTATGCAGGTTGATCATGGCCTGATTTAGTAACTGAATTCACCTGTTGGTCGGATTTTCGCGACCAATGAAAGGTGGTAACCGCAGGAGTCGGTCTTGCTGGCCTTGCGGCGTCCATGGGAAGGCGTGTGCGGTCAGTAATATCAAATGAAGTGAAAACCAGTTGTGATGAATAAGTAATGTAAGAGCTTTCTACTTTAATTTGTGATATAAAGTAGATACTGAAATAAATCTATCAAACTAACGTGTAAGGTAATAATTGTGGAACCTAATTTAGTAAATATTTCAACTACTTCTTTTTATAGAAGTGTTATAAAATGTTGTTGGCTGCGCCAGTTGTTGTATATTCTTATGGGGTGATAAATATTAATGTGATGATATATAATTTCCTCGATAGTATAGTGGTTAGTATACCCGCCTGTCACGCGGGAGACCGGGGTTCGATTCCCCGTCGGGGTACCTCTGGCGCAAGACTAATAACCTTGCCCAGAAAAAACAAATCATTATGGAAAATTTAACAAGCCCCGGTTGTAGTGCCGATGATGATGATGATGATGATGATGTTATATAATTTGGTTAATATAAAACAATTATAACCGCTTAGAAACTCCTTTCTTCTGTTGATAACTCAGCCTTGACACAGTCTTTCGGGACGTTCATAAGTATTTAACATCGCAACCCCAAAAGCAGCGCTATGTGTATATTTTACTGAGGGCTAATTGTGATTTGCAGTCGTGACGATTTTGATATGTGTTAGATTATGTTGTATATTTCCATTAATGCGAAAGGTGGCATTAATCTGCGTAGGAGATCGGATTAGAAAACTTCTTAGTCTCTTAGCTCGCATAGAGATGTCGGGAACCTGGTGCCACTCAATCGTAACGTTGTTGCGCGAAACCGTTGTGGCGTCGGGTCGACGTTCACACTTAAAGGCCCCTGTTCACCACTTAACAGTCAACGAATAGCCTTTTTTCCTGAGGAAGGAAAGTTAGATTTTTACCGTTTAACTGGGTTTACTCCCATCACAGGATACACAGCCACACCGCCAGGTAAACTGCTGCCGAGCCAAGATGCACCGGTTCCCGGCTCTAATCTCCTTGGTAGTTCCAGCCCGAACATTGAATTGAAATAACACTTCCGACTTTCACTAATGCTTATTTTGTTGACAAAGGAACTGTTGTGGATCCACCCTAAGGTGCGTGCTCTATGCGATTGTAGCGCCGGACCGGGCGTTACAAGTAAAAGGCAAACGAATTCACGCCTTAATGCGCTCGCTCTACTTCTGACAGTTGCACCAGACCGAGTGCGCCTTTTGCCTTAACATGACCTAACACTTGAATTGTCTTTGTACTAATCATTATTAAGTTCCCTTTTAATAAATAATATCTTTCGTACGAGTAGTCGCCCGTTCGTTTCATTTCCTGCTACAACAAGAACTTTACACGTAACGATTTTCACTCCAACAAAGAGTTAACTTATATTAATACTTTTTACAAAAACGTTTACTTTACCCTCTTCTTAGCATTCATTAATTTTAGACTTTTTCTTTTTTTTTTTACCGAAACCTTTCTCGTACCGTTCTTTTCTTGTTTAAAATTTTCTCCGCTACATTCTCAACTAGCGCGCACCAGGTCATCCACATTACTTCTTAACCACACTCTGAACAAGACTCTACTACTCACTCTCCCCATTTCTCGCTACCACTCCGAAGAGAAATGCGCCGCAGCTGTTTCTGCCGAATCCACAACCTAACGAATGTAGGTTCGTGCATTTACTTACAACGAATGCCAATCCAAAATGTGGATCGTGGGCTATATGTTTCCCTTACCTTTGCACATCTTTAATGGTAGATTCGTTTAACTAAAATCTATTCCCCTTCCCCACTCGGTGGGATAATAGGGATGGGGGAGGTTACCACGTAACAGAAGTATTAAAAGACATTGACTATCATTATCTAAATTAACCCGGTGCTTTGATTTAGTTCTCTGCAATTAATTTCCTAATCATTTATTTCTTCGATTCGAGTCAGATCTTACAACCTGTTAATCACAGTTTGATAAAATTCTCGTAAAAGGTCAAACGCCGATCAGGCTACCAATAAGATAACCCTATATATTCTCCATTGTTCTTGGGTGACCTTTGGCCTTTTTTATATGCACTAGCAACCAATCACCGAATCATCATCATCATCGACACTACAACCGGGATCCGGTCTTGGCCTTATTTATCAAGTCTCAATATAGTCTCCATAATAATTTATTTATTACGGGCAAGGTTATTTGCGCCAACTATTAGCCTTGCGCCAACCAATCACCGAATGGTACATTTTTTTCCGCTCGCACAGTGCTCTGACATTTAAGGGTACTCCAAAATCTCCTTTTGTGCGGGCGTTTGTGTAGAAAAAAAATGGTTGGAATACTGAATCAAGCAACTTATTGTATAGGAATAACACACTATTTGAAAAATCGCTCAGGATTTTCACCTTCGGCCATGCTTAGCTAATGAGTGGCTGATATTTACTCAGCTGACCCTCATTACCGGACGATGCATTAGGTCGCTTCTTTCTTTGTCTTGGTTTCGTTTCGCTTTTGACCTGCAAGCGTTATGTAAACAATCTGATCTCAACGATCCACTTCACGCACACCACTAGAGGAGCTCATCAGTGAGATCCTCTTTCCTCGTTTTCACCACGTGGGGAACACCTTCTCTCTTGATAAAACTCACCCCCGGTTGTGAAGTGGCTCTGCATCGTGCAGAGCAACGCTGAGTCTTATTACAACCACCGGAGGAGTTGATTGTGCCCTCTGCCGTCCAACGTACCGTCCGCCGGTACGGTGAGTACACACAAGTCTCCGCGCGAGTTCAGCTAACTGGTAGATCCCCATTTCAACGTCAATCCTCTGTAACGTGCATCGAATTAAAAGCACAAATCAGTTTAACACAGTGTCGAGTGTAGCTTATAACAACTTAAAATATTAAAGTATCCTGTCAATATATATATTAAGAGACAATTTCGAGTGAACTATATGCATGTGCCGTTATCAAAAAATCCGTGAAATAAAGAAGAACTTTTAAATGCCGATCAATCCTGTGTGTTTTATTCGCTGTGCAGTGTTGTACCTGTGTTTTCCCCTTACTCCCGGTTGTGGACAAACGTGGCGGCGTTTCGTTCTTCTCTCGGTTCGTTTCAGCGGAACTTATTATGATGGAGGAGGAAGATGAATCGAGTGCCCATGACTGGAACAATACTTCCTCCCCACAGCACTCCTGCAATCGACTGGAAAACTCGCTGACACATGCTGATTTTGGATCGAATGTTCTCATCGCTTCTTCTTGAACGTGGCCGCCCTGTTTGTTTAATATTAATTACACGGCATAATCCGTATTCAATTCTAAATAGGCGTCGTACAGTAACGTAGGAATCGTTGTTTTTGTAAAATTGTTTTACACAAGCGCTCCATCGTGACTAAAATTGAATGAAGCGTCGCACAATTCCCCGCCACTCGCGCGCCCTTTTAACGGTTTTTAAAAATCAAGTGTTGCCATTTGCAAAAATGCATGGCCCACCCTATAGTAGAGATTATTTCTACAGTAATATAGTTATTGTGAGAAATTATTGTAGTGCTTTGGTGACAGATTATTATATGTATGTACTACTGCATACAAATATAATTCGGAATCCACTGAATTGGGATGGGTGCTAACAGGCGCAGCACCCACCACGTCATCCAGCTTCGATGTGACAAAACCTGTCACCAGCCACCACATGGCCATTCCTCGTGGGTTACGAATTTACAACTCCGACAGGAACTGGTCGAGCGTGCGACTGCTGATCATAGCTCCCATCAGCAGACCAAAAGGAGGTCTCGTCGGCATCGACCCCGAAGGCCACACACGAGGCCCATGCAACCACCCACCGCCGACCACCTGCGTGACTCAACTGCCGGACATGCCCCTCGCCCGCTGAACCACCGCAAGGGCAAAGGCAATCGAAGAGCCAGGAGCCTGCCCACCCAAAGGCTTCAAGGCACAACACCACACCCGGGATACCAAGTGGCCAAGCTCCTGCCCAGGACCAGTCTCACCAAGGCCAACCGCTACTGGCGAAGGGGTTGGGGTTGGAATTGTGGTTAGAATTGTGGGTAGAATTGTGGGTGGAATTGTGATTTGAATTGTGGGTGGTTGCTTGCGCAGCTTTAAGGAACCCCCACAAACCTACCTTGGATAGATTCAATCCCATGAATATACAAATCGTCATTACAAAAACTAGAACCAATGCAGTAACGCGTCAGACTACGGCCGTGTGTGCACGGGGACGCATTATCTCGCTCGTTAAGTTGTGAAATGCCATCCGCATTGCCCTAGTATACGGCCCTGATGATTTGTTTTTTCTATTCTCTTTTGTGTTGTGTTGTATGTGTCTGCTGGAAACGCCACAGAATCACCGGTTAACCGTCAACTAGAAACAAACGGCCTTCAGTATATTTTACTCACAACTGACGTTATGGCATGTTTCAAAAGCGTTCGTTATTTTGTCGAAAAAACGAATTTGCCGATACACTAATTTAGTTAATAAGAGTTGACAATGCAGTAATTTAATTGATAAGAGTTGATGATGCGCTAATTTAATTGATAGGGGACTACCTTTCTGACAGCACAATCCAAGTTGCTTTATATTAACTAATAAACATATTTGACACTATATGTCTGCCATCAAATTAATGTTGATGTTCCTCGAGGCTTTGTACACTCGCTTACTATATTCCTCATTTTTATAGACAATATTTTTTCCATTGCCCACAACCCAACTCATTCGTTTGCTGATGATAGTATAGCGGTTTGCTCAAAGAATCAAAGTACCAATGCATCATACCATGGCCGCGTGTCCGTGAGAATATCAGATCTCTCAACTTAAGCTTCTAATATTTAACTGTATTGGGGTCTAAGGAATTCGAAAGTTATTTTCTCAGATGACTTTACATCATTTGCGTAAAGAGATATATCTGAGGTTTTCAGAACACGAACAACATCGCTAATGCATGGTATGAATATCATATTCTGGTAGAAAATTCTGATGATTATTTTGCTTTCGTTTGGTGCTGTGTCTTTCACGCCGGCTTTGTATGTGTATGCGTGTGCGTATGCTGGAATCGCCACAGTAGCACGATAAGTTTCTCGTATCCTTTTCAAACAGGCTCAACCAACGACTTCGGAATTCATTACCAAAGAGCTTGGTATGACCAACTCGTTATGATCACGATAATCCAAGAGGACTGTCTAAGTCAGTTGAATCCCAGCGAGGCCTCTTCACGTTAAAAGTGGAATTCTAATTTACGAGTAAACACAAAAATCTTTAGCCGAATCACACGAATATAGAATGCTCTGCCTGATAATGTGTTAAGTCGTCATCCAGGCATTTAAAATCAGTGTATCTCGATACCTCCTTATTTTATACCTCTTCTTCTGCTCACATTATGCTTCATCATATACTGATCCTGAATGCCTTTTGGTCAGTGTATGAAATTCAAATTACAGTAATTCATTTGAAAGGATCGTATTGTACAAAGTGGACTTGAGTAAATTGGTGATTTGATTTGGGCGCGTTGAAGCAAGAGCTGCCCTGGGGATTACGTTGGTGAACATATTAGAAAATGCGATGCATAAACATTTCATTCCTTGTGATTTTGTCACAATCATGGAGCAGGCCAAGACTTACGCTCATTTATTTGATGAGAGATGTACCGGCACGGTCGTCTAGTTTAACCCCTGCGACTTTTTGTATGGAGCTACCTCAAATCGGTGTTTACTAAGATAGTCCTAGGACCCCGATTCACGTAAAAAACAACATTCGTCTAGCTGTCATCAGCATACCTGTGGGGTACGAAGTCGTGGCACCGGCATGGGTGCGAGTTCTACTTCGTCCCACTACTTCATTAAATGTTCCGCCGATTAATAAGCTGCAAATTGTCAAAGGGACAACGCAAGAGTCACTGAGGTGTTTGTATGATTTTCTTTTCAATTAAAAGGAAAACATGTATTTTAATTCTAGTTTTATTTATGAACGGAGAACTTGACAGAAAATATTTTAATGCACAAGTAATAAGCCTTATACCTTGTAAATTATTTAATATAGGTAAATTTTAACCGACTTCAACTTTTAAATCAATTTAAATTCCTTATGCTTAATCCGCACTGTTAATTCAATTTATTAGGACACGACACTCGCCACGACTCGGGGAATATTTTATTACGCTTCTCCGCTGCCGGCGGAGAGCGGGAGTGCTGCGCATGCGACCAGCGTGGTCGACGGATGGAATAAGACTCCTCGATATCCTCTCTAATAAGGATATCGTTTTTACCTACCACCAGGGAAACGTAAAGTCTCTCTTGGTGGTATAAGAAACCAGATCTTGTAATAAAGGTCATGGTGGTATGTGTGGGATCGTTCAGATCGATGCTATTCACACGTGCAGTGGAACAACGAAACAGGCAGGCGACAAGGACAATAGGGGAAAATGACCAAATGCGCCGTTGGTAATGCGGGTCATTGTTTACATGATGCCTCGTCGCTATTTTCGACGTTGGGAGAAAAAGGTGCTAAAAGCAAATTGGATGTTTATGGCATCACTGGCTGCAATAGAAACCGGGTTCATATTTGCATTAGGAAATGCTGGAGAATTTGGTTTCGGCGTCTATTGCGCTAATTATATGCAGCTGCTTGGGTTGTTTGTTGATAAGGCAAACAAAAAAGGTTGCCAGGCAATGTGTATGAAAAGGTACATGACGGGGCTGGGAAAATAGACGGCGCAATATTTATGGTCCCTGTCATGACGGTTACCATGAATGCAATCCGAATTATATTGTTTACAGGAATTTGTCTGGTACCGAATTGGTTTAGAATACCAGATAAGCAAAGAAAGAAATCTTACGGAAATTGTATGGGAAGGGATGCATGAAAAGGTAAGTTTTCTTTATAGGGATTTTAAGATTATAGATGGTGATCTATATAATGCGTGAAGCATTTACAGGTACTAATACTGTCGCATTAGCAAACTTAAGGGAATTGAGTAGTAGTTATGGGGTTTTTTTTTCAGGTAAGTAGACCGTAGGGTTTGGCGGAACCGCTACATACCCATCGATGTGTTGAAAAGAGTTGAACGAACTTTCCAAGTTCGATTAATTCTGTGTTTTTTAAAGTAATAGAGGCCATCTGTCTGATATCGTCTTTAAATCTAAACACGCTAAATAAAATAAATAAATGAGCAGACTTTAAATTCCGTGTTTGACAGTAAAAACAAATCTATCGAAATCTGCATTACTTTTTTGTTAATGGACCTTCAAAATCAGTAAGTTATCCTGCCCACCGTTTATTTCACAAGATAATAAACATATAATGAATACGTGAATATGTATATATGTTTTGTTTTTCTGACAATTCAAATCATCGTAATTATAAATTCGGCAACAGTTAAATTTCACACAATTATCGAAGAAGTTGTATATGGACTTTAACATGCATCCTATAAAAACATCCTATTTAAAAACAGAAAATAACACAGAGTTCACTGATCAGATATGCTAAGTGCGGGGCAAACTTATGAGAATATTGCTTTTCTTGGTGGTATTCCAATCCTTCTCACATGAGCATCCCTGGTGTGCGGATTAGCCAATATTTTAATTCAATTATAAAGGCCCACTAAATATTTCTCTTCTGCATAATTAGCAACTCAACGTACCAGCGATCTACTTTGGTAATTATTGCGATAGCACCTGCTCTAACCCAATCAACAACTGCTTGCGAGGAAGATCGTGTTAGGAGGAGACGAAATTGCTCTTAAAGCACTACTTCCAATGTTTTAATTAATTTCGCGCGATCAACGATCTCACTTCCAGCTGTGAGTATGGGATGGGATAACTGATAGATACCATCGCGTACCAAATCCCAACTAATTATAATCTTTGCACTCGTTTAGTTATTCTCCCTCCGCCTCTGGTTGGGTTTCTCCTCAAATTTTCGTTTAGCTTTGTTTATGGAAATGACCTGCGATCGCTAGCGATCATTTTAGTCAATCACAACAACTGACTGCCCATTTAAGACCGTGCGATGTTGTTTCACTTTCAACGAATGCTAAACGAGGTCCTTATGCAATGACCTTGTAACGCCATAATTTAGCCATTCATCTTACAGACGTTGATATTGCAGACATTTAGTTTTTTCTTTTGCTTCACGCCGCCGAAAATGCAGGTATCAAGACAATCCTACCAGAGTCGATTGCCACTTCAATAACTTTCGCTGAAACTTTAGCGCGTTCAAAGTGTTTTTAGAGGTGGCATCGTTTACTAACTGCCGCTACTTTTGATTACCCTTAATTACTCAATTGCGTTGTACTGAGATACCACAATGGAGATACTCTTCATGAGGTTCCTCTAGTCATAGCTCTGAGACGTGTACCAGAAAAATGGCTCAGAGTTATGCAGTTGGAATCTTCCCAAGCGGATTTAATTTTGGTCCGCAAAGTTGGCACAGTCAAGCTTGGCATTGAAAAACTAGTTAGGTAATTACTTGTGACGGAGTAATTACCTGCGCAAACTAATTACATCTGCGGGAGATAATTCGAGGGTGATTACGGTTGTTTTCCACTCTGCATAAAAAGATGAGAGATAAACTAATATAAACGGTTGTGGAAGCCTATTTTGCTAACAGTAGCTCCCCTTACGACTTTGCCAAATATAAAACTAACTTTCTCACGAAAGTCGGGTTTAATTACGTGATAACGTTACAACTGGCGATATCTCTCTCAATAATTATATTAGTTATGACTAACTACATACGATGGTTTTTATTACACTGAGAAGTGCGAATAAAATGTCGAGGTATTTAAAAACAAATATTAAGGAGTTTATATGATAACTAAATGGCACAAGGCTAATAAGCTTACCCGGAAACACAAATTATTATGGAAAATTTAACAACCCTCGGGATTTTCTAAATAAGGCCAGCACCGGATCCCGATGATGATGATAACTAAGTTAAAGAATAAAAAGTCTTCTGCTACTACTGGCATGCAACCTCTACTAAGGAAGGAGCTATTTTTGCTATTGTATGGTAAAATTGACTGTCTAATAACACTTCAAAGTGTCTTATCTAACCCCTGAACCGTCGCTGTATTCCCAATCGGCCGACATCGAACTAACGATCTCAAAGAGCCGATCTCTTGTATGTTGTGTAGATGCAGCGCCTCAATAGGAGTGTTCGACCCCCACGACTTAAAAATTTTTTTAAAACCATTTATCTTACTCCACATAACCACCTCTGACTCTGACTGAGCTAAGATTTACTGTAAGGCTATACCATAAATCAAATAAAAATTGAAATTCCACTTGGTAAAGGATTTTCCGAAATCCCATACCCATTTGGATAACTTCCAAATTCTTTGTCCAGAAAAAGGACCACGTCCCCATGTATTCCACGTCGCAAAGTTACTTCGTGACCCTATGCGTGTTGCGTGAGCCATTCTTGTCTTCTCAAAATTTCGGTGAAACGGAGCAAATAAATAATAAACAATAAGAAATAATAAAACATAAATAACTACTGTACACAACGACTGTACACAAAAAAAAAAGGGAAGCTTGGAAAAAAAGCTAAAAAGGAAAAATAAAAAAGTGGATTTTCCTCATAAAAATCGAGAGCAAAGAACATCTACTTCAATAAAACATAAATAAAATTAAGAGTGGAAAAGGAGACTGTGGGGGTTCTTTAAAGGCTCTCCGAAGAACCATTTCTAACCTGAAAGAAATCGGTCCGCCATTACCGCATACATCAATGCATCTTCGCATTGATCTGAAACGAAAAACATTTCGGCTGCCGTGCTAGGTAACTGCAATAAACTATGGAAACAATCATCGGAACCCCTGTCTGCTGTTGTATTCCAGAATACTACCCTTTATTAAATTTAACACTGAATCTCCTTACACATCCTTAAAAACTTCACTTAACATATATTACATTCTCACTTAATACATACCATTCATAAACATTCACAATATTGTCAGTTACAGCACACTTAATAACCTGCACCTTTTTATTCATTCAAAACATAGTGACTTTGATTTTCGTCCAAATTTTATTCATTGTTAAAAGTCAGAGAGAAAATTCAATAGAAAAAAATCAGTTTGAATTAGAATCAGTTCAGATCAGGTTGAGATTTGGAAGTCAGAGAAACAAGTCAGAAGTCAGGAGTTCAGAAAAAGATAAATATAGAAGTTATTACAATAGAGAAGAAGTTATTAGTTCAGAAACAATAGAGACAATAGAAGAAAAGAATAAACAGAAAAATTCTGAGAGAAGATAAATTAATTAATTCCTGCCCACAAAAAAGAAGAAAAAAAAATTTTTGAAGAAAAAAAAATTTTTTTGTTGCAAAAAAAAAAAAGAAAAAAAAACCACAAGGGAAACAACAAAGCTGAAGACAAGAATGAAAGAAACAAAAAACACAATGAGAAACTAAAACAGAATAAAACAACGAAAAACTAAAAACAGACATAAAACAACGAAAAAAAGACCAGGATAATCAAATCAACTATAGGGCGTAAAGTCTGCCTGGCGGTAATAAAATAAGAATAAAATAAAAGAAAAATAAAAGGAGACACTAATTCAAGATAAGAAATACTATCGGAATCCCGGAATCAAGACAGCAATCAACATTTAGTAGTAGTAAGAAATTTTTTTCAATATTTTGATTTTTCTCTCTTCCTTTTTTTTGTAGGAAAATTTTTGTTGGAATTTTTTTTTTTTCAAAAAAAAAAAAAAAAGTGTTTTCTCGATAGAAATTTTGAAAATTCTCTTTTCAGTGGTTTCGACGGCATTTCCGTTTCTTTTCTTTCTCGTCGAAAATTTTCTTTCTTTTCAGTTTTGGGTCCAATTTATCATTATTTTCCTGCATATATATTGAATAACTAAATAAAGGCCTTTTCTTTTTTTCATAACCATATTTTAAGAATTGAATTTTCGCCATACAATATTTTAAACTTTCACTATTACGAGTCCATATTGCACGAGACAGGCGGGTAGGCAGGGGGAAGAACAAATCCACTATCAACCGATATACAATAAACCCCCTGAAATGGCTCTCTCTGTCGGAATTTCTGATGTTTTCAGAATCGTCCCTACCTTTGACGGGAAACCCTGCGACTTAGGTAAATTTATTTCCGGGGGAGACGTTTTATTTAGATCCATAAAGAAGGCAGACCCGGATATATACGAGACATTTTTAGAGCTAATCAAAAATAGACTAGAGGGTCATGCTTACGATCTGATTAGGTATAGCCAAATCGCTAAGTGGGAGGATTTAAAAGAAAAATTAGAATCGGAATATAAAGAGGAGCAATCTCGGTCGACGGCACACAAGGAGTTGATTTCTCTGAAACAACGCTACAGAGAAACCGTCCGGGAATACGGCGATAGAGTCGCGAATGCTCTAAGGACTCTAAACTCTGCCACGTGTGAAATAACAGCAGACGCGGTGGTTAGGGAATACTTAATAGAAGAAAACATAAAATTGGCCGTACAAACATGGACTAAACAACGAACAGCTAAAGATACTAGCTAAAGTCCATGGGGGAAACAATTTAAAACAGTCGATTGCACATGTAGTGTCACATGCGGCTCGAATGGACAACTCTCCCAGGTCATATCAATATAACGAAAAACCTACATTCAATCGTATAGTCTGCCAAACCTGTGGTAAGTCAGGGCATACACAGGACACATGTTATCGAAACATGCAGTCCACTTTTCCGAATAGACAACCCATAAAAAGGGAATATAACATTTTATGCAATTTCTGTGGTCGGAATAATCACACAGAGAATGAGTGTAGATACAAGATATCTAGGAATGGATCGTCTTCAACAAATTACCAACAAGGTACAACAACGCGTAACCCATTCCGAAATAATCCTACAAACTCTGAAAATCGTTTTGGTGAAAATTGTAGGACCACCAATAGACAAAACGATCGGCAAAATGTTCACTTTTCTCGGGTGCAAGAGTCGGAAAACGAGGCCTGACGCCAACCAAAAATTATGGAAGACAAACAAAATTTTTCTATTTACAGCATTAGATCTTTGGAAATAGATAACGAGAAATTTAATGAAACTCCTACCCAAATTTACCTTGAGCCAGCTTATGATTATCCTAACCATATGAATACAAATATAAAAGAAGTTAAACCAAACCCTAATATAATGACTCCGATTCAGACTCCAATTCTGAAAAATAATTCAGCAACTAAGACTGAAAATTCGAAATTTTCAGCAGTATTAAAGACTGATATCCTTAATATTTCAGCTATCCCAATTGATTACCCAGACACTTCAGCAACCAAGACTGAGAACTCAGCAGTAATAAAGACTGAAATCCCTAATATTTCGGCTATCCCTATAGACAACCCCATTTCAGCAACAAAGACTGAAAACTCAGCAGTATTGAAGACTGAAAATTCGGAAATTTCAGAAAATATACAATCAAAAATCCCTTATATTTCGGCTATCCCAATAGACAACCCCGGCACTTCAGCAACAAAGACTGAACATTCAGCAGTGTTAAAGACTGAAGATCTAAAAATTGCCATTAAAATCAAAACCCAAGTCAGTTCTGCAGCTAACACTGATGAAGAAATCTTTTCAGCAGCAAAGACTGACGGATTAAATGTTTCTACAGCAGATATAACTGAAGAAATAGTTCAAACAGCAAATAGAACTGGGAACCAAGATGTTCTGACAGCTAATAAGTCTGAAGAACTATACGAATCAGTAAATGAGACTGAGAAACTAAACGATCCATCAGCAGTGAGTAAGACTGAAAAGGTAGACGTTCCGACAGCGGTTAAAGCAATGGACAATGACAACACTAAGCCGAAAACAATAAATATTTTAAACAACGAAAACAAACACAAACACTTACTCAAACACGATATAATAAATAATGAAAATAATAATTTATCTAAAATAGGTACGGAAAAGGAAAACCATATAAGTACATTACAAATTTTTTTTTTCAACAATAAACATTTATTCAAACACAAAATACAAAAAAATAAAAAGTTACACAGTCATTTAGGACATTTGAAATCATTTCTTAAGAAGATTTTTGGTATTATGCATTTCTATACAATCATCATAATAATAGGCCCAAAAAGGTTTTGGAAAATTTTCCATAAATTTAAGGAAAAGATAAACACCTAACAAATGGCCTTTGTTTTTTTATTCAATATATATGAAATAATCCAACAATTGTAGGAAATGACGGAAATGAAAAAAAAAAAAAAAAAAAAAAAAAAAAAAAAAAAAAAAAAAAAATAGTTAATGAGGGAGACGAAAGAGAGAAAATTTTAGAGTTAATATGTATAATGGAAATTTTAGAATTAATATATATATTCGAACGGAAATGAGAATTTTGAAACATAATATTAATATTATATAATTAATATAATAAGTAATAATAATTTTTGGATAAGAAAAGAAAAGGTTCCAAGGAGAAATATTTAAATTTAGTTAACATATAATGTAAATAGACAATAGTGTTAAGAACTTTTTGAAATTTAAATATTGTAACCTTTGATTAATTCTGAAAACCATTGTAATTGAACGAAAATCCAAGCCTTTAATTAATCTTAATCTAACCTATAGTTACTAGAAAATTATTCTCTTCAAGGATAATTTTCTTTCTCGAAGAAGGGTGGGATGTTGTATTCCAGAATACTACCCTTTATTAAATTTAACACTGAATCTCCTTACACATCCTTAAAAACTTCACTTAACATATATTACATTCTCACTTAATACATACCATTCATAAACATTCACAATATTGTCAGTTACAGCACACTTAATAACCTGCACCTTTTTATTCATTCAAAACATAGTAACTTTGATTTTCGTCCAAATTTTATTCATTGTTAAAAGTCAGAGAGAAAATTCAATAGAAAAAAATCAGTTTGAATTAGAATCAGTTCAGATCGAGTTGAGATTTGGAAGTCAGAGAAACAAGTCAGAAGTCAGGAGTTCAGAAAAAGATAAATATAGAAGTTATTACAATAGAGAAGAAGTTATTAGTTCAGAAACAATAGAGACAATAGAAGAAAAGAATAAACAGAAAAATTCTGAGAGAAGATAAATTAATTAATTCCTGCGTTTTAATTAAGATTAAAAATAAAAGGTCCACGCTCTTCCCTCGAAAGAGGAAGCACGGCGCCGGACGTCAACACTGCCTACGTTTTCTGTCCCACACGTGCGCGGCAGATTTTCATAGTTTATCTGTACCCCCAGCGGTTTTTATCCAACCATCAAAGTATAGCGCAACTCGCGCCTAGCTGCCAAGAGCCGATTTCTCAGTCAGTATAAATATTCAAACTGGAATTCGACCCTTGAAGCGCTATGGAGGCCAAATACAACCGACGTAGTTGTATACACAACCGCGATCGTGTACCCATCCTATGTTCCCTGTTACATCGAATTTTCAGCAGCTGCAGCCAATTATCCCCGACTGGTTACATAAGCAATAAACATGCAACGAATTGGACGCGACCCTAATGTGTTTACCTCAAACAACTTGCAACGGTCTCGTCCCATGTTCGTTGCTAATACAAACAAATGTCCGTTTCAGCACTAGTCTGTGGGATTGTTTATCCAATATACCCTCTATCGTTTACGATACCAATTCTTTCTGCCTCTGTGCATGTGCATTTATTTGAACAGCCGCTGATCGGTTTTCCTCTTTTTCTTCTTCAACGCATCTTTCGCTATTCTCACTTCCAAGGTACGGACAGCCCACTTATCTGTATGATATCAATGGAAATCCTCCCAGCGAAACCCAAAATCGCGTTCTCATTGGCTGACAGATAGATAGCGGAGGAAAATTGCTACTCACCACAAACAGGAAAACCCACCCCAGCTGAGACTGGCCGTAGGATCGAGCCAACGTCTCAAGGAGTCAGATCTTTCCCGTTGACCCACGCACACGTATCGGATACGTTGCGTGTCGGAGTTCCCTTGAGTTTGAAGAGTAGAAATTCTATCACAGAGTCGCGCGGTCGTGGTTACATTTAAGCAATAATAAACAAACGTGTATCAAACATTATCACCGTTTAACCTTAAGAACAAAACTGTAATTAGTGTTCCCCAAAAATAAGCGTAAATAGTGTTACTAGACATTAAACCATAAATAAATAAATAAATGTTCTTTAAACATTATCACCAGTGAGTTTTATTTGTTTATTCCCCGTTTGGTGGACAATTTTTGGGCGAACATTCTGCATCTGTATATCCAGTGACAAGTAGTGAGATCAGCGTTGGGTGGACCCTCTTACTGAACAACATCGTCGCGTTGGGGTTAGGAGAAAACTAGTGCCCGGGTTTTGGCACAACTACTTCTACCCCACAAGACTAAACGGAAAAGAAAGTTAATTAAACTTAAAAATAAATTTCATTTACACTAGAAAAAGAATTAGAAAGGGTAAGAAGAATTAAAGGATCAGCAACCTCAAAAGCTACATGAATACACTATTTTAAATCTCCCCTTTTCCTTTTATATTGTGCAAAGATTAATGCAACGAAAACTTGCCTGGACCCAGTTACTCCAACAACAGCGCAACTCCCCAAAAGCCGATAGACAACATGAATAGGAAAGCGTCGATAGAACGTCTGTGGGATTTTATATGTCTTTGTTGTTCTGCTTCTAGTAATGTGCCACTGGGGCACAGGTTCACTACTCTTCCACAACTTGAATGTTCGTAAGCAAAGGTGCGCCAAATAAAACACTCTAGTTCGTGGACTTTCTTTATTTATACTTATTTGAATACTGTCAGATTAACAATGTTAGCTTCACACTTGATTTACAATGTAAAAATAGTTCAGAAGGGTTCATACTGGTTATATTTTCACTTAATTGAAAACGTAAGAATAGTTAAGAATGGCCCGTATTTGTATAGTTACATTGTTAGATTCACAATAGTTAGGTTCACACTTGATTTGGAAATGTAAGAATACATTTACATTGCTAGATTCAAACTTAACTTGAGATGTAAGAATAGATTTACATTGTTAGATTCAAACTTAATTTGGGAATGTAAGAATAGCGCGGTGGCCACCCTGACTCCGACTCTGATGGCGGTTGATTTCCGACTGACTGATATTTTACTTTTTACGTGGAGGGCCCGACTCGCGTCCACGGAATCTAAACCGAGATTGAAGAAATTCCTTCGAAACGACAGAATACCAATTTTCATCCATCGCTTCAGTGACCAATAGGGGATGATCTTCCATACATTGGTCACGGTGAGGATGTGCACGCACACAGATATGGTTGCCTCGCGCGCTCATGCTGTGGGCATGCGAAGCATGGATATTCGAATTCCATAAAAGGAAATGTTACACGAAGTGTTTGCATCTGGGCAAGTATCATGAAGACGATGCTTGGGGTGTTTACCCGATCAGTAACTGCGTACAGCATTTACGCTGATCGTGCACATATCGCTGGCGTCTTGCGACGGTCGAACTCTCGTGTGTATATTTACATTGACAAGAATTCGATTTGCTTCGGCAGCCAGTGGTGAGATATGCTATTGCAGATTGAACGATCGACCGATGGATCTGCTGATATGACTTGCCATGCACGTGTGTGGTAAAAATACGTTCTTCTTGTGTGCATGGACAAGTTCGAGGATTTATGTCGGTTACGTAATGTCGTAACCGAATTGGATTTCAGGAACATGCTGCATTGTATGCAGGCATGTCCCTGGGGGAAATGGTTATAGGAAGCTAATGCTTGTCGATCGGTTTACCGACCGATGTGCTTGTAGGAAAAATGGAAAGGAAGAAATATCTCCTGCATTTGTGCGGAATTCGTTCGGGGATAAGTGCACCGAAATGGTTCGAGTCATGTTGGTTGCTGGTGGTGCAACCAAATTGCTTTTAAGGAACATGGTGCTTTTCATGCGACCATGCCTTTAGGAAAAATACCTGTTTGGTGCTGATGGAATTGCATCAGCGAAAATTATAGATTCCAGGCGTTTCAGGTGATAATTTGCGCAAACGGTGGAAAGGTAAGTAAATGCTTCCCAGGGTTTTTGGTGCTCTAGGAAGCAGTCTCTTAATGATTGATGGGAAGGTAAGTAGTGGCGTTCAATGGAACCGCCACACGTCCACCATCAGACCCTTTGGAGGTAGAAATTGTTCTAAGTAGGCCGATCACAATACCCGGGCGCTCACGAAAGATGATTGGACTACCAATAAAAATCCAGGAGAAGGTAATCTAGGTGCCTAAAGAAGTACAATCAGAGATATTTTTATCTAATTGTACATTGAAGAAGACGAAGAGTGCCCAGGTTGAGGCACTCAATGTCATAGATTAACCTCGAACCATTAACCGAACCATTAGGTGGGGTTTGATTCCAACAATGGAATATTCTTTCTTTCCTTTGGAAAACCGGGAGAATATTCATACGAGTAAATACATCATTTGGAATTAATTCTGGTAAAGAATCGAGTAATCCCGTATCCAAGATTAACACTTCGGAGGTGGAACACCTCCAATTCATTCAACATATTTTCTCGGAGGGTGAGTCGTCTCATGAATCACCAAAAGATTCAAGTTTGACACAAATACATGAGGAACTGCCCTTAGCGAGAAACCTAAATCCTCAAGAGTGCCAATTTATAGTGGAAATATATGAGGAATTTAATGACATTTTCCACCTCAAAGGCGACCGCTTGATGTACACCAGTGCGATGTCGCATGAGATACCTTTGGTACAAGACCAGTCTGCCTGAGTCCAAGAAACAGGTATGTCGGGGTTCTTTAAAGTCTTCTCCAAGAACCACCCACTTCCTCAACTTAACCTGTCTTTTCCCTCACCCACAAGACACCATACCTACCTGCAATTTTGGGCCGCGTAAGCTCCCAGCAGCATTTTTCATACCTGAAAGGAAATTTCTCCGACGGCATACATAATTCCGGACTTTTCTGGTTCATACTCCATGAACCAGTTTACATCTCCTATCGGCTCAGCTTGTCATCAATTAACAATTAACAAACGCTGGCCAGCGTATTGCGGACACAGCTGCAACCGATATTCCCTTCTACCATACATAATTGTATATCTTATCTATCCCCTAAGGTTCGCTGAGTTGCGATCAATTTCCTAATCACTATACAACCAATCATTTGATTTAGGCATGAACATGATCATTTGTTTACCCACATTCATGCCCCATGAAGACCAATCATCTAACCCAAACAAATAACCCATGAACAATTTTCCCTATTCTGCTATAGAGCTATTCGGCTAAAGCAAATAGATTCCCAATCTCTGGTGGAACTATCGTCACCAGCAGATATCGCCTACAACGGCATTTCCCTGGTATCTTAAGTAAATACAATGACGACCCTTTGCAACATAGCCACATCATGAACATTGTGCATCCCATCATTGGACCTGTGAAATAGCGTTTTTATTTACCTTGTAGCAAAAACCTATTTTCGTTCCCAGGCGTACATCATCACCGATCTATGGCCACATCGCCGCGGCCCCTGATGATCGTACATTGTTTGATCAGGTGTCCGCTGACCATTGTCTGCATTGCAGGGCATCGAACTTGCCTATACGGTATAGGAAAATTCTCCCATGCTTGATCATGATTGGCCGCCGCCAAGTTGATCGTTTTGCTCCTCCTCCATCGAGGCAATTCACCACCATTGAATCTGATGGATGTAAGTTGCATCTTAGAGTTAAATTTCATCCCCGGTCGGATACACATGTCCGAGTGCGGTCGTGTCCTTGAATTTATTTCGGAGTGCTGGTGCTTTTAGAATCGAAAAATCTCATTGAAGTGGCGTTAAATAAAAAAACTATATCGCGAGTTACACTTGGAAACTGTTACGAGTTGTGTTATAGTGTCGCTATTAATATCACCTTAAGACATTTTCAATAAAGAAAACTGTGTGGAGGATTAACTCAATAAAGAAACATTGCAGCCAATTTATCGTGTTTTTATTCGTTGCGTCCTCTCTTGTTGTTGGGTGATTTGACTTTTCAGCAGTGGGTATTTTACTGAATCCGCGCCCGTGCAGGTGCATAAGTGAAATATTCGCCACAGGTACTAAACGAACAATTCGGGAAATACTAGAGAACGATATCATTAAACCAAGTAAAAGTCCGTGGAACTCCGTTGGTAATTCTGGTCGTTCCCAATAAGGTGGGCCCCGATGGAAAGTTGTGGTCGATTTCAGGAAACTGAACGACAAAACCATTGGCGATGCGTATCCTCTCTTTTCATATATGGGAAAAACCTAGAAAACCATAATGACAAACTCCGGAGAGTATTCGAACAAATGAGATACCACAACCTAAAATTGAAACCGGAGAAATGCAAGTTCCTACAAAAGGAAGTACGAGGGTGGACTGAAAAGTCTCCGACCTCAACGTGAAGATAGCAGCTAGTGGATGTAGTTTTACATCTTTTGACAGTTACTCACCAAAATTTTAGCCATTTTAGAAGCGTAGTTTTTATTTGGCAGTCGTTTGAGTGAGTCGATGTGAGTCTTTTTGTGAAAATGGATAAAATTGAGTATCGAGCTGACATTAAATTGTTGTTTTTGAAAGGCAATACGCCTACGCAAATCAAAGATGAGTTGGACTCTGTGTATGAGTACCCTGCACCATAATTTACCACAGTGAAATTTTGGGCAGGTGAATTTAAAAGTGGCCGTGAGAGCTTGGGAGATGATGAACATTCGGGACGTCCAAAAACTGCAACAACTGACGATAACATCGTTAAAGTTCACCAAATGGTGCTAGACGACCGCCGAATTAAAGTGAGAGAGATAGCAGCGGCTATGAGAGTGTCCAAAGAACGTGTTTGTCACATTTTAAATCAAGATTTAGGCATGAGAAAGCTGTCCGCGCGTTGTGTGCCGCGTTTGCTCATGTTACACCAAAAACGTGTTCGAATGAACATTTGCAACGCTCTGTTGGCGCAGTTTAGGCGCAATAAATCCGAGTTTTGATGCCGATTAGTTACTGTCGATGAAACTTGGATACACCATTATACGCCCGAAACAAAAATACAATCAAAACAGTGGACTGCAAAGGGGGAATCGGCTCCAAAAAAAAAAAAAGCGAAAACTGTTTTTTCGGCTGGGAAGGTGGTGGTGACTGTTTTTTGGGATAGTCATGGAGTTATCTTAATCGATTATTTTCAAAAAAGAAAAACCATTACAGAAGCATACCAAGCATCACTACTTGACCAACTGAAGAAATTGCGAAAAAACCGCCACATTTGCAGAAAAAGAAATTCCTGTTTCACCAAGGCAACGCGCGGTCTCACACCTCAGCGATTGCCATGGCGAAAATCCACGAATTACGGCTTGAACTGCTTGACTATCCGCCCTACTCACCAGATCTAGCCCCAAGCGACTTTTTTTTGTTCCCTAATCTAAAACTTGCGCTCGGAGGATAGAGATTTTCGTCAAATGAGGCAATCACCTCCGTCAAAAGTTATTTTGCAGAGAAAAACGCCGAGTACTATTTGGACGGGTTAGAGAGATGCGACCATCGCTGGGAGAAGTGTATAAAGTTATAAGGAGACTATGTAGAAAAATAAAAATAAATTTTAAGGAAAAATTACTTGTATCTTTGTTAGGTCGGAAACTTTTCAAGCACCTTCATATTGGGTTGTTTCACATGAAGTGTCCGATTTTATAGTAAAAATTTAAAAGCTAATATTATTTTTCCGTAAATGTTTATTTAATTAAAATAGGATCCGGTGGCATCTATGACATTCTGCCAACGTGATACAAGTTCAAATTTTTTTTTTGAAGAAGTGCTGACTTTTTGAGGCAATGAAATCTTCAAAGGCCTTTATGACCTCTGCTCGGTTCCGGAAGACTTTGACGGATATTTATTGATTGATGCTTATGTTCCGCCGAACACTGTCCATAAATTCAAAGTGACTTTTTTACTTGGTTGTATTTATATATTTATTTATTTATTTATTTAGTTTTATATATATATATATATATATATATATATATATATATATATGTATATATATATGTATTCTTTTTTTTTTTAACGATAGAGGGTCGATTTATCGACGGTTCGCACTCAAAGGGTTAAACACTTTTTTAGGCGTACACTCGCCCGTTTTCTCGAAAGTTGAGGATCTTGTCCCTGCGTATGTTATCACTGAACTGGTTGTTCTTCCTTTATCTTCCGTTCACTTATCCCTTGGCGTCCTCTCTTTACCAAGGGATCCAGGAGATCGCACCCTCACTTGTCCTACGATTTCGTATTGTTCGTAGGAATACTGTGAGGATGCACCCGACACACACAGACGCGAACGTTGCTGTCCGTGTGTGTGACCAGTGATATACCGAGGATCGTCTGGATTGTCACACATCTGCGTATCCCTTTGTGTACATTACCCGCGTGTGGTTTATGGCCCTGGTGATTTCCTCGGTCGAACTCATTAACTTCGGCTGCGATATTTACATGGTTTTTATTTCCTTGTAGGAACAGTGTCGGTTGTTTGGTTTAGTGTTTAACCTTTGTTCCCACTATAGTCCTTTCGATAAGGAAAACCGAATTGCGGGAAGCCATACTTTGTTTTTTTGTTTTTTATTTGGCCCCACATTGATCGCCTGGGATTTTTCTGGCTGTCGGCATCTAGCGCTCCCGCACCGGGCACTTGTGTTTGCCCAGCTAATGGGTCGTCAAACAATTTCTTTTCTGGGTAGTGTCCTTCGATAGCCATGCAACCATGAGGAATCGGTCGGGAAATTGGGGCCACGTGTCTGTGGATACGTGCGGTCGAGGACGCCCATATGCATGTCCCCTTTAGCTGGGCGGAAAGGTGAATTGCGCCCACGTGTCTGTGGGCACGTGGGGTTGAGGACACAGTATGTATGTCCGCTTTAGCCAGGCGAAAGATATTTAACCCCACACTGGATTATGCGCTTCGCAGCACTCCCACAAGACCTTCTACCCACAAAATGAATCCAGATTGCGGAAAAGATGGTAGTCCGTTGGGGAAATTTCAGGAAAGTACGGTGGATGCGGAAGAATTTCAAATCGCAACTGCAACAATTTTTGCACCGTTACTTATGAGGTATGGGGTCTAGCATTGTCATTCAAAAGAATCGGGCCGTGCCTATTGACCAACGCAGGTTGCTTTTCAGCCAATTTGGCATGCACCTCTATTTTCTCACAATATTTGATAGCGTTTATTGTTTCTCCTGGTTTAAGAAATGAAAAGTGGATTGGTCCTTTCGATGTCCACCAAATTGTCACTATAACCTTTTTTGGGTGAAGATCGGGCTTGGGGGTGTGTTTTGATTTTTCACCTGCATCCAACCACTGCCCAGGTCTTTTACGGTTATCATACAGAATCCACTTTTCATCACAGGTGACTATCCGGTGCAAAATGGTTCAGTTTGGTTTCTTAATCTAAGCGATGCGCAGCTTTCCAGGCGCCGTAGTTTTTGGAACTCGTTCATTCCATGGGTTACCCACTTATGGAGTTTCTTTACCTTTCCTATGAGAGAAAGATGTCGACTTACCAGATGTACCGGTCTGAAGTGAGCGTCAAGATACAAATGTATCGATAGGGAACGTTTGTTGTGAACGAGCCCTTATATTTTTTTTATTTGGTTGCTATAACATTTGTCAAACATATTTAGTATGCATCAAGTTATTGTACAAACAACATCATTTTTTTTAATCCTGTTAAAAATGTCGAATTTTGTACCAGAAAATGGTGATTTGCGCAAAGCATTAATTTTTTGTTTTCATTTGAAGAAAAGTGCTGCAGAGTCGCATCGAATGCTTGTCGAGCCTTATGGTGATCATGCTCTATCGGAAGCAACATGCAAAAGATGGCTTAAGCGGTTCAGAGATAATGATTTTGATGTGCGAAATGAAGAACGTGGAAGACCACCAAAAAAGTTGAAAGACGCCGAATTGCAAGCAACATTGGATTAAGATGACACTTTAAGTCAAAAACAAATGGCACAAATGTTTAATGTTGTACAACAAACAATTTCTGACCGTTTAAAAGCTATGGGAAAGATCCAAAAGTGTGGAAACTGGGTGCCACATGAGTTGAATGACAGGCAGATGGAAAAGCGAAACACCACATGTGAAACGTTGCTTTTACGACACGAAAGGAAGTCAGTATTGCATCGAATTGTGACTGGTGATAAAAAATGGATTTATTTTAAAAATCCTAAACGCAAAAAATCATGGGTACATGCAGGAGAAGCACCAACATCGACTGCAAACCCTGATCGGTTCGGAAAAAAGACAATTCGCTGTGTTTGGTGGAACCAGAAGGGGGTGGTGTTGGTCGAAAAACGACCAGAATGGGCCACAAGACACGGAAAGGTCATTTTGTTGCATGACAATGCTCCGACCCAAACAGCAAAACCCGTCAAAGAAACAATAAAAGCTCTCGGCTGGGAAGTGCGCCACGTCCCCCCCCCCCCCCCCCCCCCCCCAACCTTCAGTATTCACAAGACTTGGCGCCTTCCTACTACCCTTTGTTTTCATCGATGGGACACGCATTGGCTGTGTAGTGTAACAACATATCCATGAAATGACCATAAACAATAATCTCAAATGAATCAATTGCCCTTGTCACAATTAGCAAGTCTCAAGTAACTAGCATTCGTTGCCGACCATAATTCAAGGTCGATTCTTTTCATTGAGTAAAAGAAACGAATTGCTCCGGTTACGATTTGAAAGAATCTTATGACAACCGTTTGCGAATTTGCCACTGGCAAATGATTCACGAATTAATTGGGTTAAATCGTGTCATTTTTCTTACGCTATCCGCTAAGCTGGTGATAGGAAATTAAGTAGCATAGTAAGCAGAATTGTATAAGTGAAGTTTCTATTAAGAATGGAATAGCTTGTTAGGCAATATTTTTATGAGTGAGTTATGAAACTTGTAAATAATCGATTGATTGATTGGGAGTATAAATACCCCAGCATTTTGCAGAATAAATTAATCAAAAACCAACTGCGTCTTTGATTCATTAACTGCGGCGCTCTACGCCATCCAATTTTAGCGAGCTGCGCTTTAAACAGCGACAATTAGGGAAGTTAGGTTGTAGATAATTAAAGGACAAAATTCATACACTTGTCACACACATATATATATATATATATATATATATATATATATATCATAAAAATATATACTACATGACGACGCTGTCAAGCTACACCCCTAAAAATGTATATTACAGCTGAGCAGCATTTCGATTCCTACGAAGAAGTCGCAAATTGGGTCTCCGAATGGTTTGCCTCAAAAGACGACAGGTTTTATTGGTGTGGTATCCACAAATTTCCAGAAAGGTGGTCGAAATGTGTAGAAAGCAATGGCCAATACTTCGAATAATTTTTTTTTTACTTTAAAAAAAAAATGTTTACTTAAAAAAAAAACGCTCACTTCATACCGGTATACCTGGTATTGTCATTGGGGATACTCCCATGATTTGTGCAATCTCCCGCACCGATTTCGTTGGACCCGCATCCACCGTTGCTCTTAAAACATCGTCGCCAACTAACGTCTCCGGTTTCCCACCTGGTTCATTTTCGAGGCTGAAATCTCCCGAACGGAACTTTCCAAACCAACGTCGTATAGTGCGTTCGTTTACCCCTACATTCTCAAATGCGTCATTGATGTTTTTCATTGCTTATGACGCATTATGTCCCATTTTAAATTCATAAAGGAAGAAAGTTCGGATTTGAACTGCCGACAGCATGGTAAACAATTCCTAGAAAAAAAAAATTGTACTAGTAACGAACCCTAAAATGCTCACACGTCAAGCACACGTACCACCTTACTTGATCAAAAAAGAAAATGTATCGTTCTGGCACAGATGTTCACTCGAGAGCTTCTTATTTCCGACTGAGCGAAAATCGGACATTTCATATGGTGCAACTGTGGGGGTTCTTTAAGTATACCCTAAGAACCACCCATTTTCCTAAATTACCTGCCTCTTCATCATCATCATCGGCACTACAACCGGGAACCGGTCTTGGCCTTATTTAGCAAGTCCTGAGGCTTGTTAAATTTTCCATAATGATTTGTTTTTTTCTGGGCAAGGTCATTAGTCTTGCGCCAGAAGCTCCCCGACGGGGAAACGAACCCCGATCTCCCACGTGACAGGCGGGTATACTGCCTCTTACTTACCTGCAAATGAACAGCGTAAGCTACTCCACATTACCTCCCATCAGAAAACATAAGTCCACGGCAAGACTATCATCTAGCCGTGACATCAAACTTTCACCTCGGGGCAGGCTTGCATCCAACGCATCATGTCCCCGAAACCTAATTTAGTTACCTCATCAGGTAACCAGCATTTATCCATGAACATGTCAATGCGCAATGCTAAAAAGCATTTTCTCATACATGTGCATGGCATGTTCATCCTCACCACTGAAAGCAAACCTGGCATTAATATTATCGAATTTTCTGGTTCATAATACATGAACCATTTCATAATGCCAAAAAAATATCTTCCCTCCTAGTGCACCAGAGCCATACAGCTAAATCAAACAAACCCCAAATCTTCGGTCGAGCTATCGTCACCAAAGAATGTATCGCCTGGAACGGCATTACATGAACACAATGCCTTCAGCACCCTTTTGCTCGTCCATTTGTTTGAACAGGTGCGGTATCGTTCGTTGTCGATATGCAGGCTAAGGGAGTATCGTACTTGTCCTATACGGACATATGGGATATCCTCCCATTTAATTCCTTTTCGATCGCCCATTGGCTGTCGCCAAATTGATCAGGTTCGCCCCTCCTACATCGATGTGATACCCCACCGTTGAATCTGGCGGATGTGGATTACATCGGGGAGTCAAATTTTACCGGTAATCAGAGAAGTCGAGCGGATTAAGTAACACCGTCGTCGACATCGGAGTAACAGGTTGTTCGTTTATGATCGAATAGGTGAAGTGTAATTGGAGGTGGTGACCTTACATGAATTCTCAAACTGTTGACGAGTGTAGAGTTTGACGCTCCGACCTGAAACACGCCGATCGTCCCTACGTCAATCGGCATTTTTATGCGCTCCGCTGACATCATCTGCGAACTCAGTGGGTTTTACTGAACTAGCGTCCGTGCAGACGCACCTAGTAATAACCTCAACACAACCCAATATCATTGTATTATCAGCGCACTACATATATCACAATTGTATAGCATAACATATAGGTCATTCTAAGGGCAGAATTATAACTAATTTGAAAACCATTTACTCTACGATCTTATCCATATGGAGTCGATAAGATTGGTTTTGTGCGCATTCAAGCAGTATTCACTTGAAAAAAAAGCAAAACTCACCTCAACGATTGCAAGCGCACTTATGTGGCTAATTCTTTGTTTTATCATATGGCATACATTATATATTCTCGTCAGCCAATCTTCCATATATTGGACTACATCCGGTTGTTTAACGACACATTGTCATAGTCGACTTTTCCGATGTTTTACTAAATAACGTCGATTCATATTCAAACCCTTGAATTTATGCAACCAATGTCTGGCGTTAAGTGTCATGCATAGGAAAGCTATAAACCAAGTAATAACTCCTTGTGAAAAGAAAAATCATTGATTGTGTGACAGAGTAAACAACCTGAACCACCTTTCTACGAAGTTCACCATAAAAACGTACCTAACTTTTACTGTAAATGACAATTTACTACGAATGGAATACGAGGTTTGAAAACCTATCTGCTGGGCGGCATGGTCAATATCGCCGCCAATCGCCATAAAACCGCTAGTAACTACCAGTCTTCGCTTCCGTTCATGGAAAGTGATTTCGCTACATCTTTGGTTCGATCACGCTGCAGATGACCTTTACTTAAAGTCGCACATCTGCAGGTGACCAGCTTCTAGAGACAGAGTGCCTTCGTTCATAATACCATTCGACGCCTTTCTCTGTTTGAACAGAAGGGCATAAACCAAAGAATTGGTCAATGAACCTGTAGTGGCAGCTATAAACTCGACTGTTGAGGCACAATAGAGGTCTCAATGAATTTTCCATCACAAAACAAACTCACGTATGGCACAGGTGGAAAGTTATCTGCAGTTGTTAGTGGGGACACTGGCAGGTAGTTGGCTCGAGCAACAGATGGTGGTATACGTATGAGCGCACGATTGCGATCGCTGAACTTCCGAGTTTATGTTAGTTATACGCTTTTGTTTCACCTCCCCAGCGCGGTTCCGCATATTTTTTACTCAGGCACATTTCGAGGGCAGTTATGAGTTAGTGCCGGTTGTGGATCATGTAAGAGATCATAATCAAAAGGTGAGTGTGATCGCGATAGCTTGAACGTGCCCGTCTGGCCCACAGTCGTGGGACTTAATGACATTTCTTATGGGTTGACTATGTCATAGAAGCCGGAAACACTTAAGCACAGAAATGTTTAATTTTTAAGAATGTAAAATCATGTCCTTTATTGCCAAAGTCTCTGAAGTGTTTCTTATTACCAACGGTAAAATGCGGAATAAGAAGTCTAAGATTTAAGTCTTTACTTTAGGAGATTAAACACAATACACTTCATAGAGATGAAGAAATTAAAGATTGAATGTACGATCGGCGATTTATCTTTATTCACTTAAGAGCATCGACCCAAATCAGAATGAAGAGTGATTGCTTATTTACCCAGTATGTGGTGTATAAAATTGCCATTTTGTAATACGCGATGTTACGATAAATGGTTTTTTTTTTGCTTTTGTCTATTTATTTATTTATTCATGTGACTGCGGAACAACTCTACAACAAAATTTCTTTAATTCTCCAAATAACTACACATAATTAAATACATTCTTCGCGGTTCCATATTCCATTTTATGTACATTTTTTTATTTTGTTCCTTTTGTTATATTTATCTTACTTGCTAGACAAAACATGCCTAAATTCTAGCTTATTTAAAATATATTCTAACTTACTGCTCCCCTGCGAACACCCTAAGCTAAACTTAGGGGACTATTGTAAACTATTGTTGCCTTTCGGCTTTGTTTCTTTTATGTCATGATGGTACCTTCTGAGATAAAGAATTCCGGAGGTAAACTAGTTTCCCATTCGAATCTCTGGGGCGACTATGTCAGCGGGAACATCATACAAATATTCTGATAAATAACCGGACTTTAAGAAATTCGTCATCGCATAATCGGGCTGGTTCCCGAGGCGCTGTCGACGCTCGACTGATAACGGCATTTTGTAACATCAGGGGCATCGGTTCCACTCATACGAATGTAAACGCCGTCCACCAATATTTGCAAACGGCAAAACCTGATATCCTTCCCCTAACCGAGACCCAGGTCGATTCGATATATCTTCGATGGTCAGGATATGACTTACATTCGAGATTCCGTTTTAAGGGCGATCTGGCTTGCCAGGGGATGGAGGCGTTGAAACCCAATAACATGAGCATCATGTGGTTGAGGGTCGTGCTGAGGAATTCTGTTAAATTTCTTTGTTGGCTTTATCGCTCCCCGAATGATGATCGACCGGCGACATTTTCCGAACATCTCTCACGTACTGTCGACAATACAGATCAACGACCCGGCTTTTGAAATTATCCTCCTTGGCGATTTTAATGTGCACAATTCCGGCTGATTGGTACATTCTAACAGAATCGACGAGGTTGGGAGGCTGGCGGAGATGTTCGCTGTTAGCTACCATTTGACCCAACTCATGGCGGAACCTACGCGAGTGCCCGATACCCGAGGAGATTATGCGAACACCCTGAATACGTTTTTGACATCCGAGCTGAGCTGTACCGTGGAGGTTGCTGCGCCACTGGGAAACTCAGATCACTGCTTGGTATCTATCGCGCAACCAGTTGCATTTCAAGCGAATAACCGGCCTAAGCAGCTTCGTCGTGTATGGAGGTATGGGGCTGCCAACTGGGACGGTTTGTGAGATTTCTTCGCATCCTTTCCGTATTCAAAGGTGTGCTTTGGAGACTCCAATTTTAACGCATGCGCGGAGTCGGTCACAGAGATTATTCTTCTCGGGATGGAGATCTACATTCCACATTCCATCAAACGAAGTTCATCTGATAAACCTTGGTTTGATAAAAAATGCGAGCAGATTAAAGTGGGAAAAAATAGAGCTTTTAAACAATGGCGCTCTAATCCCACCGAGGTGAACAGAACGAATTTTGTTAGAATCGGAAACGAGTACAACCAGGCGATTGATACCGCGAAGAAGGTTTACAACGACAGAGTGATTAGAAAACGCCTGGCAAGGACTGTCAAGAGTAACTTCGCTTCCTCCTCTTTTCCTCCGTTGGTGACGGGCAGCGGGAGTTATTCGCAAATTCAAAGGATAAAGTTAATGTGTTCGCGAATTTATTTTCCGCGAATTTAAACCTCGATGCCGATTATTTGGAGCCACCTGTGATCGCGCCGGTACGGTCCTCGAAGTGGGATGTGAGATTTCGCCCGTGTTAAGTACATCAATTATGACCTAAATAAAGATATAGACCACTTTGCCATTGATGCATTTAAACCAAAAAACGCCAACCGATTTTGAACCCACATGATCCCCGGAGCGATAATGCAGTTAATCGCCCCACATTTCGCCACGACCATTAAAGTGGAAATTGTGTAATTGCACATTAAAATTTATTGGGTCACTTTGCAATCGCAGAAGTTGAACCGTGACGTAAACAGATGGAGGTATATCGGCTGACGTCGCATTTCAACGCAATTGCAAATGGAAATTGCTAATCAGGAAGTAGGTCGATGGGGAGCGAATTTGCATTGTCGTCATCGGGAAGTGTACTATTCAACGCATTCTACGTGGACTGGACTGTAGAAATGCAACCGGGCGGTATGGAATACCAACAATAGTCCTTAGGAACTGTGGTCCAGAGCTGTCGCCCGTTCTTGGTAGACTCCTCCGCTATCTATCTTATGAACGAAGAACTTTTCCTGTCTGCGGGAAAGTCGCTCGAGTTCAGCCAATCCCAAGGAGGAAAAAAAAGCGTCTCCCACAAAATTACTCACCGACAGCATTACTGTCTTTGGCATCCAAGGTAATGGAAAAGGAATTAATTAAGAATTTGGAGTGCAGCGGACTTCTGAATGATCGTCAATACGGATTCCATGGGAGGCGGTCCACGGGACACCTTTGGACCCTTATAACCGGTATATGGACATCTGCGATTGAGCGGCATGGCGAGTCAAGGGCGGTCGCATTGGATATCTCGAAGGCTTTAGACCGCGTCTGGCACGGAGCACTGCTGAGCAAACATCGTTCAAGTGGACTTTCGCAGCAGCTTTGCGACTGGACGAAGAGCTTCCTCGAAAATCGATCGAGACGACGAGTGTTCGGATCTGTATCCTGTTAATTCTGGGGTGCCTCAAGTTTCTATTTTGTGTCCAACCTTGTCACATAAATGATTGGTGGAGTGGACGGATAACGGGGTGTTCAGTTTCCCGGATGATAGTACGTTTGTTTCCTCTTTTTCGAGTGACCGGCCGATTAGTGCATCAGCGTCGCACCAGCTGAGATGTAGACAGATTGACTCTCTGTATCAGGATCTAGATAAGGTCCTGCAGTGGGGAAGGGTCAATCTCGTCGACTTCAATGCAGCGAAGACACAATATACAACATTCGCAAAGAAAAGTAGATCATCGGTTCCACAGCTGACGATGGATGGCCAGGCCCTGAATCTGGGAAAAGCATGAAATTACTTGGCGTCGCGGTCTGTGGGAATGTATCATGGCATAAACACGTGTCGAGCATCGCCACGTCAACGTCACGAAAACTGAGCTATCTTGTTAGCGCCAAGAAATATTTTACTCCGGCCCAACTTCTTCTCCTGTATAAATCCCAAATTAGACCCGCGTTCGAATATTGCTCTCATGTTTCGAGCTCGGCTCCCATGTTTGGAGCTCGGCTCCTAAATATACCCTCGACCTAGTTGAGAGCATACAGAGACGAGCGATCTGCCTGATCGGGGACTCTGCGTTGACGTCGGGACTACAGTTACTATCACATCGAAGGAGCGTAGCCAACCTCTGTCTGTTTTACAAATATTATCACGGGTACTGTTCTTCAGAGATTTGTGATATCGTTCCACGCAATTCGGTCTATATGCGCTCCACAAGACAATGCGACGGCACCAGTTTGGGGTTCATCTCCCGAGGGCGCGAACATCCCTGCATCAGAACTCGTTCCGTTACAGAGCGGGGAAGCTGTGGAACTTGCTTCCCACGCGAGTGTTCCCGGATCGTTACAACCTACAACTGTTCAAAAAGAACCCTAACAGTTATTTGGTGGTATCTCAGGGCGCCGTGTCGGCGCTATAGGTTCGCTTCTCTCGAGAGAAGTGTAATAAAAAAAAAAACAAGATCGACATATCATTTTTCAAAACAGTGCTTCAAATTCTTTTTCAAACAGTGCTTCACTGATGACTCTTCTATTCCCGACTCCTCTCATCTCTCGGTTCAGTTGTTTATCATTTTATTGGCCCAAACACAACTGAAAATAACCTAACTGGACTTAAAGATGAAATCTCACTTGCACCACACGGATGGCAACTCAGCAAGTCTCTCTAAGGCAATTGCTAGGAGTACGAGCCCGATCGAAGGGCAGGCATTCCGATTCATGTAAGAAGTCGATGGGTCCATTCTTACGTCACGGTAGGGATCGGCGCCTCGTCACTCTAAAGTTTTCCTACGAGGGTGAGCCCGATCAAAGGGAAGCTATTCCGCTCGATGTAAGAACTCAGTGGGTCCATTCTTACGTCGCGGCAGGGGTTGGCGCCTCGTCACTCTAAGGTTTTCCTAGGAGGGTGAGTCCGATCGATGGGAATGTATTCCGCTCCATGTAATAACTCGATGAGTACACTCTTACGTCGCAGTAGGGATCTGCCACCTCATCACTCTAAGGTTTTTCTAGGAGGTCGAGCCCGATCGGTGGGAAGGCAGTCAACTCCATGGATCCGCCCCCCATCATTTTCCATTTACTCCTTCCCTGTGTTCTTCACTGCTGGGGATGGTCGACTAGTCACCCTAAGGTTTTCCTAGGAGGGCGAGCCCGATCGAAAAGAAGGTATTCCGCTCGATGTAAGAACTCGATGGGTCCATGCTTACGTCGCCGTAGGGGTCGGCGACTCGTCACTCTAAGGGTTTCCTAGGAGGGTGAGCCCGATCGAAGGGAAGGTATTCCGCTCCATGTAATAACTCGATGGGTACACTCTTACGTCGCGGTAGGGATCTGCCACCTCATCACTCTTAGGTTTTTCTAGGAGGTCGAGCCCGATCGGTGGGAAGGCAGGCAACTCCATGGACATCGACCTGCCACTATAAGGTTTGCCTAGGAGGACAAGCCTGGTTAACTAGGGTGTTACATGTTAAGTTTGGAACAGGATCCTGGGCGCTCCAGGGACTTATCCCGGGACTAACCCTTCGACTCTATGATCTGCAACCCACGCTCCTTTGCCCTCACCGGGAAGTCACATAAACCGCTAGGTTGAAAGGAAGACATCCTATACGACCGGTTTCTTTTCTCCATTTCTTCCAGGAACTATAAGTAACACCCAATTCTGGGCCACCTTAATACTCAGTTTCCATTTGGCTCTAAGCTCTTGCGCCAAACATATTGGCATCACCCCGTGAGGCCGATCTGCAGTTGGCACCCAACGAGGGGCCATCAAACTGCGTTGATAACAACATCTTTACATCTGGCACCTAACCTCAGGGTAATTCAACATACAATTGGCGCGCGACTTGGACCCCATATTACAATTGACGCTCGACGTGGAGGCTTCACTCCTCGCCATTTTTCTTAAAATATAATCTTCCTTTCTTTTTGCCCCTCTTTCCATGATCTTTAATCTGTCACTTCTTCAAGGCGAATTTCCTAACACATGGAAAATTTCCTTTATCTCCTCTATAGATAAAAACGGAAACAAAAGCGACGTCTCAAACTAGGGTCCTACTGCCAAACGTTCCCACATTCCTTTTTGAAAGCATTCTGTATGAAGCGTTATGCTTCTACTGCAAATATCTTACTTCACCTAGGCAACGGTGCTGATAGATCGAATGCCACTAATTTAGTGTAATTCACGTACCACACACTCCTAGTCTTAGAGAACGACAGCAAAGTCGTTATATAACCAATTTCAGTAAAACCTTCGACAAAATTTCGCACAAGCTTATTCGCTTTAAATTATCCTCCTTGCCTTCGAATTCGTGATGACAAAGCGGATCCCTTCATATCTGAGTAATCGGTTCTACTGGGTATGCTTCAGATCCCCTCTTTTAATTCTTTTTCTCGCCACCTTGGGAGTCCTTCAGGGCATTCACTTTCGTCCCCACCCCTTTATATTAACAATAAATGACATTTATATGATTATCAAGCAGAGATACAGCAATCTCTTTACGCCGATAACACGAATTTTTCAAAACCATCTACTCTCCACACGATTCTTCCCTTTTCGAAACAGACCTCGACAGCTTTTCGGTTTGATGCCACAAGAATTGCTTGGAACTTAAGTTGACAAATGCCAATCAATCACTTTTTCTCGAAAGCACACCCTCTTCCCTCCACGTCCATACTGCTTACTTATTCAACCTCCGCCTCTGCTAACTCGATTCGCGACTTTTTTTTTTACACTAACGTCCGCACAAGAGAGGATTTTAATGTACCCTTAACTGTCAGAGCACAGTGCAGCGGACTTGAGTATCTTACGTCACAAGGAGCTTAATTTCCTTTCTTCTTCCACATTGACCACATAATCTTTAAGGCCGATTCTGTTCTTGGATTTGTGAAAAGCTGGTATAACCCTTACGTAACTAGATCGCTCTATGTTACCTTTCCTCGCGCTCTAGTAGAATATGCTACCCACGTCTGGTCCCCTTGTGGGGGGCGAAGTCTTGGCACCGACATGGGCGCGAGTTCTACTCCGTCCCCACAACTTCCACTAAAGTTGCGCTGCCACGTTTGTCCACTACCGGGAGTAAGGGGAAAACACAGTCCACCGGGGAAATCGAACTTCACGACAAACCGTCCACTACGAGGAAAGTAAATGAAACTCACTGTTTTAAAAGTAAATGTTCTTTTATTTCACTTTAATTGCAAAACGATTGACAAAGGTGATTTTTATTCACTAATGTAAATCTTAGGACAATGAATATATTTACATTAAACGGAACGAAAGGAGTTTATAATTATTAATATATCCCTCTGCAAAGGGATACGACCTTTGTGCCTCGCACCGTACCGGTGCACTCGGTACGGCGGATGATGTCGCGACCTTCGCGAACGGTGTTTGTAATAAGACTCAACGATATTCGCTCGTTGTCGAAAGGAATTCGGCCAGTGAAACTGGCTCTCTTAATTAAGGGGTGCATTTCCCTATTCCAAGAGAGACATAAAGTCTCTCTTTGGGATAACCAAACAGATCTCATACAGAAGATCGCCGCGGTACACATGTATGTGTGTACATTGGTTCTTTTATGGATCAAAGCCTTCTTTTAAAGGATCTAAACCAAGAAAGGGAAAATGTGCATTCATGGGATGCGAGTTCGGTAAAGCAAACAAAACCGAAACACGTTCGGATGCTAATTGGATCTTTGTTTGAGATGTGCGTCGCGGCTAAATAAATAGACACGACGCATCGAAGAAATTGTGTTAATGGGTTTTAGCTAGATTACCGGGAAATGGTGTTTATGGCATCACTGGTAAGGGTAGGTATTGAATTCTTATTTGCATTTGCCTATGCTGTAGGATTTAATTGGTGCCAAGAGATGCGTATTTTTGTTTTGGTCCCTTGGGTGTAGGTCGGCAGCCAATGTGTTTGCATGGTGATTTATGATACACATGATGAAGCTGGGATAAGCCAACTCAAGGGTAAGATTTCCTGAACTCTTATCATCATCATCATCGGCAATACAACCGGGAACTGGTCTTGGCCTTATTTAGCAAGTCCTGAGGCTTGTTAAATTTTCCATAATGATTTATTTTTTTTTTTTTGGGCAAGGTCATTAGTCTTGCGCCAGAGGTTCCCCGACGGGGAAACGAACCCCGGTCTCCCGCGTGACAGGCGGGGATACTAACCACTATACTATCGAGGAGCCCCTGAACTCTTATAGGGGATTTTAAATGCGAAGTTATGCATGCAGGTAAGAATTCTCTTTCCCAGGGGCTTTTAGACTATAAATTTGATAACCTAGATGCGTAAAGCACTTAAGGTGCTAATGCGCTTGCATTAGCGAAAACTTATGCCAATTGGGATTTAGTTATAGGGGTTTTTCAGGTAAGTGGGCCGTGGGGTTTGGCGGAACGGCCACACCCTCATCATACGTTCTACATTCGCACAATCGAGAGCATTCTTCGTCGGTTCTTACGTTTTGCCCTCCGTGGATAGAGTTGGGAAAATCATCTGTTCCTTCTTAGCAAGTCGTGTTAACTAATGAACTAATTACGCTAATGAAGAACGTAAAATTCACGCACATATTCTCTTTATCCATCATTTTCTCTTTGGTTCGGTCGATTATGCAGGTGTTCTCTCCTCGATCTCGTTTAATACCAATCCTCGTAACTTAGAGAACCCTCATGCTATCACCCGTCACACCTCCTATATAACCCATCTCGCGAATGCTACGGAGAGCCAACTTATACGATACCTCACCACATCTGCTCTTAAACTCTGTCTTCTTATTAATTCCTCTGATTCTACCTCCCTCGTCCAGGCCCCAATCGCAACCTTAAACCAATTTTTGGCTTTCCCGCGTTTCACCTTTCCCCAAAAACCCTCCTCTAACACTTCCCTTCATCTGTGTGCTCTATATCTCTGTTTTCCTCTTTTATTATAGCTTTTGTGATACATATTATGTATAATTTCTACTTTTCAACAATTATATTTCTTTTTTCATATTAGTTTAGAGATAGGCTTTAGGTGAAGATAGGCTTTAGGTGAATTTGTATAGCTTGTTATTAAGCCATTTAAGGGGTCATTCCGGTTTGTCGGGTCAAAAAATAGGTTATTTGCATGATCTGTTTAAAGAGAAAGTATTAAAGATATAACAACAATTTTTTTAAACATTTTATTCATCTTTCGACTACGTTTGTAAATTTTGTGGAGTCACTCCGGAACGGTTGTTTTCGTCGACTCCCTGGACGCACCCCTGACTTACGCGAACCTTTAACGTTTTTAAACATTATGTTAGAAAAATTTACCGTTGAAAAACGTATGAAACGGACGCCTAAACGCGAGCACTGCACGCTCTGAGACCACGTTTACACTAAATATTTTTTCCTCCTCATGAAAAAGAAACAAAGAAACATCAAAAATACATACCCAGCGACGTCACCGGTAGGAACATCTTCCATAGTCACCAAACAAGAAAAACCACCAGCACCGTGCAACGGGCCAGTTAGTTTCATATATATACTAACTAAAACTCAGGCAATCGTAGGTCACCCGCAGTACGCCCGAATGTAAAAACAACATACACAAGAGCGACTATCCATTACCGCTTATGAACATGTTGTTCAGTCGCACAAGATTGCGACATGTTCAAAGAAGTGGCAGTTGGCCCAAGCCAACAGCGAAGAAAATTAATGCCCATAAATGGATAGTCTGCATCTTTCTAAATACACGGTAGTTGCCACCTATGATACGAATTTGTATCCGGGGGAGACCCGACTCTTTAATGACCTATAACTTTGGAACCGCCTAAGATTACGTTTCCAAATTTTAACATATTATTTTTGAAGAATAAAACGATCGCTTAAGCAAAAAAAAATTGATTTTTTGAACCGAACAAACATTACATTACATTAAATGGGTTTGCCCTCACCAATTATCGGGCATTTCAAGTTTTCATTATCAGTCAGAATTTTATCAATCTGGTTGACAATAGTTTGATCTAGTTTGATCAAAAGTGGATCGTAGTTCCAAGAGTGAATCTTGACATCAAGGCCGTTGACTCTCCGAATTTAGTCATACCCGAGTTATAAGAAAAAAGCAGCGGTAATGAATCCATTTCCGCAGCTGTTTAGCGAAAGTTAATTCCTCAAATTATAAAAAAATACCAAAGACGTTCTTTTCAAATCAAAGACCACATTCGGTGTCATCGTGCTAATAACCTTACGATTATAAGAAAAGTTATCAGTCTGTAAAAACCAAAACTGTGGGCATAAAAAACTCCATCCAATACACGGATTCAGTCACATCACCACCGTGATTACAAATGACATCAAACTCTCAGCCACTATTCCCACAAGTTTGCAACTCTTGATCTAGGATATCGTGCCTTTGACATCTTGTCGGACTGTCGATTGAATAGCTAACAGATGCGTTTCTACTTCTCCAGTCTACCGTTTGTGGAACGTGTTTCCGTCTCAGTACAGGTCATTGCCATAGCTTGTGGCACTCCTTAGCGTCTGCCATCGTGTCTGGAAAATCTATGCCCTGCCGTTAGCTTTCACAGCTATCCCATTTACAGTCTGATTATCCAGTCCGGGCTCTGAACGACCATTAAAGAAATGCCTGTAGCACTAATTTGGACGACAGTATCCAATACGTATTATTCAATTCAGAGAAATTGAGAACCGTAGCTAAGGCCGCTGGCTCATTGAAACATGACGCTTGTCGGTGCCCTGTCAAGTTCATGCCATAATCATCTACCACCACCTGTGGGGCTTTTAATTTTTCGTTCGTTAACCCGCCATTGTCTTGGCAATTTCCGATTGGATTGCCACATGCAAAACTTTTACTTTTCCCCAACAAGGACCGGAAATTCTCACGTGATCAGGTGTGAATTATTTGTAACTCAATTTCCAGGAAGCGCCGGCGTTAATCATCAAATCGTCATTCACCATGATCTTTGGAGTAGCGCACATCTGGTTACTGAGAACATTGTTTACGTGACGATCAATTTCACCGAAACGTGAGTTTTCTCTCCGTTCGACCGCCGACGTTAAATGGATATGTGATCGCTGATCGTGCGCGTAAAGCCTGATGGGTTGAGCTTAACTGGCTACTCTCGGCATATCGCCCGAGCAGGTTTCTACCTACTCGTGTGTGACCATGAAAATTTCACCTTGCAACTGCAGCAGATGATGTCTCTCGATTGATGCCTGGGAGTCGTTTCATTGGCAGTGATTTCCATAATGAAGAGACCTGATCGCAGTTTTGATCAAGATATGGTGCACCGTGGGGAACATGTCGTATGAAAAATACTGGGAGTGAAGCGCAGACGTCACCGCTGTGCAGGTGGTATGGTTGCACCTTTTGTGAAACTTTGTTTACATATACTCCCATGATGACCGAGTTTTCTGAGCGGCATCAGACAATGCAGGAGCCTGTAGGAGGATAGATGCGACTCATAGCGAAACAAATAAGTGTCAAGAGGTGTTTTACGCGAGAAACGGCGTTTCAAATGGAGATTTTCATTGTCATCATGTGAGCTTTCAAACGAGGATATGGAAGGTAATTAGGTCAAGCCATATTTCACAAACCGCACTGTGACAAATATTAAATATTAATTTTAAAACACTAAAATACTTCTGACTAAGAAAATTCTTAGTGAGTCATGAATGTGACACGTAACAATTTAAGAATTGTATAGATGCGGTGAACATTTATTAGTCAGAAGGTTTCCTTTTATAGATTGCAAATACAAATCTCTTAACAATGTTGCTGTTACACAGAGAGCGGTTCCGAGAAATGGGCTAGCTATAAAATACAGGGCTGGCGCAAGGCTAATAACCTTGCCCGGAAATACAAATTATTATGGAGAATTTAACAAGCCTCATACTTGTTAAATAAGGCCAAGACCGGGTCCCGGTTGTAGTGTCGATGATGATGGTAAAATACAGGGAGGAAAAGATGCGCAAATTACCTCTTTCGTCTTGCACCTTTTAGTTGAGTTTTGACATTTAAAGGTCTTCTAAATTCCCCTTTGTGGGCGCCTCGATGTCAAAACAGTGTTGTTTGAAAACAATTATACTATTTGCGAGAAATATAAATAAAGCAGATAAAAAAGAAAGTGGTAACAGTGGCAATCATTTACCAATGTAAAACGGATGGAGGTCATCTCAGTGTAGTGCTCTAAAAAGCCCTACCAGCTTTTCCCCCATTCCTACATCCAAATCCCAGCAATATTACCCTAAAACCGAAAATCCAGCCAAAACCCGAAAAAAACCCAAACATGATCCAAAATTCGCAATAAACGAATCAAATATTCATTTATCGCTTAACATTTGCCCCCACGGCATAATTTAATCCAAAAATCCAAATTAAAATTAAAATTCACAATAAACGAATCTAATATTCGTTTATCGTTTCACATTTGCCCCACGGCATCATCAAAATCCAAAATTCAGAGATCGTTATCTCTATCTGAAAAATTCCATTAAGCTAAACAAATAGAAAACCTAATCTAGATACATATCCACATCTGCGCAATAGTTTCGTAAGAATTCAAGAAATTGAATTCTTATCAAACATTGAATTCTTATAAACACTGAGCATCTCACTCAGTATACAAAAATAGAGATTCTTGTATGAAATTGTGCATTTTTGAGATACAAATCTCGATTTGTTTCTCTTTATAAAGGAACAGAAAAGTGATATCTGAGATCAGTATCCCGCACTCAGCATCCAGGTTCGGATGAGTATCCAGAATAAGTCCAGAAATTTAATATTAAAATTCAAAACTGTACATCTAAGATTTTGTATCCAGGGAC
The DNA here is from genome assembly GCA_963931805.1 of Microdon myrmicae. Taxonomy (NCBI): domain Eukaryota; kingdom Metazoa; phylum Arthropoda; class Insecta; order Diptera; family Syrphidae; genus Microdon; species Microdon myrmicae. The sequence goes on along the minus strand of OZ007502.1, from coordinate 82,711,933 downwards.
ATTGAAGATTCAGTAATATTAATCTGATATCAGCCGAGGAGACGGAAAGAATAAACTATTACAGTAAGAAAACTGACTTTTTCATTTCTACAACATCCCCAAATTTTCAAGCAATCCCAGCGGAGACAAGGGCTTGCGAAGGGCCGAAAAAGCGACAGTGAAACTAGGACCAAACTAAGGACGTTGCTCTTCCCTCAGGTATGTGAGGAAGCACGGCAACGACCCATTGCTGTAGTGCACCAGCAAAACATCTGCACGACCAGTTGTAAACTTAAAACATAAAAAAATTCTACTTTTGAATCGGGCAAAGATTAATCCCAAAACGTCGAGGAATTAAAGCAAGTATCCCAACACTTTACTCGGCTTCAACCCTGCTAGAAAAGTACAAATCCACCGAAGAATATTCGAATCAAAAAAGAACTAGAAGAAGACACTAAGATAAAGCAAGTGGAGATTATGTAATAAGGCTTTAGCCAAATTTCATTTTTTAGGTATTATGATTTGCACTTTGGAAACTACTTCCTCAAAATTTTGAATAACAAACCTTGATTTGGTTTCTTAGTTTCTGTATGAATTTGTGGGGGTATAAGTATGTTGTGCCAGACACGGGCACTGTTTCACTAATCCTCCAACACTTGTCCGCCGAAAAATTGTTCACAGGAAGACTGAATATTTAAACGCGCTGGAGGTTTTGAAGTTAGTGTTTTCTTTATTTTGATTTGTCAAATGATCCTTTTCTTTTATTTCACTTAGAACTTATAATTAATATTATTAAATTGATTTATATACATTTTTATACAAGTTGAAACACTCCAATGTTGTTAAATTGATTTATATTGTTTTTATATAAGGTGAAACACTTCAATATTGTTAAGTTGATTTATATACTTTTTTTGCTTCGACACTGTTACCATGGTAATTAAAGATTTTACCCAAATGCATGTGAGCACTTTGGTGTTGAGAGGTGGCTCTAAGGGACGTCGTGATCGACCATGGTGGAGATTGGATAGCCACTCGGTGCGACGTGATCGACACCGGTGGTGGATGTAAAGCGACTGATCCCAATTAGGGATGAAATTTTGATTTTGCATTTGCACCACAAGCAACCAATCGAGATCATTCTTACATTCGGTGCTCTCTCATGTTCCCCGCCCATCAAGGTGTGTAAACTCTTCGGTTAATTCAACAGTCAAAGGACATGGGAGAATGAGAGAACCGGAACACAACGTGCAATGATCCCGCGGTGGATTTGGTTTTTGTGTGCATGTACCAATGCAACTCTGAGGATAGCCCACTGACCTAATTCGGTGAATGTGGTGATCTCCGAGGGCAATGAACTGTGGGAAGATAAAAATGGGAAGGATAGGAAAATGGTATTTTCCTATTTACCTGCAAAAAGAGATCATTGATCCCAAGCGGATAGCATGTCTGGGAGAAGTCAAAGTGGCGCTACATTGGCTAGGGTAATATTATCGTGGGAACCAAACTCGAAGAATTTGGAATTACCCCAGCCGTTGTATGATGACGCGACCGCGTCGTTTGGTTCGACTTGGTTGTTGCTAACCTATATGACGTTGAGATTCCCGGTAGAATACTCATAGGGTTAATTATATGGAGTTGCCGTATGGCAAAACAGGTAGCTGAATTCAATTATGCATTACCTGCATAGAATAATGAATTCAGCTATGCTTTCTTTTGCAGGTAAAATAACTGGACGGTGCGATAGGGGATAACATGACGCGCTGTGGGCGGTCGAAAATAGATTGAAATTGTGGGTTGGTTCTCCATGTAGTATAGAGAACCCCCACACATGTTTTATTTGACGGAGAAAACGAAAGTATATATATACAAGAATATATATATATATATATATATATATATATATATATATATGTATATATATACATATATATCGGGTTTTCCAATAGAGACTATATAAGAATAACTTTAAAATTAATTTGTGAACGCACCCTTCCACTAATCATCGAACTGTCACTGTCAATTTTTTCAGTAAACTCAACATTTTCATCGCGGTTAAGTACACGAACGAACAACGTCTGCAAATTATAAAAATTTACTACCGAAATTTGGAGTCGGCGACCGCAACTTTAAGGGCGGATACTCCAATTTTCGGTCGTAATTCTCGCCCTAGTAGACAGGCAATAATAAGTTTAGTGCAAAAATGTGAGTCTACATATTCGTTGTGTGATGTTGCCGTGCCAGTGAGATAACGGGTTGGTCGAAGTGTCGAAAATCTCGCTGCCGTTCAGGCGTCCGTAGCAAACGATCCAAATCAGTCAATTCCACGGCGTTCTCAAGAATTGGGCATTGCCCAGACCACTTTATGGCGAATTTTGCGAGCGGATCTTGGTCTACACCCATACAAGATCAAACTGACTCAAGAATTGAAGCCGATGGACCATTTGAAGCGACCTACGTTTTCCGATTAGGCTCTGGAAAAAATGCGCCAAGATGATGAATTTCATCGCAAAATCATCTTCAGTGACGAAGCTAATTTTTAGCTCAATGGGTTCGTCAATAAGCAAAACTTGCCTTATTGATCGGGTAAAAATCCACATGTGCTTCATGAATCACCACTTCATCCACAAAAAATAACTGTTTGGTGCGGTTTGCATGCCGGCGGCATCATTGGGCCACATTTTTTCGTCGACGATAACGATCGTCACGTTACTGTGAATGGCCATCGTTATCGCGCCATGATTACCGATTATTTTTGGTCCGAATTGGAAGATATGGACTTGGGTGACATGTGGTTTCAACAGGACGGTGCCACAAGCCGCACAATACACAATACAATCGATTTATTGAAGAGTAAGTTTGATGAGCGTGTTATCTCAAGAAAAGAGCCAGTCGATTGGCCGCGATTTAACGCCTCTAGACTATTTTCTTTGGGGCTACGTCAAGTCATTGGTCTATGCCAACAAGCCGACGACTTTGGAAGAGCTCAGAGCCAACATTGAACGCGAAATAGTGGCCGATTCAGCCGAAATGTGTGGCCGAGTCATCGAAAATTGGGTCCAACGAATCGACCGCTGCAAACGTGCCCGCGGTGGCCATATGAACGAAGTCGAGTTCCATTCATAAATGTTTTGATTGTACTTCAAGCCGATAATAAAGTTTTTGAAATATCTCACATGGTTTGCGTTTTATTTAAAAAAAAGTTGTCAAGTCCCTATTGGAAAACCCTATATATATATATATATATATATATATATATATATATATATATATATATATATATATGTGTGTGTGTGGAATGGAAATGATGGAGGTAAATTATAAAAAAAAAAATAAATCGTGAAAATGGAGACAAGCTGAATATTATAATTCACAGTCAATCACAGCAGTGCACTCTTGATAGGGTGAGCAAAAGAATAAAAGAGGGTCAGTCATGAAAAGTTGAATAAAATGAATATTTTTATCCCACATTTGGGAACTCAATCGGGATTTATAGGAGGAATAAAGACGACAACGAAGGAATAAGGACGACAAGGAAGGAATAAAGACGACAACGAAGAAATAAAGACGGCAAAGAAGGACTACAGACTATGATGAAGGAATAAAGACGACAATGAAGAAATGAAGACGGCAAAGAAAGACTAAAGACGACATCGAAGGGGTAAAAACGACGAATAAAGATGATAACAAGCTTCGGCTTTATAAAAGGAATAAAGACGACAACGAAGGAAGAAAGACCGCAACGAAGAAATGAAGACGGCAAAGAAAGACTAAAGACGACAACGAAGGAATAAAGACGGAAACGAAGGTATAAAAACGGCAAAGAAAGACTAAAGACTATGACAAAGGGGTAAAAACGACGAATAAAGACGACAGCATAGCTTCCAACCTCGAAAGGATAAATTGACCATCCCTGAAGCGAGCGATTTCACAGTTAGCGAATTGCAATAAAAGGCTGAGATATGTGGATTAGCCATCGGCAGTACGAAAGCCGACATAATCGCCCGTCTGGTTGAACGGGGTCAACGGACAATTGGATGAGAATCACCAACGAGGAGGAGAACCAGGATATCGCATCTGACACAGGACTCCACAATTGCGCAGGATATACCGAAGACAAGAATCGCAGCCAAGAATTTCAAGCCGATGCAGCGCTAACAAACCGCGAAAGAGAACTTCATATGCGCGAAATGGAACTAATGCAGCGTGAACTCGAACTCGCTCAACGTGAAATTGCGTTGCTGCGACAGGACAAACACTTAGCCACAGACGAGTCGCGAGAATTAATACCAGCAATCGAATTAATATATAAAATAATTTATTTTTGTATTACTAAAGAACATTAGTGTCTTATGTTCTAATCGTGACTGGCTCCCAAAATCGGCTTCCAGTCTCCTTTTTACTTTTTTCCTTTCTTTGCTTCCATGTTGTCCTTATCATATGGCAACAGACACACAGATATTTGTCGTCTCCCGACAGCATGTGTGCTGAGGACTGTGGGAACTTTTAGATAAGGATGTTTGTTCTGAGCATGCTGGGAGCAGCTGGGGATTGAGTTATATTTTAATTTATGGCATTGGGTGTAAACTATAAAGGTTTGTAGTCTGCTAATAAGAGTTGTGAGAACCTGTAGATAAAGATGTTTGCAGATAGTGGTGGATGCATTCACTCGAGCACGGGAGAGGCCCGAAAGACAAAGCGAAACAGCCGTTTTATATTCCCCGAAATCAAACATGAGCATTAAGATGATTGCCGTTTGATGGTATGCCTACAAATTTCCATGTGTGGGAACATGTCAAGTTCAAGTTCATGAAGGAGACGTATGAGCTACCGGATGACATGGCGAAAACGTTGGTCGGAATGAAGCTCAGGAAGAAAGAGTTCGAGTCGTTTCATTCAAAAGCCGAACGTCTGGAAAAGACCTTTCACGAGTTTATGAACGAGTTGGGTCAGATGTATCGCCCGAAGCAAACGAATATGGAAGAAAGACGAGACCTTCCGAAGATACACACACGATAGGATTATGATGGGTAACCGTATGCCGATCAATAATGAAGATATGATAGATTATCTTATCGGGGGCATCCTTGTCAAATTGTTATGCAATCAAGTTCGCATGCAGTGCTTTCCTACGAAGAAGTTCTTAATCGATGCATTCAATAAGATAACCTTGTGGCAACAGTCGTCAGCAAACGCGATAATAAAAAGGATGAAACGTCACATAAGAAACCCAATGCAAAAGGCGGGAAGAACAAAGCCACTGGCAACGAAGAAAGGACATATTGTAAAATCTGCTTCAATTGTGGGGCAACAGGTCACGTAAGCGCAACATGTCCCTCGAAAGAGCTAGCCCCAAAATATTTCCATTGTAACGAACACGGCAACAAAATGTCCACAGGAGAAAGCGGCTTGTATTGTAACACCCAGTCCACGGAAGAAATACGGAGCTGAACCAAATATAAATGGTAATTTTACAACAGGTTGCGAGCTAGATAATCTTGTGCGTGGCTGTTGTTTGGTTTATGAAGAATAGCGAAACCGGGTTGGCTAGCGATCGCGCTAGTTAACGATTCACTCAGTCACCAAACCACAAGATAAGGAAATATCTACACTTGCAGATAACACCATGGGAATATTAAGACAAGCCGCATAACAACGAACCAGTATTATGATGAACTGCACTTAGACTTAAGTATAAATGCGCATGTAAAAGCTAAGCGATTCATTTATAGAATCGGTACCAGCAAGTATAGGTTCAGGATATGTTATCCAATAAACGACCGTAGATCTCTGGAAAAAATATACCTTTTATCCTATCAAGTAAACAAGAAATATTAACTCGCTCGACTTTGTACTCAGCACAGCCATGAGCAGGCAAAAGGTACATACGTCTGTTGCGCAACGGCTTATTATAAAATTTTTAACAAATCGCGGCGTTAAGCCCTGAGAAATTTATTCTCGATTGAACTCACAGTTTGGTGATGATACTCTGTCTCAGAATCGTGTGTATACGTGGGCCAGAGAATTTAAAAGTGAGCGAGAACGTATCGAAAACGAAAGTCATGATCGATGTCCAAGGACAAGTCGTAGAGATGGCAACATCCGTGCCGTTCGAGAGCTTACTGAAAGTGTTCGCCGGTTAACTGTTGGAGAAATCTCATCAGAACGATGAATCGATAAATCACTACCAATAAACAACAATTAACAATAAAAACGGTGTTCTAGTGTGTTTCCTTTTTCCTGTGTTGGTGTTTTATATTTTCACTTGGTGTGATGGCATGTTCGGTGACAATTGATCGATGTCGGCTTTTCCTTTTGTGTCGGCGGAACAACGGAAGAACCTTCGCGCGTGAACAATCTAGGATGGAGGAGGAAGTGAACGGAGTGCCCGTGTATTGGCACAATACTTCCTCCTCACAGGATACCTCAGGAAATTCATTCCTGACTACTCAAGGATTGCGCGACCTTTAGCAAACCTTTTGCGAGCAGATGTAAACTTTAATTTTGGGGACGCCGGAAAAGAAGCTTTCGAAATAGTGAAGACGTGCCTAAGCCAAAAACCTGTGCTTAATTTGTATCGAATAGGAGCTGAGACAGAAGTCCATACGGACGCATCGAAGTATGGATACGGAGCCATCCTCTTGCAACGCGACGAAAACGATGGCCTACTGTATTCAATATACTTCTCTAGCGGTGAAACAACGAGCCAAGAACTTGAAGTTTTGACAGTTATCAAAGCACTTCGGCGATTCCGAATATATCTGCTAGGTAAACATTTCAAAATTGTTACCGATTGCAAAGCCTTTACAATGACGATGAGTACGAAGGACCTTTGGGTTCGAGTAGCTCGATGGCACTGCTGGTAAGAGAATTCCAATCTTCTATAGAGGATAGACTGGGACAGGGTATGAAGCACGTCGGAGCATTAAGCCGAAACCCACTTCCTGGATGCTTGGTAATTAATGAGAGATACGAATGTCTTACTGCGCGACTCAAGAAAGCACAGCACCTCGACGACGACCTGCAGGAGAAGATCAAGCGGTTGTTATAAGGAAAGCTCGATGGCTATACCTTGCAACGCGGTTTATTACATAAAGATGTTGGTGAGGTGCGCGTTGTAATTCAAAAGTCGATGCAGCTGCAGGAGATACGAAAAGCCCATGAAATAGAACGCTTTAAGACAGGGGGTCTGGCGCAGAATGATTACTGGATACCCGATTTAAGGGTTAAGATTGAAAAGGTAATTGGGAACTGTATTTCGTGTATACTAGCCGAGCGAAACCGAGGAAAACGACAAGGATTCCTGTCAGTCATTTATCTTTGCAAATCCTCGAAGGATCAGTACCGACAAGGGCACTACGTTTACTTTAAAGGAGTTCGAGAGATATTGCCACGAAGAGGGCATTGAGCACATTCTAGCAACCACGGGGATACCAAGGAACGGGTGAACCGCACCCTAATACCACTGCTGACAAACCTATCAGTTCCTAAACTAAGTGAGCAGTATCGGTACCTGGACACGATACAAAGATGCTACAACGCCACGCCGCATTGAACCATAGGGATGTCACCATTCCGATTAATGTTCGAAGTCGACGCTCGATTGAGGCACGATACGCAGATTAAAGAGCTGCTGGAGGAAGAATTGATTCATTCATTCAATGACCAACGAACAAAACTCCGCAAACAGGCAAAGGAGAATATCCAACGCATTCAGTCCGAAAACAAACGGAACTTCAATAAAAACAGGAGGGCGGCGTTCCGATATCAGGAAGGCGATATCGTCGCTATTCGCAAAGTACAGTAGCGACCTGGCTTAAAGCTCGCAGAAAAGTTCCTTGGACTGTATAAGAGTATCAAGACCCTGCGCAACGATCGCTACGTGTTGCGTCGGATACGAGAGAGTCAGGGGCCAAAACAAACATCATCCACCGGCGGCTATATGAAAGCCTGGGCAAGCGACGACAGTGCGGATCTGTGGCGGTTCCGCCAAACCCCACGGTTCACCTTCCTAAAAAGCACCCATAACTCTATCCAATCACATAATTTTGCTAATGCAATTGCATTAGCACATTAAATGCTTTACTCATCTAGGATTATCTAAGGTATAATCTAAAAAGCCCTTGGAAAAGAGAATTCTTACCTGCATGCATAACTTCGCATTTAAAATCCCCTATAAGAGTTCTCTCCAAGCTTATCATAAATTTCCTGAAAGAAAAGTCATCGAAATATTACCCTTGAGTTGGCTTATCCCAGCTTCATCATGTGTATCATAAATTACCAGACAAACACATTGGCTAGCGACCTACACCCAAGCGACCAAAACAAATACACGTATCTCTTGGCACCAATTAAATCCTACAGCATAAGCAAATGCAAATAGGAAATCAATACTTACCAGTGATGCCATAAACACCATTTCCTGATAATCTAGCTAAAACCTATTAACACCATTTCTTCGTTGCGCCACCTCTATTTATTTAGCCGCGTCGCACATCTCAAACAAAGATCCAATTAGCATCCGACGAGTTTCGGTTTTGTTTGCTTTACCAGACTCGCATCCCATGAATGCACATTATCCCTTTCTTTGTTTAGAGTCTTTCCCATGGCTTTGATTCATAGAAGAACCAGTGTACGAGGGTTGCCTCTTATGTTTCGGGATTTGGCAACCCTAGTGTTGCAATCTGGCAATTGACAGCTCTGCCGTAAAGTTGAACATTTTTGAGGTTATACGCACTCAGAACGTTTTGACATACGAGCGCTATTTGTGTTGTTTACAGTAACTTAAAATATTCATCTCGGCCCAAAAATGGAATTAAATCGTCAACATTTTCGTGCGATTATTTTTTACAACTTTCGGCGTGGATTAACTCAGCAACAGTGCATGGATGAACTTATTTCAATTTTTGGCGATGAAGCTCCATCAAGGACCAGTGTTTATCGATGGTATGGTGAATTCAATCGTGGTCGTAGTTCACTCCAAGATGAATTTCGTGAAGGTCGTCCAAAATCAGTTGTTGTTCCGAAAACCATTGATGCTGTGCGCGAACTGATATTGGAAGATGGTCATGTGACCTATCGTGAGATTGAGACAACCTTAGGCGTTAGTGGGACCAGCATACATTCAATATTGCATAAACATTTGACTGTCAAAAAAATTTGTTCGCGTTGGATCCCACACAATTTGTCAATCGCCCAAAAAAAGGCTCGTGTCAATTGGTCGAAAGAAATGCTCAAAAAATACGGTCGCGGTGCTTCGAAACACGTCTATGACATCGTGACAGGTGATGAATCGTGGATTTACGCGTATGAGCCCGAAAGTAAACAGCAGTCGACTGTCTGGGTGTTTCAAGATGAGCCAAATCCAACAAAAGTTGTTCGCGCACGAAGCACTTCCAAGCAAATGGTCGCCTGTTTTTTTCGGAAAAACTGGACATGTCGCAACCGTACCACTAGAACAACGCAGAACAGTCAATTCTGAGTGGTACACAACCATTTGTTTGCCAGTTGTCTTCCAAGAAATCAGGAAAACCAACCGCCGAAGACGGATCACTCTTCACCACAACAATGCGAGCTCTCACACATCGGCTGCGATAACTGCATTTTTGAGCACCCAAAACATCGATTTGATGGGTCATCCGCCATATAGTCCTGACTTGGCACCGAATGACTTCTTTTTATTCCCGTACGTAAAAAACAAACTGAGAGGTCAACGTTTTTCGACACCTGAAGAAGCGGTTGCTGCATTCAGAATGCATGTGTTGGAGATACCTCAATCAGAGTGGCAAAAGTGCTTCGACAATTGGTTCAAATGCATGCAAAAGTGTATAGATCTTCATGGGGAATATTTTGAAAAACAATAAAGTGATTTTCGATGATCAATATTTGTTTTTGTTCTCTAATCCCGAAATATAAAAGGCAACCCTCGTACACACATACATGTGTACTGTGGCGATTTTCTGTATGAGATCTGTTGGTTACCCCAAAGAGAGACTTTACGTCTCTCTTGGAACAGGAAATGCATCATTAATTTAAGAGAGCTAGTTTCACTGGCTGAATTTCTTTTAACAACGATTGAATATCGTTGAGTCCATTTCCACCCGCCGACCGCCACGGTCGTTGCCGCTCCCGCGCGCTGCAGACACGCGTAAATACATACCTGGAGTCGTGTGGGTAATAATTTTTAAAGTATTTTCGTAAAGTTGTAAACGTAACGAACCACAGACGTGTTGGCGATCGTGTCAAAGTTGGTGAAAGTATTAATTAAAATTTTGTCATTTTATGTGTTGTTCGATTTTGATATACATTCAAAACTAAAGAATAAATCTAAGTGAAAGTATAAACGTAACGTAAATGTATTTCAAACTGTGTATATTTGTCTCCTCAATAAACCGTTGTTAAAGTCAAAACAAAATAATAAGGACCAAATAAAATTAAAGAACTTACTTCGAACAACATAACCTGCGTGTTTTCTTTACTCCCGGTTGTGGACAAACGTGGCGGCGAACAATTTATGATGGAAGAGGAAGTGAACGGAGTGTCCGTGTTAGGCACAATACTCCCTCCCTACAAATCTATTTAGGAGTGACGAAGAGGACGAAGGCGATAAACATTCGGGTCGATGTACAGTCAGGACGGCCGAGTGTGGAATGAAAATGACGGAGGGGAATTTGAGATAATCATATAGTTCACAGTCATATCGTAATTAGAATTCACAGTGAATCAGTGAAGGGCATGCTTGAGATGCTTGACATAGCTCCCTAAGTTGAAGTCAGTTAGCTTAAAAGTAGTCTTATTAAACAAAGTTGGTAATTCATCTGCAGCTATACCTCAGAGTGAATAATATATATAATTTTTCGTGAGTTTACCTCTAACGAAAATTCGTAAGTAGAAGTACTCTCTCGAAATTTTCGAACCCATGATCTCCTTGAGAAATTGAAATATACACAACTAAGCTGCTAACAGGAATCGACCTAAAATGAAATTTGTATCATACCCTTGCAGTAGGTGGTAGAATAATGTTTAATAATATCTGTGAAATATGAAACTCATTGAAAAGCGATGGGAGAACACACGGGAGCAACAGAGAGAAAGAGTGAGTTCTTGTAACTGACGGGATTAATTTGTAGGTTTCTTTAAGCCGTCGGTTAATAGATGCTTTTTCACTAGCATACCCTTCTTAACAATTCGCCTTGGTTTAACCTTATAAAAGAGTTTTCTTCGAGCTAAAAACGTCTGTTTATTAGAAACATTTGTGCTGTTTGCAATTTTGCAGTCGATACATAGATTACATTGTATTTACATTCATCTAAGTTCACTGATGCGTTCGAACGAGTCGGTTAAACGTTCGTATATCTCAATAGAAACTACATCACAATGAAAAGCATTGTGCACTGCCATGATTGATGTCATGGTTGAAACTGTCGTGTTAAAACATATCCCCTCGCAGTTGAGCATGATGGCAATAATTATGTTATGAATTACCTCGAAAACTTGGCAATTAAGGCCAGTTAAGTGAAATAATCATTAGAGCACTCTGATCTGCAGGGAGATGTGCTTTGAAAACAGAACTCTGGGTGGCGATTTTTATCCACAATTTGTTATTTATTAATTCTTTTAATGAGTAAATAAAGGCTGGAGTATACAGGACTTTGCAGTTTATGCGAAATCTAAAAGATAGCTCAAGTTGTTGGATAGTAAGCTTACAAGGATAACGGATAAGAAAAATGTGTTGTTTATTTATGAAGTTATGGGCAACTGACAGGAAACCCCTTCTTTTATGTAATTTAAATAAGCTTTGAGGATAACAACAAAATCTCATATTCGAACTATATCTTGCATCCCATCGACTCCTATAACATTTACTTAGGCAACCTTACATTGGAGAACTATACGTTAGGCCATAAATTTTTGCAAATGGCAACACTTGATTTCCTAAAAACCGAGTGGCGGGGAATTGTTTATTACGCTGTTGTTGGAATTGTTTATATCTTTATTACGCAGCGTCAATCGCGCGCCCCTTCCTCTAACGGATTTTAAGAAATCAAGTGTTGCCATTTGCAAAAATGTATGGGCCACCCTATATAACTTATTCATTCTAAGAGAGGCAAATACCGCTATTGAAGTGCAGTGTGCTTGCAGACTTGCTTACCCGGAAATACAACAGAGATCGGATATTAGTGGCTAGTCACCACGGCTTTGGTTGGTTCCATATCATTTGGTTTAACATTTCACTACGTTTACGTCAGCGAGTTACATTAAACATAATGGAAGTCGCGAATCCAAAGCAATTCCCTAACATATAATCCACCTTAAGGACCAACAAAAAGTACCCCAAAACACTCGCTGGCAAAAAAGAGCTACCGCATTAGAATCCCATTAACACCTTTTTTTACACTAACGCGCGCACAAAAGGGGATTTTTGAGTACCCTTAAATGTTGGAGCACAGTGAAAGCGGAAGGAAAGGAGGTATCGATGTACATTGGTCTTAAATGCCTGGACATTACAACGACGGGAAAACACATGATCAGGTAAAGTATTCCACTTTCGTATCATTCGGCTAAAGAATGACTCTCTATGTTTATATGTGCGCCTGAAGTCGACTTTCAATGTTAATTAATGCGCATTCGCAGATTGACGGGTATGGGGGGAAAATATCTGAAGAGGCGGAACACATTCAGCAAGTTCAATTGAGCACCGGCCGTAATAATACCTATAGAAAAGAGATAGCCATGATCCGTTGTGCCTATGTTCTAACGACGGAATTGATCGACTTACAGCTGAGTCCCCAATAAGTTTCACTGCTCATTTTTGCATCCTATCGAGCATGTTTAGTTCAATTTTGGGCGCGCCTGACCAAATATGGGAGTTGAACTTGTGGGCGTTCTATATATCACATGGAGAACCAGCCCACAATCCTAACCTAATTTCGACCGCTAACAGCGCGTCACATCAACCCCTATCCCACCGTTCATGTTATTCACATGAAATATCATATATCCCAAAGGACGCATAGCTAAACTCATCATCCTATGCAGGTAATGCATAATTGAGTTTAGCTACCCTTTTTGCCATACGGCAACACCATTTTTGCTAGCCCATGAGATTTCCATCAGAAATCACATCATGTCGGTTAGCAACAACAAGTCAAATCAAACGTCGCTGTTGCATAACCATGCAACGGCTGGGGTAATTCAAAATTATTCAAGTTTGATTTTCATGATAAATTACCCTAGCCAATTTGGCGTCACTTCGGCTTTTCTTCAGATCACCCATTCGCTTGGGATCAATGATCTCTTTTCGCAGGTGAATAGCACCGGCTACATTTCCTCTCCTCCATAATTCTGTTTCCATACGGTTCAATGCACTCTGAGATCACCACGGCCGTAACACTAGGGCAGTAGGTCATTCTCAGAAACTGCATTTGATACCAGCACACACAATCAAACCCACCCCGAGATCATCGTGCATTGTGTTTCTGTTCTCTCATTCTCCCATGTTCGTCAACTATCGAATAGACCAATGTATTCACCACACATCGACGGGCGTGGCAATGAAAGAGCAGAAGTATGATCTCTATTGGCTGTTCTGTGTGCAAAAATTATATTCCCCATCTTTACCCCTAATTCGAGTCAGTCACTATTCGTCCACTACACCGTGCACAAGGAGTTATAAATCATTCCGCGACGCGCACACACGCGTTACCACAGTTGGGCCAAAAGAGAAAAGTTCCTGCACGAGTACCAGTGTATTTTTAATGTACAGGGATTTCCCCTAATATAGTGAACCTCGTGACAATGGCAAGTTATTTATTAAAGCCTACGGCAAGTCATAAAATTAAGAAACAATAAAAACAAAAAAATTATTAAACTAGACAACTGCCACAGTGTATTTGTTATTTTTGCTCTTTCCTTGGTGCTTTTACTTTGGTATTATTTATCCAGTGACGTGGTGGGATAAAGTGAACCGTGTGCCCGTGTCTTGGTGCAATACTTCTCCTCCCCCACAAACTCCATTTTGGAACGAATATACCCCTTGTAAATAGTGGCCAAGGGGGATGGGTGCGAACATACAGGGCAAAGTCTCTGATTGCCTTCAACCCGGCGAAGGCCAGGACGATCCTTGTCCCTGTTCAATCCAAGTTGACATGCAGTCTCCACGTGACACCCCTGGATAGCTACTTTGACACCCGCCAAGTAGTGAACCAATGCATGCAGCGACATCCTGAGAAAGGTTAGTAAGGCTAATAACCAGGCCCGTAAAAATGAATTATTATGGCAAATTTAACAAGCCTCGGATATGGACCGGATACACGACGACGACCACGGAAACGAAAACGGCTAAATAATTTAAGGATTTTTTCATGGAACATACGCTCACTATACAGAGCTCGAGCTGCACAGCAACTAGCCGATGCCCTGTCCGAATATAAGGCTGACATAACAGCATTACAAGAAATAAGATGGACGGGGGGTGGTGTTTTTCAAAGAAAAGAGTATGACATTTATTACAGCTGTCACGCAAAACACCATGTGCTCGGGGTAGGCTTTCTAGTCAGCCAAAAACTGAAGCCTGCCATCATCGGCTTTAATGCAATAAATAAAAGGCTATGCACTCTGCGCGTGCGAGGCAAATTTAAGAACATAAGCCTCATAAACGTTCACGGACCTACAGAGGAGTCCCCTGACGACGAAAAAGAAGAATACTATGAGAACGTCGAACGGGCCCTCAATGCCTGCCCAAGATACCATGTGAAAATCGTTCTTGGGGATTTGAATGCGAAAATAGGTCGGGAGCCGGTTTTCAGGCACTACACAGGCTCCCATAGTTTGCATGAGAACACTAATGACAATGGACTACGAGTCATCGAATTGGCAGCATCGAAAAACTTAGTCGTTGCGAGTACCAGGTTTCCGCGTAAAGATATCCACAAAGCCACCTGGGTATCACCTGATGGAGCCACTCGCAACCAAATTGACCACGTGTTGATAGATCGCCGCCACTCTTCGAGCCTGATGACGGTACGAACGTACCGAGGTGCCAACGTCGACTCGGATCACTATCTTGTTGGTACAGTTTTCCGAGCGCGGATTGCCTTACGGAGACGTATTGCATCCACGGATCAGGTTCGAAACAACACGGCTGCCTTACGCAATGAGAATACCAGCAACACCTTTGGTCATGCGTTAAGACTCGCCCTCGAAGAGCTCGGCGGAGGGAGAGTAAGTCCTGGGGCCAGAATGCCGGGCGTAGAAGAGATATGGACACGCCTTAAGAATACTGTCATTAGTACTGCCAACTCCATCTTAGGTAGTAGTCGTAGAGATCGGAACGACTGGTTTGATGATGAGTGCAAACTAGCGACTGAACGTAAGAATGCTGCATACCGGGCAATGCAGCAGTCTCATAGGACGCGGGTACGCGAGGAGAAATACAAAGAGCTCAGAAGAACTGAAAAAAGACTTCACAGACAAAAGAAAAGTGCCTGGGAAAAAAATCTTGTCTGTGAAATAGAGAAAAGTAGAGAGCGAGGTCCGCACCAGGCACGGAAGTTCTACCAAATAATCCGCAGTATGACGCGGTACACACCACGCTGCACTTACTGCAAGGATAAAGAGGGTAACCTGATCACCGATCCTGAAGGCATTCTGGAGCGATGGGAAGTGCACTTTAATGAATTGCTAAATGGTCAGCTCACAGAAGAATTGGAGGCTCCACCAATGCAAGACCAGGACCAAATGTGCCGCCACCAAGCATTAAGGAAACATTAAAAGCCATTAGACAGCTAAAATCAAATAAAGCCCCTGGAGCTGATGGCATACCAGCTGAGCTGATCAAACAAGGAGGGACAGCGTTACATCACGCAATTCACGAGATCGTGGTGCACGTATGGGAGCAAGAGGAGATGCCGGAAGATTGGCGTCGGGGTATAATTTGCCCAATACATAAGAAAGGAGATATCACACTGTGCAGCAACTATAGGGGTATAACATTGCTGAGTACCGCCTATAAGATACTCTCCACTATCCTACAAGACCGGATATCCCCATACGCTAAAGCCATTGTGGCGAACGTACAAATTCCCCACAGGAAAAAGTCCAGACCAACTTGAGGTAACGCACCTACCTGGACAACATCACGTCCACAGACGCCATCCCAAGCCCAGCGGGGGCCGCCAGTAACCCAACGTTGAGTCGACACCAGAAGGCAAGGAACTTAACGTCCCCAAAGCCTCTAATACCGAGCTAAACGCTCCAAACCTACGACCTGAAACAAGGAGAAACATTCATGCATCCTTCGACGTGTGCAATCGCAAGCGAAGTGAATGCCAGCACCTCAAGTCGGCAACCCTGAACATCTGCACGAGATGCAGGGATTTACAATTAAAACAATTAACCGACCAACGGACGCGGTGCGATTGATCTAAACATCAGATCACCCAAATGTTCACCGCGAACAAAGGAGCGCATTCCTTAGCCTCGTAAAAACCCAGATGGCGCGAAAAACCAAGCACCACGTAACTCCAAACAATACCTTGTTTGGAGTTTTACGAAGGCCAGCTGCAATAAATAAATACGGCACAGCATTGCGCCGTTGCCACTGTCCGCCAAGCAGAAATGCATCGGCGGAATGTTTGTTTTTCACACCATGTGAAAAATTCTCTTGGATCTCAAATCCAATAGATACCAGCGGACTAGACGTCCAGGCGATCGTCAACACCAGATGGTTGACCTAAACAAGCAGCATGGGAATAGAATCCACCGTCAACAACGACGGTGAAGCTTCCTTATGTATGAGTGAGAATTTTCTCCTTACAGTAAAATGTGTCTGCACAACTGCAGATACAAAAAACACAGATACTGGGAAAACAGTATCCGATAGGTTGCAAGAGGGGGTTCGGTGATATACAGACAATCCTTCGGGCAGATAGTTTTGGAATCGTCAACGAGACGAAAAGGAGGACAGTTACAGAATCCCTTAGACGAGGTCAGTCCGCGCCGTACAGAAGTTGAAAGTTCAACGTACACTAAGTTCCGCGAGTAATTAAAGTATTTGGCTAAACTGCCACCGACGGCAACATCAAATCATATATTCGAGTTTTCAACGCGCGCCGGATAAGTACCCTCGTTGATATACGTTGCTACCTTTTGTGCGGAAAGCGATCGTGAAAGCCTATGTGCGATAAATCAGAATAAAATAGAATCTTAAAGTAGAAATACGGTTCGAGGTGTGTCGGAAGTTTTGTGTGTTTTCTGCGAGATATTAGCCGAACTATTATAATAACAGGTTTAAAGGAATATTGTGTCCTAGAAGATAAAGTAATGATAAAATAAAAAAACTGAGTTAACAAAACTACCATCTCGGTGTTTAATTAGTGACGGCATTCGCTCCGGTGTCTTTTGTTGTTTTCGTGGACAGTGCTGGCAGAGCACAGCATTCGCTCTGATTCGTTGTGTTTTTCTGCGGTAGACAGTGTTCGGCGGAACTCACACACCCAACATCAACCGCCAAAGTGGTGACCGCGACGCGAGTAAAAGAACACGCACGTACAATTTAAAAACGGTAAACCGCGTAAAAACCAATTGTAAAAAAGCATAAGCACACGTGAAAATAAAACAGTTCCGGTAACTTAGCACTAGACAGTGCAAAGGAAAGACACAGACAGTGCCAGTGACGTGATGTAAACACCCCCAAGTGACGCCCAGCGAATAGCAGATCACCACGACACCACGGACCAGAGGACATCCTTAGAAAAAAAAAAAAAAACCGCAAGTCTTTTAAAAAAATTTGTTTTCTTCTCTTTTTAAATATATTTTATTTATTTATTTTTTTTTTTTTTTTTTTTTTTTAATGCATAATTTTTTTTTTCTTCTCTCTTGTGAAAGCTCCTTCTGAGCCCAAAGTGAATTTATAAAGCTCCTTCCGAGCAAGAATTTAAGACGAAAACATTTGTAAAACTCTGGATTTGTAATAAAAACTTCTAAGCAATGTGGAAAGAACCCAATTAAATTGTAAATTATCATGTAACTGGTTAAATCGGTATAAATCAAGACAAGATACGTAGGACAATAATTGTTACATTGAGAAAGTTTAATAATCCAATTAGCATTCAACGATTAACTATTGTAAACGCGATAGTAAAAGAAAAATAAACCCAGAGAATTCGAATAGTGAATAGGGGTTTACTTAAACGAAAAATAATATATAAAAATTATTGTGAAGCTCCATCCGAGCCCGAGGTGGTAATAAAATTCGGCGAATTAGCTCCTTTCGGAGTCACCTTTGAATACAGGTAGTATTAGGGTGCCAAGAATAGATTTTTGTAAACTCCTTCTGAGTCACTTTAGGGGCTAAAATATTTGCCACACCACGATATAAGTACGACAGTAAAGAAAAATAATATTAAAATTTTGTAAGCTCCCTCAGAGCGCGAACCGACGACACACACTCTCGACAACCTTTTTTTTTCCTTTTTCTCCTTTCGTGACAAACGCGAAATAAAGCGAAATTGATCGCCGCAATAAAGGCAACGCAGAAACAGCTGCGCCTTCGCGAAAAACTTCGATAGTCCTCACCTCCTCGTACTTCTTGACCTCTTCCAGACTGAAAGCTTTCTCTTGTCCGTCACTAACACCGTCGAATTACCCAAAATATCCGCTGGTGTAGGCCCATCCTTGTATCATCTTTGGAAATCAGATAGCATCCTTTTGTGCTAGGCCTTTTCCCTGACTCCATCTTCGGACCCAGCAGGTTGTTTCGTCGCGTCCACTAATTTAAACGAAAACTCGCGCATCGAGCGACCGAGTTACAGGGCGAAACCCCTGGAAATTAATGACAACCACGAGGTTGCAGGCGGCGACCCAGAAAGTAAAAACGTTGAGGGGAAACGTAATCGCTCCCTCACAGAGAAAATCGACGCGAAATCTTCCGAAGTCAACGATAACGACCAGGTCGAAATCCACAATTTTTAAAGCTACAATGGCTAACAATGCCGAAGCTTCCCCAACGACGTCGCAGGCCGCAGCCCTCCGCCAAGAAGTTAATATTGCAACACAAGCGGACCATCGTTCGAATCGATACATTAAATTACCGGACTTCACGTCCGATGACCCAGACTTTTGGTTCGGTTACGCCGAACAAACGTTTGCCTGCGAAGGCATCACCGGCGAACAGGAGAAATTTCTCCTAGCAACCCGCGATTTAGACCCTGTCTTGCTCCCGTATGCGAAGCATCTAATTAAAACGCCATCTCCACTACCATATACAGCATTCAAGGAGATGGTGATTAATGCCTATAGGGAATCGCCACAAAATCGCTTGCGACGTTTGCTACGATCGGCCGACACCTCTGGGATGCGACCATCCCAGCGCGCCGCTTATTTCCGTGCACTGGCCGGCACGGACATGTCCGAAACAGCCTTAACGGCTATATTCAGAGAGTCTTTGCCAGAATACGTTCAGGCAATCGTCGCGCCTTTAGCCGAATCTGGCCTCGACGAATTAGCGCGACACGCCGAGGCAGTCATGGCCACAGATAGATCCCGATCGGATCTCCAGCTTCCACTGGCGGCGACGCACGTCCAAATTCCACCCCAGCCCCAGCCACGAACCCCCACGGTCACATATACCCATGCGACGCACCCAAGCGAACTCGAAGACTTGAGAGTGCAAATGAGGCAAATGCAAACGCAGTTAAATAATCTCAGCATGGGGAACAATTTTCGGGCTGGCCGTGACAGATCGCGACGCCGAGACAGGTCCCGAAACAATTCAAGGCGTCAGCATAGCAGACCACGCACGCCAAACAATGAGAACACCTTCGGCAGGTGTTATTATCATCATCGATTTGGAGCGCAGGCCAGGAATTGCAGGCAGCCCTGCAACTGGACACAAAACCCAGCATTACCGGCTAGTTCTTTAAACTAGAACTGCCGACCGACGAAAAAGCGCAAACGGCCGGCAATCCCCAAATAAGTCGCTTGTCAATTTATGACTCAAAATTAAACATGGACTTCATAATTGACACAGGTGCGGATATTTCCGTTCTTCCTCGCTCGTACGCACCTGCCACTCGGTTGCCGGAGGAATTGAAATTGTTCGCCGCGAACAATACCCCTATCAAGACTTACGGTAGGAAGTTAATAACTTTAAAAATAGGCCTACGTCGACCAATTCGATGGTACTTCGTAGTAGCCGATGTCACCGACCCTCTAATAGGGTCGGACTTGCTGCGACACTATAAACTAGTAGTGGACGTAGCACGTAATAGACTGATGGACCCGTTAACGTCTCTTTCTCAGCCAGTAAACGCAAAGGCGGGAAAGGCATTGACGTTAACGTGCACAACCGCAAACGGTCCATTCAGCGATCTGTTGCGCGAATTTGCGGACATTACAGTTCCGCTTAGTAATCCCCGACGCGCAAAAGCCGGCGTTTTTCATCACATTGAGACGCGCGGCCCCCCAGTGAGCCAACGCCCGCGCAGATTGGCTCCCGAAAAATTGCGTGAGGCTCGTGCAGAATTCGAGTATATGCTCGACTTAGGAATCTGCCAGCCATCCGATAGCCCTTGGGCGAGCCCACTCCATCTCGTCAAAAAGAGCAACGGCGAGTGGCGTCCATGCGGTGATTACCGAATGCTGAACGCGGTGACGACACCCGATCGGTATCCGATAGCAAACCTGCACGATTTCTCCTATAAGCTGCAGGGTTGCGAAATCTTTTCGACCCTCGATCTCACGAGGGCATACCACCAAATCCCGGTGGCCCCCGAAGACATCCCCAAAACCGCGGTAACTACACCTTTTGGACTATTCGAGTTCAAGGTGATGACATTCGGTCTCCGAAATGCAGCGCAAACGTTCCAGCGCTACATAGACTCAGCTCTCCGCGGACTTGACTTCTGCTACGCGTATATCGATGATATACTCATAGCATCGAAAAACATGAGCGAACATCGCTCCCATTTGAAGCAAGTGTTCGAGCGCCTCCGAGAATTCGGCCTGGTAATCAATCCAGACAAGTGCCACCTCGGAGAATCGGAAGTCAAGTACCTTGGCTATTGTATAAATGGCCAAGGCGTCCGCCCATTACAAGACAGGGTGGAAGCACTAATGCAGTTTCCTCGCCCCAAGAATGTGCGAGAACTTAGGCGTTACTTGGGAATGTTAAACTTTTATCGCCCAACGCTTCGAAACGCCGCACAGGTCCAGGCTCCGCTGAACGAATACCTAGTAGGAGCCAAACGAAACGACAAACGACCGATTCAGTGGACCGAGTCAGCTGATCAAGCTTTTCGCTTATCGAAAGAGCAGCTGGCGAACGCAACTTTACTTCGACATCCCATCGAAGGAGCCCCATTGTCCATACAGTGTGACGCTTCCGACACTGCAATTGGGGCCGTACTCGAACAAGAGTGCGATGGTAAATGGGAACCGCTGGGCTTCTTCTCAAAAAAATTGAACCCGACCCAGCGACGATACAGTGCCTACGACAGGGAGTTACTAGCGATTTACTCCGCAGTAAAGTACTTCCGGCACATGGTCGAAGGACGCCAGTTGACGATCAAAACTGATCACAAACCACTGGTGTACGCTTTCCGAAAGAAAGCGGGAAGTTCAACTCCACGACAGGAACGGCACCTGGATTTCATCGGGCAATTTAGCACCCGAATCGAATATGTTCCAGGTGCAGACAACGTAATTGCAGACGCTTTTTCGCGTATCGATGCGATTAAACTCCGAGCGCAAATCGATGATGCCGACTTGGCACAAGCGCAAGGAGAGGACCATCAACTCGAGTCCCTATTGAAAGCGGAGACAGCACTAGTCATGCGTAAACTTCCTTTCAACGACTCAAACGATGAAGTCTGGTGTGATGTATCGACGGGGACAGCTCGCCCCTACATCCCAGAAAAGTTTCGAAGGAATGTGTACGAAACATTCCATAACCCAGCCCACCCAAGCGGACGCGCAACCGCTGCGGCCGTCCGACGTAAATTCGTCTGGCCACATATGGCCAAAGACATCACAAATTGGGCACGTAATTGTTTGCATTGTCAACGTTGCAAAGTCGATCGACACAACGTGCTACAACCAGCACAGTTTAAGCTCCCCGAGGCACGATTCGCCCATGTACACATCGACATTGTGGGACCGCTTACGCCGTCGAGAGGTTACATGTACCTCCTGACGATGATCGATCGCTTCACTCGGTGGCCAGAAGCAGTGCCACTACGAACAGTGACCGCAGAGAATGTAGCCAAAGCATTCTATTCGACTTGGGTCACACGTTTCGGCGTCCCAGCTACCCTCACAGCCGATCGAGGACCACAGTTCGAGGCGGCGATTTTCAAGCAGCTGACCGATCTACTCGGCTGTCAGCAAAGCCACACAACAGCCTATCACCCACAGTCCAATGGGATGATCGAACGTTGGCATCGCTCTCTTAAAGCCTCACTGATGTGTCATGACGACAATCAATGGCTGGACGCACTACCAACAGTTCTTTTAGGCTTGCGCACAAGCATAAAAGAAGACCTGGGAGCCTCAGCAGCAGATCTGACGTACGGAACCAATCTGCGCCTCCCAGGAGAGTTCTTCGCCGATGGAGAACCACCGCTCGAACAGTTGCCAAATTTGGAAAACCTACGCAAACTCATGCGTAAGGTCAGGGCAACGCCGGTCGCCAGACACGGCTCCAAGAGGTTATTTGTTCATCCAGATATGGACAGCTGCACGCACGTCTTCATCAGGGTGGACAAAGTTAGGAAACCTCTAGAACCGCCCTACGAAGGGCCATACAAGGTGCTGGAGCGAATAAACGACCGAGTTTTCTCCGTAGACATCGACGGAAAGCCGTACACCGTCAGTGTCGAGAGATTGAAGCCGTGCCACCTGGAACTACCGCCAGATACCGTGCCAGGAGAGGTACACCATCAACCGTTGGCGGCAGCCGAAACACGCCCAGTGTACGACCCACCACACTCCCAGGAAACACCAGGCACGATAAGAGTTGAGAATCAACCTAACCCTCGCGAAATGGTTGCTCGTGGGGCATCGGATATCCTGCACGGACCGATAACGCGGCAACGCGCTCGAGATCTGCGCGCCCAAGAAGACGCCGCAAGGATTCTCAACTTACGGCAACCACTAACCGAAACCACCAACAACGAAAGCGCGACTAACACCCACAAGGAAACAACAAACGCGATTGTTTTCGCTCCTTTACCGCCTAAACACCGATCACGATGGAAAGGAGCACTCTCCGACCTTTAACAGCACCCTCCATACTCCTACCTTTTCCTTATCGTGACTACGTCACTGAGGGGGGAGTCCTGTGGCGAACGTACAAATTCCCCACAGGAAAAAGTCCAGACCAACTTGAGGTAACGCACCTACCTGGACAACATCACGTCCACAGACGCCATCCCAAGCCCAGCGGGGGCCGCCAGTAACCCAACGTTGAGTCGACACCAGAAGGCAAGGAACTTAACGTCCCCAAAGCCTCTAATACCGAGCTAAACGCTCCAAACCTACGACCTGAAACAAGGAGAAACATTCATGCATCCTTCGACGTGTGCAATCGCAAGCGAAGTGAATGCCAGCACCTCAAGTCGGCAACCCTGAACATCTGCACGAGATGCAGGGATTTACAATTAAAACAATTAACCGACCAACGGACGCGGTGCGATTGATCTAAACATCAGATCACCCAAATGTTCACCGCGAACAAAGGAGCGCATTCCTTAGCCTCGTAAAAACCCAGATGGCGCGAAAAACCAAGCACCACGTAACTCCAAACAATACCTTGTTTGGAGTTTTACGAAGGCCAGCTGCAATAAATAAATACGGCACAGCATTGCGCCGTTGCCACTGTCCGCCAAGCAGAAATGCATCGGCGGAATGTTTGTTTTTCACACCATGTGAAAAATTCTCTTGGATCTCAAATCCAATAGATACCAGCGGACTAGACGTCCAGGCGATCGTCAACACCAGATGGTTGACCTAAACAAGCAGCATGGGAATAGAATCCACCGTCAACAACGACGGTGAAGCTTCCTTATGTATGAGTGAGAATTTTCTCCTTACAGTAAAATGTGTCTGCACAACTGCAGATACAAAAAAACACAGATACTGGGAAAACAGTATCCGATAGGTTGCAAGAGGGGGTTCGGTGATACACAGACAATCCTTCGGGCAGATAGTTTTGGAATCGTCAACGAGACGAAAAGGAGGACAGTTACAGAATCCCTTAGACGAGGTCAGTCCGCGCCGTACAGAAGTTGAAAGTTCAACGTACACTAAGTTCCGCGAGTAATTAAAGTATTTGGCTAAACTGCCACCGACGGCAACATCAAATCATATATTCGAGTTTTCAACGCGCGCCGGATAAGTACCCTCGTTGATATACGTTGCTACCTTTTGTGCGGAAAGCGATCGTGAAAGCCTATGTGCGATAAATCAGAATAAAATAGAATCTTAAAGTAGAAATACGGTTCGAGGTGTGTCGGAAGTTTTGTGTGTTTTCTGCGAGATATTAGCCGAACTATTATAATAACAGGTTTAAAGGAATATTGTGTCCTAGAAGATAAAGTAATGATAAAATAAAAAAACTGAGTTAACAAAACTACCATCTCGGTGTTTAATTAGTGACGGCATTCGCTCCGGTGTCTTTTGTTGTTTTCGTGGACAGTGCTGGCAGAGCACAGCATTCGCTCTGATTCGTTGTGTTTTTCTGCGGTAGACAGTGTTCGGCGGAACTCACGCACCAACTATAACCGCCAAACCATCATTGGTCAATATCAGTGTGGCTTCAACCCAGGTAAATCAGCAATTGATCAGATATTCACCCTTAGGCAGGCGATGGAAAAATGTCTGGAATTTAAGATTCGACTATATCATCTGTTTATAGACTTCAAGGCCGCCTACGACAACATAGCCACGGTAGAACAATATAATGTCATGAGAGAATTCGGCATTCCAAACAAATTGATACGACTTTGTAGGTGGACCATGACCAACGTAACTAGTCAAGTAAAAGTAGCGGGATTGCTGTCCAAATCAATAAACATCTATAATGGACTCCGACAAGGGGACGGTCTGGCCTGCCTCCCTTTCAACCTGGCGTTGGAGAAGGTAATCCGTGACTGGCGTCACTACTAGAGGGACTATTATCAGCAAGTCCAGTTAGCTACTTGCCTACGCAGCTCGACATCATCGGTAGAACCGAATCGGCTGTACAGGAATCCTTCACCCAGATCGAGCAGGCGGCACAAAAACTGGGACTGCACAATAATGAGGGGAAAACTAAGTACATGGTGGCAACTTCTGCGAAGAGAAGACCTAACCTTGGTCAAACTATCAGGGTAGTGGAGCACGAATTTGAAGTAGTGCAATCCTTTAACTACCTTGGGTCAATAGTATCAGCCGATAACAATATGGAAGAAGAAATACGCGAACGGCTGATTAAATCCAACAAAGCCTACTATGGTCTATCAAGGCTCTTTAAATCCCGAAATTTATCCAGAACATCCAAGCTACTACTGTACAAGACCATGGTCTTACCAGTACTCATGTATGGATCCGAGACCTGGGTGCTTAATAAAAGGCACTCTGAACTCTTGGCCGCGTTCGAGAGAAAGGTCTTAAGGAGAATTGTTGGCCCCGTATGTGAGGGAGGACGATTCCGGAGACGCTACAACCATGAGTTGTACGCAATCTACCTTGAAGCTCATATTGTAAGAAAAATCAAGCTCGGTAGACTCCGGTGGGCGGGACACCTAGCTCGAATGAGCGAAGAGGAGCCTGCCCGGAAAGTCCTTTATGGCAGGATGTATGGAAGGAGACAGCGCGGCAGACCTTGTCTGCGATGGAGGGATGGCGTAGACCAGGACGCCCAGAGCCTGGGAGTGCTAAACTGGATGACATCGGCTCGAAATCGGGACCGGTGGAGAGATTTGTTAAATAAGGCCAAGACCGGATCCCGGTTGTAGTGCCGATGATGCTGATGAAATAGTGGCCAGGTTCGATGGACTCTTAAGGAACCCCATACATTTGGCCGCAATGGATGAGGATACCGATTTTGGATGTTCTTGACGAATACCCAGAAGTTTCTACCATCTGTAGAAGAGCGAAGTATATTTTTGCCTTTTTCACACACGTTCAGAAAAAAGCATCTGAAAACGATTATCATAGAGGAAAACGGGAGCAAGTCCAGGACAAGGGCAAAACCTTCAGGTTGAACTTCAACGATAACAAAAAGAATCCTAAAGAGTTAAGTTGTCAAATTAAATTTGTTAGTCGAAGAACTGACACATCTTCAACAGGTCCTAGTTCCTCTCAGAATAAGCAAGACGAAAAATTAATGAAAAAACCCGTCGCACCCGAAAAAATTACAAACCTCAACGTTACTCAGGGCTTATTACAATTCCCCTGCCGGTGGACATCAGAGCATCACCAAAACGTATAATAAAATACGACAAAGGTATTGGTGGCCGTCCATGCTCCCCCATATTAGGAGATATAAGAAGCAGTGTGAGGAATGCCGTTCGTTGAAGGCAACAACATACTCCAAAAGTGAAACGAAACCACAAACGTTTCATGTGGGAGACAAGGTGGTGATGAGGTGTAAAAGCTGCAAAGGCAAACAAACACCCATGTGGAAGGGTCCTTTCTCATAACAGCTGTAACCAGGCCGGACAATACGACCCTCAAAGTTGGTCAAAACTCATTAGTGATTCATAATAGTAGACTGACACCACATTCCTAGCATGATTAGATTTTACCTTCATCCCTGTTTCAAAATCCTTTGTATCCAATTTTCAGATCCAGCGTATCTTTTGTTTGATCCTTTGGTAAATTACTTTGTCACAATTGTCCAGAAACTCTTAAACATTACTCGGCATTTCCAGTAATGTTTAGACTTGGTAATTACCATGGGTTTCTTATGTTCTTATATTTTACTAGACAACGGTGCCAAAGATATTTTCGTATATCTTCATGGTATTGCTGTCTAGCGGATCTATTCATGGGCACCGTCCGTTGCTCTGCTTAGGAGATGGTTCCTTAAAACGGTGCCGCCATAGAATTTTGTCCTCGGACGTACGTCAGGACTCTATAGTTTTATACTTTAGCGATGCCGCCAAAGAATTTGTGGGAAGTGAATTGATTAATTGGCCATTAGGTAATCCGAAGAGATTCACATTAAGTGATCCGAAGTATAATGGGACTTGGCCTGGTGTGTATGTTCGGGTGGGAATTTCTGGGTCGTAACACTTTCAAAGTAGGCTCCCTCCGAGGCAATACACTTATGCCAACGATTAATCCACTCTTCTTCGATTTTTTTATGGCTTCAATCGACTCGAAATGTGTTTCTCGAAGTGGCAATTTGAGTTTAGGAAACAGGAAAAAGTCACAAGGGTCTATATCTGGTGAATATGGTGCTTGTTTGATCACATTGGTTGAGTTTTGTCCAAAAACTCGCTTATAGTGGTGGCTTTGTGAGATGGTGCATTATTGTGGTGGAAATTCCAAGATTTGTTTTTCCACAAATCCAACTTCTTTTTACGTGCACTGTCTCGCAAACGCTTCATAACGCCAAGTAGTATTTTTTATTCACCGTTTGAGCTTGAGGAAGGTATTCATAGTGCACCACACC
Organism: Microdon myrmicae; assembly: GCA_963931805.1. Lineage (NCBI taxonomy): Eukaryota > Metazoa > Arthropoda > Insecta > Diptera > Syrphidae > Microdon > Microdon myrmicae. Next base: position 82,684,296 of record OZ007502.1, on the reverse strand, counting down.
ACCATAATCGAAGAAAACTGCGAGCATTTCGGTTTCCGCCTGTTTTGGTAGCGCCATTTGCATGATTGTTGACATCAGTGTTTGCATGTCATGCTCGTAGACCATGTCTCGTCGCCCTTTATGATGCGATCCATGAATGTAGAGTCACTGGCGACTAGAGACAGCATGCCTTCAGCAACCGCTTTTCGGTGCTCTTTTTGCAAAAAATTCAGCTTTTTTTGGAACAAGCCTTGCTGCGACGCGTCTCATCTCCAACATATCAACCAAAATCTTACGAACTGATTCGTGTGAAGTGATTAGGTTTTATGATAGCTCTCTTAAACTATAACGACGGTTTTCAAGCACCAATTCCTTCACTTTAGTGATGTTTTCCTTAGTCAGAGTCTCCTTTAGCGTTCACAAAAAGCAAATCATTAACGTCTTGCCGATCACTTTTGAATGTTTTGAACCATTCATAAACTTGTGTTTTCGATAGAACTGAGTCGACATATGCTTTAACCAACATTTTCAACGATTCTGCACAAGGAACTCCATTGGAAACACAACATTTAATGTAAACTCTTTGCTCAACCAAATTATCGATTGGGTTGTACCACATGAAATGCCCGATATTATAGTAAACATTTAAAAACCAATATTATTTTTCCGTAAATTTATATTCAATTAAAATAGAACCCATTGGCATCTATGACATTCTTCCAAGGTCAAATATTCCTTTTTCGTAGAAGTGCTGACGTTTTGAGGTAATGAAATCATCAAAGGCTCTTATGACGTCTGCTCGGTTCCGGAAGACCTTCTGCCGGCAAAATGAATCCAGATTGCGGAAAAGATGGTAGTCCGTTGGAGAAATGTCAGGAGAGTACGGTGGAAGTGAAAGAATTTCAAACTCCAACTGCAACAGTTTTTCCACGGTTACTTGTGAGGTATGGGATCTAGCATTGTCCTGCAAAAGGATCAGGCCGTGCCTACTGACTAATGCAGATTGCTTTTCAGCCAATTTGGCATGCAATATGTAGATTTTCTGAAAATATCTGATAGCGTTTATCGTTTCTCCTGGTTTAAGAAATGAAAAGTGGATTGGTCCTTTCGACGTCCACCAAATTGTCACCATAACCTTTTTTGGGCGAAGATCGGGCTTGGGGGTGTGTTTTGGTTTTTTACCTGCATCCAATCACTGCCCAGGTTTTTTACGGTTATCATACAGAATCCACTTTTCATCACAGGTCACTATCCGATGCAACATTGGTTCAGTTTGGTTTCTTAATCTAAGCGATGCGCAGATTTCCAGGCGCCGTAGTTTTTGGGACTCGTTCATTTCATGGGGTACCCACTTATCGAGTTTCTTTACCTTTCTTATGAGGGAAAGGTGTCGACTTATTGTCATTGGGGATACTCCCATGCTTTGTGCAATCTCCCGCTCCGATTTCGTTGAGTGCGCATCCACCGTTATTCTACTTGTCAACTAACGTTTCCGGCATCCCGCCTGGTTCATTTTCGAGGCTGAAATCTCCCGAACGGACCTTTCCAAACCAACGTCGTATGGTGCGTTCGTTTACCCCTACATTCTCAAATTCGTCATTAATGTTTTTCATTGCCAATGACGCATTATGTCACATTTTAAATTCATAGAGCAAGAGGGTTTGGATTTGAAATGCCGACAGCAGGGTAAACAATTCCTAGAAAAAAAAATAGCAGTATTAGTAACGAACCCTAATATTCTCAGACGTCAAGCATACGTACCACTTTACTGCATAAAAAAAGAAAATTTAACGTTCTCGCAAAGATGTTCACTCGAGAATTTCTTATTTCCAACTGAGCGAAAATCTGACATTTCATTTGGTACAATCCAATATTATAAACATTAAAAAACGTACTTGAGGTGAACCAATATAACTAGCAATTGTAAACAAACTTGTTAAAAAAAGCTATTTGGCTACATATTATCTGCTATACATTCTTTATATGCTTTGCATTCTATTACATTCTATATATATATCACATTAAAATAAGCTTACTTAGTCCATTTTTGACTCTCGTGAATTGAAGACTTTGTTTTTATTTTACTCGGTATTTTTCATAAAACTAACTGACAGATAGCGCTCAAACTTGGCGTGATTACGTATCACAGTGGCCCCAATTTAGAGGCAAATGAGTTTTAAATGAGAAATGAATTTTAAATGAGAAATCCGGGTAGACATTTGACAGAATTTATGTTCCTTTTATACAAGAAACAGTAGTGTATGACGTGTTTGCGATCATGAACTTTTATCAAAGAAAAGTGAAGCTGCGGGTTAGAATATAGACAACAAATCCCAATAGTAGAAACTTTTATTTGGATATAATACAGGACTACATTTTATCCAGGCAAACTTAAATCTATAATATTATTATTGGCAACTACTTAGATTACTTGGGATTCAATCAGTGAGAGAGTCACTAGTCTACAGTTGCAGATCTTGCATTATGTAACGCGAAACTCTCGCACCTTTGCAACGAATAACCACTAATGCCACATCGGAGTGTGACAAACTCAAATCCATAATATTAATATTGGCAACTACTTGGATTACTTGGGATAAACTTAGTGAAAGAATCACTAGTCTACAGTTAGACAGGTCTTGCATAATGTGATGCGGAACTCTCGCGCCTTTGCAACGAATACCCACTAATGCCACTTCGGAGTGAGACAAACTTAAATCCATAATATTGTGATGCATATGACAATCAGTAGTAGGATATTCGAGAAAGTCCGAAACAAAGTGCTAGAATATTCTAGACGGTAATGGAGACTATGAACAGTAGAACATTCAAGGCTATGGAACGGACGGAAACGAAACGCTGAATCGGAATGAGGAAACGGTATAAATACGTCGCACACAGATCATGGAGATGAGTAAGAAGTAGAAAGTGAAGCAAGCGATAAGTAATAAGTAAAAAGTAAGAAGTAAGCAGTCAAAGACGCGATAAGTACGGAAGCGATAAGTAAAGAAATTGTTAAGTGTACGGTAAAAGTAACGGTTGTTATTAACGGGCTAATAAAGTGTTAAATTAATTCAAAATCGATTTAACGGGTCTTATTTATTAAAAATAATTAATCTAGCGAACCCTAAGCTCGCTACAATTGGTGTCAGAAGTGGGATTAATTATTGGTGAAATAAATAAGTCTGTGGAAGTGTATTGAACCGACGATGTCAGATCGACATTTGGAGGACCGGAATCTGGATAGCAGAGGACAGAAACAAATTCTTCGACAGCGTCTGCAAGCAGCAATGGAGGAAGAGGGTATTGATGTCGAGACAGATGCTTTTAGGAGTGGGCCAGACTGTCCGGATGGAGAAGAAACAACGAGTCAAGATGGTGCCAATGTAACGGAGAAGAGTTCGCCACCGTTGGACATTTCGGAGATGTTCAGGATGATGATGGCAAAATTGGACGCGCGAGCTGCAGAGTTTAAGGCAAAATTGATGTGGGATCTGCAAAATTGGATGCGCGAGCTGCAGAGGTTAATGCAAAATTGGATGCCCAAAGGCATGGAAGCGGAAGAATCTGAAGATGAGGAGGAATTGGAGCCACATGAAAGGAAGAAACTCAGGAAGGGCAAAGCTATTTTGGCGTTTTTATACGTTGTTCAAGTGTTCCGCCGAACACTGCTTGCCGCAGAGAAAACATACATACACAGAGCGAACGCGGTTACAAATGAAACACCAACAAATTTGTTTTTAATTTTTATTTTAATCGTAGTTGTCTATTATTATTTGGAATTATAATTTTCGCTGCTTTTCTTACGAAATAAGTGCCGAGTAAGTTACCGAAAAGAACGTTCTTATCCTATCTAAATAAACATATTGTAGGCGAAAACAAATCGACTCACACTTAATATGACACATTTTTACTTTTAATGACACGAGAAGTATCAAGGATTCTTGGCGCGGATTAACCACCTCGGCGGGGTTCTCTGGTCTCCTCACTGTACGGATATTCGATATATCCTTCTCATCCCGGTGACGATCAGAATTAGACTGCCTGTCTGCACACACAGATATACAGATTCCAAACTGGTATCTGTATCTGTAGGGGAACATTTTTCTATTCGATCTGCTAACAAAATTCCGGAAATCTCTGTTAGCAGCATGCTATTTCATCCCAGGGGTAATTTCCTATTTTCCTGAAAGGAGAAAGTCATTCCTTGCATACATCATTATCATTGGTGATAGAATTTCATTTCCACGGCCTTCTGTTTCCACAGAACATCTGGCGCCCAGACCAGAGATATTCGGCGATTGTTTTGACGTACAGTCCGTGGGTCTTATTTGAATTTGGTACCCGGAATCGAAATCTATCAGGTCTTTATAATGGTGTGAAATTCTAGCGTGGCCGTGGGACCGAAGTATTGCCTCTGTTGGATTAACTCCTCATAAATTATCGGATATCTCGTTGAGATATTTTTGATTGCGATAGGTCGTGGCTGCCTTCTGTTGTTCAACGGGTTTGGGTGGTCCTTGCATTAAATTACCCGCACGTGCATCCGTTGATCGGCTCATTCTTTGATGATAGCAATTCTTTTGTATGGAATTTCGGAATTGCCGGTTCGATGAGATGTTCCTGGGCGCAGGCAGCATGTATGGCATTTTGGGAATTGTTTTTTTTAGGAATAGAACCCATGGATGTGTATACCTTTGTTTCAGGCATGATGAGTTATAATTGTTGAGCTTGACCTAAAAAGCTTTGGGGACGTTCAGTTCCTTGCTTTTTGGTGTCGGTCTCAACGTTGGCTGCGAGTTGCAGGCCCTATGGTGGGACTTTGGGACACGCGTCTGTGGGCACGTGCGCTGCGTTATCAGGTAAGTAAGTTCTTTGAAGGTAGGAACCTTACCTGCGGGGAATTGTGCGTTCGTAGAACGCTACACTATGGCCGACAGCAGTGAGGAAGAGGAGGAAGATGACGATGATGTGTTACGTGAAGAACTGAAGGATCTCATCGATGATAACCCGATTGACGAGGGCGGCAGTGGTGGTGAAGACACTGATGCTTCAGGCCGTTCCCCGAAACGGATTTACAATGATGATGACGAGTTGGACGACCGACTGGAAGACGACGACTGTGACCTTATTGAAGAGAATCTTGGTTTGAAAGTCGAACGCAGAAAGCGTTCCAAGCGTCTGCGTCGTACACAGGACGTAGAAAGTGATGGAGAGGAACAGCACGTCGATGAAAGTTCAGCACGTGAGGCTATAGCCGAACAGCTATTCGACGACGAAGATGATGTTGAACGCCGCTCTGAACGTAGTCACAGGGAAACTGAGGCGGCAAAACATTTCAATGATGATGAGGAATCGGAGTCTGATGCTGAGGATTTTATTGTAGACGACGAAGGAAGACCAGTTGCTGAGAAAAAGAAGAAAAGACGACTTCTAGTCTCTGACGCGTCATTGCAAGAAGGTCAGGACAGTTTCGGTGTAGATTTCGACTATGAGGATTTCACTAATTATGACGAGGACGGATATGAACCCAAATGCGAACCTAGCGAATTGGAAAGGGGTCACTTTACGGATTTGGACAATGAAATCCATAAAACGGATATTACTGAGCGAATGCAATTGCGCGAAGTTCCGGTTACGCCTGTTCCAGAGGGACCCAATGAACTACAAGATGAATCTGAATGGATTTACAAACAGGCGTTTGGTAAATCAACTGTTTCCGAACAAGAGAAATCAACGGATGTTGGAGGTTGAGACCGCTATTGTAAGTCACCACATACGGGGGGAAAGATAAAGCAAGCCCTAGATTGTAGGCGTAATCAACAGCTAGAGGTACCGTTCATTGCGTTCTATAGAGAAGAACACGTGAAACCAGAATTAACGTGCGACGATCTATGGAACGTCTATTACTACGACGCACGCTGGTGTTTACTGTCAGCTCCAAAGAACAAACCGCTCCAGTTATTTGAAAAGATGCTGAACTACCAGTTGGATACGGTTATGAAATCGGCAGATGCTCCAATACCAGATGATATGCGTGTAATTAAAGATGAAGATCTAGATCGCTTACGTGATGTGCAAACTCCAGAAGAGCTTAAGGGTGTGCACATGCATTTTCTCTTATACTATTCGCATGAGATCCCTAAAATGCAAGAGGAGAGCAGTAGAAAATTTGGAAGAAGGTCAAGAACTTCAACCGCCGAACGCCAACATGAAAGTGGTACATCGTGACCGACTGGCAACTTTGGTTAGCCCAGAGGACCAGTGAACTTAGTTCGGGACGAACTAATCTAGGTGGAGGATAGTGTGACGCATATGGCAATCAGTACTAGAATATTCGAGAAAGTCCGAAACAAAGTACTAGAATATTCTAGAAAGTACTGGAAAACTGGAGACTATGAACAGTAGAACATTCAAGGCTATGGAACGGCCGGAAACGAAACGCTGAATCGGAATGAGGAAACTGTATAAATACGTCGCACACAGATCATGGAGATGAGTAAGAAGTAGAAAGTGAAGCAAGCGATAAGTAATAAGTAAAAAGTAAGAAGTAAGCAGTCAAAGACGCGATAAGTACGGAAGCGATAAGTAAAGAAATCGTTAAGTGTATACAACCACAAAAATTTTGATATTTAACATAAAGTTACAGTGGTTACCTGATTCCTCCCTCGTGGTGACTAGCTCATGTATCTTGTTGTGCTCGGCTCAGGTCAGTGCAGCAGCCCTCTCATTCCTCGATCATCAATTCCTTGGATTATACAGTGGTTGGGCCATCGTTCCCGTGCCTTGTCGCGTTCTCGCTCCCAGTTAAGTACCCAGACACAATCCTGTCTGTGGTGTCCCTGTCTGCCGGTATTCCGTTTGGCGCCAGTTCAATTTGGAAAAGGAAGAACCCTGATGTAGAATCAATAATTACCACTTGAATTGATGATTCCTGCCCTGATTCCAGCAATAAGTAGTTCGTAAATTATCCAGTGTCGGCTCCTCTGGATGTTCTACCCATTCAGCACTGATTAGTTACTTTTAGTTTGTTGAACAACCGCTGTTAATTGAATTTGTGCTTATTACACCCGAAAAGCAACGATAGAGGCCACACAAATTCACAGTAAAAAAAAACGGAAATCACTTTAACGTCAACGTTTGCCTTTCTGCATTTGCTCTTCGATGAAAGAAAATTACTTTTTACTTTTTTCCGTCTTTAATATCCTTTTCTTTTACATTTATTTTGTTTTCTGACAAAACCAAAAATTAACACGGGACAAAGAATTTCTTTTTTCTTTCCTCCTTCTGCCGTTAACCCAAAAAAAGCGTTCTCTGATCATTCTCAAAAAAACCGACAACAACGGAATTCAAAACCGTATTCAACAAACATTGACCCTCTGTCTCTCTCGCTCTCCATTCACGTCCACTTCGAAAACCGAATTCGAACTCGAAGAACTGCACGATCCACACCCGAATCGGGGCGTGTTCGAAAACTCACTTCTGGATCGTGCAACTCCTCCACCACCTTACCATCATACTACCTTAAAACAAATTATGTTAAAATTACAAAATGTTAATTGATGGGGTGGCGGACGCACGTAAAAGTAACGGTTGTTATTAACGGACTAATATGGTGTTAAATTAATTCAAAATCGATTTAACGGGTCTTATTTATTAAAAATAATTAATCCAGCGAACCCTAAGCTCGCTACAATATTATTATTGGCAACTACTTGGATTACTTGGGATTCACTTGGTGAAAGAATCAGTAGTCTACAGTTAGACAGATCTTGCACTATGTGATGCGAAACTCTCGCAACTTTGCAACGAATACCCACTAATGCCACCTCGGAGTGGAATGTATGATGAACTTTTATAATGTTGTTATTAACGGACTAATATGGTGTTAAATTAATTCAAAATCGATTTAACGGGTCTTATTTATTAAAAATAATTAATCCAGCGAACCCTAAGCTCGCTACAATATTATTATTGGCAACTACTTGGATTACTTGGGATTCACTTGGTGAAAGAATCAGTAGTCTACAGTTAGACAGATCTTGCACTATGTGATGCGAAACTCTCGCAACTTTGCAACGAATACCCACTAATGCCACCTCGGAGTGGAATGTATGATGAACTTTTATAATAGATAGACGGAAACGACCGCTACAGGACTTGTTTTCGTACAGTAAATAATGTGCCGAATTCCTATACAAGTTCCGTCCACAAATTTATAATAGATATTGCGCGCCACTCCAGCGTCAAAAATCTAAGTCATTAAAAGAGAATAAACGATATTTGAAATAAATGATATCTGGGGAAAGCAATAGATGGGTAAAAAGTAAGGAAACGAATTCCATTTCTTTCCGCACTTGGTTATCATACATGTTCCAGTGTCAAACAAAGGAAGTTGCAATTTAAAATCGAGTATAGTATATTTTTTAGAAAAATAATATGGCTGCACACTATGGGGGCAACTTTTTGTTTATTGTTCGGGTTTCAAAGTCATTAATGGTTGAGACTTTGAATGACAATACTTGTTTTTACCTGTTAGCCATTTTCTCTACACCACAGAACGTGCTTGCTGATCAACACGATACTCACATCTACTTTATGAACATGAATAAGAAACATCTGAAGTTTTCCAGCAACTAAAACCGTTCGATACTTAAACTAGCCCTTCCTTATCGGACCACATTTTTCTGATTTATTTAACAGAGAAGCTCCGAGTACCCCCTGAACCTTGTTGAACTGGAATTACGGCCAAAAATACTCACTGAATAGAATTGAAGCAATAAAAACCCTGGTGTAGGTGTTTTAGCCGCCCTCAAAAATAGTTCGCTAGGGTATCATTTAACAGCAAAATTAGACGGCACAAACTTGTATAAATAAAAACAGAAATCACTTCAGCAATTCTCTTGAATGAACAACATTTCGCTGTATAGCTAATTCTGCTAAGTTCCAGTTAAAACTGATAATTAGTAGATGTGTGATTGTCCGATACGGATCTCAAACGGACGCCGCATTGGAAGGACAATACGTCGCTTTTATTATTATCCTCTTAGTCGACAAAGTAGTTTGCGGTAAATGTTATGATGTTTCCTCAGAAATTGAGTTTGACTCGTGGGCGACACATATCTGGGTTGTGTAAATCAGTTGAAAGCACCGGAAGAGTGCTTGTTAAGTTTAATTTGAATTTGATTTCATATTATACCAACTACTTTCAATTCCTTTGTTCAACCACTTTCGTTTGTTTTATTTCTACTCTGTATAGTGGGGCTACCGCCCCATTTATTAACCTGCTGCCAGCTTATACAAAATACACTCACTATATATAGAAAAAATCATTCTTGTGTATGTGTTCTTAAGAATGTTACGACTTTTTTTTAAGAATAATTGGATATAACAATTATCTGTATCGTAATTAATTAGAGCTTGACGGCAGGGTTAGAGTTCAGTGGATAATTACTTTGGTCTTTGGCTAACAACCGGTGTGCCCGTTTTCCCTTTTCTTTTCGAATAAAGTTGCCCTCAAAAGAAGCCTACAATGAACAATTAATTCGCAGAAGTCGGCTTACACCTGAAGAACTCGGATTTCACTAAAAGTATCTCTAGAATTAACGCATGAAAATGAACAACGGTTTCCTACATAAAAAGTATTTCCCAGCAAGTGTCGACTTCGTGTATAGGCAAACAAAAAATAAATTGAGTCGTATGACGCTAGAACCAGTTTTAGACATTCCATTTCAAGTGTTTCAAGAGTTTGACAGCTAATTAAATTTAATGTTATGTGACTGAAGATGTAGATTGTATTTTGAGGTTTAATTAGATTCACTATTGAATGGGTTGGGCAATAACGCGAAATCGAACATATTGTATTGCTTCAATTTCATAAAAATAGATAGCAAATGCAAGGGCAGACCATACTGATCAAGTGTGAGAGAAACTGACGTCAATTTCAGGAAAATCTTGAAACTCACTGAATTGTTTCTGGACACTTTAGTGAGAAGCAGCTACAGTGACTCGCTTTCTTCAACTATGGGATTGAAATTGAAAGCTTTGTCCAAAATTATAATACTTCCGCTTCCAAATGTTTCACTCGATTGTGTAAGTTGTGGATAGCATTGCGGAATAGGCTGAGGAATAATTAATTAATTTTTTTAATTGCTCCAGTTATTATAACATACACGTCCCTACTTGAAATGAAAAGGATAAATTAACAATGGGTAAGTGATGTGAAATGTAACTGGCCGGAGGGAGGTAGGATAATCAATGAACCATTCCTGTTTGGGGTAATTCGCAAAGGAAAGTTTGTTTTATAATGTGCACCTGCACAAAAAATGGGTTTTAATTCTTTGAAATGTCCCCTAGATTAGTGCGAATTAAAACTTTCAAAGAAAAAAACTAGTATTTTTTTAATTGTGTGTGCTTTCAGCATTCACCTTCTAAAATCCTCCCCCTTTTTTGGGAAATTATAAGACGAGTACCAACAATATTAATATGTTCTAATTTTTTTAATACAAGGTGGCGCAAAATTAATCACCCTATCGGAAGATGTTATAATTTTTGCAAATGGCGTCGCACGTCAATCATATTTGTCGTTTGTGAACTAGACAGCTGCAAAATACAAACAGAGAAGCAATGGAGGGCGTGTGAATTACAGTCAAGCCATCCCTAATCTGAACGACGAGAGGACGCTTTTGTGTCAAAAATCATCATGAGCGACGAGGCGCATTTCCACTTAAGCTGTTACGTCAATAAGCAAAATCTTCATTTCTGGGGCACTGAAAATCCGCGTGCGATGCACGAAGACCCGTTATATCCACTCAAAAGCCACTGTGTGGTGCGGCGTTCACACAGGAGGAGTGATTGGGCCATATGTTTTTGAGGACGGCATCGGCAATGCGGTCACTGTTACTGGCGAACGCTACAAGGCCATGATAAATGACTTCTTATGGCCGGAATTGGGTGAGCGGGGCTGGGTAAACATTTGGTTTCAACAAGACGGTGCAACCGCACACACAACACGAGCCACAATGGATATTGGAAGGAAGCGTCCCATTTTGGAGATTTGACATGGCCAGCAAGATCGCCCGATTTAACCATTCCAGACTTCTTTCTTTGGGGAAGTCGTGGGTTTATGCCAACAAGCCTCAGACAATCGCAGTCCTTAAGGAGAATATTCCACAGGAATGCGTACAGTTATCACCCGAAATCTTGCGGAAAGTCATGGAAAATGCCATAAAACGGGTACAAATGTGTAACAACACTGGCGGCAGCCCCTTGACGGATATGTGGGATAGGTAGTCGCGACGCCTGCATGAGCGAGAGTTCTACTACCAACCCACCTCATCACTAACACAAAGATTAACTGTTCTGCCGAACAAAAGAACGAAACGCCGCCACATTTGTTCACAAACACAAGGAGTAAAACTCCGCCACAAGACAGTTAAATGAAACGCTCGAATTAGTTTATTATTTATTGAATTTGGTGATTACAGAAGACCGATTCTAAGTACACTCAATTACAGGCAACGGACTTGAATTACACTAATCGATTATAATTAAAACGACCGTATTCGACTCAACACTAGCCACGACTCGGGGTACAACACGCGTGTCCGCAGCGCTACGGACAGCGGTAGCGGCATGACCGTGGCGGTCAGCGGATTGAAAAGGACTCCACGATATTCAATCGTCGTCGAAAGAAATTCAGCCATTGAAGCTGGCTTTCTTAAATTAAGGATGCATTTCCTGTTCCAAGAGAGACGTAAAGTCTCTCCTTGGGGTAACCAACAGATCTCATACAGAAGATCGCCACAGTACAGATGTATGTGTGTACACTGGTTCTTTTATGGATCAAAGCCAGGGGAAAGACTCTAAACGAGGAAAGGGATAATGTGCATTCATGGGATGCGAGTCTGGTAAAGCAAACAAAACCGAAACTCGTCGAATACTAATTGGATCTTTGTTTGAGATGTGCGTCGCGGCTAAATAAATAGACGCAACGCATCGAAGAAATGGTGATAATGGATTTAGATTACCGGGAAATTGTGTTTATGGCATCACTGGTAAAAGTAAGTATTGAAATCCTATTTGCATTTGCTTATGCTGTAGGATTTAATTGGTGCCAAGAGATGCGTGTATTTGTTTTGGTCCCTTGGGTGTAGGTCGCCAGCTAATGTGTTTGTCTGGTAATTTATGATACACATGATGAAGCTGGGATAAGCCAACTCAAGGGTAAAGTTTCCTGATTATGCGATTGTATTATACATGAACCGATGAATTTTCTTTCAGGAAATTTATGATAAGCTTGGAGAGAACTCTTATAGGGGATTTTAAATGCGAAGTTATGCATACAGGTAAGAATTCTCTTTTTCAGGGGCTTTTGTGATTACAACTGGGTGAATATTATTGAGGTTTTTTAGGAAGGCGGACCGTGGGGTTTGGCGGAACCGCCACAGATGTCATCTTTTCCACTTAACAAAAAACAATTGTAAAGGTCCAAATAAAGATTTCCATTACTCAAAATCATTTTTTTTTTTTATTTAGTAAAAGAGTAATTCAAAAACAAAATTGGATGATTCATTTTGCGCCACCCTATACATTCACTAGCTTTTATTGACGAGTGCCGCGAACTTCACGTTGAGATCGGAAAATTTTCACCCCTGTATACTTCTCTCGGGAGAGGCAAACCTATAGCGTCGACACCGCACCCCGAGAAGCCTCTAAATAACCGTTGCAGTTCTTCTTGAACAGTTGCAAGTTGTATCGCTCCGGGAACAGTCGCACTGGTAGGGATTTCCACAGCTTTTCGGGGCTTATTATCCAAATACCCTGTACTATGAGAATGTGCATCGCAACGGTTTTGTTCCACCAAAGGCGTTCCTTGATTTGGGCATGAAAGGGCTCATACAGGATAGATCCGGAATTCCGCTGATCTATCATGTAAGTACATCATCCGTAGACGGGCGATTGTGCTACGACCGGGAAGTAACGCGCACCGAAGAAGAGCTCTCGCGCTTCAGTAGGGCCATCTCCCACAGAGATCGGGACGATAGTATTAGACAGCGTCAACAGTTCTGGTGGTTGAATGGCATATAAAGACCTGGATACCAAAGTCGGTATAGAATAACAGTCTCATCAGCTAGCTTACATAGACTTAGCTTTTCTAGAACTAGGGTAGTATAAGATTTAAGTTAAGTTAAGTTAAGTTCTTTTAAATAAAATTAAAAAAAAAAACGATTTAGGTTGAATTTTAAGAAAAAAAAATCGACACAAAGTTTTCTAAATTTGTCTTTGTCATTTAAATAATGATAAGTATTGCCACAAACAAAGTTCTGTCGCCGAAAGGCAAATTATACAATAGTTATGTAATGTTTAGCTAAGAGCGTCTGCGTAGAACCAGTAAATTATATCGGGTTTTCTAATAGGGACTTGACAACTTTTTTTTTTAAATAAAACGCAAACCATTTGAGATATTTCAAAAACGTTATTATCGGCTTGAAGTACAATCAAAACATTTATGAATGGAACTCGACTTCGTTCATATCGCCACCGCGGGCAAGTTTGCAGCGGTCGATTCGTTGGACCCAATTTTCGATGACTCGGCCTCACATTTCGGCCGAAGCGGCCGCTATTACTCGAACAATGTTGGCTCTGAGCTCTTCCAACGTCGTCGGCTTGTTGGCATAGGCCAATGAATTGACGTAGCCCCAAAGAAAATAGTCTAGAGGCGTTAAATCGCACGAACGAGGTGGCCAACCGACTGGTCCATTTCTTGAGATCAAACTTACTCTCCAATAAATCGATTGTATCGTGTGCTGTGCGGCTTGTGGCATCGTCCTGTTGAAACTACATGTCGCCCAAGTCCATATCTTTGTCCATATCCATTGCACGATAACGATGGCCATTCACAGTAACGTGACGATCGTTATCGTCGACGAAAAAGTATGGGCTAATGACGCCGCCGGCATGCAAACCGCACCAAACAGTTATTTTTGTGGATGAAGTGGTGATTCATGAAGCACATGTGGATTTTCACTCGACCAATAACGCATGTTTTGCTTATTGATGAACCCATTGGACCACAAATGCGCTTTGTCACTAAAGATGATTTTGCGATGCAATTCATCATCTTGGCGCATCTTTTCCAGAGCCCAATGGGAGAACGTAGGTCGCTTCAAATGGTCCATCGGCTTCAATTCTTGGGTCAGTTTGATCTTGTATGGGTGTAAACTAAATTATTGAGAACGCCGTGGAATTGACTGATTTGGATCGTTTGCTACGGACGCCTGAACGGCAGTGATATTTTCGACACTTCGACCAACCCGTTGTCTCACTGGCACGGCAACATCACACAACGAATATGTAGACTCAAATGTTTGCACTAAACTTGTTATTGCCTGTCTACTAGGGCGAGAATTACGACCGAAAATTGGAGTTAACGCTCTTAAAGTTGCTGTCACCGACTCCAAACTTCGGTAGTAAATTTTTATAATTTGTAGACGTTGTTCGTTCGTGTACTTAACTATGATGAAAATGTTGAGTTTACTAATTAAATTAAGATGATTAGTAAAAGGGTGCGTTCACAAATTAAATTCAAAGTTGTCAAGGACCTGTGGGGAGGAAGCGTAGTGCACCGGCGTACGGCGCTGATTATCTTCCTCCTCCATCATGTGTCACTAATGTGCCGACCCGTATCGTTAGCAAAGAAGACAATACAAAACAAAACTTCTCGACACAGGAAACAAAAATAAATAAAACTCACTGTTTTAATGTTAATGATGCGTTTATTCATATTTAAAGAAACGGTTTGTGGAACAAAACGGACGATAAGAGGTACATTGATATTTATAACTGCCGAGAATGGCATAGAGCAGAAGAGCTCTTTACACACACATTTCGCGATTGCGTACAATTTATTTAATGTTGAACATGTACAAACAAAAATTACTAAATTCACGGACACTCGCGACTACGACTTTAACGCATCCCCGCAACCAGCGGATGGCGGGAGTTCGGCGACCAGCGTGGTCGAAGGATGGAATAAGACTCAGCGATCGTCATCTCATGCAGAGATGATTTCGCTATGAAAAAAAAAGGAAGAGAGAGAAAAACTTTTCTCTTAAGGGTGTAACCACTAAGAAAATGCGATCTTTTTGGTGCAGTGGTATATGTGCGCGATCGAACAGATTCAATGTAATTGCACGGAATCGAAAGCAGTGGAACGACGAAACAGGCAGGCGGCAAAGACAAAAGGGAAAAATGACCAAATGCGCCGTTGATAATGCGGGTCATTGTTTACACGATGCCTCGTCGCTATTTTCGACGTTGGGAGAAAAAGGTGCTAAAAGCAAATTAGATGTTTATGGCATCTCTAGCTGCAGTAGAAACCGGGTTCATGTTTGCATTAGGAAATGCTGGAGAATTTGGTTTCAGCGTCTATTGCGCTAATTATATGCAGCTGCTTGGGTTGTTTGTTGATAAGACAAACAAAAAAGATTGCCAGGCAATGTGTATGAAAAGATACATGACGCGGCTGGGGAAATAGACGGCGCAATGTTTATGGTCCCTGTCATGACGGTTACAATGAATGCAATCCGAATTATTTTGTTTACAGGAATTTGTCTAAGGAAATTTGACTGGCGACGTAGATGCCGAAATTGATTGGGAATTCCTGGTAAGTTAATAAAGAAATATTAAGGAGCAATGGTATGCGAAGAGAATGCATGAAGGTAAGTTTTCTTTACAGGGACTTAAAGATCATAGATTTGATCTGTTAAATGCGTGCAGCATTTTTAGGTACTAATACTGTTGGATTAGCAAACTAGAGGGAGTTGGGTAGTAGTTATGGGGGTTTTTTAGGTAAGTAGACCGTAGAGTTTGGCGGAACCGCTACAGTACCCCCCCCCCCCCCCCCCCCCGCGCCCAGTGACGTAGTCACGAAAAATAGGTAGGGCTGTAGGGGTGCTCGAATGAATGGTGCTATGCTGGGCGGAGGGCTGAACACTTGACGAACAGGGTGGCCCTGCGCACTTCGGTAGGCGCTGTAATTAAATCGGGGGAACTGTCATGGTGACTAGGTCCAGGTATATTATGCGCCTTTGTCGATAATAATGTGGACACAGATGTTACTGATTGATGCCATCAAGGGCAAGGGTGTGCGGCGTGGTCCATTGGCCTGTTATGGGTCTCGTGGACCAACAGGCTTATCGTCCGAATAGGTCGGAACCCATCGGAAATCCGCTCACATCCGCAGTGACGAAATGGCGTGTGCGAGATGGAGGGGAACTTATCCCAGGGTAATTCCCATCCGCAGTGACGGGTTGCCGTGTGCAGGGTGGAAAGGGACCAAGTCCAGAGCCAGTGTCTTTTGTCCATACGTTGGTATGGCGAATTGTTTGCCACTGGGACTGGTAGAGGAGGGCGAGCCCTCAATTGCACGTTTTACCTATCGAGGGAGGACCGGTACATTGGTGCCAATGTAGCGGTAGCTGCGACCTCGACCGAATGGAAACTTGCTGTGAGGTGCCGGCCGTCGCGCTTGTTAAAAAAAAATAGGGGACTTTGGTTAGGGGGCTCCTGGCGGGTGGTTGATTGTGTCCAACCCCAGGGCGCCCTAGGGTTACTAGATGTGCGCTCCGAAGTATTATGCACCTAGGTATTTGAGGCGGCTTAGAGGGGCGTGTATAGCCTTTAGTTGCCGCTAAAGGTGAGCCATGGTGGCTAAAGATTGGGGAACCAGGTATATTGTCTCAGTCCGGTGGTATCGGTTAGATTTGTGGACCGGTGTTGCTGGGACATTTGGGAGACGTTAAAAGATCTAAGGACGAAGGTCCTGAAGTTTAAATAAAAAGGCAAAGCCAGGTGTCCTGCCGGGTGCTGCTACGCGTAGAAGCTGTGGTAACGAGGGGAGCTGGCTTGCTGAAATCGGGTAGAAAGGTCGAGCATTGATGAGCGGTGTAGCATGAAGGCTGTGGTTGCCGAGCATGAGGGCCAACCTTCAGAAAAGAGACAGAAAAGGGTGAGGGTGTTCCACGCGAGACAAAACCGGGCGTCCTATAAATTATATACTACACGTAGTAGCTGTTGTTACATAAGGGGGAACTGTCATGGTGACTAGTTCCAAGTATAGTATGGGCCTTTGTCGATAATAAGGTGGACACAGTTGTTACCGATTGATGCCATCAAGGGCAAGCATGTGCGGCGTGGTCCATAGGCCTGTTATGGGTCTCGTGGACCAACAAGCTTATCGTCCAAATAGGTCGGAACCCATCGGCTACAGACCCATTGGAAAACCCGATAATATAAGATAATTAAGCTAGAATTTAAGCATTTTTTGTCTAGCATCTAATTTAGACAATAAGAAGATAAAAAGAAAATAAAAAAATGTGTTAAAAAAAACCGTCTGAAATTAATCAACCCCAGAGCCCTTGAGTAAGGCAGGGTCCTGGCTGACATAGTGCTCATTCATCGGGTCCTCTCCGGCTCCGACGACTGCGCCTACCTACTTAACTTAATTCCTCTAAACGCAAGCCCTCGAAATATGTGTAATCCCCGCCTTCTCTACATTCCCCCTCATTGGACCTCTTATGGTTTCAACGAACCCCTTTCATGGATGCTAAGAAATGTCAACTCCAACCCCATCTTGTTCGACTTTGACCTCTCTACCCATACTCTCAAGCACCGCCTCCTAAACCGTTTTCACCCCTAATCTCAAGCAGCGCTCTCTGAACCTTCCTCTTTAACCTGCTCCCACCTCCAGCCCCTACTCCTGCCTTCATAATATGTCCTGTTTACCGAAGGTTAAACTCGTTAATTCTTTCACTGTTACAACCTACCCGTATTCGCCTTACCCTATCTTTAGGTATCGTTAGAGTAATAATAACAAATTTAGAACGTGTGAAAAACCATGTCATTTAGGACATTACTCACACATCCTATGACTATTAAATTAGTCCATGTATATTATTACTATACAATTCACACACATTTATTAGAATTCAATGACTTTCAAGCTCTTTAATTAATCTCGAAACACGTTTGAACCTTTGCAAAAAATGTTCTCATTCAATTGTAACCTTAACATCCGCACTTAACTCAGAAGTTTCAGACAGTAGCTAGCAACACCCACATTAGTCATCCCATATCTAATTATTTCTCACTGGGTCACCTACACGAAGTCTACATGTACAACAGGCAGCAAACAAAGCTTAGCATCATCGTAACAAAGCAATTGAAGTGTAAGTGTACCTGTAGACCACTTGCCTCAGCTTGTAAGAAGCATAAGGCGTGCAGCCTGATAGCTTCAGGTGTTGGATCTGGGCGCATACCTAGTGATTACCTGGCGGAATATCAATGAATATAAAACACGATGTGTGTAGGAGTTATATGGCGAGTAGATCTATCATCGTGATGTAAAAAAGTCCCAAGGCAGTTGAAAACCTTTGAGCGGCATATAGCTTCTCTCTAATCTGGGCATCATGTGTGGAGGTGTTGCATTAACTAATCACAAGAATGCTGCGCAGTTTTATACTGTAAATGGTGGCAGAACACAAACAACCGCCGATGAATTGGAAGTTACTTCCTATAGAATTAACATCGATCGCGGGCGAGCATCGCTGAAGCAGACACTTATCTTTACACACTTCATACTGAAGATAACCAATCGAAGAAATTCTACAACCATAAACACAAAAGCCAAGTTGGAGGCAATACAAATTTGATACAGAGGAGCGAAAGCTATAATTGTTAAACAAATGATCAGAAATTTCCTGAATTAATTTTGTCTATAGAGTTTTCATTTTTATTACATGTTTTACAGGCGTAGTGTAACTAAAGGGCTATTGGTTCCACACCTTCTATCTGAGAACGTCACAGTTGGTCACAAAGTGCATAAAGTCACCTTCTTTGCATAATGAGATCTAACAGCTAACACTCAGACAAAAGTGTCTATCAGCGGCTAACGTCTTGCACCTAGATAATATTGTAGTCTTATCAACGGGTGGTTCGGAAGGTTCATCAAGCCGATTGGTAGACATCTCCAATCATTTGAATAATATTTATTCAGGCTGAGAGGTATTCAAAATGCACCGGCTTCAAAAATAATTAGGTTGGTGGCCGCCGTGAACGCAGTTGCAGTGACCGAACTGGGATTTTAGGTTCATCTGGTATTATATCGGTTTTTAGGGAAGTTATTTACCACCGTTACTTCTTCAAGAGATGCCTCATTTGTAAACATTTTAGGAACGGCGTATATCTATGCTGATCTGCTACTTAAAGAATAGAGTTTACAAATACGAGTATAAACACACGGAAGTCACTTCATTCATTTGACATAGTTTATACTTATAAGAAGACACGTTCTATTTGGAAGTGCTGGGAGAATTAAATGTTCTAGGTTAAGCATCTACTTTGGGATTGGTTTTTAAAAAGTAATCTCTTTTAAAGGCACTTCGGAAGTGGTGAATTCATTTACATAAGCCTTCTTGTTGATATACCTAGTTACAATATTTGATCTCTCTGGGGTTAGGCATTGGATGATGCCTTATTCTTTCAACAAAGTTTGCTTTCTGGAGAGAAAAAAAAAACAATAATTACGCCCTATAAAAGTAAAAATCACGATTAAACCAGAGCTTCGCCCCAACGACCGTTTTCCTTTTATATTCGCCTACCCATTCTAATTTTCTATTCTCCTATGACCCCAAATCTTTTTTCCACTTTATAAATTCCCTTTCTTATGGCTTGACTACTTCAACCGACCCCCTAACTATTGCCAATTTATTCGCTTAGTTTTTCAATAAATCCTTCACAGACATCTCCTTCGAGCCCAGTCCATCTTACTTCAAAGACTTGCCCGAATTCTCCGTCGGCCCCTTCAGCCCTCAAATTATTCAGCATCACGTAGTTGAGGAGAAATTAATCTTACTCAAAGACGAGTTCAGCCCTGGATCTGATGGACTCCCGGTTGCCCTTTTAAAGAAAGGTTCCTCTTCTCTTTCTCTCCCGATATCTAAGATATTCAATCTATCCCTTTCACAAGGTATCTTCCCTAACATTTGGAAATCCTCCTATGTCACCCCCATACATAAAAAGGGACCTAAAAACGATATAAGCAACTACCGTTCCATCGCCAAAGTGTCTCAAATCCCTAAACTGTTCGAAGGGATTCTTTACAACGCGTTATCTCTCCGTTGTAAATCCATCATCTCACCCAACCAGCATGGTTTTGTGGGGGTTCTTAAAGCTCACCTGAAGAACCCCCCATATTCGCAACCCATTTTTGCATCTCAAGCACCAGCACACCTGTAAACCTTTCCTTTCCGTAAGAAATTAATGCACCTAGGGCATTGCATTATACTCCCTATAAGAATTCCTTCATCCAAGCAACCAATGCATTTCATAACTATCTTCTGAAAGGAATTCAACATCGAGTGTTTATACCCTGTGACTCGATGTTGCTGGTTGCCTGGAGGAAGAGGAATGGTGTGGTCCTGATTGACTTTATTCTGGAATTTCGTGGCCTAACCGGTTTCGGAGGTCCAAGATTGCGTGGAAGTGGTGCTGTAGGGATGTTTTGCCGTTGTGGGGGTTGTTCCTCAGGAAGCGCGTTTTCTTGTCCTGAAAAGGACGTTGGATCTCTTTATTTGATTGCTCCTGGAACAACACACTTCAGCAAGGGTTCGTTGCCGTGCTTCCTCTGACCCAGAGGGAAGAGCAACGTCCTGATTGTTCGTGGGACGTAACCTAGGGGATAGTGTCCTTATACCCTGCAACCTCAGTACTGGTTCCTGTACCGATTTCTTTGGAGTCGTCCTGGTATATATATATATATATATATATATATATATATATATATATATATATATATATATATATATATATATATATATATATATATATATATATATATATATATATATATATATATATATAAAGAATCATCCAACGTTGGGTGCCAGCACAAAATTTCAAAAGTAATGAAAGCAGTTTTATTTATTTTGGATTTAGTTTTATTGATTTTATTTGAAAAATAACTGCTCTGTGGCAGGAGGATCTAGATACTGCGGCCCGGAGATCACGAAACCATTCCTTTATAAAGGAAAAGGAATCGAAAATTGTATCTCAAAGATACACATTTTCGTGCAACAATCTCGATCTTTTGGATATTTCGAGCGAGATGTTGTGTTTACACAAGATAAGAAATCAATTTCTTGAATTCTTACGAAACCATTACGCAGATGTGTGAATGTATCTGCTTTTGAGTTTTTGTTTGTTTAACTCAATGGAATTTTTAGGATAGAGATAACAATCTCTGAATTTTGGATTTGGGTGATGCTGTGGAGCAAATATAGAACAATAAACGAATATTGGATTCGTTTATTGTGAATTTTAATTTTAATTTTGATTCTGGATTTAATTATACCGTGGGGGCAAATGTTATGCGATAAACGAATGTTTGATTCGTTTATTGCGAATTTTGGATAATGTTTGGGTTTTTTCAGGTTTTGATAGGATTTTGGATTAGGAATGGGAGAAAAAGATGGTAGGGCTTTTTGGAGCACTACAGGGATAGCTCGACAATCCTTGATTGCGTGTCCGTATTCCCAGCAACTTCGGTAGAATGGAATATGTCATCATTTTAGACACTCGCCATATACATAAAAACGTTTATTCTTTCAAAAGTTGCAAGTGATGCGCGCAGCTAGCAGTGCTTTAATTCCTGGACTAGTTGAATATGAGGGTATTGGTCACCACTACCCTATTGTGGTATCGTAGTTCCAGGTCCTAGTGATGTAACCCCAGTTTTTGGATGAAAACGGTATGAAGCATTCACAGGTTGGGGGCGCCGACGTTTCTTTTGAATATTGCAGTTAACCTGTAAAGATCGGGGTAGCGTCGATCGATGTATCATAAATTTCCCCAGTAGAATGGAAAACTGAATTCAGGCTGTTAATGCCTATTGTGCGATTCCTGTGAATACTGCGGTTGACTTGTGGATACCAATGTAGATTATATAACCTTCCGCCAAGGTATGATGAGGGATCTAGGGTGGTTTTCACCGGAAGGGAGTGCCTATAATGCATCTATGCGGGTCTGGGTAGATTCGATTCATCTACTTTTGTGCTATTATTCGCCTCCTTTGTTTAAAAAAAAACCCGTTTCCTAAATCTTACATACCACTTCCTTAAATGTATCCACCATCACTCATCATGCTGTTTAACAAGAGCAAAACATTGGCATACGCGCTATTTCTACATAGCGAAACGGTTTAGTCCATCCTCAAATTCCTTTGAACATTCCGATGCGAAAGGTTTTCCAAAGCCAATGTTTCCCTTTGTGATATAAAAAGTATAGGCTATTCATTTGGGAATACTTTCCATCCGTTGAAAAGAGGGCACGAGTATACTTTTCAACTCTCTCCATTTCGTCTTCTCGGAATGCGCTTCGTAAGTCTGCATTCCAAAAATTATCTAAGCCTCTAAACGAGGACAAGAAGAAACCAAATCAACCCCTAACCCAAGCTGCTCTCCTTTGCAATTTTCCCATTTTCTCCGGATTCATTGGTTGCTAAGTAAATTCGCGAGAGAGGGAATGGAAAAATGAGGATGAGTGTGCGATCAGGAATGGGCGATCGGTATAAAAGGGCGCGAGTGGGCAGAGAACGTGTGGTCGTTTGGTAGAATCAATTCGTGTGTCGTATTATCCTAAGCAGTTGTGGTGTTTTAAAGATTTCGCCGCGAATCTTATCGCTAGTGGTGTTAAAATAACAAGATCTTCAACATAGCTTGACAAAAAGTTACTGTAAGAAAAACATTTAAAACAGTTTGTGGAAAGAGACTGCTGATTTTCAAGGGGTAAAAAAAAACATTACATACAAAGGGTATCCATAGCTAGTGTAGTGATCCTAAATCACTACTCTCATCCAAATCCCCAATATTACCAATAACCCCATCCAAATCCCCAATACTTCCTATAACCCCAATCCAAATTCCATATTGAATCGTATGAACGACAAATTGAACCAAAAAGTTAATTTGTCGCACATTCATTCAATTTCCAAGTACTTTACATCCCTGTGGGGGTTCTCTATACCACATGGAGAACCAACCCACAATTCCATACCTTATTTCGACCGCTTTCAGCGCGTCAATGCTACCCATTCCCCTTATAAGCTATTACACCTGTAAAACATGTTAAACGCATAGCTGAACTCATTATCCTATGCAGATAATGCATAATTGAGTTTAGCCACATTTTTGCCATACGGCAACCCCATTTCGCTAACCCATGAGATTTCCACAGGAAATCGCGTATTGTCGGTTAGCAACGGCATAGTCTGATCAAACGGCGGTTGCTTAATCTTGCGACCGCTGGGGAAATTATTAAAGCATTTAAGTTAGTTCCCGTGATCAGATTTCCCTTGCCAAGTCAGCGTCCTTTCCATTTTCTCCAGACACTTCATTCGCTGGGGATCAATGCTCTCTTCTCGCAGGTGAATAGCATCAGCTTAATTTTCTCCTCCTTCACAGTTCTGTCTACGTACAGATCAATGTACTCTGAGTACACCATATTACCGAATTAGTTTCGGTCAGAACTACATTGATTCATGCACGCAAAGCCAAATTCACCCCAAGATAATCATACACCGTGTTTCTGTTCTCTCATTCTCCCGTTTTCTTCGATCATCAATTTACCGATGTAATCCACCACACATCGACGAACGTGGCAATGAGAGAGCAGAAGTATGTTGTCTTTTGGTTGTCAAGTGCAGAAATTAAATTACCCAACTTCATCCCTTTTCGAATCAGTCTTTACTCAAACATCATCGCGGATGGTCACACCGCCACGAATCGTCTTTTCACCACCACCGTGTCCACACGCAAGTGAGTAGCTTCAATTGTATTCTTTCAATCGGTAAACACTTCTAGTAAGAAATTGTATTCATTAAATCATGACTGGACGCGGAAAAGGAGTGTTAGAATAAATTAAAATTTCTTCAAAATAAAAAAACAACAAATAAAAAGTGTTTTCCATTTCTTTTGGTGGAACATTTGATGGGGATAGGAGTGAACCGCGTGACCATGTCCGGCACATCTACGCGTACCCCACATCCCAACCCAATTGAATCATATGCACGATAAATTTAAACCTAAGTCCATTTGTCGTGCATGGATCCAATACCCAATAATCCTGATATCATGAAATGCTTAACTCAAGATGTATTTCATGATTTCCCTTCCAGGAATCTATCCAAATAAATTCCTAGTCACTTCCCAGAACCCTATTCCAATTGAAGCACGCGAAACCTTGTGTACGCTTCTTGGATTTTTTACAATAAAAACTTTAACAAATCCCAACGACTAAAAAGTATAAAAGGGCGGCACATTTCCATTTCGCGATCAGTCAAATTCTAGGAGGCCAAAGCTACGCCGGATGAAAGATGGAGAATTGAATGTTCAAACCAAAAGAATTAAAATAAAGAAGTTGGCATAATCCCAAGTTAAAACCGGATGTTTCACTTTCACGAAGTATACTATTGCTGGGAAGCTTGCGCTCGCCGCGTTATTTAATTATTCAGAACACCTTTAAACAGAGCAAAGAATCTTTGACAGTTCATTTGCGGCCGCTAGCACGGAAACCTCGGTGACGAACGAATCTACAGTGACCCAGGGAGAATAGCGTGCTTTGCCCCGGAGTAACAACGGATGTCTTGGAAGGCGCCGCGTGCTATTTAATTATTCAGAACACCTTTAAACAGAGCAAAGAATCTTTGACAGTTCAGTGCGGCCCCTAGCACGGAAACCTCAGTAACGAGTGAATCCACGGTGACCAAGGGAGAACAGCGTGCTTTGTCCTGGAGTAACAAGGGACGTCCTGAAAGAAAACTCCGCCCACAATCCAAGGAATTTACGCACACCGAGTCTCCCGTCCGGAAGCCCCCGCGCCCCCCGAAGGAAGTGGCGAGGGCACATCAACGGAGGTAAACAAAAATTCTCAATTTAGGAATAAATCACCTCCAACACTAGCATTTATTGACTCTTACTCCGAGTTTGTTCTGAATTTTTTCATTGAAGCACTTGTCGATGTAATTTTAGTCTCTAACCAAAATCAACTCGAGAGCCCCAGTTTTGTCTTACTTCGTAATGTTTCACTTGAACTCTTCTCATCACTAGATACTCGACCGTTTTTGAGAAAATTTAGAACTTCCGATGATACATTTAGCGACACAGTTAATAACGAACTTAGAATAACGCAATGTTGGTGTATTTCGTGTAGAAAATACGTCTAACTATTAACTACGTTTAACGACATCTGTTGGTGTATTAGAGAAGTTCGGGATTGAATGGAAACTCATTACACTATATTAGTGACGGCCGATAGTAGTTTCCGAGGGATTCGAAGGACTCAACTAAAAGATTGGAGTTTCAATGAGAACAATTTCGGGTAGGTGAAAAATCGTTTGTCCAAGGATTCGGAGATTTTTTTAAGCCAGCAAAAAAAATACGATTTACCTGTTAAATTACAGGTGAAATCAGGCATTAAACTTTTGAAACTCTCAGTCTTTTATTCTCTTTACATTTACACAATGTTATCCAGAATCGAAACTAAGAAAGAGGATGACTAAAAGGCAATATTCAAGTTATGTTGAGCCTAGAACTTTTGCATGGGATCAGTGCGTTTATTAAGTTAATTAAGCATGTTCTGTTATAAGAGGATATAATAAACGAGGTTTTGAAAAAGAATAAACTAATAAAACCCATATTTGTACATAAAATTGGCTCACAAAACTTCAAAAATCTTGCTTGTTAGTCAATTGGCCGACCGGATGAATTATTTCATTTTGTACGCCGAAAGGCATGATCAAAAAATTGGATATTGTATAATTTATAGTGCTTGCAAAGAGCCCGAAAGTTAACATAAGAACAATAGTTGTAAAATAATTTGATTCTGAATAAAATAAATGCGAACCTCAAATCAAAAAATTAATCATTTGATTATAGTTTACACATGATACGTACATTATGGTCCATTGTTACGATATTGCCCTAACCATATCTCCGCCATCGACTCCGACTACAAGTTTGGCATTTTATGTTTGACTACGTAAGAGATACTCAATCTGTTCAATTACATTGAACTATCCATCATTTGACTGGGACATATTTTAAGTTTATACTCCAACCACCATACTGGCAGACTCGTAAGTTGAACCTGTGTATGCACAGTCACATACACGTCTGAGTTAATATATTAATATATTATGAAATCAAGAACACAATTAAGAAATAAACTAAACTCTACACTTTAACACGAATAGGAGCAGAAAAGGTAAGAAGGGAGGACTCAGGCAAGGTGTAAGACGATTTAGTCCATTACTAACGGAAATTCGAGGTTTAAATGGTAAGTTGCGTAAACTAAATCTCGTTCCTTCTTTTTTACTTCTTTTTGTACCTGGCAGCTACCAGATTCGCGTGTATATATGCCATAAAGCAGTTCGAACCAGAATGTCAAAATCTCTGACACGTTGTATTTGAATTAAATTTACAATTGACCAAATAACTAAATTCATCAGTTGCATTATATGGGACCATGAAAGAACTAAAGAACTAATGGTCAAAAAGCAAGAGTGCATATTCCAAAGGGGCACGATAGCAAATTCTTCAAACAATAGTTTATTCTAAATTAAAAATATAAGCCGATATAGGTCATACATATCTGAGAACCCATCTCTGTGTAGAAACAAGCAATTGTGTACAAAAGCTTGTTTTTACATTATCTGACTCGGAATAGAGCCACCATAATCGTAATTGTCTGCCCTACCGTATGCTATCGTTTATTTATAATTGAAATCATAGTTCCGGTTGCAAAATAAACACGAACAAATCTATTATTAGCGATGCTGTAAACTAATTACATTTAGTTGCCTAACTACACGTTGGTCGTTAGTCTTAGCCTATTTGCTCGACTTTCTAACGAACCACGGCTCTTGCATTATTTGAAACCCAAAATAATTCAGCACGTAGCTCGAAAGATGAAGAAAGTGAAAGCTTGTTAATTGCCTTTGAGAGACTTGCTCCGAGTGGACTCTTGCCAGAATGTTGAAATTTGTAACTGATATCGGTTATTGTTCCGTCACATCTCAAACTGTCCAGATGGTTGCATTAGTTTCAGTTGCGACATTTCATATTGACCAATCTAGTTATTGGGCAACTGATACATCCCTTAGTTCTAAAGTCCATAATAGATCGAATCTTGCTGATTTAGAGATGTAATTAAAAATATACGTAATATAGATATCGATTTAGTTCTTTTTCAGTCATCAAGTACAAATTTTAAAGTTTATTTATTTATTTATTTTGTACAGTGTACACGGTTTTGAAGACAATATCAGGCTGATGGTGTCCACTATTGTCAATATGCTACGTTAATCCATGTCAATATATCGATGGATATAGTGACGACACGCTGTCGAATGTTGTTCTTTAGGTGAGCCAACCTTCTGCGATGATCGTTAAAAGTGATTGAGGGAGGACTATAACTAGGTGAAGGCTGGTGAGACTGGGAGGTAGTAGGAACTAAAACGGCATGCAGTAAAGCAAAAGGTCAGCGGTTTGAGAGGTGGGGCTGTGGCGGTTCCGCCAAACCCCACTGACTACTTACCTAAAGAACCTCCTTCCCTATAACCTAGTCTGCATAAGTTTTCGCTAATGCAATCGCATTAGCACCTTAAATGCTTCACGCATCAAATCGATCAAGTTCATTTAGCTAAAATCCCTTAGAAGAGAATTCTTACCTGCATGCATAACTTCGCATTTAAAATCCCCTATAAGAATTCTCTCCAAGCTTATCATAAATTCCCTGAAAGAAAATGTATCGGTTCATATATAATGCAACCGCATAATCAGGAAATCTTACCCTTGAGTTGGCTTATCCCAGCTTCATCATGTGTATCATAAATCACCATACAAATACATTGGCTGGCGAACTACACCCAAGGGACCAAAACAAATATACGCATATAGGTTTTCTAATCGGCCAAAATTTGAAGCATGCCATTATCGGCTTTAATGCAATAAACGAAAGGCTGTGCACTCTTCGCGTGCGAGGCAAGTTTAAGAACATAAGCCTCATAAACGTTCACGGTCCTACAGAGGAGTCCCCTGACGACGAAAAAGAAGAATTGTACGATAACGTCGAACGGGCCCGCAATGCCTGCCCAAGATACGATGTGCAAATCGTTCTTGGTGATTTGAATGCGAAAATAGGTTGGGAGCCGGTTTTCTGGTACTATGCAGGTTCCCATAGTTTCCATGAGAACACTAACGACAATGGACTACCAGTCATTGAACTGGCAGCATCAACGAACTTGATCGTTGCGAGTACCAGGTTTCCGCGTAAAGACATCCACAAAGCCACCTGGGTATCAGCTGATGGAGCAACTCGCAACCAATTTGACCGCGTGTTGATAGATCACCGCCACTCCTCGAACCTGATGACGGTACGAACGTACCGAAGTGCCAACGTCGACTCGGATCACTATCTTGTTGGTATCGTTTTCCGACCATGGATTGCCTTACGTGACGTATTGTATCCGCGGATCAGGTTCGAATCAACACGTCTGTGTTACCCATTAAGAACACCAGCAACACTTTTGGTCATGTGTTGGGACTCGCCCTCGAAGAGATGGATGGAGAGAAAGTAAGTCCTAGGGTCAGAATGCCGGGCGTAGAAGAAAAATGGGCACGCCTAAAGAATATGCATTAGTCCTGTTAACTCCATCTTAGGCAGTAGTCGTAAAGATCGGAGCGACTGGTTTGATGATAAGTGCAAACTAGCGACTGAACTTAAGAATGCAGAATACAGACAAGAAAAATTTCCTGGGAAAAGAAAATCTAGTCTGTCGAATAGAGAAACCTAGAGAGCGAGGTCCGTACCAAGGGCGGAAGTTCTACCAAATAATCCGCAATATGACGCGGTACACACCACAGTGCATTTACTGCAAGGATAAAGAGGGTAATCTGATCACCGATCCTGAAGGCAATTTGGAGCGATGCGAAGTGCATTTCATTGAATTGCTAAATGGTCAGCTCACAGTAGAATTAGAGGCTCCACCAATGCAAGATCGAGATCAAATGCTGCCGCCACCAAGCGTTGGGGAAACATTAAAAGCCATAAGACAGCTCAAATCAAATAAAGCACCCGGAACTGATGGCATACAAACTGAGCGGATCAAACAAGGAGGGGTAGCTTTACATGAGAAGTTCATGAGAACGTGGTGCACGTATGGGAGAATTAGGAGATGCCGGCAGATTGGCGAAGGTGGAATAATTTGCCCCATACATAAGAACGGAGATATCACACTGTGCAGCAACTACAGGGGTATAACATTGCTAAGTACCGACTATAAGATACTCTCCACTATCCGGATAGCCCCATACGCTAAAGTCATCATGGGTCAATATCAGTGTGGCTTCATCCTAGTCAAATCAGCAATTGATCAGATATTCACTCTTAGGCAGACGTTGGAAAAATGTCTGGATTCGAAGATTCCATTGTATCATCTATTTATAGACTTTAAGGCCCCCTACGACAGCATAACCAGGGTAGAACTATACAATGCCATGAGAGAGTTCGGCATTTCAAACAAATTGATGCGACTTTGTAGGTTGACCATGACCAACGTAACTAGTCAAGTACAAATAGTGGAATTTCTGCCCAAACCAATAAACGTCTTTGATGGACTCCGACAAGGGGACGGTCTGGCCTGCCTCCTCTTCAACCTGGCGTTGGAGAAAGCAATCCATGGCTCTGGCGTCACAACTAGAGGGACTATTGTCACCAAGTCCAGCCAGATTCTTGCCTACGCACATGACATCGAGATCATCGGTAGAACTGAATCGGCTGTACAGGACTGCTTCACCCAGATCGAGCAGGCGGCATAAAAACTAGGACTGCACATTAATGAGGGGAAAACTAAGTACATGGTGGCAACTTCTGCGAAGAGAAGACCTAACGTTGGTCAAACTATCAAGGTAGCGGAGCAAGAATTTGAAGTAGTGCAATCCTTTAACTACCTTGGGTCAATAGTAGCAGCCGATAATAGTATGGAAGAAATACGGCAACGGATGACAAAATCCAACAAAGCCTACTATGGTCTATCACCGCTCTTTAAATCCTGAAATTTATCCAGAACATCCAAGCTACTACTGAACAAGATCATGGTCTTACCAGTATTCGTGTATGGATCCAAGACCTGGGTGCTCAGTGAATGGCACTTTGAACTTTTAGCCGCGTTCGAGAGGAAGGTCTTAAAGAGAATTGTTGGCCCCGTATGTGAGGGGGGACGATACTGGAGACGCTACAACCATGAGTTGTACGCGATCTACCTTGAAGTTAATGTTGTAAGAAAAATCAAGCTCGGTAGACCCCGGTGGGCGGGGCACCTAGTTCGAATGAGCGAAGAGGAACCTGCCCGAAAAGTCCTTTGTGACAGGATGTATGGAAGGAGACAGCGCTGCAGACATTGTCTGCGATGGAGGGATGGCGTAGACCAGGACGCCCAGAGCCTGGGAGTGCCAAGGTGGATGACATCGGCTCGAAATCGGGACCGGTGGAGAGATTTGTTAAATAAGGCCAAGACCGGATCCCGGCTTTAGTGCCGATGATGATGATGATATATATATAGACATATTTATATATATATATATATATATATATATATATACATATATATATATATATATATATATATATATATATATATATATATATGTATACCATATACATATATATATATATATATATATATATATATATATATATATATGTATACCATATACATATATATATATATATATATATATATATATATATATATATATATATATATATATATATATATGTATACCATATATATATATATATATATATATATATTTATATATATGTATACCATATACATATATATATATATATATGTATACCATATACATATATATATATATATATGTATACCATATATATATATATATATATATATATGTATACCATATACATATATATATATATATATATATATGTATACCATATACATACATATATATATATATATAAATATATATATATATATATATATATATATATATATATATATATATATATATATATATATATATATATATATATATATATATATATATATGTATATAAGAAAAAAAGTAAAAAAATAAAATATAAAATCTATAGCGGTATCGCTTTAGCAAATTAGTAAAAGAGGCAGTGTGGGGTTAAAAGTATTGTTGCCAACGTATGGCACGGATTCACTTTGTCCCCCAAAGATGTTATTCCGCCGAAAATTGTTCACCAGAAGGAATAGAAAACACTGTTTTTATTTTGTTACTTTATTTGTTCTTTGAATTTTTATTTTAAAAACTTTGCGTTGATACAGGTCTATTTTTTTGGTTACATGAAACTTATTCTTGTAATGCACAATTGGAATAAATAACGTTAATACAATATTTAACACTTTCTTTCTCGACACTGTGACCGCAGTGATTAAAATTTCGATTCAACTTATTACGTGACTGTAGATTGTACATCGACTCAGGAGACGTGTGCTCCATTTGGGTGATGATTACCGACTGCGTTAAATAAACGCGAAATAATATTTAGCCTCGAGCGGCGTGACCTCCGGCGGTAGTGGTTGGCTAGTGACTGACTCGAATTAGGGATGGAAATTTAGATTTCTGCTTTTGCACAACGATCAGCCAATGGTAATCGTGATCTCTTGTGCATCCTTCAAATCCCCATGCTCATCGAGGTGGATAAGTACTCGCGTACACATTCGACGTCGATAGGCGTAGAAAGGATGAAGCTATCAAAGGGAAATCACAATAACCCAGGGTTGATCTGGCTTAATGTGTGCGTATTAATGCAGCGTCTGAGAATGATCCACTGACCTAGTGCGGTGATTGTGGTGATCTCAGAGAGCACTGCACTATGGAAAGACAGAATTGTGAAGGAGAGGAAAAGTGGCCGGTGCTATTCACCTGCGAAATGAGATCGTTGATCAAGCGAATGGCATGTCTGGGGAAAGTCAATAGGACGTCGCTGATGCTTGGGAAATAATCAGCGTGAGAACCAGACTCTAAGATGCTGAAATAACCCCAGCGGTTTTGCTATGATCCAACAGCGTCGTTTGGTTAGACTTGTTGTTGCTAACCGACATGATGTGATTTCCGATGGAAATATCATGAGCTAGCAAGATGGAGTTGCCGTATGGCAGAAGGGTAGCTAAACTAAATTATGCATTATCTGCATAGGATAATGAGTTTAGCTATGCGTCCTTTGGGAAATCGATGATTCTCAGGTGAATACCGACCGGTAGGATAGGGGTTAGTATGACACGCTGAAAGCGGTCGAAATAAGGCGGAAATTGTGGTTGGAATTGT
Source organism: Microdon myrmicae (assembly GCA_963931805.1). NCBI lineage: Eukaryota > Metazoa > Arthropoda > Insecta > Diptera > Syrphidae > Microdon > Microdon myrmicae. The sequence goes on along the minus strand of OZ007502.1, from coordinate 82,651,876 downwards.
GGGTTGGTTCTCCATGTAATATAGAGAACCCACACAGCAGAACTCGTATATACTGATTACACTGTAAACAAAATTATGAAAGTCATTCATTGTACGCCGAAACGCATAAATAGAAACTAGATATTGTATAATACAATTTAGAGTGCTTGCAAAGACCCAGTAAATTAACATAAGAATAATAGTTGTTAAATAAGACATGTATTTAGTCGTACATAAAGAAAAACTGTATAACTTGATTTTGAAAAAAATGCGGACTTCAAATCAAAAATCACTGCTAAGTTTTTTTCCACGTTTGGTGAGAAACGCAGTTAATTAAAACGCAGTTAATAAAACTATGACTTGCAGTATCTACTTCCCATCCGACCCTAATGTGGATATCACCTCCGAAGTAATAAAGTTAAACCAAGCACGCGATAAAAACGAGAAAATTCCTTTAAAATATTTTCTACGACTGATTTCATAATGTGCATCTTCACTTACATATGCGCCTCTACAATTGACAGGGTCTTGGCCTACAAAGTCTCAAGACTGGGTTAATATTTACTTTGTTATATTCAAATCAGCTGAGATTTGTATCTGCAAAGTGTGAAAACTAATTAGATCATCTTGCCATTTTTGTATTTGGGTATAGTATTGTTACGAGGGGATATCGGATATCGTCGTACCCTACTGTTTTGGGTATAATCAATTAACATAAGATTGATGAGATATAACGTCTACCAAATTAACGACATCGCAACGCCTATATAGTGAAATTAAATTAAAATCGTCTTGTTGATCTATTAACCTTTTACGCAAATTGGAAGATAGTAAGGTAAAAATATCGTGGTGAGGCTTTGTCTAGTTAGGGTAGCCACTTATCGGATTCAATTTGGCAATGTCTGAATATAACCAATGAACACCTAAATCAGATACGGTTTGCTGACATAGTTATAATAACTGACAGTCTAACTGATGCACAACAAACAAGCATTTTAACTAAACCAAATTCATGACCAACTTGATGGACAACACACATGAAGGTTATATCTCGATCATAAACTAAGAGTCGGTGGAAACAACCTAGTTGGCTAAAAACTCCTACTCATTCGAATAATCTAGACAACTGGCGTAAAACTTCAAAACGAATTTATAAATATATTAATCGTTGTGCTACCAGTTGAGATATGCAGGGGAATAGATCTTCCGTAAAAGCATTGTAATCAGATGCGATACGACATCAAACTCGGAGATTAGACGTAGAACCAAACAAGATCGTATACCGGTACCTTAATAGCAGCCAAATAGAAACCGGCAATACAAATCACCCGGTTAACTTGCAATAAATGGATCAACAACAACAACAAAATAGAATAACCACTCTTGGCAAATTGAAGGAACAGAGAAAGATAACTTCCCCGATGGAGGAATGCAATCGAAAGAACAGAAGAAATTGCTATAAACAGAGTGGATAACTTTATGGTCAAGCTGATCCGAGGGCATATTGCGAGATCAATGAGCTCACAGAACGATTTGATTTTTGGTGCATATTACCCAAACAATATGTATTATGAGGTGGTACGTCGCAATGGCTTTATTCCACCAGAAGCATTCCTTAGTCTTGACATGAACGGCCTCATACAAAATGAATCCGCTATACCGTTGATTTATCACGTGCGTCGGTCGGGTATAGATAAACGAATATGTTTTAATCGAGAGGTTGCGCACACTAATGAAGAGAGCCTGCAGTTCAGTACGGCAGTAGCACAGAGAGACCGAAAAGACGCGAATATGCAACACCAGAGATTTTGGTGGCTGAGTGGCAATTAAAACACTGTTTCCTTATAAAACTAAAGAAATAATAATAATAATAATTAAAAAAAAAAAAAAAAAAAAAACCCGACAAACAACGGAAAGCTTACATAGATTTAGCATTTCGAAAATTTTGTTTTGATGTTAGGTTTAGAATAGAGTTAAGTTAAACAAAAAAAAAAAAAAAAAAAAAATAGATAGTTTAGTATTTAAGTTAGATATAAGGTAAAAACAATAACAAGAACAAAGTTTTTTCTTTTCTTCATTTTCTTTGTATCCAATTAAGTTCCCTAAAAATTCATGTAAACAAAATAACCATAATGTCGAAAGACAAATTTTCATGCTTTAAGCGTATGCATGTAACTTAGAGAGTCCGCAAGGGACCAGTAAGTTAAGAAATAAGATAACATAAGCTAGAGTTTAATCATTTTTGTCTAGCAAATAAGTAAATTATAATAATAGGAAGAAATTAAAAATGATACTATACAAAAAAAAAAGAAAAACAGAAGAAATTGGATAAATCTGGCCCTAGGTCGGAGTCAGTGGAAACGTTTAAAGTTAATTTATCGATTTTGATAATAATGATTGCATCAGAGAAGAAGTATAAGAACCTTTCGTCCCCTTGACGGCCCTTTTCGCGAGGTCCGTAATAATTTCACTTTATTTAACTGACAAATTGCTGTTTGTGCTCAGTTTCACTTGGACGTTCATTATTTGTTTATAATATTTAGGTTTTAGTTATAGAAGGACGTTAGGTTAATCTCTGACTGTTAAAATTATAATGGGTTCCAAATATACTGTAGCAGGAACGGATGTCCAAAGCTAACACCTCAGTAAAATCCCCACTTAAGTGTCACTTGTATATGTGTCACGATTTGTCAACGAAAAAGCTCTTTACTTGTTTTGATTCCGATAACCTAATCTCCCTTCGAGTGCTCTACGGAAACAAAGGCACCGCTGCATGCCAGTTTTTTTAATCTTTTATCCTCTGTTAGCTTTCCAAGCCTTTGTTTATATTTTTCGGCATTAAGAATCCATTCACTGATAATGAAAAGAATGCACGAATACACAAATATTCACAGACTACTTCAACGAAGGTGTTGCCTGATTTGTTACAGCTTTGTTTTACAATAGTCATCTAATTGGCATAAAATGAGTTGTTCTGAGCTGTAGAGGTGGCATTCTCATCGCGATGATTAATCAGCCATGTGAGTCTGTCTATCTGTAAGGTATTAGGCATAAAGCAGCATCAAGATTGGGGGATCTGTTATTTGTGTTGATCCCACTTAACATTTCAGCCTTCCAAGTTCACTAATTGCTTCATAAGTCGTGAATAGTCTCTCGTTTCTAGTGCACAATGTGGGAGAATCTACCTTAAATGTAATTAGGCTATAACAGTTGACGAATTATTTCGAACGTGCCGGTCTGCTTCAAAGGATTGACTATTAGTTCTAATTAAAAAGAATGGAATTATTAAGGTTGAACTAGTTAGTGGAGTGTAAGAGAATGAGCAATAGACTACGAGTTTGAGCCTCAGTTATAAAATCTGATTAAACTATTTTATAGTAATGAATCTATTTTTATAAGTGTGTATTGTCTCCAGTGTGTATTTGTTTCATTCACTCTTTTCGCAACTCTTGCCGTTAGAGATGTCGAAATGAACAAAATATTCGATCAGTAACATATTTCGGATTTTAACAATGCTTCTGCTTTTCCTATGTCGTGGCAAAGCCACATACGAGTATCATAGATTCGAAGTGACGTTGCTTATCAGCTTCTGCCACAATGTGATCAGTCTTGGAACGCGAACATTCCCAGAACAGCACCATACACATACCAACAATTGCAACAACGCCATTAAGGTATTTAAAAATACAAATAACATATTTTATGTCGCCATAAAACCTTAAGAGCAATTGTAGCGATGTCATTCAAATATACAAAATATATATTTGTCTATGCACAGAAACATTGTCTAAGGGAACTTAGAAACGTGGACGATCGTTCGCACCTGCTTCTAGACTGCTTGGCACGTTAAAATTATTTGCAGCAATTAACCCACTTATAGCAACGTATGGACGAAAACTCTTTACTCTTAATTTAGGACTTGGGCGACCCATTTGTTGGGATTTTGTTATTGCTGACAGCAAAAAACTGACCTATTAAAATATTATAACCTATTTGTAGATTTAGTGCAGATTACTGGACCAGTCTCCAGGCGAGCATACTTAAAGGCACATTGTCGAGCACTACACTCATGGTTCGTTTGCTGGCATTTTGTGGGAATTTGTGTACGTGACGATCCCTTTTAATAAACCTACACGTACCAAGACCGAAGTTTTACATCATATTCAGATACCCGGCCCTCCAGTAAGGCAGCGACCACGTCGTTTAACTCCGAAGAAACTGCATGAGGCTCGAGCGCAGTTTGACTACATGCCTGAACAGGGAATTTGTCAGTCTTCCAAAAGTTTTTGGAGGAACCCCTTTCATCTGATTAAGAGTATTATGGTAATGAAGAGTAGCGATCATGTGGCGACTACCGGATTCCGAATGAAGTCAGTACGCCTAATGGTTATTCAATTGCACGCGTAACAGGTCAATTAAAAAGTCCCCGGCCCTCCATAGTAAAACACATTTTTTTGGCAAAATTCGTTTTTTTTTATTCAACGTAATTCAATTCGAGGGTGATACACTGATTATAGCGACCCTCCAACTTTTCGATACCTTTTTTGTAGTACGATTTGTCCTTTGCTTCAAAATAGGCCTTAGTTTCGGCGATCACCTCTCCATTCGACGGAAATTTCCTCCCAGCGAGCATTCTTTTGAGATCTGAGAACAGAAAATAGTCGCTGGGGGCCAGATCTGGAGAATACGGTGGATGCGGAAGCAATTCGAAGCCCAATTCATGGATTTTTGCCATCGTTTTCACTGACTTGTGACACGGTGCATTGTCTTGGTGAAGCAGCACTTTCTTTTTCTTCAAATGCGGTCGTTTTTCAGCGATTTCGTCCTTCAAACGGTCCGATAACGTTGTGTAATAGTCGCTGTTGATGGTCCTTCCTTTTTCAAGATAGTCAATGAAAAGTATTCCGCGCGCATCCCAAAATACAAACGCCATAACCTTGCCAGCCGACTGTTGCGTTTTTCCACGCTTTGGGGCGGGTTCATCGTGTGCAGTCCACTCGGATGACTGTCGATTGGACTTCGGAGTGAAATGATAGAGCCATGTTTCATCCATTGTCACATATCGACTCGGGTTTATTACGCTTGATCATCTCCAAACACTGCTCCGGATCATCAACTCGTCGTTGTTTTTGGTCAAAAGTGAGCTCGCGCGGCACCCACTTTGCACAGAGCTTTCATCATCATCATCATCATCATCGGCACTACAACCTAGAACCGGTCTTGGCCTTATTTAGCAAGTCCTGAGGCTTGTTAAATTTTCCATAATGATTTGTTTTTTTCCGGGCAAGGTCATTAGTCTTGCGCCAGAGGCTCCCCGACGAGGAATCGAACCCCGGTCTCCCGCGTGGCAGGCGGGTATACTAACCAGTATACTATTGAGGAGCTAATGAGCTTTCTCATACCCAAATATTCGTGAATGATATGATGTACACGTTCAGTTGATATCTTTAGAGTGCCTGCTATTTCATTCAATTTCAATTTACGGCCATTCAAAATCATTTTGTGGGTTATTCTAATGTTTTCGTCGGTAACAACCTCTTTTGGGCGTCCACTGCGTTCACCGTCTTCGGTGCTCATTTCACCACGTCTAAACTTAGCATACCAATCCTTGATGGTTGATTTTCGTGGGGCGATGTCTGGAAACTCGTCAACAAGCCAAGTTTTTGCTTCAACTGTATTTTTTCCCTTCAAAAAGCAATATTTTATCAACACGCGAAATTCCTGTTTATCCATTTTTTTCACAATAGAAGTTGCTTCACTCAAAATACTATAATTCACAAACTAATGATCCGACATCTGGCAAATTTATACACGCGTCTTTTGAAGGTTAAGGCTAACTAAAAATCATATGGATTTAATTCTAGTGCCGCCGTCTATGTGTCAGACCGGGGACTTTTCAATTTACCTGTTACATAACTTTTCATACAAATTGCAAGGATGCTCTATCCCTACGATGCTAGACCTCACTAAGGCTTATCAAATTCCAGTAGCCCCAGAACATATTCCAAAAACAACGGTCCCTACGCCGTTCGTACCATTGGAAATCAAAGTGTTCGCTGTTAGCCGCGCGTGCCGGATACCAGAGGTGATTATGCCAACACCCTGGATCCGTTATTAACATCCGAGCCGAGCATTTATACCGTGGAGGTTGCTGCGCCACTGGGAAACTCAGATCACTGCTTGGTATCGGTCGCGCGACCACTTGCATTTCAAACGAATAACCCATCTAAGCAGCTTCGTCATGTATCGAGGTATGGGGCTGCCAACTGTGACGATTTGCGAGATTTCTTCGCATCCTTTCCGTATTCAAAGGTGTGCTTTGGAGACTCCGATGTTAACGCATGCGCGGACTCGGTCACGGAGATTATTCTTCTCGGGATGGAGATTTACATTCCGCATTCCATCAAACGAAATTCATCTGATAAACATTGGTTTGATAAAAAATGCCAACAGATTACAGCCGCAAAAAATATAGCTTTTAAGCAATGGCGCTCCAATCCCACCGATATTAACAGAGTGATTTTGTAAGAATCAGAAACGCGTGCAACCAGGCGATTGATACCGCGAAAAAGGCTTACAACGACAGAATGACCAATAAACTTCTCGAGTGCCCAACTGCTTCGCGTCCCTTCTGGTCAATGGCAAAGGGTGTCGCAGTAACTTCGCTTCCTCATCTTTTCCTCCGTTAGTGAGAGGCAGCGGGATGTTAATCACAAATTCAAAAGCTAATAATAAAGCTAATGTGTTTGCGAATTTTTTCCTGCGAAATCAAACCTCGATGCCATTCTTTTGGAATCACCTGTGATCGCGCCGATAGGGTCTTCCATGCGGGATGTAAGGTTCCGCCCGCGTACTATTCAATGCATTCTACGTGAACTGGACTGTACGAAGGCAACTGGCCCGGGCGGAATAGTCCTTAAGAGCTGTGCTCGAGAACTGCCCCATATTCTTGGCAGACTCTTTCACTTATCTTATGAACGAGAGACCTTTCCTACCTGTTAAAAAATCGCTCGAGTTCAGTCAATTCCAAAGACGGGGAAAAGGGTCTATGTTGTTACTGTGTATGTTGTATAAGGTGATGGGAAAGGTCATCGATGCCGAGTTAATTAAGTATTTGGAGTGCGACGGACTTCTGAATGATCGTCAATACGGATTCCGTGGCAAACCACGAGAGATCTTTTGAGCCTGATAACCGATATATGGACATCTGCGATTGAGCGGCATGGCGAGTCAATGGCGGCCGCATTAGATATTTCTAAGGCTTTTGACCGCGTCTACAACGGAACATTGCTGAGCAAGCTTCGTTCATATGGACTTTCCCAGCAACTTGTGACTGGACGAAAAGCTTCCTCGAAAATCGATCGATGCCGGTGTTGTAGACGGCAAGTCTTCGGATCTGTATCCTGTTAATTCCGAAATGCCTCAAGGTTCGATTTTGGGCCAAACCTTATTCTGGCTTCACATAAATGATTTGCTGAAGTCAACCGATAACAAAGTGTTCAGTTTTGCGGATGATAGTCCGCTTGTGTCCTCTGTTTCGAGTAGCCGGCTGATTAGTGTATCAACGTCGCACCAGCTGAGATGTAGCCAGATCAACTCTCTAAATTGAAATCTGGATAAGGTCCTGCAGTGGGGAAAGGCTAATCTCGTCGACTTCAATGCAACGAATACACAATATACAACTTTCACAAAGAAAGGTGGACCGGCGGTTCCACCACTGATGATGAATGACCAGGCCCTCGAATCTGGGGAAACCATCAAATTGCTCGGCGTCACGATCTGTGGGAATGTATTATGGCATAAACACGTGTCGAACATCGTTAGGTCGGCGTCTGGAAAACTGAGTTATTTTTTTAGAGCCAAGAAATATTTTACTCCGCCCCAACTTCTTCTCATGTATAAATCCCAAATTAGATCGGAGCTCAAATATTGCTCTCACGTTTAGAGTTCTGCTCCTAAGCATACCATCAACCTACTTGAGAACATACAGAGACGACCGATTTGCCTAATCGGGGACATGGCGCTGGGGTCGTCTATCACATCGAAGGCGCATAGCTGGCCTCTGTTTTTTTACAGATATTATCACGGGTACTTTTTTTCGGAGTTTCGTGGAATTGTTCCGCGCAATTCGGTTTATGTGCGCTCCATAAGACAATCCGACGGATCGCACAAATTTGCGGTTCGTCCTCCGACGGCGCGATCATCTCTGCGTCGGAATTGGTTCCGTTACAGAGCGAAAAAGCTGTGGAACTCCCTCCCCGCGCGAGTGTTTTCAGAGCATTACAACCTTCAACTGTTCAAAGAGAACCGCAGCAGTTATTTGATGGCATCGCGGGACGCCCACTCGGCGCTATAGGTTCGCCTCTCCCGAGAGAAGTGTAATAAAATAAATAAAAAATTAAAAAAAAAAAACCATCCAAAACCAATTAAAGAATTGAAGCCGAATAAAAGGTGGATACTTGCCAGCCTCTGGGGCAAGACTAATGACCTTGCCCGGAAAAAACAGATCATTATGGAAAATTTAACAAGCCTCAGGACTTGCTAAATAAGGCCAAGACCAGTCCCCGGTTGTAGTGCCGATGATGATGATGACTTGCCACCACACCGACAAAAACGGAAACGCATTCAAATATCACCCGTCCTTCTCAACGAATTTAACTAAATCTAAAATTACAAACTGTGTGAGACTGCGATTAGGTCATACATCCGCTACTCATCTTTACCTGCTCAACAGAGGCACTCCCCCAATCTGCCAAAAATGCACAATACAATACTTACAGAGTACTCAGTATTCATATATTACGCCTTTCGTTCAACTACGGTCACCTATCCGTTGAAGAAGCCATCTCCCACTTATATACCGAAATCCTTTACTCTATTTTCCCGTTCGTTCCCTACTCTAGACAAAGAACATCAAACTCTTCCCCTCCATGGTACAATCACAAGCTTCGCTCCTTGCTTAATAAAAGGAATAAGTTATGGATCATCTTCTCTTGCAATCGAATACCTGGCTTCTCCAACTTTCTTGGGTGTTACCTTCAATTCACGGAACTTTTCAATGCATTTTATCGCAACTATCTTACCAAAACTCAGACCAATCTTAAAACTGACCCCAAAACATTCTTCCAGTTCGTCAATTATAAACGTAGATCCGACGGATACCCCATATCGCTTACCTTAAACTCTCATACCTCAACTGATCCTGTTACTATTGCCAACTTCTTCGCCACTCAATTCAAGCAGTCATTCACTAATGACTCCTTTGTTCCTGACCCGTCACACTTTAATTACCTACCTAACTTTTCCCTCGGGCCCCTTCTCCACAACTCCTTTGATCCGACCTTAATTGAATCCAAGCTACTAGAACTCAAAGACGAGTTTACACCGGGCCCTGGTGGAATCCCAGCAATCCTCCTCAAGAAATGCTTATCCATTCTCTCTGCCCCCCTCCTCACTGATCTTTAATCTCTCACTCTCCCAAGGCGTATTCCCCCACATCTGGTAAACCTTCTTCAACACCCCCACCCACAAGAAGGGCGCGAAAAACGATGTTAAGAATTCCAGGGTGTCCCTCTACGATGATGATACCAAGTTATACAAGATCATCGAGTCACCAGATGATTCTGCACTGCTGCAATCTGACCTTGACAGCTTCTCGACTTGGTGCTACCCTATTTATATTCGCCACTAATGACATCGATAAGGTCATTAAGAATTCCGGAATGTCCCTATACGCTGATGATACCAAGTTATACAAGATCATCGAGTCACCACTTGATTCTGCAGTGCTGCAATCTGGCATTGACAGCTTCTCGACTTGATGTGACAAAAATTGATTTGTACTTAACATTGGCAAATGTCAATCTATAACCCCTGACCATTGCCCAGTGTATTCGAAATCTTGGGACCCTTTGCGACAGGTAGCTCAAATTCCTCTTTCGCATTGATGCGACAATCCAGAAAGCCAATTCTGCTCTCGGATTCGTGAAACGATGGTCTAAGGAATTTTCCGACCCTTACCTTACTCGATCCCTTTACCTTACCCTCCTCCGTCCCCTGCTTGAATATGCTAGCCAGGTATGGTCACTATATCCATATATGTAGAATCAAAAGCAATCAACGTCGCTTTCTTCGGTTCGCTCTCCATAGGCTAGGATGGGAAAGCCCCTTAATCCTCCCCCGTACATTAACCGCCTCAAATGAATCAACCTTAGAACCCTCGAGGAGCGCAGGTTCGTGGCTGACATAATATTTATTCATCGAAACCTCTCCGGCCCGGCGCCTACCTACTTAACTTAATTCCTTTAAACAGGAACCCTCGAAATACGACTTCTCCACCACAAAGCAATTATAAGTACTCATAGCAACACAAAGAAATTACGATAAATGAAAAACAATTCCATCAAATTTCATTTCAATCTCTTCCCTCCTAATAATGATTTACTTGAGTTAACCCAATCTAACCAAGCCCTTGTGTAATATATTTCAAAACACTCCTTTAATCAGGTAAGCAACCAAGAACTTCTTAATCATTCCACCAGACACAGAAATAGATTCTTCAAGTAATAAATTTCTCCACCATTATAAAAACGGCCACCTAATGCAATCCTCTTTGGAAAATGCTTCAAATTTACTATCGTTTCATGCCTATTAATAAGACACCGGAGGCGCCTACTTTAATGAAGTTTCTGAATCTTCTAATTGAATTACGAGTATTGACCTAAATATGAGAGAACCGTGGATGGAAGAGGTGCTCGAATCTGGTATCGCTCAATAAATATCTTGAAAAACATGTGACTTGATCAATGGCGTTTTGAAAATATAAATTAAAAATACATTTGGTATGCTCTTGCATTTAGTTTGAGAACAAATATGAAGAAACTTTTTACACGACGGCGCCTTTCCCTGTTACAATCAGAACTAAAGAAACACAACAGTGATTTCATAATAATTCCGAGCAATGAGTTGCATAGGTGATAGAACACGTCCAACAAAATACATATTCAGAACATCGGTGACTACTTTTGTATGATATATGTGAAAATGACTGAAAAATATTTCTGTGGCCTGATGTTATTTCGACAGTAAGTAAATATGAAGTTTGACCAAAAAATATGGTAAAATACTTTCGATCAAAAAGCCATATTTTACCCATATATTATATTTTACGTATATATTATATATAAACTCTGAAGTCAACCAAAAAGTATATATATATATATATATATATATATATATATATATATATATATATATATATATATATATATATATATGTATATATATATGTTATATATGTATATATAAGATACTAATCGTTGTTTCCTTTTTAATCGAAATTATCAAATGATGAAATGCTTTGTGATAACGGTCTTAAAATGTACCCTCAGGTGCCGGCTTGTCGTATAAGGTGATTAAAGGTTGAATGAAAGGTGGGCTCCCAATGCCCTGCCAAAATACTATCTCATTACTTTATAACATTCATGAAGCGTCCGGGAGAAACCTTCGACTGTCTTTCGGAGTTTGGCTGATGGACCTGGTCGACCTTGAATATTTACCTCCTGGATCTACATCCCAGCATACGCAGAATCCAATTAAATACAAAACTCGACAGGTATACAAACCGATCAATTCGATGGCACCGTATTTCTTAATAACCTAGTCTGGTATTAAAATATTTTACCATCAATTACTTTAATTACTTGTGGCCATAAAGACTCATAATGTGCCGACGTACTTATTGCTGTTTTCGTGCTTTCCGCGCTGTAACCCCACCGAAGTCAGTAGAACGAATTTTGTAGGAACCAAAAATCCTTACAACTAAACGAATGAGACCACGTAAAAGTTGTAGTGATCCTAAATCACTACTCTGAGCCAATCCACCATTATTATATAAAAAACTTATAAATCATGCCCTAATATCCTACCCCTAACCAAAGCCCCAGCCAGTATCCCCAATTAAATCATATTTGCAACAAATTAAACCAAATGTTCGTTTTTCGCACATTGATTCAATTCCCAATTTATTTTTTTTTTTTTTTTTATTAGACTTCTCTCGGGAGAGGCGTACCTATAGCGTCGAGTGGGCGCCCCGAGATGCCATCAAATAACTGTTGCAGTTCTTTTTGAACAGTTGCAGGTTGTAACGCTCCGGGAACACTCGCGTGGGAAGGGAGTTCCACAGCTTCCCCGCTCTGTAACGGAACGAGTTCTGATACAGGGATGTTCGCGCTGTTGGGAGATGAACCACAAACGGGTGCGATCCGTCGGATTGTCTTGTGGAGCGCATATAGACCGAATTGCGTGGAACAATGCCAAGAATCTCCGAAGAACAGCATCCGTGATAATATCTGTAGAACAGACAGAGGTCGGCCACGCGCCTTCGATGTGATAGCGACTGTAGTCCCGACGTCAGCGCCGAGTGCCCGATCAGGCGGATCGCTCGTCTTTGTACGCTCTCAAGTAGGTCGAGAGTATGTTTAGGAGCCGAGCTCCAAACATGAGAGCAACATTCGAGCGCGGGTCTAATTTGGGATTTATATAGGAGAAGAGGTTGGGCCGGAGTAAAATACTTCTTGGCTCTAAAAAGATAACTCAGTTTTCCTGAGGCTGATCTGGCGATACCCGATACGTGTTTATGCCATGATACATTCCCACAGACCGTGACGCCGAGCAATCTCAAACTTTCCCCAGCCTCGAGGGCCCGGCCATTCATCATCAGCTATGGAACCGATGATCCGGTTTTCTTTGTGAATGTTGTATACTGGGTCTTCGTTGCGTTGAAGTCGACAAGATTGGCCTTTCCCCACTGCAGGACTTTATCTAGATCCTGGTTCAGAGAGTCAATCTGTCTACATCTCAGCTGGTGCGACGTTGATGCACCAATCGGCCGATCACTCGAAAAGGAGGAAACAAGCGTACTATCATCCGCAAAACTGAACACTTTGTTATCCGTTGTCTCCAACAAATCATTTATGTGAAGCAAGAACAAGGTTGGAGCCAAAATAGAGCCCTGGGGCACCTCCGAATTAACAGGGTACAGATCCGAACACTCGCCGTCCACAACAACCCGGATCGATCGATTCTCGAGGAAGCTCCTCGTCCAGTCGCAAAGCTGTTGGGAAAGTCCATATGAACGAAGTTTGCTCAGCAATGCCCCGTGCCAGACGCGGTCAAAAGCCTTGAAGATATCTAATGCGACCGCCCTTGACTCACCATGCCGTTCAATCGCAGATGTCCATATATCGGTTATAAGTGTCAAAAGGTCTCCTGTGGACCGCCTGCCACGGAATCCGTATTGACGGTCATTCAGAAGACCGTTGCACTCCAAATACTTAACCAACTCTGTATTGATGACTTTTTCCATTACCTTAGATAAAATAGACAGTAATGCTATCGGACGGTAATTTTGTGGGAGACACTTTTTTCCCGTCTTTGGGATTGGCTGAACTCGAGCGATTTTCCAGCACGCAGGAAAGGTCCTCCGTGCATAAGATAAGCGGAAGAGTCTGCCAAGAACCGGCGATAGTTCTGGAGCACAGTTCTTAAGGACTATTGCTGGTATTCCGTCCGGGCCGGTTGCCTTCCTACAATCCAGTTCACGTAGAATGTGTTGAATAGTGCGCGGGCGAAATCTCACATCCCGCATGGAAGACTGTACCGGCGAGATCACAGATGGCTCCAAAAGGCCGGGATCGAGGTTTGAGTTCGCGGAGAATAAATTCGCGAACACATTAGCTTTATCCTTTGGATTCGTGACTAACGTCCCGCTGTCTGTCACCAACGGGGGGAAAGAGGAGGAAGCAAAGTTACTGCTGACAGCCTTTGCCATTGACAAGAAGGAGCGCGAACCAGTTGGGCACCGAAGGAGCTTATTGATCACCCTGTCGTTGTGAGCCTTCTTCGCGGTATCAATCGCCTGGTTGCACACGTTTCTGATTCTAACAAAATTCGTTCTGTTAGCATCGGTGGGATTGGAGCGCCATTGCTTAAAAGCTCTATTTTTTGCCGCTGTAATCAGCTCGCATTTTTTGTCAAACCAAGGTTAATCAGATGAACTTCGTTTGATGGAATGTGGAATATACATCTCCATCCCCAGAAGAATAATCTCTGATACCGACTCCGCGCAAGCGTTAACATCGGAGTTTCCGAAGCACATCTCGGACCATGGAAAGGATGCGAAGAAATCTCGCATATCGTCCCAGTTAGCGGCCCCATACTTCCATACATGGCGAGGCTGCCTAGGCGGGTTATTCGCTTGGTATGCAAGTGCTTGCGCGGCAGATACCAAGCAGTGATCTGAGTTTCCCAGTGGCGCAGAAACCTCTACGGTATAAATACTCGGTTCGGATGTCAAAAACAGATCCAGGGTGTTCCCATAATCGCCTCGGGCATCCGGTATTCGCGTTGGCTCCCCCACGAGTAATCCCAACATCGTGAAATGCGTATTTTCAAATGCATTTCATGATTTTACCTTCCGGCAATTTGTTCAAACAAATCCCCATATCCTTCCTGGAATCCCATTCCAATTGAAGCACACATAAAATCTTGTTTGTGCTTCTTGGATTTCTTATACACTTCTAGGAAATCTCTGTAAATACAGAGAATAAAAGGGCGGCGCATTTTGGATTCAGCATGAGTTCGACAACATGCCGTACCACTCGTTGCAAAGACTTTCTGCTTTATTTTTTATAAAGCTCTCCATTCTGTTCAACCATGCCTACAACATGGGGTAGTTTCCCCAAGCTTGGAAGCATCATATTGTTTGTACAATAGCAAAAGTTGGGAACCCTTCAAATTTTCGTCTTATTTCACTCCTCACTTTGTTATTGGATATTAACAATTACAAATTAGAATAAGTAAAGTGGTAAACAAGGAGTCTTACTTGGTATGTATGGTCGGACCTCGTCTTTTTTTTTTTTTTACACTAACGCGCGCACAAAAGGGGATTTTGAAGTGAGCCTGGTCGACCAGTCGGCTGTTTTGGGTGCAAGGTTTGAAGAATCTTGATCCCCCTGTTGTATTAAACTAGTTTGCTTGTGTTGAGTCCGGTCCGTTGCTCCAGGACTCGCTTTGTTTTCTTAATTGTTCCGGGGAATCGTCCGGTCCGTTGCTCCGTTACTTCGGGATTCTGGCTGGTGATTCCAATTTTTATTCTCACATTTCGTTGTACGTTTTTAGCAATCCTCTAGCCTTGTGTGTTCTCTAGCCTTGTGTGTTCTCTAGCCTTGTGTGTAATAATCTTCTCTTTTTTTTGGCCGTTGCCGTTTTTATGTTTTATCCGGCGTCAACGCCTTTTTTTAATATTATTTCTGCGTAGAATTTACATAAAGTAGTTTATGCAAATTACATACTTGACTATATTTCCCATTTATCGGTAGAGAGGGGAAATTAAAGTCGTGGGGATTAGTTGTTGGGCGAGGGCATGGACACGAGGTCTGTAACAACTTGCATCAACAGAATAAACGAAAAGTTCATACGAGTATACGAGAAGCTAAACAAATTTATCAGTGCCAGGAATCTAATACATGATTTCCAATTTGGATTTAGAAGAGCGGAGAACACCTCTATGGCTCTCAATATATTTCAAAACCGCGTCTGCGTGCGCCTCTTTAATAAGAAACCTACCATTGTGGTGAGCCTGGGCATTGAAAATGCTGTTGATACGACGTGGATCGAAGGTCTCGTTTTTAAATTGCTGCACGGTGTTCTTAGTATTTCGTTGGAAACTGAACCTTTCAAGTTCAAGTGAATGGAAAGCTATCCCGAACTTTCAACACCGCTGCAGGCGTTGGGTTGCATTTTAGGCCCTATCTTATTCAATATCTCATCATCATAATCATCATCGGCACCACAATCGGGATCCGGTCTTGGCTTTATTTAGCAAGTCCCAAGGCTTGTTAAATTTTCCATAATAATTTGTTTTTCCGGGCAAGGTTATTAGCCTTGCGCCACTATTCAATATCTACACCTCAGATATTCCTTAGCTTGTGGACGAGGGAATAAACCAGGTATGCTATGCGGATGACGTCCTTGTATACACATCATCCAAAAGCCCTAAGCTCGCAACAAATTGACTCAATCGTGAATTCAATTCTGCATTATCTGCATAGAATAATGAATTCAGCTATGCTTTTTTTTACAGGTAAAATAGCTGAACGGTGGGATAGGGGATAATGTGATGCGCTGTAGGCGGTCGAAATTAAGTTGAAATTGTGGGTTGGTTCTCCAGGTAGTATAGAGAACCCCCACAGATCCATCAACTGATTAAAACAATATGGGATAAGTAACTCATTTCGGAAGTATGGAAAACCTCAATAGTCGTACCCATTTTCAAAAAAGGTGACAGATCTGACTGCGAAAATTACAGAGGAATATCATTGCTCCCAACCACATACAAAAAACTAACAAATGGCATGCTGGCGAGAACGGTGTGAGTACGCAGAAGAAATGCTGGGAGACTACCAGTGCGGATTCCGTAGGAACCGGTCAACAAGCGACCAAATGTTCACAATAAGGCAACTACCGGAAAAGAAATGGGAATACGGAGAGACAGTTCACCAACTGTTCGTTGACTTCAAAAAGCCTACGACTCAGTCGCAAGGCAAAAACTCTACCATATTGTAGTTGCGCTGGGAATCCCAAAAAAATTTGCCGCCCTCATTCAAATCTGCATGAACGAAAACAAAGGGCGAGTTAGAATAGAAAACCACCTCTCAGAACCATTTGAAATCCAGGACGGACTAAAACAGGGAGATGGTCTATCACCATGTCTTTTTAACCTTGCGCTCGAGTATGTCATCAGAAAGGTACAAGGCGACAACATGGCCGGATCATCCCTGAACGAAATGTCGAAGGAAATTAACAAAAGACTACAGTCCGACAATGCTAGTTGGCATGCAGTCAGCAAACTTCTGAAATCCAAACTGCTATCACGTAATATAAAGCTCCGTGTCTATAGAACCATAATTATGCCGATTGCTCTATGCGGATGCGAAACATGGGCTCTCATAAAACGGGAAGAAAACAAATTCCGCGTATTCGAGAATAAAGTTTTAAGGGGTATCTTTGGAGAAAAATATGACGAGGAGGCAGGACAATGGAGGAAACTCCACAAGCACGAATTGGTAGAGCTATACCGCAAACCTATAATAGTGAGAGTAATCAAGTCGAGAATATTAAGATGGGCCAGACATGTGGCGCGAATGGGCAACGGTAAGACCGTGTGTAGAATTCTTGACGGTAGACCAACGGAAAAATGACCGGTAGGGCGGCCGCGACAGGGATGGGAGGACAATCTTGGGTTTGACCTCGAGGAGATCGGATCAGACGGTCGAGCGTGGAAGAGAGTGCACAAGACAGAGAACGATGGCGGACTCGAGTTGGTGAGGTCATGGACTTCCGGGTTCCTACAAGGCAATAAATAGAATAGAGCTAAACCATATTTTACTTTGGTCCAACTTCTTCTCCTCTACAAATCCTAAATTAGTCACGCACTGTTCAGATGTATGAATTTCAACTCCTAAGCATACCCTCGACTTCATAGAAGAGCAATCTGCCTAATTGATAATAGGTTTAGATGTGCCCGACAAAGCAATGCCATGAATTTCATTAGTTTTCGATTCATCCTTCAAAAACACATTAAGCTCTGTACTAACACTCAGCTTTATTACAAAACAGGAAAACTAGGAAACTTTTTCTCGGTGGCGAATGTTTCTAGAGAGCAACCAAACCGCACTCCAACTAACATCTAAAAGCATCTCAGGGAGATGACTCAGCTGATTTACGTTCGTCTTTCGTGAGAGAAATATAAAAAAGTGCCTGAAGTTTCACAACCCTCGAAGTAATTCTGGCGCACAATACTGTTACCTTTTGCTGTTACCCTTTTTCTTTTCAATGTAGTCGGCAAAGTTTGGTCTAGGACATCCGAAAAATGACCGACTGAACAATGGCGTAAATACTAAGCACCACTTGTAGCTAAGGTGATCCTCTCTATCTGCCAAAGCGATGCACCTCTTATGCCTCCAACAACCGATCTTCCTCACAACCCGTCAAATGTACTGAATTACTACCTTCTACGAAGTTATCCACATAATCATCATCATCATCGGCACTACAACCGGGATCCGGTCGTGGCCTTATTTAGCAAGTCTCTCCACCGGTATCCGGGCCATATCCGAGACTTGTTAAATTGTCCATAATAATTCGTTTTTCCGGGCAAGGTTATTAGCCTTGCGTCAAGAAGTTATCCACAACTCTCCCAATTTCCGTTGCCACATTCCCCTGCTTTAGTTCTTAAGTTTTATCTATTAAGGCTTAGTGTTAATTAACCGCAACTTAGATTAAGCTGAAATATAATCGGAGGTTTAACTGCCATTAAAATTAAAAATGAGCATCGGTTTTGAAATACATATTGTGTTGATTGGAATCTCTGCATGACACTGAGCGCATTGGCCCTGTGCTTGCCAACTCGCAGTTAGATGTTGTTATCTTGTTTGTGACTTTCCATTTTCTAGGTCGATTGACGAAACCAGTAGTTGGAGCTCAGAAATTCACACTTCTTATTTATACATTAATATTCAATTTGCGCGAAAACAACAACATAAAAGGTACAAACAAAAAATATTTGCATCAATGCCAGCGGCACTTCTGACTTCTAAAGTCGGTCTTAATTAGAATGACCTTGAGCTTATACTACCCAACCGTTTCGCGAATATTTTTGCACCGGTTCGTGCATGAGCTGATTAATCTGTGTAACGAGACTGCGCCAAAACAATCGTTTACTTATTATTCGCCTCTACTATATTAGCAGTGAGCAGCTCTGAACTGCTTAAAATTCGGGGGTAATAAAAGCCGTGCTCTGGATCGGAACATACATCGCCTTTTGGCTATCAGCCATTAATCAAGACCTTTGTGAGTGGTGTCACCCTGTCTTGCGGCCAATGTTTCAATTATACGATCCCATTAATATGATCGTTAGGAGTAACGACAAGTGTGTCGTGTATTGGGCTCTCTGTTACTGGAGATTGATGACTTGAACCTAATTTATTACGAGCTTTGGAAATGGGTCTTCTTCGTGCCGTTACGACATGGTGACAGTCTCTGGAAATAAGATTTAAATCGTTTGTTGACAATTCTATAAATATTAATGATCCGATAATCGGTCACAATAAGATGCTGATCTATGGGGACGAAGATGTGTCAATTGAATTACTAGTAGGTTTATCGGAAACAATGGTCCAACCAATTAATGAGTGATTTCTGCAACAGTCGTGTGGAATTGTGACAGGTGTTAGATACATCTAATGACAAGCGTCGCACGTCGAAATGCTTTGTGAACTGCTCTTTGAAGTTTTGAAAAGGGGTTATTGCATACAAAATATATGGTGTCTTCACGAAAGGAGGAAACCAATGCTTTGGGATTTATACGAGTATTATTACATCGACGGTTTTCTACCCTAGAAAATGTTAAATGTTGTCATCAATACCATGGATTGACTGAGCTAATTTAAAACATATTTAAATTTAACTGATTTCAAAGTAATTCCAATGGAAGGCTTTATTCAACTTTCAATATGCATCAAGAGACAATGCAAGCCGTGTGGCCATTTGAAAGGGATGATTATATTGTACTGTGTTGTCATCACCTTATATGATTTCTGATATGTTTAACATTGTATTGGGCTGGAGAAAGGTAAGCCTTTGTACTCTGCTGGAGACATTCTGTTAACATGGTAAACTGGATTTGCAATTCTGGTAACAATATCACGATTCAACTTTAAATGGTTTCATAATAATTCTGGTTGTTTGCGTTTGCTTCAGGCAAACGGCATATACGTTTTAAGCTATATTCCTATGGTGCAGTACGCCACTGAAATGGACGAAAACAGCAAGAAGAACCTTAACATTGGATCAAATGTGTCAGTTTTTTTTAAAATTTTGATCTTGGCTCATCGGGCAGCTTCCATTGAAATGATTTTTTTCCTTGGTGCATCAATCTTGCCTATATATCTATTTTTGTTAGCTGTTGTAACCGGTTTTTTGACTTTAATCGCCAATTCATGTGTGGTGTCTGGCGACATTGTTTTTGGTAGAAATTTATCAGTTTCAGAACAAACTTTACTGCCACTAATTTCACGCCGAAAACATCGCAAAAAATTGCTTGGTATGAACCAAAGGGTGTACTTACATCATCAACAACCTCTCTGATAATGATTCAGTGATTTTCCAATATCATATTCTTCGTTTGTCTCCTAGGCCCTTTTGAAAGCTTTTGTACCATTCCTAAGCGCTCGTCTCATTCATACCAGGGCGTACAGGCAGCTCTATTCATCATATTAATAAACATCGGTGGGCCGAGATATAGTAAGAGGATTATCCTATCAAGGGTAATCACGTCAGTACTAGTTCGTGTTGCACCACTATGGACAGAAACTCTACAAAAGTTACAGTTGAGAAGTAAGAAGAGAGCAACGCATAGGCTTTGCGTATTAAGGACTACATGCGGTTTTGGGACGATCTCTGATAAAACAGCATTTTTTTATAGCCAGACTACCTCCCGTTGACATTGTAGCTTTGTGGCGGTTCTACGAACCACACAATCCACTATAGGTCGAGATATCGCCGTTCCACTAAGGAGGATACTCACCTATATCCAAATTACACGTGCCCACAGGCACGTTTGTTTACGTACGCAATCCATTAGAGGTGTGAAATTCCAATCACAGAGTGATCTACAGCATGCAGACAATAACCGCGTCTGTATGTGTGCGCACGATCTTCACTTGTGGAGAGATTCTCGATTGAGACAAAGTCACCACCCAGAAAAAGCGAAAGGGAAAAAAAAACGATGGGGTGAATGGAATCATTCCCAGAGAAGTTACCACAGTCGAAATCGAGTAGAAGACGAAGAAGATTAATTGCGCGTACGGTGGTATCAAAACCGAGTCCCGAAAAGCATCGATATAGTGTCGTTGGATTTTTATTTTGGTGTCGTTTCTAAGAGTAACGTCGAGTGTCGAACAACTTGTTTTCGGTCGAAGGGATCTGAAAGAGTGTAATTGTGTTTCCTTTTGTTTTCACAAGTAATTGACATAGAAATGCTTAGTAGACTAACGACGGATGTTCAAGGATATTTAACCCCCAGTTATCTAACGATCTAAGAAAAAAACAGGGAAGAGGAAATAAAAAAAATATAAATTTAAATAAAACACATTATTAAAACAAAACATTTCACAGCGTTTTATTTGTGGCAGTGTCCGTGTTCCTGGTTGTTTTTCTCCTCGGTGAACAGTGTTCGGCGAAATACTTCAGTGACATTCGACGAAAAGACAAAAATCCGCCAAAGCTTCATATTAATGAAAGGAGGGTCAGGAGGGCTGACGTGTCCGATGGAAGGAACACAGGGTATCTTCGACTCATTGAGAAGCAAAAAGTCAGTACGAATAGATAGAGTACCTAACATTGTACTCAAGAACCTCCTCCCAATGGCAATAGATATATACACGGTCCTGTTTAACAACGCGTTGAATAATACATATTATCCCGCACGTTGGAAAATGGCGATCATACAGCCCATCCCAAAGAAGGGCAAATACTGTACAAACCCAATGAACATGCGTTCGATAAGTTTACTCCCAAGTTTACTGATGATTTTTTTTGTGAGTATTTGAAAAGACCATTAACAAAGCTCTTCTAAAATGGGTAGACGACAACAACATTATTACAAATAACCAGTTTGACTTTAAGACGGGTCATGAAACCACACATGCCGCAGCTAAACTGGTCTCCGACATACGGTGGAATAAATGCAAGAACTAACCAACCAAAAGTTAGGTGGAATAAATGCAAGAACTAACCAACCAAAAGTTAGGTAGGTAGTTGAAGTATGAAAACCTCCGAAGATGATGATGTCGTCCTCGCAATCACTCAGCTAGATTATATATGGTCGATAGTATTAAGAGTTAGCTCGTAAACTAGGCTGGGATGGCAAGATATAGAAGCACATGCCAAAGATTGATTTTCGAGGAAGAATGATTTTGGCAGTCACAAAGTCCAGCTTGCACCAGGTAGGGAAAGCGGCAAGTGACGACTCGAGGCTGTTGTAGACAACGATGAGCACTCCTCAGCTGGGGAAAAAGTCACTAGTATGGTTGAGGAGGTAGTTCTTTTAAATAAAGTTAAAAAAATTGTAGTAAGTTAAACTTTAAGAAAGGACGAAAAAAAAAATTCGACACAGTTTTCACAATTTTTCTTTGTCATACAAATAATCATAAGTACAGCCACAAACAAAGTTCTGTCGCCGAAAGGCAAACTACACAATAGTCATGTAATGTTTAGTTTAGAGCGTCGGCGTAAGACCAGAAAGTTATAATATAAAATAATTAAGCTAGAATTTAATCAGTTTTTGTCTAGTATATAATTTAGAAACTAAGAATATAAAACGAAAATAAAAAATGTTGCAAAAATGAATGAGCAGACGTGTCTCGTGTAATGACGACGTAAGGCCAGAAAAAAGAAAAGCCTCTGTTGTTATACAAAAGGTCAGATGGAACTCGGCCTTAAAAGATAGATGAATCCTTAAACTCATCTTATCCGTAAAAGTCTGTATAAATCGCTCCCGCGGAAAATGCAATACCAACTTACGCAGTTATTATCAGGGCACGGTGGGTATCGAAAATACCTAAACCGTTTTGGACACGATAGTTCACTTTGTGAAGAGTGAAAAGAATGCCTAACATGAAGAGTGAGAGGAATGCTCAACATGCCATTTCGCTCTGTGGAGAAACAACCTCCTTGCATCAAGACACCTGGTCGACTTATATACGAACGAGAACTGATGGGAGGAAATCTTTACTGTAATAAACCTAGCCTAGAATAAGCTGGCCGATCTCGAAAGAAAAAGACGAGAAGTCGGAGAAAATAATAGGCGATGAACCTAAAGAGCTAACCAGGCCTGCGAAAGAAAATCTATAGTCAGTCCCACGGGGAGAAAAGCAGCAGGTGCGGGAGAATGTTTTACTATATAAGCGCAGTGTTTTTACATAGTGCTAAACTCTGTGAATTGTGCATGCCAGAAGGTCAGGCCTATGGTATCTTTAGGAGATTACACATCCTTATACGAAACAATAACAAAAAAAGTTGTCATGGAGCACTTGTTTGAAAGATCAATCTTGGGAAATTTTACTATGGAGCAGCATACGGCAATCGAGCGCGTTGAAATTGTTCAGTTGTACGTTGGAAATAACTTCTCTATTATCAAAACTCAAAAACTGAAGACGAAGAAAAAATAAAAAAAGAAAATAAAGTGAAGAATATGTGTTTTGAGAATAGAGATATGAGATGGATATCCGAGGAGAAACCGGCCAGCCGCGAATGATCCGGGTTGAAGCACCAAAAAATGTGTGACCCTGATGGAAAAGAAAAATTATGTGTGCTATGCCAAAATATGGGTCATACTGCTAATTTTAGAGGATACTCCTAATTCCAATCCCTTAAATGTCAAATGGCATAGAGAGTCATTCTTTAGAATAAGTCGAACAATTGAAAGCACATCCATATTAAAGCCGTATACCATAGCAATAGTATAGCATTTCCACATCAGTCGAATGTACTTGAGTTTAGAAATCAAACTCTAACACGCGGCAGTCACTGATGCGTTGAGCTTTGGTTCTATCTTTTACGTTTGAACGTTTGCCCGGTATGGTTTAACATAGCCCCTTATTATTATATATGGAAAAAACTTCGTGTATTTATAAGACAATGTGTGGGTAACTGGCTCCGATTCTACAGAACGCCAGAATCACAATATACAAAGTATTATCCTAATAAAGCCCTGTGTCACATGGCCGGCTTAAACAGGATACATAACTTCACAATTAAAAGTATTCGCTTCCACATTACAAGAGCAACGACCAATGAGAACAATTTGATCTCGGGAGCTTTCTATCCGAACGATGAATACCTGTAGCATACTCTCCAAAGCAGATTCATTTCCTCCGAAGCATTTGTTCTATTAGAAAAAAAGGCCTCATACAAAACAGTTATGGAGTCTGTGGGGGTTCTCTATACCACATGGAGTACCAACCCACAATGCCAACCAATTTTGACCGCTAACAGCGCGTCACCCTAACCTAACCCGTAACCCATTTCCCAACATGCAAAAACACGCCCCAATACGCAACGGGATCCGTCCCCAAATCCGCAATTGCATAAATCCCCATACTTACCAAGAATCAATTTTCCAAGCTGTAATAAATGCATATTCCAATTTGCAACGGAATATTAATCATCTCCCTCAATTATATCACCCCACATATAATTTTTCCCAAAAAGCACCTCGGTTAACTTCCTATTTAAATTACATTCCTTGCTTGCATTCAAGCAACTCTATTTTCCCCCGAAAATCATACTCCGTAATAAATGCATATTCAAATTTACAACGGAATACTCACCATCTCCACCAACTACACCGAGCCGCATACATTTCCCCGAAATTGCTTCGGTTAATTCCCTATCTAAATCATATCCCTTGCTTGCAGCCAAGCAATTCCAATTTCCCCCGAAAACCATTTCGGTTCTCATTCCACCTAAACCATGTAGAACCACACCAATTCCTTCTTACTGGCGAGCCAACAGCATGATGCGTCGCCTTTCCACGAAACGACCATCACAACGATCAATACCCTTGATCATACCTGGCTATGCCGCCGAAACCAATTTCCCGGTACACACAACCAACGAATACTACTCAGCTTATACGAGGATTCCCCGGAATTAATCCTCTATACAGGCATAGCAACTCTTTTCGAAGTTCCTAGTAAATGGCAGCGAGTTGATTTTAGCTATGACTCCACTGCCACGACGCGACGAACTTTTCCTCGCTAGGTTTTAGTCAGTCGAGATTCACTCGCCACCGGGGCCGGATATATCCAGTCGAGTCCCAACAACCAGCGAGTGCAGCCGAATCGAGTGGGAAACCCGCGCCATTGTATTGATCAAAAGAAAGCAAACTTAATAAACGATATAACCTCGGTTCATAGTTAAAACACAAGCGGGAACTGTTTTGGAAATACAACTACGGCGGAATTAATACTTTACTTCGATATCTGATTATCGGAACGTATTACCGCGGGTGTTAGATCTTAACTTAGACATATATGTAAGTTGAAGAATGTGAATGTGAATATATGAGAAATTGAAGAAAATAAAAGACTGAGTTCAACGAAGCCCGGGTGTTTCATTTGTGATGTTTCCTCCCTGCGGATGACGGTTTCGCATCAGGTTTTCAAGCGCTCGCAACGTGCTCGAAGTGCGATCTTCTAGTGGATGGCTGCCAGTGAATAACTTCAATGTATGACCCAATCAATCAAACTTTCGAAATATTTGCAAACCATCTAAACTGGCCCAGTGGTGACTGTGTCTTCGCTTGCTATTACCCGCAACTATTCGCCGTTTCCGTGATTTCCGTCGGTGGGTGGTAGTGAACCCGTGCCGTACGTCGGCGCACCTACCTCGTACCCCCACAAGTCCCTATCATATACCATGCTTTGCGTGGAGCTATGGACAAGATAGTACTGCCTGATAACAACGTATCCCACCACGTGGATCGCTTACGTTTTAGCACAGCAAATGGTGAACGATATAAATTAAATAGACAGGCTTTTCACCCTTCTTGGTAGGGGCTTAATGAAGAAGATAGGCTTAAACATTTTCTCTCTTTTTCTTCCTATTTTTATCTCTATATTTTTTTCTCCTTATTACTCCGTTTTAATTAAGTTAATTCTTTTAATTTTAATTGATAATATAGGTAAAAAATATAAAATAAAAAATATATATATGTATATATATATATATGGTACAAAAAACCCATTAAAAATATTATATATAAAAAAAACCAATGAAAAACTTAAAAATCATAATAAAGTAATGTAATGTAACCGGATTCAAGTTTTCTTTTGTTTTTCTCTGATATAATTTGTAAGGGGGGATGGATGCGAAAATACAGGGCAAAGTCTCTGATTGCCTTCAACCCGGCGAAGGCCAGGACGATCCTTGTCCCTGTTCAATCCAAGTTGGCATGCAGTCTCCACGTGACACCCCTGGATATCTACTTTGACACCCGTCAAGTAGTGAACCAATACATCCTGAGAAAGGTTGGCGCAAGGCTAATAACCAAGCCCGTAAAAATGAGTTAATATAGCAAATTTAACAAGCCTCGGATATGGACCGGATACACGACGACGACCACGGAAACGAAAATGGCTAAATGATTTAAGGATTTTTTCATGGAACATACGCTCACTATACAGGGCTCGAGCTGCACAGCAGCCAGCCGATGCCCTGTCCGAATATAAGGCTGACATAACAGCATTACAAGAAATAAGATGGACGGGGAGTGGTATTTTTCAAAGAAAAAAGTATGACATTTATTACAGCTGTCACGCAAAACACCATGTGCTCGGGGTAGGATTTCTAGTCAGCCAAAAACTGAAGCCTGCCATCATCGGCTTCATTGCCTTACGCAATGAGAATACCAGCAACACCTTTGGTCATGCGTTAAGACTCGCCCTCGAAGAGCTCGACGGAGGGAGAGTAAGTCCTGGGACCAGAATGCCGGGCGTAGAAGAGAAATGGACACGCCTTAAGAATACTGTCATTAGTACTGCCAACTCCATCTTAGGCAGTAGTCGTAGAGATCGGAACGACTGGTTTGATGATGAGTGCAAACTAGCGACTGAACGTAAGAATGCTGCATACCGGGCAATGCAGCAGTCTCATAGGACGCGGGTACGCGAGGAGAAATACAAAGAGCTCAGAAGAACTGAAAAAAGACTTCACAGACAAAAGAAAAGTGCCTGGGAAAAAAACCTTGTCTGTGAAATAGAGAAAAGTAGAGAGCGAGGTCCGCACCAGGCACGGAAGTTCTACCAAATAATCCGCAGTATGACGCGGTACACACCACGCTGCACTTACTGCAAGGATAAAGAAGGTAATCTGATCACCGATCCTGAAGGCATTCTGGAGCGATGGGAAGTGCACTTCAATGAATTGCTAAATGGTCAGCTCACAGAAGAATTGGAGGCCCCACCAATGCAAGACCAAGACCAAATGCTGCCGCCACCAAGCATTGAGTAAACATTAAAAGCCATTAGACAGCTAAAATCAAATAAAGCCCCTGGAGCTGGTGGCATACCAGCCGAGCTGATCAAACAAGGAGGGACTGCGTTACATCACGCAATTCACGAGATCGTGGTGCACGTATGGGAGCAAGAGGAGATGCCGGAAGATTGGCGTCGTGGTATAATTTATATCACGCTGTGCAGCAACTATAGGGGTATAACATTGCTGAGTACCGCCTATAAGATACTCTCCACTATCCTACAAGACCGGATATCCCCATACGCTAAAGCCATCATTGGTCAATATCAGTGTGGCTTCAACCCAGGTAAATCAGCAATTGATCAGAATATTCACCCTTAGGCAGGCGATGGAAAAATGTCTGGAATTTAAGATTCGACTATATCATCTGTTTATAGACTTCAAGGCCGCCTACGACAACATAGCCAGGGTAGAACTATATAATGCCATGAGAGAATTCGGCTTTCCAAACAAATTGATACGACATTGTAGGTTGACCATGACCCACGTAACTAGTCAAGTAAAACTAGCGGGATTGCTGTCCAAACCAATAAACATCTATAATGGACTCCGACAAGGGGACGGTCTGGCCTGCCTCCTCTTCAACCTGCCGTTGGAGAAAGCAATCCGTGAATCTGGCGTTACAACAAGAGGGACTATTGTCACCAAGTCCAGCCAGATACTTGCCTACGCAGATGACATCGACATCATCGGTAGAACTGAATCGGCGGTACAGGAATCCTTCACCCAGATCGAGCAGGCGGCACAAAAACCGGGACTGCACATTAATGAGGGAAAAACTAAGTACATTGTGGCAACTTCTGCGAAGAGAAGACCTAACGTTGGTCAAGCTATCAGGGTAGTGGAGCACGAATTTGAAGTAGTGCAATCCTTTAACTACCTTGGGTCAATAGTATCAGCCGATAACAATATGGAAGAAGAAATACGCGAACGGCTGATTAAATCCAACAAAGCCTACTATGGTCTATCAAGGCTCTTTAAGTCCCGAAATTTATCCAGAATATCCAAGCTACTACTGTACAATACCATGGTCTTACCAGTACTCATGTATGGATCCGAGACCTGGGTGCTTAATAAAAGGCACTCTGAACTCTTGGCCGCGTTCGAGAGAAAGGTCTTAAGGAGAATTGTTGGCCCCGTATGTGAGGGAGGACGATTCCGGAGACGCTACAACCATGAGTTGTACGCAATCTACCTTGAAGCTAATATTGTAAGAAAAATCAAGCTCGGTAGACTCCGGTGGGCGGGACACCTAGCTCGAATGAGCGAAGAGGAGCATGCCCGGAAAGTCCTTTGTGGCAGGATGTATGGAAGGAGACAGCGCGGCAGACCTTGTCTGCGATGGAGGGAGGGCGTAGACCAGGACGCCCAGAGCCTGGGAGTGCTAAACTGGATGACATCGGCTCGAATCGGGACCGGTGGAGAGATTTGTTAAATAAGGCCAAGACCGGATCCCGGTTGTAGTGCCGATGATGATGATGATAATTTGTAAATTTTGTTTAAAGTAAAAACAATAACAAATAAAAATACTGTACACCCAAAGGTAACATATTTGTATAGAAAGTAAAATAAATGTACATAAAATAATTTAGAGTGCTCATTCAGAGCCAGTAAATTACATCAAAATGTAATATGTTAAAACAGGCTTAGCAGTTAGTCTTATATTGTAAGAAACCTTATCTGAACTTCTCTTCCTTTTGCAAATAAATACGTTAAAAAAAGCTCGGGCACTGAGGCTTTTGTCTAATTTCTGTTTTCTTTTGATAGTTTTGACTTTTCGGCATAAAAGAGTCTCCGGTTTTTAAAGACAGCAGTTTCGTTATCTGTGTGTTGGGTCTTTCGTTAGATGATGCTTGATCGATGTACGGGGGAACTCGTTTTCTTATAAGTCGCTAGGATACAGCTGTGCCACGCTCGTCTAACAGCCCACACAGTACCATCCTGCCCATCTTCAAGTAATTCATACATATTTGATAATTCGGATTTAGCTGTATTGCGCCAAATAATTTTCGATCGTTCCCTAATCACACATTTTGTCCATTTGATAGCAAATTTGTTACCATTTAGTCCATTACACTTTTGTTATTCTTCCCATACCTTTGAAAACAGAGAACCAACAGAAGTGTACACGATTTTGATATTTCTTTTTGTATATTGGAGCAGTGCTGCCAGCACGTATATTACAGAACTATCAGCACATATATGCAAATAACAGGTCAATTGAAAAGTCCCCGGCCTTCCATAGTAAAACACATTTTTTTGGCAAAATTCGTTTTTTTCTATTCAACATAATTCCCTTCGAGGGTGATACACTGATTATAGCGACCCTCCAACTTTTCGATACCTTTTTTGTAGTACGATTTGTCCTTTGCTTCAAAATAGGCCTCAGTTTCGGCGATCACCTCTTCATTCGACGAAAATTTCCTCCCAGCGAGCATTCTTTTGAGATCTGAGAACAGGAAATAGTCGCTGGGGGCCAGATCTGGAGAATACGGTGGATGCGGAAGCAATTAGAAGCCCAATTCATGGATTTTTGCCATCGTTTTCACTGACTTGTGACACGGTGCATTGTCTTGGTGAAGCAGCACTTTCTTTTTCTTCAAATGCGGTCGTTTTTCGGCGATTTCGTCCTTCAAACGGTCCAATAACGCTGTGTAATAGTCGCTGTTGATGGTCCTTCCTTTTTCAAGATAGTCAATGAAAAGTATTCCGCGCGCATCCCAAAATACAGACGGCATAACCTTGCCAGCCGACTGTTGCGTTTTTCCACGCTTTGGGGCGGGTTCATCGTGTGCAGTCCACTCGGATGACTGTCGATTGGACTTCGGAGTGAAATGATAGAGCCATGTTTCATCCATTGTCACATATCGACTCGGGTTTATTACGCTTGATCATCTCCAAACACTGCTCCGGATCATCAACTCGTCGTTGTTTTTGGTCAAAAGTGAGCTCGAGCGGCACCCACTTTGCACAGAGCTTTCATCATCATCATCATCATCATCGGCACTACAACCTAGAACCGGTCTTGGCCTTATTTAGCAAGTCCTGAGGCTTGTTAAATTTTCCATAATGATTTGTTTTTTTCCGGGCAAGGTCATTAGTCTTGCGCCAGAGGCTCCCCGACCAGGAATCGAACCCTGGTCTCCCGCGTGACAGGCGGGTATACTAACCAGTATACTATTGAGGAGCTAATGAGCTTTCTCATACCCAAATATTCGTGAATGATATGATGTACACGTTCAGTTGATATCTTTAGAGTGCCTGCTATTTCATTCAATTTCAATTTACGGTCATTTAAAATCATTTTGTGGATTTTTCTAATGTTTTCGTCGGTAACAACCTCTTTTGGGCGTCCACTGCGTTCGCCGTCTTCGGTGCTCATTTCACCACGTCTAAACTTAGCATACCAATCCTTGATGGTTGATTTTCCTGGGGCGGTGTCTGGAAACTCGTCATCAAGCCAAGTTTTTGCTTCAACTGTATTTTTTCCCTTCAAAAAGCAATATTTTATCAACACGCGAAATTCCTTTTTATCCATTTTTTTCACAATAACAGAAGTTGCTTCACTCAAAATACTATAATTCACAAACTAATGATCCGACATCTGTCAAATTTATACATGCGTCTTTTGAAGGTTAGGGCTAACTAAAAATTTAATTCTAGCGCCGCCATCCATGTGTCAGGCCGGGGACTTTTCAATTGGCTTGTTAAGAAGTAGGATAGTTGATTTAATTTCTAACAAATCACACTATATTTGTATAACATTGTTTACGAATAAGGCAAAATAATTACTTCTTCAGTCTTTGTGACACATCCCATGGGGCAACCAATTACATTGTAGAATACCCAATTTTAGGCACTGCACAATATTCAATCCTATTCACCACTAAATCTTAATGTATTTGACGGTACCATACAGCTTTCGTAAACTATGAAAACTGTCAAACGTTATACCTAGTTGTGAGTCTTTAGTGTTCTTCCGAAATTTGTGTTTCAGTTTTAAGAGTTGGGCGTCGTCGGCAAACCTCTTTTTGTTGTGATTACATGTGTAATTACTGAATTAGATCTTGTATTTACGAGATAGTAAAATAATACTCATCCTACTAAAATACAATCTCGTTCAATCGTATATCTTCAAAAATTCAACGCAACATCTGCAGGTGTTCAAAAACGTAAAAAAAAAATTAAAATACAATTGTAGACAAATGAACAAAATACTTTTTGCTGAGTAATTAGTTAAAAATAATCTTAGATATTGCGTGATGACACTTTACTTATCGGTAATGAGGCAAAGCAAAATAATGTCTCATTCACTCCAATATTCTTTGATGATGGCTGTTCAGTATTCTAACAAGCCAGCAATTAACCAACAAAAGACCTTTGTTGTGTATTGAAACGCTAAAACATTATTTCGAAATATGTAGGAGTTGAAACTCACTAAACAGTTTGCCATTTTTGTGCAATGCATTAACAAGGAATCATTTATTAGCTAAAAAATTATCTTAAACTAGGTTCATATCAGAAGCGTATAAAGTTAAAGCACATCAGTCATCCGCTAAACTTGGTAACTTGTATCATGCAGAGTGCAGTGAAACTTTCTACTATACTTATCGCGTTTTTCATTTTTGCAGTACTGGGATGTTTACGTACGTTAAAAGTACCACAAAGTGTTAAGACGAATACTCTGAGCAATTTTCAAACAAAGCCTTTAGAGTCTATTTCAATGGAAAAGCATTATTATTTATCTACTTCCACGTTCGACCATCTGATCCGATCTCCTCAAGGTCAAACCTAACATTGTCCTCCCATCTCCGTCGCGGCCGTCCTGCCGATCTCTTTCCCGTTGGTCTACCGTCAAGAATTCTACGCACGGTCCTATCGTTGCCAATTCGCGCCACATGTTCGGCCCATATTAATCTTCGCGACTTGATTACTCTCACTATTGTAGGTTTGTGGTATAGCTCTTCCAATTCGTGGTTGTGAATTTCCCTCCATTGTCCTGCCTCCTCGTCATATTTACCGACAAAGATACCCCTTAAAACTTTATTCTCGAATACGCGGAATTTGTTTTCTTCCCGTTTTGTGAGAGCCCATGTTTCGCATCCATATAGAGCAAGCGGCATGATTATGGTTCTATAGACACGGAGCTTTATGTTACGTGATAGCAGTTTGGATTAGAGCAGTTTACTGACTGCGTGCCAATTAGCATTGCCGGAGTGTAGTCTTTTGTTAATTTCCTTCGACATTTCGTCACTGGCCGTCAGTATCGTTCCCAGATATTTAAATTCTTTAACTTTTTCAAATATCTTGCTTCTGACGTTTATATGTGTTCCCTGAGTTCCACCTTCTCGCGCTGTAATCATGTATTTTGTTTGGTCTTCATTTATTTGTAGGCCCACCTCTTCTGCCGCTTGCATGTTGATTTCACAGTTTTTACTTACAGTTTCTACATTATCGCTCAAAACGGCGATGTCATCCGCATATGCGAGCACTTGTTCAGGGATGATCCGGCCATGTTGTCGTCTTGTACCTTTCTGATGACATACTCGAGCACAAGGTTAAAAAGACACGGTGATAGACCATCTCCCTGTTTTAGTCAGTCCTGGATTTCAAATGCTGCTGAGAGGTGGTTTTCTATTCTAACTCGCCCTTTGTGGAAAACCATTATTACTACAAAACTTTTTTGCAGGAGTTCCACAGGGCTCTGTCCTTGGTCCGGTATTATACAACGTATACACTTCTTACATTCCCGGGCTTCCAGAGTGTGAATTGGCTATTTACGCCGATGACGCATGCATCTTCTCCTCTCATAAGCTTGCTGTCAATATTGAGACCAATCTACAAAATGGAATCAAATTATATGCCGAATATTTAAATTAGTGGAAAATACTTTATTTCTTGAAAATCCACGTGCACGTTGCTTCCTCAACCCTTGATCCCACACATAACAGTGTACCGCTATCACCGCAGTTAGAATTGCCTGTATATCAGCATCATCAACTCCCACAACCCGCGGTACCTTTATCACAGACATACGATCAACAACAGCACCAGCAACAGTCGCAACAAGACCAAGAAAATCAACAGATTAAGTATTAGAATCCCCAAAGTATATACTAGCTACCACCACAATTGCAGTGATAATCAACAGCAATTAAATGCTTCGTCATCACATGAGAAGTCAACATTACCTGCAACAAGAACCCCACCAAATTTCCAAACACAAAACACCAACAGCAGTCACATAACGTAGTCCAGCAACCCAAAGCAAATCCTGTTCTAATTGCTCAACTGAATGCTCGTCTTAACAAACAGAAACATCAACAAATAAATACGTACACTCCTAATCGTTGAAGCTATTCCGCATAATCCTGGTTCTCATCGACCATATACAATCTCATAAAAGTATACGGTCCGACTGTTAATGGTGTCAACGACGAGTGCGACCTTTGTCAAGCGGATGCACGATGTAGGCAACTCGAGCCAACTGCAGATGCTATGATCTTGTTCCGCACTCCCTTTTTTTTTATTGCTCTTCTACCGGGAGAGGCGAACCTAGAGCGCAGAGTGGGCGCCCCGAGATGCCACCAAATAACTGTTAGAGTTATTTTGGGACAGTTGCAGGTTGTAACGCTCCGAGAACACTCGCGCGGGGAGGCAGTTCCACAGCTTCCCCGCTCTGTAACGGAACGCGTTCTGATGCAGGGATGTTCGCGCCGTCGGGCGATGAGCCGCAAACTGGTGTGATCTGTCGAATTGTCTTGTGGAGCGCATATAAGCCGAATTGCGTGGAGCAATACCACGAATCACCAAAGAGAATATAAAGGTCCCAGATCACAGCAGAGTGGATCCCCGGTCATGATTCCACGAACAGATTCAGAGTGGCGTTGTTTTCTCTTCTCGCGCACACCAGTATCCGTACAGTCGTCGGACCAGCAGATTATACATCCATCTCTTAAAACACATATTATATTGTAGATAGACAATTCGTATCGGTGTTACTACTGTTGCGTGTATGTGTGCGTTATGTGTGCATGTACAGTCAATTAGCACTGTAACAGTGCCCTCGAATCCAAAAGAACCTGGTGCTGCTGAAAAGGAGCCGTGGTATTCAATTGAGATCAGATGCTCACGGCGAATATACATGAAACAGAGATGAGTGCGCGTCAGTTACGGTTCTAAGTGAATTATTAATTGGCAAGGGTGCCACAGTAGTCTTAAGTGTAAATAGTGACCAAAATTACCGTGGATCGCAAGTCTTCATGTTATTGTGTGGTTAAACTATGTCCCGTGAAGATCGCTGCAGTTTTCAGAGCGCCCCAAGTCCGCCAGGTACCCCATACTCACCACAGAGTACCTCATCTCCGTTACATATTCTTGATATGAGCCTATCGCACACCAATATAGCAATGGCAACATTACATCATCCTATTCAATCCTCTTCGATATCCGCTCAGTCCTTGTGGCAGGCTACACGACTCCAGTGCAAACGAACAAACTCTTCCATCGCATCACCTCGCCCGACATCATCATATCATAGAGGAAGAAACTGATTCGAGCATGGGCGACAACGATCAAGACATCAGTGTTACAGATGATGACGATGACACTCCACAGCACCACCAGCGCGTGACCTCGCCAGTCCCGGCCATTCGATTCTGTATAACCAATATCCTCAGCGATTGATTCGGGCACCCGCAGAAGTTATCGCCAACACACCCACCACTGTCGAATGAGTAACTATTGGGTTGCACCACATGAAATGTCCGATTTTATAGTAAAAATTTAAAATCCAATATTATTTTTCCGTAAATTTTTATACAATTAAAATATGATCCTTTGGCATCTATGACAGTCTTCCAACGTGATACAAGGTAAAATATTCCTGTTTCGTAGAAGTGTTAACTTTTTGAGGCAATGAAATCTTCAAAGGCTTTTATGACCTCTGCTCGGTTCCGAAAGACCTTCTGCCGACAAAATGAATCCAGATTGCGGACAAGATGGCAGTCCGTTGGGGAAATGTCAGAGGAGTACAATGGATGCGGAAGAATTTCAAATCCCAACCCAGTTTTTGCACCGTTACTTGCGAAGTATGGGGTCTAGCATTGTCATGCCAAAGGATCGGGCCGTGCCTATTGACCAACACAGATTGCTTCTCACCTAATTTGGCATGCAATATGTTGATTTCCCCACAATATTTGATAGCATTTATCGCCTCTCCGCTCTCCCCTGGACTCCCCACTTCCCCAATCGGATCTTGACAGCTTCTCGACTTGGTGCGAAAATAATTGTCTAGAAATGAATATCGCCAAATGTCACACAATCACCTTCTCTCAGAAGAGTTCCCCCACTCACCCACGCTCCTATCTCTTACTGAACCAACCGATAACATCGGTTGAATTGATTCGCGATCTGGGCGTCCTATGCGACAAGGACCTCAAATTTACCGCACATATTGATTACATAATCTTCAAGGCCAACGCCGCCCTTGGGTTTGTCAAACGCTGGTCGG
Organism: Microdon myrmicae; assembly: GCA_963931805.1. Taxonomy (NCBI): domain Eukaryota; kingdom Metazoa; phylum Arthropoda; class Insecta; order Diptera; family Syrphidae; genus Microdon; species Microdon myrmicae. Next base: position 82,616,226 of record OZ007502.1, on the reverse strand, counting down.
AGGAATTCCTTAACCCCCATGTCACCCGATCACTCAACACAACTTTTGTCCGGCCACTACTCGAATGCGGTAGTCAGGTCTGCTCCCCGTGTCAGGTGACTCACATTCGCAGGATTGAGGGTGTTCAACGTCGTTTCTTGCGCTTTGCCCTCCGCGGACTAAACTGGGAAAATCCGCTGATTCTACCACCATACACAAGCCGGCTCCCCCTAATCAATCTAAACACACTTGAAGAGCGCAGAATCCATGGCGACATCATCTTTGTCCATCGCCTTCTGCCTGGCTCAATCAATTGCCCAAGCTTGCTCTCCACTTTAACATTGCACACAAACCCCCGTAACGGACGTAACACTCGACTGTATTACGTGCCCGCTCATCACACTTCTTACGTCGCTAACGAACCCACCTCGCGTATGCTACGACAGGCCAAGTCTTTCCCCACCTCCTTCGATTTCAATATCTCCACTCCCGCTCTTAAATGACGTCTCAAAATAAACCCGTCCTAAATGCGCCCCTCCCTTCAATAACCCCTCTACCGTGCAATCCTCCCCACTCCCTCCCTCAAACTAGTTCTCCCCCCCACTTTTCCAACCCCATCCACAAGCCCCCCCCCCCCCCCCCCCCCCACGCGCACTAACCCACGCCCCTGTATCAGTCCGTACACATGCCCTCCACTGTCGTACAAAGGCCGCGTTTACCACCCCCACATACACTCGCTCTTCCCTGGCTTCCTACCTCCTCTATCGCCCAGTAATCTTCAACTTCCTGGTTTTCTTCTCCTTTTTTTTCGATTGAATTGAATAACGTCTTAACCACTACTCTAGATTTTAAGATAGTCTGTAAGGTTTTATGTTAGGTAGATTTTAAGCTTGCATTAAGCTAAATAAAAATTGGGGTTCCGCCTTCAATCAATCAATCAATTCTCCTGGTTGAAGGAATGAAAAATGGATTGGTCCTTTCGATGTCCACCAAATTGTCACTATAACCTTTTTTTGGGTGAAGATCGGGCTTGGGGAAGTGTTTTGGTTTTTCACCTGCATCCAACCGCTGCCCAGATCTTTTACGGTTATCATACAGAATCCACTTTTCATCACGGGTGACTATCCGGTGCAAAAATGATTCAGTTTGGTTTCTTAATCTAAGCGTTGTGCAGATTTACAGGTGCCGTGATTTTTGCAACTCGTTCAGTTCATTGGGTACCCAGTTATCGAGTTTCTTTACCTTTCCTATGGAGAAAGGCGTCGACTTATTATCATTGGGGATACTCCCATGTTTTGTGCAATCTCCCGCAACGATTTCGTTGGGTCCGCATCCACCGTTGATCTTAAAACATAGACGTCAACTAACGTTTCCGGCTGCCCACATGGTTCATTTTCGAGGCTGAAATCTCCCGAACGGAACTTTCCAAACCAACGTCGTATAGTGCGTTCGTTTCCCACCACATCCTCAAATGCGTCATTAATGTTTTTCATTGCCAATGACGCATCATGTCCCATTTTAAATTCATAAAGGAAGAGGGTTGAAACCAATACCAACAACGTCAAACAGCACCGTAGCGAACTACATATTTATACCGTTCGAAGTCACTTGTCTACCCAAGCGGTCTGTTTAGTCGACAGAAACACCGGCATCTACACCAAGCTACTGCGGCTGATACTGCCATGATGCTAGAGTGGGCTAACTTCCTCAACCAATTCAATCCAGCGGCTTGTCCACGAATCCTTGGGGAAATTATATGTCGAAGTGCGAAGCCAAACTGCACGAGGAAATTCGGTGATGACTTTTGGCGACTCTCACCACAGGTACTACAGTAATGTTTATGCTTTCAGATTCCTCCGTACGAGCCTGCACAAATCCCAACGACATCCCTGGATCATTCCTACAAACGCCCATAGCGGCTCATCACATCTCAAGTCGCCTTGGAGCCAGGCACGTGCTCAGGAATCTACCGTCCACTTCAGGGCAATCCAGGTCACCGAGATTGTCCCTAAACAAAATTAATGCTGAAAAAGTCTTTTTCAGTTGAAAAAGAAAGAGTTGTAATTACTTAACGTGTGTGGAGTAAATGCCGGCTGGAAAACCAATGTGAACTAACTGGGAGTTTATTTGGATAAACAATTAACATTTAAGGAACATATCTCAAATGCAATCAATAAGATTGGTATTGCCATTAAGATGCTTTACCCATTCTTTAACATAAAGTCAATACTGAACAGGTCCCATAAGATTATAATTCATAACGTGATATTTCAATCCATATTGGTTTATGGCTGCCAAGTGTGGGGTGCAAATTGTCACATTAAGAAGCTACAAATATCTCAAAATAAACTATTGAAAATGATACTTAATGTGTCGAGATATCATTCCATCTCTGACCTTCACCTTTAATCTAATGTTGAATTGATCCCCGATCGAATGGCAAAGCTCACCGATCAATTTCATCAAAGTTGTGTTTTTTCGGATAAGCCTGTGATACACATCTAATTAACGCACAAACCTATTATATTTATTTATTTATTTGTTTAATTATATATTTATATAGATATGTATTTATTTATTTATTTATTATTTGTTTTATTAATTGTTTGTTTATATATTTAGATATTTATTTATTTGTTCGTCGTTTTTTTTTTCTGTAAATTTTAAGGTTTTGTCGTAATTTCCTTCAAATCATTGTTTGTTCCTGTTGTGGATACGCCCTAAGCTGCGTGCTCTATGCGATTGTAGCGCCGGACCGGGCGTTACGAGTAAAAGGCAAATGAATTCACACCTTAATGCGCTTGTTCTACTTCTGACAGTTGCACCAGGCCGATCGCGCCTTTCGCTTCAACATAACGTAACACTTGAATTGTTTTTGTACTAATCATTCTTAAGTTCGCTTTTATATTATTATTTAATCTTTCGTACGAGGAGTCGCCCGTTCATTTCATATCCCAGGTTATGGGCCCAGGTTTAAACGTCGTCTGGACATACGAAATTGGAAACCAAAAAGATGAGAAGACAACGTGGAAAATACACACGGAAATATAACCTCACTGCAAACAAAATGGACTGCCAAGCTACGAACATAATGCCCATACAATGGTAACCAGAGAAAATTATGATACCTGGAGACTAATGCGGGCACTCATGGCAAAAAACAAAAACCGAAACCGGAAGCAGCCGAAAATTTGCAAGCGTGGAAAGACGAGGACGAAAAGGCGAAAGCCGATTTGAATCTCGCTGTTGGCGACGCCGAACTCAGGCAAATTAGATACTGCGAAACAGCCCGAGAAATGTGAATGAAACTGGAAGCAATTTCCGAATCGAGAGGACCGGCGAAAAAGGCGTCATTGTGGAAACGGGTAATGAACCATCGACTCAACGAAGGCGGAGATGTACAACGACACGTCGACAAATTCTCCGATAAGGTCGACAAAATGTCCGAATTATCCGTACAAGTCAGCATTGAATTACAATCGATCATGCTTTTACACAGTCTGCCGGAGAGCTACGAGAATTTTAGATGCGCCATCGAGTCGAGAGACGAATTACCTTCGCCGGAACATCTGAAAATTAAAATCCTCGACGAAAGCGCGACGAGAAGACAACGCAGCCATGCCGAAGACCAAGCAATGTTCGCGAGAAAAAGAACGCCGAATTGGAAGAGGACTACGAACAAAGCGTCGAACAAGTCCGTCGATAAATCGGATGATCAACGTACCGGTGGACCATTCAAACACAAATGCCATAGATGTCACCTAATCAGTCACAAGGCCATAAATTGTCCGGAGAGGGCCGAGCGAAACGCGAACCATCCCGGAAATAAAGAAAATGCCGCCATCGGCGAAGGCATTTCTTTCCTTACCTCCCACACAGACGCAGATTCTTGCTTTGCAGGGAACGTTCAGTAAAACGATACGTGGTGTCTCGACAGTGGATGCACATCACACCTATGCCACGACAAGGACGTATTCGAACAAATCGCAAGTGCTGGAAATTTGAAGATTAATCTGGCAAATCATGGCTCCACCGACGTAAAAGCTGACGGAGACACGACTGGGCTCATACGTCTGGAAAACGCACTGCACGTACCTGACCTGCGTAACAATCTCGTCTCGGTCGCGAAGATCACAGACGCCGGAAACAGCGTGACGTTCACGCGCGAAGGAGCTACAATCAAAAGCAACCACGGATCTACGATCGCAGTAGCAGATCGGAAAAGAGATCTCTATTTTCTCCGCGAATCCGGAGAAGAATCAATCTCCGCCCTGTCAACGGGAACACGTAAGCCTTTAATAACCATTTGGCACGAGAGATTCGGCCACCTTAACTGGCGCGATCTCTTGGAGATGAGCAAAAAGGGGATAGTGTCCGGACTTGACCTAGAAGATGACGGAACCACAAATACGTGCGAGATTTGTTCGGATGTGAAGATTACCGCGCTGCCCTTCGGAAAGAAATCGCACCGAAGCGGAAAATTATTGGACATCGTCCATGCCGACGTATGCGGACCAATGAGAGACGAATCAAGGGGCAAAGCTAGGTACTTCCTCACGCTAACCGACGACTACTCTCGTTGGACAGAAGTAAGGTTTTTTGCAAAAGAAATGCGACGTCTTGAAGTTTTTCAAGGAATGCAAGGCTCTCGTCGAAAATCAATCAGGACGGAAAATTAAATGTATGCAATCCGACAACGGACGAGAGTTCTGTAACGAAGAATTCGACAGATTCTTGAAGGGAGAGGGAATTGCGCGAAAACTCACTACGCCATACACTCTGCAGTTAAATGGAGTAGCGGAAAGGAAAAACCGCACGCTCTTGGAAATGGTGCGTTGCATGTTGGCGCAATCGAAGCTCTCAACCTCATTTTGGGCAGAAGCGATCGCCACGGCAAACTTCGTAAGAAATCGATGCATTACGAAGACGCTAGGAGGTAAAACTCCTTACGAATGATGGCACGGAAAACGCCCGAACGTGAAGAACATGCGAACTTTCGGAGAGACAGCATATATGTTGAATAAAACTCCCGGAAAAGGGAAGCTTGAACCGCGAGGTATGAAATGCATTTTCCTCGGATACGACGAATCGACTCAAGGCTATCGAGGATGGGTATCATACAAACGAAGGGTATCCACGACACGAGACATCCAATTTACTGATAGCGCTACAAAAACGGAAATGCATAACGAATCGTCATGGTCTTCGTCAAATCTGAATCGAGATTCGAATCACAATCCCGAGGGAGTATCACTGCCGAATTTCTTTGAACCTCACCTAGGTGGGGGCCAACGAGGTATCGAGAAATCAATCGCAGGAACACGACGACCCGACGGGAGAAAGGGACGAGATCACCGAAACGATTAGAAGAGCTCCGGGTAGACCTAGAAAGATTCTCACCGGACAACCCGGAAGCCCGCGAAAATTGTACCGAATCACGCAAGAAGACGAAGATCCTCGCGGATCGAGCGGGGATGAGATCGACCGAACTCTCGACGACGAGCAGTCGCGCATCTCGGACGGCCTGGAGGTAAATTTAGCCTGTCTTCAATCGGAGGTCCCGTATCGGCAAGCATTGAATGGACCGGACAAAGAAGAATGGTTGGACGCGATCGTCGAAGAAGTCAAATGCTTAATCAAGAACGATACATGGCTGATCGTGAATCGACCCAAGAATCGCGACGTGGTCGGATGTCGAATGGTTCTCAGGAACAAGTACGAGCAGAAATCAGATTACCATTTCTCAACCAAATTACTCTCTCGCTTCCGGATGGAGGACTGTAACACCGTCAGTACTCCCGTTGAATAGGGTTCGAGGCTCGAAAAGGACGTTGAAGAAGAAGGATCACCGGGAGGAAATCGGCCTTATCGCGAGCTTGTCGGAGCTCTGAATTACTTGGCGATTGCCACAAGACCGGACATTTCGCATTTGTCAGTTGTCTCAGTCAATTCAACACTTGTCACGGCGAGGCACAGTGGAAGGTGGGGAAACGCGTCCTGAGATATCTGAAGGGGACCGCCGACTTCGGAATCACGTACACGAAGAGCATGAAAACCTTGAAAGGGTTTGTTGACGCCGATTGGGATGGGTGACCGGTAGATCGAAGGTCATATACCGGATACGTCTTTAACCTGAGCGGTGCCGCCATCAGCTGGGAGTCGAGGAAACAGCGCACTGTCGCGCTTTCGTCCACTGAGGCGGAGTACATGGCATTAACTGAAGCCGCGAGGGAAGCCCTATACATACAGGGCTTGTCGGAGCTCAAGCTGTTTGAGTGTGAAAGAGTTCTGGTGATGAAGGACAGCCGAGGGGCACAACTACTGACCTCGAACCACACGTTTCGCGCGAGATCGAAACACATTGACATCAGGCATCATTTCGTCAGATGTGTCGTGCGCGAAGGTCGACTGGATATTAAGCACCTTCCTTCGGATAAGATGCCCGCGGATTTTCTCACGAAGGGATTGACAAAAGAAAAACATCGGAAGTGTCTGGATTCGATCGGCGTCGGGGGTTCTTCGGAGGATCGACCTTGCACTACAATCGAGGGGAGTGTTGTGGATCCGCCCTAAGCTGCATGCTCTATGCGATTGTAGCGCCGGACCGGGCGTCACGAGTAAAAGGCAAATGAATTCACACCTTAATGCGCTTGTTCTACTTCTGACAGTTGCACCAGACCGATCGCGCCTTTCGCTTCGACATAACGTAACACTTGAATTGTTTTTGTACTAATTATTCTTAAGTTCGCTTTTAATAAATAATACCTTTCGTGCGAGGAGTCGCCAGTTCATTTCATATCCTGCTACAACAGTTCCTCCTATCTAAATATGTTTAATTCCAACACTATTATCTGAATGATATCAAATAAATATCGAAACTCAGTTTGTTAATTGTGTGGCAAGCCTATTGTATATTTAAATACAAAATAAAGAATTGTCTATCTATCTAATGGGAATCACGTCTCAAAACACTATGCTGGCATAACTCTTATATCACACATAGCCCCCCTTTTTAATGCATTCACTTTGAAGGTAGTTATATGCTATAAGCTGAAATGTTTTATTAGTTTTTTCTGGTCGCATAATTTATGATAAATGCTCCCTCATGCAATTTCCTCAATATGTATTATTCATGAATTGATTAACGATAAACCATTGTCTTTCCTTTGCAAAAGAAAACAAGACAAACAATCACCTGTTGCCCGGCTTAGTTATGTTGCCGGTTTGCGTACACAACAATAGTATCTCTGTCACTGTTTCCAGTGATAAGCGAAGGGGATACACCAGCGAGCTCATTATATTTATTTATCAATAACTCACTCGCCTGACCTGTTTACACTTAGGTATCAGTTTGATTAACTCTTCCGATTACCCACGATCCGGCGAAGGTATAAACAAATCAAGGGGTGAATAGCACCCAGAGAAAGTAATGTTCCCACCACTAATTCTGACATAATTGAGGAAATCGCTATCGCACGGATGGCCTAAATGCGACTACCGTGTGCCACTCGGTTCCGGTTGCTTAGCTATCTAGGTCGTTTGAGATTTTGTGATCGCAAGTCAAGATCATTTTCTCTCTGGTGTATTGTAGATGAATCGATCTAATGACATCTACTTAATTGCGGATGTTCGGCTGATTCAACTTGAATCCAATATCAGCAACGGACTACTATATAAGCGAACAATAGGACAACAAACACTTGAAACCTTTTCTCCTTTCTTCAAAGCCACGATAGCGTCGATTTATCACTGGGGTCCTCCACTTGAAACCCAACTTCATTATTTTCGAATGCTTCCGTTGGTTTGACGCGGTTTTTGTAGACGATTTTATGGCTTTGGTTTCTCGTTTAATAATCGTGACGACCACAAGGTGAGCATATTGTGTTTTGTAGTTCAGTAGCTTGATTGAGTGATGGACATGAGCTTCAAAACAATGGGATGGGAAGACTGAAAACAAAAATATCATTTAGATGTCGACGAGAGCTTGCAAGACAAATCGGCAATGTGTTAATCTCACAACAAAATGATGTTTGTCCAAAAATAAGTCCGCACGATAACCTTACCGGAGACTAATTGGCTTTATTTGATAGAGGGTTCGTTACTGTAGTGAACTACCAATACCAAAAAAAAATTATTTAGTTAAAAATGTTCAAAAATTCTATCGCCAATGAATGATAATTATAATTATTGTACGGAGGAGCGCACTTTTTTAGAAACATGCTGTTTTTCTTTTTCTACAGCAGGGGAAAATCTTACATTGGGATTGTTGATACCTTTAAGTACCAAAGCTAATTGTATGTATAATTATGTATTTCGTGCCAACCCCGTGCAGACGAAAGAAACACGAATTAAGTATTGATATACGAGGGTGAATCAAATATAAAAGGTAATTTCTTTTTATACATTTATTGAATAATGTTACACACTAATTATACTATAAACATTTTTCAATATAGTCTCGTGCATGATCTACATACTTTTGCCACCGATATAGAAGCCTTAATATCCCTTGTTCGTAGAAAGATTTCGGGCGAGTTGTTAGCCAATTGCGCACGTGTTCCTTTTGAGTCAAAAAAATCGTGTTGTCCTTGGGCGTCGATCATGACTTTCGTTTTCGATACGTTCTCGCCCATTTGTAAATTCTCTGGCACACGTACACACGAGTCTGAGACAGTGTATCATCACCAAACTGTGCCTTCAGTCGAGAAAAAATTTCCGAGAGTTTAACGTCTTCATTTGTTAAAAATGGTATAATAATGTTGCGCAACAGATGTCTGTACCTCTTGCTCGCTTATGGCTTTAGCCGGTTCCCGTACTCTTCATATACCAAACAGCAGCCACGCGCAAGACTATGTAGCTCGCAACTTGTTGCTAAGCAAAAAAATAAAATTACCGTTTATATAGTAAAATTACTCGTATAAATGTGTAAATATTTCAAATAAGATTTCATGTGATTTTAGGGAGGAATGGAGTTTTCAACAGTTCAGAAATGCCCCAAAAGTATCAGTACATTTTTGCCCGATTTTCTGAACTTTGTGTGTTGAATGTGTGCATTGCAATAATTTCTTGCCCATTTAAATTTCTTTCGGCCTTCCTCTGTATTGTTCCATTTATGCAAAGTAATGCGTACCTCCTGCACTCGGAATCGATTTCACAGAGGCTTAAAAGGCTATCAATCGAAGTCAAATAATTGAGAACAAAAGCAACGATTATTTCATGTGAAACCAAAAACCCGCTCCCATACTCCTAATGCAATTACCAATAGAACCATTGGGGTAAATTCAAGAAATTGTTAGCACGAAAATTTATTAGTTCCTGTTATAAAGGCCCCCCGCTTGGTAGAAACCTTGACGTGGTGCGGGGCCTTAAACTACGATAAATCACTCAGGTTATGCTGACGGAAGCATACGCTTCTAGTAGGGCCACCCATGTCAGACAGGCTAGCGAGGAGTAACACACAAACATCTACCACCCCTAATCCAGGGTGTTGGCGTCACCGTGCCCATTTGATGGTTTGCAACCAGGGGTATTCCGGCTCTATTATAACGGCGCCTCTCTGACACCGGGTCGAATCAGAGCACTAAGCAGACCTTACCATATCAAAGAGGGGTCTGATATGGCGGACTATCTGAAACCCCAGAGTATTCCCACGAAATGAATGATCAATACACAAAAAACAAACTCACGAAAAACCCGGTGACGTGGGGGTGATGAGCCGACACTACACCATAAGGGAACAAATCATCAAGAAAACACCGACTCGGCAAAAAGAAGACGTAGGGAAAAATGGAAAAAGCGGGATATACGCGTCGGCAGGTGGAATGTTCGAACGTTATATAAACCAGGCGCGATACAGACGGTCATAGAAAAAGCGAAACAATATAAAATGGACTTCGTCTCGCTTCAGGAAGTCCGACTCGAATATAAATTAATCGAAACCAACGGGTTTACACTGGCGTGTGGAGGTACCAATACACATAACCTCGGGGACTGGCTTCATCATAAGCAATAAGATTACGCCCCATGTAGAAGATGTGAAATTTATTAATGACCGAATCTCTGTGATAAAAATACAGGGCCCATGGTAGAATAATGTATTTATAAGCGTACACGCCCCAACAGAATCTGTGCGGGTTCTCTATATTACATGGAGAACCAACCCACAATCCCACCCTAATTTTGACCACTAACAGCGCCACAGTAACCCAACTCCCCATGCAAAAACCGCAATAGAACACATTCCCAAACCTGCAATAGAATACATTTTCAAATCTGCAATAGAATACATTTCAAACCATCTCCCTCATTTACAATCAAACCGCATGCAGTTTTCCCGAAAACCATTTCGGTTCCCATTCTACTTAATCCATATCGATTCTTCTTACTGGCAAGTCACCAGCATGAACAATCATCGCAACGGTCAAGACCCATGTTCTATTATCTAACCGACAATCCATAACCATTCTTACGCTTGCCATCGGAAACCGATTTCTCCGTGTACAAAGCAAACAGAATAATCTAATTCAGGCCGCCCGGCAGAAATTCTCTGAAACAAAATTTCCTATGTAGGCATAGCAACCCCTCTTCATGCTCTTAATAAGTGGCAGTGAGTTTACTTAGCTATGCCTCCACTGCCACGACACCCTGGATGGATTCTTGCCTTTATTCCACCACCACGAAACAATTTCATCTATCCGCCTTTCCAGGCTACGGACAGACATTACGATCTACACGATTGACCACCGGAGGAGTCAGATTTTGGCCACCGAACCGTGCAGAAGAGTCCAATTTAACGTTCGAAGTGTGCGCACGCGTGGGGTGTAGAGTCATCAGTTAAAGTTGTGTCGGTCTGATTGTCCGGTTTTAAATACATTTATTCCTGTCACTTGCATTCAAAATCGATTTGGAACGTAGTAAACGTACCGGGGGGCAATAACAAATTATGTCTGAGTGTGGTCAGTATAATTAATTGGTGAATTAAATGTGATTAGTCGAACTAATTAGTACAATATACATACTAACAGCCACATCGTTTATTATGTGAGAAATCTTTAAAATTTTAACAAAAGAAAACACTGTCTAGAGTAATTAAATTAAGGAATTATTGTGTCAAGTGTTCTTAAAATTGCACAACTTCAAGCTACTGGATAAATACTAATATTAAAATAGACTAAAGTTAAGGACAATTAAATTAAGGAATCGTTGTGTCAAGTGTTCTTGTACATTTTCGTCCAGTTTCACGATTGCATAAAATTGCACACTTCAAGCTACTGAATAAATACCAATATTAATATAGACTAAACTAAAACCCAGTTGAATAAAAGAATCATTTGTTACGAAAACTGTGTTTTTCATTTTACTTATTCCTTGTTTGGCGATCGTTTGTTCCCGCTTTTAATCTTCCCTCGGCGACGTGCAGTGTTTCACCAGCGAACTATATCGTGGGTTGGTAGTAGAACCAGCGCTCATGACGGCGCCACGACAACTTACCCCACAAATCTACGGACGAAGAAACGAAGGACACGTTCTTCGAGACCCTAGAGGAAGCATTTGATGGGATCTCATCATTCGATGTTAAAATCCTCCTTGGGGACCTTAATGCGAAAATTGCAAAGGAAGATATCTTCCACCCAACTATAGGTAAGAAAGTCTACACGATGTTTCAAATGATAATGGAATTCGAATTATCACATTCTCAGCGTCAAAAGATCTGTTAGTGAAAAACACGATGTTCAAGCACAAGCAAATTCATAATACCACATGGATATCACCCGACGGCGTAACGCGTAACCAAATAGACCACTTCCTCATAGACAAAAGAAACCACTCGAATATCCTTGACGTAAGATCATATAGAGGAGCAGATTGCGACTCCGATCATCTTCTAAAGACGGCCAAAATCAGGAGTCGCCTCGCAGCAATCCCACATGAGCAGTCATGGGAGACGAGCAAAAAATTCGACACTGATAAACTGAAAGACTTACGCAAAAGAGCTGAATATCAAGAGGAACTAACGGGTAGATTTAGCATTCTAGAGAATGGGAGCAGTGAGGAAGAGGAAGCTAATAGTGTCAAAACTAAATGGACATCGATCAGAGACACACGTGCATGGCATATTCCCCTTTTTATCTGCATACACGTCGGTCGGTCGTCCGACCGACGAGCATAACATAGCTCGCGACTGGCTGCCAAAAGAAATCGAATTCTCTATATTGTAAATATACACACGAGAGTTCGATCCTTTGAGCCGGCATCGATATGTGCACGATCGGCATAGATGCTGTACGCAGTTGCCGTCCTATGAAAACCCAATTCCTGACCGCATGATGGTTTGCCCAGCTGCAACCACTTCTCGTAATTTATCCCTTTGTTGAATTTGTTTGTCTGCGGTTCGCGTACTCATGGACACACAGCATGAGCGGCCGAGATGATCTTGGCACGTGTGTGCGCACCCTCGCTGGGACCAATGTGTCGGAGATCTTCTCCCATTGGTCGCTGGACGAGGGAAGAAATTCAAATTTCTCCCTTAACACAGAGAGTCGATTATTACCCACTGTGGTGCGCGGACGCAATTGTCGAGTTTTGATACGCTGTGGAGTACGTAGTACAAAGAACTCATATTTTAAGTGATTGTTACAAGTAACGAACAAGAAGTATCATTAGTATTTCCCAATGTGTCGTTTTTTTATTTACCATGTACATTTTATGATTATTTTGAACCACAATTTGGATAATTCTGTATAAATTACTGATGAAGTTAAATAAAAAGACCAGTTGAACTACCAAACGAACCCACTTCAGTGTTTTCTTTTCTGCGCCTGGGACCGAACCTCACATAGCAGGACCACGGAGTGCATCCGGAAGGACACTGATAAGTATACACGTTCTCGGGTTACAGATATTCTTGGTGAAAGGATACTTAAGATAGTAGAAAAGAGGACAGAAAATCAAGGGTGCTTGGATTAGTGATGGGAAATTTAGTGAACCAGTGCACATGTCTGCACATAACTACCGTGTGGTACGTGGGGCCGTGTTTACGAATTCGATTTTTAAACTCAAGTACATTCAACTGATGTGGAATTTTTATGTTATCGCTATGGTATACGGCTCTGATGCATTTTCTTATTCGATTTTCGTTCGGTGTTCTTCACTATTTGCATGTGTATTGTGTGTGTATCTGTTAGAAACGCCACAACCCCACAGATCGACCAGCTCATCCAAACAATATGGGATAACGAAGTCACTCCGGAAGAATGGAAAACCATAATAGTCGTCCCCATTTTCAAAAAAGGCAACAGATCTGACTGCGAAAATTACAGAGGAATATCATTGCTCCCAACCATATACAAAATATTAACAAATGTCATTCTGGCGAGAATCACACCGTACGCAGAAGAAATACTGGATGACTACCAATGCGGATTCCGTAGGAACCGGTCAACAAGCGACCAAATGTTCACAATAAGGCAACTGCTGGAAAAGAAGTGGGAATACGGAGAGACGGTTCACCAACTGTTCGTTGACTTCAAAAAAGCCTACGACTCAGACGCAAGGCAAAGACTCTACCATATTGTAGTTGAGCTGGGAATCCCAAAAAAATATGCCGCCCTCATTCAAATTTGCATGAGCGAAAACAAAGGGCGAGTTAGAATAGAAAACCACCTCTCAGAACCATTATAATCCGGGACGGACTAAAACAGGGAGATGGCCTCTCACCATGTCTCTTTAACCTTGTCCTCGAGTATGTCATCAGAAAGGTACAAGACGACAACATGACCGGAACATCCCTGAACGCGGTCACACAAGTGCTCGCATATGCGGATGGGATTGCCGTTCTGGGCGATAATCTAGAAACTGTAAGTAAAAACTGTGCATTCGTCATGCAAGCGGCAGAACAGGTGGACCTACAAATAAATGAAGACAAAACAAAACACATGATTACGGCGAGAGCAGGTGGAACTCAAGGAACACATATAAATGTCAGAGGCAAGATATTTGAAAAAGTTAAAGAATATAAATAACTGGGAACGATACTGACGGCCAGTAACGAAATGTCAAAGGAAATTACCAAAAGACTACACTCCGGCAAGGCTAGTTGGCACGCAGTCTGCTGAAATCCAAAATGCTATCACGTAACATAAAGCTCCGTGTCTATAGAACCATAATCATGCCAATTGCTCTATACGGATGCGAAACATGGGGTTTCACAAAACGGGAAGGAAACAAATTCCGCGTATTCGAGAATAAAGTTTTGGGGGGTATCTTTGGAGGTAAATATGACGAGGAGCCAGGGCAATGGAGGAAACTCCACAACCACGAATTGGAAGAGCTATACCGCAAACCTACAATAGTGAGAGTAATCAAATCGCGAAGCTTAAGATGGGCCGCACACGTGGCGCGAATGGGCAACGATAGGACCGTGCTTAGAATTCTTGACGGTAGACCAACGTGAAAGAGACCGGTAGGACGCCGCAACGGAGGTGGGAGGACAATGTGACGTTTGACCTTGATGATCATGTGTTTCCTGCCCATTGTGATGTCCAGGCATTCAAGACCAATATACATCGACACCTCCTTTCCTTATCCACTTCATCTCCATCCGCTCGCACTGTGCTCTGACATTTAAGGGTATTTCAAAATCACCTTTTGTGCGCGCGTTGGTGTAAAAAAAAAATGTCGAGTGCTCATTATATTAGGATTTGCATATTCGCCGGATCAAATCAATCGTTCCCTAGAGGTAGATCGTTCTTAGATATCTTGCTAATTGACTCACAACTGAGATTACTTAACATCAACAGACCAAACAGAAACTGTTTACGGACAATTGAATACGGCAGTGACCACTGTGCATTCACGGCAGTAATAGAGCTTCCGAACGATCTCACAGATCTGGAGGAATTCGTGATCCCGCAACCCTACAACTACGTGGCAATGCAGGTTTATCTAAATCGATCTACATGGGCTACCTTGGGGCAATCCAATAGCCCATCACATAAACTCATGAACATTGAACAACAAGAGTTAGGTAGTACAGGGTGGCGCAAAATTAATCACCCTATCGGAAGATGTTATAATTTTTGCAAATGGCGTCGTACGTCAATCATATTTGACATTTGTGAACTAGAAAAAATTGTAAAGGTCCAAATAAAGATTTCCATCACTCAAAATCATTTTTTTTATTTAGTAAAAAAGTAATTCAAAAACAAAATTGGAGGATTAATTCTGCGCCACCTTGTATTAGGATTTTAACTATCGCTCATAAACTTAACTTTACTCCTCAAAATCGATTCTTAATTCCACTGGCCTTAATACCTCGGTTTCACAAATACTACGTAAATGTAACGATTCATCACTCAAAACCTTATTAAAAAGAACCCTTCTGTCTCACACAAACTTATCTGATCCTATCCCCTTACACTAAGAATATGTAGAATGGGATTATTTTCATATCTTAGGTCTAGTATGACGCTTAATAAAAGAAAAAAGGGGAACATCCGGAGGCTGAACAATTGCCAGAGATTCTTGATTAGCAAAAAGTAGATACAAAGTACGGTGAGAGGGATAAAAATTGTGTACCATAGTGTTTCCCACAGGAAACAAAGACAACATGTATTATGTTTGTAGGTAATGGACTTAGGAATACTGACACGAGATAACTCAACAAAAGCTTTATGTTATTATCTGGTAACATTACTACGGCATTACAGAGAACTGTCTTAAATGAGAAATCATTTTGACAAATTCCCGAAGTCAATACAAACTAAAGGACGAATCCATTCTATTACTGTCTCAAACACGAAATACAACTAGCGGATTTAATGCTGTAAGAAGCCGTTCTGAAACATCACTCCCGACAGAACCCGGTCTTTTCAAATTTAAAGATTTGAAGAAGCGTTTTGTTTTAATGGTATAAATAAACAATTGAAACAATCAAAAAAGAAGGTTTCTATACTGGTTTGGAATCAGCATTAACACAAACCCGCGATAGATCAGTAGGGATATCCAATAATAAAAAGAATCTCAGATCTATCAGATCATAGAAAGAAATCATTTAAGAAACACTTTTTACTTACAACAAACCCTTCTGAAATATTAAAATTGCTAACATGAAGACTAATATTGAGGGAAAGTTCATTATAACTCTTATTCATAAAGTGTTTGTTAATACTCGTATTTGTATTAAGGAGGCACCCTTTACATTAATCCCTTCCATAGAATATTCAAACCTTGAAACGAAACCCATTACTCAAGAGGATCTTGTGACGTCGTCCGCAAAGAAAAAAGAAACCGGCACTTAGCTAAACATAATTAACAATTTAACACTTCCAACTACAAATTTAAAGTCGTGGTTCTCCATAAGCCTTGAGGCTGCCACTTTCTTTTCCATAATTTCATGCACTTAGTGGTAATTAAACACTACAGATGTTAATGCTAGGTTATTTCCAAGATCCAAAACTACAGCAACAGGAATAGTGGATGTTGAGGTAAATTAGAAAAAAGAACAAGGTACGATATCTTGAAGACTTACCCATGAGTTATCTCGAAATTGCGCCATTTCGCTCCAATTTAGTGCGACTGCGGCGACTGGAGTTATGCTGATCTTGTTCTGGTACGATGTTGGAGCCCACTCAAAGGGTTATCAATGCAAAACTTGTTATAACGATAAACTAGCCGGAATCGTATTCGGTTTTACAAGGTGATCGCGTTTGTTTGACGAGTTCCGCGTTGAACACAATCTGCCGGTTGCAACATTAAAGCACCGGCCCCAAAACAGATACGTATCGCTGACACTAAACTCACTCAACATGGACGCGTCTGATTTACCTTTTTAATTATATTTCGAGATTGAATTGAATTTCACAGTAAACACTTAGAACGACGGCATCTGTAAAGTCATATGCTTGCGATACGATCGCGATCTTCTCAAAACGATTATCGAACCGTAACAAGTGCTGCACTGGCTCGCGAACAAAAAGATACTTCAACTGATTTATTATGGAACGCATTCAACCGGGTTATTCATCCGCAACAGTTTATCGGTATCCGGCACGATTCAACGACACTCATCACACACCCCACCGTCATCGATCAATTGATTACAAACTTCGCGTTTGAACTTCTCGTGATCGTGTAGCTACGCGGTTACTCAAATAAGATACGTTTAAATGACTGGAGTTCTCGCCACTGACTGGAGCTTCTCTCAGTTAAGCCGTGGTGACTTAAGCTAAGTGCGTCGTATACAGCTGATGCTTCTGTATGAACTGTGTGGTGAAAGCTTGGCGCTGTCCATTCCAGCTGATTGTGTATTATGAGCTTTGGTGTGTTTTTAATTTTTATCAACAGGTTTGCACACAAAAGTAATCTTATCGAGCAGTGAAGTGATAAGAGAAAATCCCTGCCTACGGGGTGAAATAATTGATGAGGGATGAGCAATATTAAAAAACCTGATATCGGGTGGAGGGAAGCGAATTTACCTTTAGCATTATTATTATGCGTACCTCGGCGTTCATTCATTCATTCTTCTTCTTCTTGGCCTTGCTGATAGATGCAACTGGTTAATGCATTTAAATTAAACACCACCGATTTTAGGTAGGCAAATGATCTCCTTGATTTAACTTAATCCAAACTAAATTAATGTAAAACTAAGACTAAAAGAATGAGATTGAAGAAAGTAACAAAGGAGTTCTATCTGAAAACAAGGAGTATTCCGAAAGAAAACCGAAAAAAGTAGGACCTGAGTTAACCTTCCGAAATTAGAGCAGACTGCTTGGTTGGAGATCTAGAGGGTGGGATGGGCCAGCAGATAGAAAGGGTGAAGATATCACAAACTAAGTACAAGGGTTACTGTTGAAGAAAATACAGTTGTAAAGAAATGCAAGGGTGATAGAAACTAAGAAGAGCCCATGAACGCAGAGAATTTCTACTACAATACATCTTTGTGCTCTTCAAGAGTATCCAAATTAATGAGTTCAGTAGGTCAGTGACGGTTTCAGGGAACATACGCAATCGTAGCAAAAAACTCTGCACTAAAAGATAATCGAAAAAATCATCGGAACCCTATACCAGAGCATTAACGAGGGGTTGGTGCTTTGGTTCTAACCCTTTCATATCTCGAATTCACTATTTGTTATTATTTGTTGTAGGCCTTTGTAGGGAATCAAAGCAAATTGGTCTTCCCAGAGTAGACAAGCTAAACTACCAGCTGACACAGCTGATATCAGAACATTGATGGTTTCAGCAATAGTTGCACAAGTCAATCACCCATACTGCTTGTACTGCAAGGGCAAAATAGCAAATGTGAAACGCGTACTCACAGAGTGCATGAGATTCGAGACGGCACGAATGATTTCGGAGAGACATATGAGACAGATCGTTATTCCAATAGGAGTAACAGAATACATGCTATGATCCAAACAAGAATTGTCCGTAACGAATAATATTATATGTGACATAATGGAGCAAGTGCGACGCGACGAGCGGAGTAACAGGTAAACTCCATCTGGCTAATGCAAATAAGAGTTTGCATGCACTTCGAATGAGCACAAAGTCCATGGAAATTGGATGAGAATTTGTATGGGAATCTAGGTCTATTTGCATATCACAAAACAATCTGGTTACAATGCATAGGGAGATATGCATCATGATGTTTAGATTGCCCGTATTTTGTGTGTGCATGATAAACGAACATCTGGCTCGTTTATCGCGTATTTATTGTAGACTTTAGATTTTAGGACTTGATAATTGAACATACAAAGCATATCAAGATATGTGCTGTGATGTTTAAATTCAACGTTGATTTGCGGATATGAACGGATGATATCGGATGGGAATTTTATTAGTGGCTAATATATATGTGGGAGGGAAATTCTAGGGCTGCTTGAAGGACTGCACCACTAAGTCCCGACATTAAAGTTGATGGGCTTAGAAATATTAAATATCTAAACCACCAAACAACAGGTTGGAAAAAGTAAAAAAAAAGTCCAAACGCGTATTGCAATGTATGCGCTATCAACGCTTCGGCCATGGGGCATCGAATTGCAATATGCAATTTAAATGTGTAAAGTGTCTAGATGACCACATTATTGGGCCATGTCCGTTGGGCAAAGAAGAGCTCCCGGATAAGAAGTTATCCTGTATCCTCTGCATGAAGACAGGCCAACCTGCTAACTTTAGAGATTGTCCCACTAGATCCGCTAACTTAAGAGGCTGGCGGTGGTGTTCGCTGTTAGCCACAATTCGACTCAACTCGTGGAGGAACCTACGAGAATGCCGGATACCCATGGTGATTATGCGAACACCCTGGATCTGTTTTTGACATCCGAACCAAGTATTTATATCGTAGACGTTTCTGGGCCACTGGGAAACTCAGATCACTGTTTGGTATCGGTCGCGCAACCGCTTGCATTTCAAACGAATAACCGACCTAAACACCTTCGCCATGAATGGGGGTTTGGAGCTCCTAACTAGGACGATTTGCGAGATTTCTTCGCATCCTTTCCATCGTTGGATGTGTGCTTCGGAAACTTCGATGTTAACGCTTGCGCGGAGTCGTCACAGAGATTATTCTTCTCTGGATGGAGATCTACATTCCGCATTCCATTAAACGAAGTTCATCTGATAAGCCTTGGTTTGATAAAACATGCAAGCAGATTACAGCGGCAAATAATAGAGCTTTTAAACGAATTTTGTTAGAATCGGAAACGCGTGTAACCAGGCGATCGATACCGCGGAGAAGGCCTACAACGACAGAGTGACCAATAAACTCCTTCAGTGCCCGACTGGTTCGCACTCCTTCTAGTCAAAGGCGAGGGCTGTCAGCGGCCACTTCCCTTCCTCTTCCTTTCCTCCGTTGGTGACGCGTAGCGGGACATTAGTCACAAATTCAAAAGATAAAACTAATGGGTTTGGGAATATATTTTCCGCGAATTCAAACCTCGATGCCGGTCTTTTGGAGCTTTCTATTATCCCGCCGGTACGGTCTTCGATGTGGGATGTGAGGTTTCGCCCGCATACTATTCAACACATTCTACATGGACTGGATTGTAGGAGGCAACCGGCCCGGACGGAATACCAGCAATAGTCCTCAAGAACTGTGCTCCAGAACTATCGCCGATTCTTGACAGACTCTTTCGCTTATCTTATGCACGAAGAACATTTCCTACCTGCTGGAAAATCGGAAGGGAAAAAAAGTGTCCCCCACAAAATTACCGACCGATAGCATTACTGTCTATGTTATCTAAGGTAATGGAAAAGGTCATCAACGCCGAGGTAATTAACTTTTTGGAGTGCAACACCCTTCTGAATGATCGACAATACGGATTCCGTGGCAGGTGGTCCATGGGTGAGCTTTTGACCCTTATAACCGATATATGGACATCTGCAATTGAGGGGCATAGTGAGTCAAGGGCGGTCGCATTGGATATCTCCAAGTCTTTTGACCGCGTCTGGCATGGGGCATTACTGAGCAAACTTCGTTCATATGGACTTTCCTAGTAGCTTTGCGACTGGACGAAGAGCTTCCTCGAAAATCGATCAATCCGTTCTGTCCTGTTAACTCTGGGGTGCCTCAAGGTTCTGTTTTGGCTCCAACCTTGTTTTTGATTCACATAAATGATTTATTGGAGTCAACGAATAACCGAGTGTTCAGTTTTGCAGATGATTGTACGCTTTTTGGAATGACCGGCCGATTAGTGCATCAACTTCGAACCAGCTGAGATGTAGACAGATTGACTCTCTGAATCGGGATCTAGATAATGTCCTCCCGGGGGTGAATGTCCAATCTCGTCGACTTCAATGGAACGAAGACATAGTATCCAACATTCACCAAGAAAAGCGGATCCTCGTTTCCCCAACTGATGATGAATAGCCAGGCCCTCGAATCTAGGAAAAGCTTGAAATTGCTCGGCGTAACGGTCTGTGGGAATGTATCGTGGCATAAACACGTGTCGAACATCGCCAGATCCGCCTCTGGAAATCTGAGCTATCTTTTTAGACCCAAGAAATATTTCACTCCAGCTCAACTTCTTCTCCTATATAAATCCCAAATTGGACCCGGGCTCGAATATTGCTCTGATGTTTGGCTCACTGCTTCTAAACATACCCTCGATATACTTGAGAGCATACAGAAACGAGCGATTCGCTCTGATCGGGGACTCGGCGCTGACATCTGGACTTCAGTCGCTATCACATCGAAGGCGCGTAGCCGACCTCTGTCTGTTTTACAGATATTATCTAGGATACTGTTCTTCGGAGATTCGTGGTATTGTTCCACGCAATTCGGTTTATATGCGCTCCACAAGACAACCCGACGGATTGCACCAATTTGTGGTTCATTTCCCGACGGCGCGAACATCTCTGCATCAGAACTCGCTTCGTTACACCGTTGGAATTCCGTCGCCGCGCGCATGTTACCCGAGTGTTAGAACCTGCAACTGTTCAAGAAGAACTGCAACAGTTATTTGGTGGCATTTCGGGGCACCGTGTTGGTGCTGTATGTCCGCCTCTACTGAGAGCAGTGAATAAAAAAAAATTCTATGTCTGTGAAGTTCCGCGCAAAAGAAAGCGACCTCAATTGGTGTTTGTTTCGAGACAGTGTGTAGAGTAAACGGATCCGTTCATTCTAACCACGACCTCGAAAATAGGGCTCTCCTAAACCATATTTCGATCCGCCATGAGCTTGACAATTTAGCGAGTATATTTGTGCACAAGGATGAACTTACGAACATCCTTAGATCCCTTAAGAACAGGAAATCTTCTGGAATAGATAGTATCCCAAACGTAGTATCAACGCTCTAAATAATGCATATTATCCAAATCGTTGGAAAACTGCAGTAGTACATACCATCCGCAAAAAGGGTAAAAACAGAAGCAATCCCGCCAACATACAGACCCTCAGATCCCAGACCCCTCTTTCAACGAAGTTGTAGATGCAATAACGGCAGAGCTTATGAAGCATGGAGGAGAGACAACCACTCGAAAGATCCACCAACTGATTAAAACAATATGAGATAAGGAAGTCACTCCGGAAGAATGGAACACCTCAATAGTCGTACCCATTTTCAAAAAAGGCGACAGATCTGACTGCGAAAACTACAGAGCAATATCATTGCTCCCAACCACATACAAAATACTAACAAATGTCATGCTGGCGAGAATCACACCGTAATGCTGGGAGACTACCAGTGCGGATTCCGTAGGAACCGGTCAACAAGCGACCAATTGTTCACAGTAAGACAATTGCTGGAAAAGAAGTGGGAATACGGAGTGACGGTTCACCAACTGTGCGTTGACTTCAAAAAAGCCTACGACTCAGTCGCAAGACAAAGACTCTACCATATTGTAGTTGAGCTGGGAGTCTCGAAAAAATATGCCGCCCTCATTCAAATCTGCATGAACGAAAACAAAGGGCGAATTAGAATAGAAAACCACCTCTCAGAAGCATTTGAAATCCGGGACAGACTAAAACAGGGCGATGGCCTATCACCATGTCTCTTTAACCTTGTCCTCGAGTATGTCATCAGAAAGGTACAAGCCGACAACATAGCCGGATAATCCCTGTACAGGGTCGCGCAAGTGCTCGCATATGCGGATGACATCGCCGTTTTGGGCGTTAATCTAGAAACTGTAAGTAAAATCTGTGAAATCAGCATGCAAGCGGCAGAAGAGATGGGTTTCGAACTAAAGGTAGACAAGACAAAATACATGATTACGTCGAGAACAGGTGGACCCCAGGGAACACATATCAACATCGGGGGCAAGATATTTAAAAATCTCAACAATAACAATACAATAGTGACGGCCAGTAACGAAATGTCGAAGGAAATTAACAAAAGACTACACTCCGGCAACGCTAGTTGGCTTGAAGTCAGTAAACTGCTGAAATCCAAACTGCTATCACGTAATATAAAGCTCCGTGCCTATAGAACCATAATCATGCCGATTGTTCTATATGGATGCGAAACATGGGCTCTAACAAAACGGGAAGAAAACAAATACCGCGTATTCGAGAATAAAGTTCTAAGGGGTATCTTTGGAGGTAAATATGGCGAGGAGGCAGGTCAATGGAGGAAACTCCGCAACCACGTATTGGAAGAGCTACACCGCAAACCTACAATAGTGAGAGTAATCAAGTCGCGAAGATTAAAATGGGCCGGACACGTGGCGCGAATGGGCAACGATAGGACCGTGCATAGAATTCTTGACGGTAAGCCAACGGGAAAGAGACCGACAGGACGGCCTCGACGGAGATGGGAGGACAATGTTAGGTTTGACCTCGAGGAGATCGGATCGGATCGTCGAACGTTGAAGGAGAGCCCACAGGACAGGGAAGAATGCGGAGTCGATTCGGTGACGTCATAAAATTTCAGGTTCCTTCAGCCCAATAAATAGAATAGAATAGAGAAAATATACCATACGAAAGCCAAAACAAAACAAAAAGATATATTATTCAATTTAGAGTGCTTGTGAAGAGCCAGTAAGTTAATATAAGAAAAATAAATGTAAATAGGTATTAGCATTTAGTCTTAAATAAAATCTGTAAAATTGTTTCTATAATAAATGCGTAATGTAAACTAAACTCCTTTTGTATGCATATACTACTTAGTAATAATGAAAATTTTCATAAAATCTAATAAAGCAAAATTTTTCTCACACTGGTAATAAAGCACTTCACATCTTTAAAATCCGTCGATCGATTATTCTAAAACAATGCGCTCGTTCGTTTAAGGATTAAATTAATTAAAAAAAAACAATTAGGTTACGTTAGTGAAGTAAGTTTAATTGGGTGTATAAGAAAGAAAAAAAATCACAAAATTGTTTAGTCTAAATTTGCTTTGATTCAATAAATAACTGATAAAGGTATTAATAGGTAGAGAAGGAATTAAGCCGAAAGGCAATAATCTATGATATTAGCCACCGTATGTTTAGCTTAGAGTGTCTGTGGGGGTTCTTTAAGGCATTCCCAAAGAACCACCCATTACCTTTAAATTAACCTGTCTCCCACTTACCAGGCAAATCATTCTACTTACCTGCAAATGAGCAGCGTAAGCTACTCTGCATCACCTTCCACCTGTAACCATAAGCCCATGGCAAGATTACCATCTTGCCGTGTCATCAAACTTTCACCCCGGGACATGCTTGCATCCAACGCATCATGTTCCTGAAATCTAATTCGGTTACCTCTTCATGTAACCGACATTAATCGCCGAACATGTCAATGCGCATTGATGAGAAGCACTTTCTCATACACATGCATGACATGTTCATCCTTGCCTTATCTGCTGAACCATCGGTCGATCGTTCAAACAACAATCCGTTGGTCCAGAAGACACGCCGACCAGCGTATTTGTTGACACAGCTGCACCGATAGTTTCCCTACCATTCGGTAATTAAATATTGCCCCCATATCCTTAGGTTCGCAATAGCTGCAATCAATTTCCCATTATCGGCTACGAACCGATCATAGAACTAGATATGAACATGATTGTTACTTAAACAATCATACCCTGGTCATGTCTCACGTACCGTTTCCTAAGTTAAACAATCATAGTAATGGCCATGCCCTACAATGCTTGCCCAAAATAAACATTCAGCCATCCAGCTTGGTCCTTTGCCATCGTCGACGAGGTTTCTGTTGACTTAATGTCAACAAAATATCTGTCCTCCATCGTGCACCAGTACAATACGGCTAAACCAAACAAAGTGCATCTAATGTACGACCTTCGAAATAGCGTTTCTGTTTACTTAGGACGCAGAAACCTATTTCGTTCTCAGGCGACCATTACGATGATTTACAAAAATGATGCCTGCAGCCCTTATGCTTGTTCCTTGTTTGAACAAGTGCAAGATCGTTCGTTTTCGGTATTTCGAGCGAAAGGGCATTACACTTGACCTTAGGGTCATACGGAAAATCCTCCCATGAAATCCCGATTCGATCGCCCATTGGCTATCACCCAGCAGAAGATCGGATTGGCTACCCTTAGATCGGGAAATCCATCACCATCACAGCTAGTGGATGTTGGCGGCAACAGCCACTAGCAGAATCAAATTTTATATCTCAAGGAGTAGAGTCAGTTCCCAGGAGAATACACATGTGAAGCACTGTCTTTAACATTATCGAAGAGTTCGTGTGCGTTTCAATTTAAAGTGTCGAACTGAAATTGTGTATAAGAAAACTGCGTTGCTGGTCGTTTTTCTTTGAAAACTAGAACGAAATGTACCATAGAGTGGTGATGTTTAATAACTCATGTAAATGTCTCATAAAGTGGTGATGTTTAATAACACTTGAAGTTTTAAATAAAAAAGGTAAGAAACAAAACCCTCCAGTGTTTTTAATTTGCGTCATCGTTGCAGAGAAGAAGTAATATTTCTATTCGTGGTGTGTCGGTGAATTGACTTTGAGCATTGGGTAAGTTAGTGAACCGAGTGCCCGTTGTTATATAATTAAAGTTCACTCCCCCCTTGAATAATTAACATCTCGTGTCTTCACATACATATCCTTCCCTTCCCCCCAAATCACTAATTTCCCTTTACAATAGAATATCCCCAAATACAATAGTAGATAATTTAAATAAAGTAAAAACCATATTTTAAAACTTCAATCCTATTGTACATATCCATTTTCTCCCTATTTAGACATAGGCTCAGCCTTCTTGTTGGTAGAATCGTGGTAGCGAGTGGTTGTGCGCTCCTACCTAATTTAAATATTGTGCTTGAAAATCGATTAGCGAAAGCGGACGGTCGTGTGTACGCCAGTCGTGTGTGGAAAATTAATCCCATAGAAGTATTGTAAAATATAACAAGAACTAAAAGAGGAAAATTAGAATTTGATCAAGTTAGCCCTGTGTGGACATTAGTCCCATAGAAGTATTGTAAAATATAACAAGAAATAAAACAGTGAAAATTAGAATTGATCGAGTTTTCGTGTTGGTGGATAAAGATTATTAAATAACAGTGTCAATCACGATAGAAGGATATCCCCGCAATCAACCAACAATCAACACAGAACGGGGTAAGTTTTGTGATATAAACTAATCAATTAATTGTTAAAGAAATCTTTAACACCGTGTCTAGGCACAATACGACAATTACCCACATGTCCGATGTGGGCCAGTAGTTAAGATTAAATATAAAAAAGCTAGAATATAAGCATTCTTTATCTGGCAACTAAGTTAAAACATTAACAGAAAGAATAGGATAAAAAATGTGCGTACATTGAAATAAAACCACCGAACGAAATATTTATGTACCACACACTGGAATCTGCCCATCCTCGTCATCCTCGGAGACTCCCTTGCTTCAGACTGCACAAATCAGCAAATTCTTTTGCTATACCTGCATTAAAGTAAAGTGGGACATTATTTTGAATACTAGGTAAGCGCTTAATATTTGTTGTCACAGATCTTTTTCCATAGCTATAGATATTTATTGAAATAGAACCTATTATCTATTATTATTTGCCTGGTATCCCTCTTCAGCCATTCTATTGTAATGATCATGGATGCTAAGTGAATTATCTTTGCCAATGGATTGGCATTTGGATCATTGGATCATTTTAATATACAGCAATAATGTTTTAACTTCAAGTTAGCAATAATGTAACCGGATCCGATGCACCACTCGTTAAATCGCCTACCAAAAGACATTACTATTTAAAATATAAAAATGAGTCATGTACCTAAACGAATTCGAATTATCATTGCACACCTTCTTCGATTTTGTTCAAAATTTAAATAAAGGCATCAGCTCAACTTGTACAATAATCACACATTTCGAAAAATCAAATAAAAATTAAACACCATATTTTGAACAATCAGAAAAATATAATTGCTTCGTTGAAGTACAATTTCGTTAAATATATATATATATAGAATTTACCTTAGAGCTAAATAATTATCTAACATTTTTTAAATAGACTTCGTACTTAAATGTAACCAAAGCAACAATTCAACATCTTAATACCATTGTGTTCTTTTATATATAGTCTTACATGTAAAACAGTACAATATATTCCCCATTAGTTCAAATGCCACACATAAACTTACTATTGTAATTTAAATTTAAATTAAATATTTACAAAATAAAAATACAATATAAAACTTAATTCTTTATATTATAATCCAGTACTTATAATTTAATAAAAATCCACATCTGTCCATTGCAAGCCTCCAAAAATTGCAAAGTCTTTAAAGCATAACTTATTTTTACAATTCAAATAAACTTGTGACAATATTGTGAAGTCGATTAAATGCTGAAACAATTCTACTGAATCCAGAAAACATACAGTATGTGGAATGTTTTATTTAAATGAATGAATGCAAACAAAAAACATACTAAATTAGTACGAATAATTATTATGCTGCCGAAATTCACAAACTTCTTATCTTAGAAAAATGATAATTTATTGTGCGTATATTTATACATATATGTTAATATTTTATTTATAAATAAATTATAAAATTGTGACGCATTCGTGTAAAATTGTTTTTACTTTTCCTGTGTTCATATACATTTTGAATGTTACATTGACCTTGCGAATCATATAGTGAAGATTAATTGATTTCATATACTAGGTTTAGCTACATGAAGGTTACCAAAAAAAAAAAACCGATAATATATTAAACATAAAAATTACCAGGGACGCAACGTGGGTAAAAGGAATTTAGTAACACATCGTACAGAAATATTTTGTGGGCAAGGTATTAAAAGTCCAAACCAGGTTCTGGAGTAATTTGTTATGGTATAAAACAATAAAAATATCTGTCGAAGGCCTATTAGATAACAAACCAGTCACACACCCTACACATTCAACTGAACGTAGTAATTGGAAAATAGAGACTGAACTCGCAAAAGTTGGTAAAAATCAAGAGCTGAATAAATAAAAAGTTAAAGTGGTTAGAAAATGGAAAATAAAAACAATGACCATGGAATGGACATCGTTTTTTATACTAAAGAAAAGAAAAACATTTTACAAAGAAACCGATTTAATAATAATCTAATACAACATTAATTTAGAAAAGAAAAGCTAAGGCGCCTCTTAGAAGGGAAGAAAAAAGTGTCCAATGCAAAAGTAGATTTAATAAAAATCGAATACTAGAAATTGTAACACTCTTTTTCCACCGCATACCATCATCATCATATAGCATCTGTGTAGGCGCCTTACATGACTCTCTGCTTGAAGCCGGCCATTCCAAGGCCCTTGAAAAGTACACAGCGGACGGCGAGATCAACAAATGATCTGTTATAAGAAGAGGGCATTGCGGGAAAACGGGGGTCACACCAAAGACGTTATCTGCGTTTACTATCGCACTGAAGATCTACCGATCTTGTACGATCTCTTTCACACCATCCCTCCATTCAAGTAGTTAGAGAACATTCGAACTAACTCTGTCCACACTATCCTTAGATACATCCTCCTTCTTTTTCAGATATCTTGAGACCGAGCCCAACATCCTCACGGATGTAGGTGATTCTGGTTATCGCAAGGGGGGGGGGGGGGGGGGGGGGGGGGGGGGATACGTTTATATTAGTATATATGGAAACATCTGTTTGAATTTTTAAATCTTGGGGCACTTACGTGTAGGCATTTGAACCGTAATACATCGAACTTTTTGTATTATAAGTACGCGGGAAACAAGATCATCTACAAGATTTCGCAAAGACAGACCAAAAAAGCAAGAAAACAGTCTTTTAACCCGAAAACCGCAGAGACCGACCAGCGTAGTTTTAGTGCGTCCCGAGAAAAATAAAGCTTCACGATGAATTCTGTGGAATATAGAATTTTAAATTTTATCAAGGTATTTTCGGTTATTTCGGAGTTAGTGAAGTGTAAAGAGTGTGACGATAATATTAAATTTACAACAACCGATACACGTGGGCTTGTTGAGCAGGTATATGTGATAATTGTGAGCAGCGCAATATTCCTTCGTGTGGATGTCAAGCATTCGTATGAAATAAACAGTCGTTTCATTTTTACAATGCGGATTAGGCTTGGCAGGTTGTGCTAAATTTTGTGGGCTTATGGATATGCCACAATTTGTATTTCGAAATACGTACGATATTATCTTACAACATATATCTGACAAGCAGCTACAAGAGAAGGTAGAATGATTCGAAGGCAGCATCAAATCCATGTTTTAGAGATTGCAGCAGATACAGAAGGACTACTATATGGTCCTGGAATCGACGACACGGTTTAAGTTTTAAAAAATCAATTTTAAATATGAAAGAAGAAAACTTAAATATTTAAACGCTTTATCTTAGAATCGTGTTTTTTGAAAAACACCATTGCGGTGGACACAATTACTAAAAAACTATTTATCCGATCAATCCCAAGTTTGTAGTACTTATTTATTATGATAATAGGTGGTCTGAACGAAGGATTTTCAATTTTTTTTTAAGAGCAGGATAACCGAATATTTAGCACTTTTAAAAATAAATTTTTCGTTAAAGCTGTGGCCATTTTTTTTAAAAATTAAAATTTTTTAAATTCGTTCCTTCAAACCCTAGATAATGCAATATATTAACGTAATCTTCTTGGAATGCTGTTTCAGATAAGCCGTTCTCGAATTATCTTGTCCACCACAAGTGATGTCCAAAAAAAGGCGCTGCTGAAAGACAGCTGTTGTTCGGTTATTTTTAAATATTTTTTAATAAAAAAAATTCGACAAAGACATGAAAATGTGTACTAATCGATGTTATAATCAGTTATGAAATAAATATTTGTTATGCTGTCGAAAATAAATCGAGAAAATGTCATTTGGCCTACTTTAACTAGTACTCCCCCCTTAAGGAAAAGTGAGTTTCTTAAAAAAAATAATACAGTCCACTAATAGCACGCCACAACAGAGGAATTAACAACTGTAATATTTATTTTGGGGTCTGAGTAAGAGCCTGTTAGGCCTGCAATAATGATCGAAAGTTGAAATGAATGAGCGTGGGTACGTGATTAACTTTACCTGCACGGCCATGAAATGGGTACGTGGTTGCCTTTACATGCACGACCGCTAGAATGGGTATGTGGTGTTGTATTCCAGAATACTACCCTTTATTAAATTTAACACTGAATCTCCTTACACATCCTTAAAAACTTCCCTTAATATATATTACATTCTCACTTAATACATACCATTCATAAACATTCACAATATTGCCAGTTACAACACATTTAATAACATGCCCCTTTTCATAACTTGCCCCTTTTTATTTCAAAACAGAGCGCTTTGATTTTCGTTGAAATTTTATTCAATTTAAAAGTCACAGAAACTAAAGAAATACTTTGAGAAAATTTGTTTTGTTCATATTATAATTTACAGTAAATTAGAACACAATGTTCTATAAGTAGAGAAAAAATTCAATTGTAAAATCAGTTGAGGAAGAGAGTTGAGTGAAATCAGTTAGTTGAGTTTGAGTTTAAGTTTGAGAAAAAGTAAAATTGAGTTCAGTCAAGTTAAATATATTGTAGCGAGCTTAGGGTTCGCTGGATTAATTACTTTTAATAAATAAGAGCCGCTAAATGGATTTTGAATTAATGTGACACTTTATAAGTCCGTTAATAACAACCGTTACTTTTTACCGTACACTTAACGATTTCTTCACTTATCGCTTCCGTACTTATCGCTTATTTTACTGCTTACTTATCGCTTGGTTCTCACTCGAGACTTATTACTTTCTACTTCTTCTTACTTATAACCCCTTACTCAATCTGCGTGCGACGTATTTATACCAGTTCCCCACATGCTGCTTCGGTATTTCGTTTCCGTCCGTTCCATAATCTTGAATGTTCTATCATCCATAGTCTCCAGTTTTCCAGTACTTTGTATTGGACTTTCCCGAATATTCCAGTACTGACTGTCATATGCGTCACAATATATTATAAATATAGAATAAAATATAGTAAAATATAAAAGAGTGAATAAATGAGTTTTGGAATTATAAGTTCTAATTGAAGTTGAGTTCTAGAGTTTTTAATTGAGAAAAGGAAGTAAAGGAATAAAAGAAAGGTCCCCGCTCTTCCCTCATCAGAGGAAGCACGGCGCCGGACGTCAACACTGGTGGCAGCGGTGGGATGATCCAACCAAAGGATCCCATAAATAAAATAAACTAAAATAGAAAAAAAAAAACTTAAACAAAAAAAAATTTTTTTTCAAGAGAAAAAAAAAGACCAGGCTACACTCAACTGCCTGGCGGTAACACAAAGGAAATTCAAGCAGAAAAAAAAAGTGAAAGAAAAAAAGAACTCAACGACACAACAAAGAAAGAAAAAGTGAAGAAAAAAAAAATTTGGAGAACTCTACGACACAACAAAGAAGAAAAAAAAAGGACAACAATAAGAAACTCAACAAGACTTCTATCAACATCTAGAGTAGTAGTAAGAAATTTTTTCAATATTTTGATTTTTCTCTCTTCCTTTTTTTTGTAGGAATATTTTACTTGGAATTTTTTCTTTTTTCAAAAAAAAGTGTTTTCTCGATAGAAATTTTGAAAATTCTCTTTTCAGTTTTTTTTCGACGACATTTCCGTTTCTTTTCTTTCTCGTCGAAAATTTTCTTTCTTTTCAGTTTTGGGTCCAAACCATATCGTTTCCACATATATATATTGAATAATAACATAAAGGACATTTTTTCATAAACCATATTTTTAAGAATTGATAACAAATTTTCGCCATACTTTATTTCAAATTTTCAATATTACGAGTCCATATTACACGAGACAGGCGGCTAGGCAGGGGGAAGAACAAATCCACTATCAACAGATACTCAGTAAAACCCCTGAAATCGCTCTGTCTGTCGGAATTTCTGATGTTTTCAGAATCGTCCCCACCTTTGACGGGAAACCCTGCGACTTAGGTAAATTTATTTCCGGGGGAGACGTTTTATTTAGATCCATAAAGAGGACAGACCCGGATATATACGAAACATTTTTTGAGCTAGTCAAAAATAGACTAGAGGGCCCTGCCTTCGATTTAATTCAATATCGCACAATAACCAATTGGGAATCTTTAAAAGATATATTAGAATCGGAATATAAGGAAGAACAGTCTCGTTCAGTGGCACACAATGAGTTGATTTCTCTGAAACAACACTACAGAGAAACCGTCCGGGAATACGGCGATAAAGTCGCGGATGCTCTAAGGACTCTAAACTCTGCCACGTGTGAAATAACAGCAGACGCGGTGATTAGGGAATACTTAATAGAAGAAAACATAAAATTGGCCGTACAAACATTTGAGGATGGACCACAGAACGAACAATTAAAAATACTAGCTAAAGTCCATGGGGGTGTTGTATTCCAGAATACTACCCTTTATTAAATTTAACACTGAATCTCCTTACACATCCTTAAAAACTTCCTTTAACATATATTACATTCTCACTTAATACATACCATTCATAAACATTCACAATATTGCCAGTTACAGCACATTTAATAACCTGCACCTTTTTATTCATTCAAAACATAGTAACTGATTTTCGTTCAAATTTTATTCAATTTAAAAGTCACAGAGACTTTGTTAAAATTTGTTTTGTTCATGTTATAATTTCCAGTAACTATGAACACAACGTTCTATAAGTAGAGAAAAAATTCAATAGTGAAATCAGTTTGAGTTTGGAGTTGAGTTCAGTTAGTTGGTTGCCAATCAAAGAGTTGGGGAAGTTGAGAAGTAGTTTGAGTTTTGTTATTTAAAAAAAGGAGAAGCTGTAATAAAAATAAACAAAGTAACACACAATAAAAGAAAAGAAACATTTTTCAATTCAAAACCGGACAACTTTATATCAAGAATTGAAATAAAACAAAACGCGAATTGATGAAAGAAGATTTAATAAAGGAATAATAAAAGGTCCCCGCTCTTCCCTCATTCCGAGAAGCACGTCGCCGGACGACAACACTGGTGGCAGCGGTGGGATGATCCAACCAAAGGATCCCAAATAAAAACAAAATAAGAAGAAAAAAAAATTTAAACATAAAACAACGAAAAAAAAAGTAAACATAAAACAACGAAAAAAAAAGAACATAAAACCACGAAAAAAAAGACCAGGATATTCAACTTCTAGGACGTGAAGTCTGCCTGGCGATAATTAAAATATTTTTTAAAAAAGTGAAAAAAAAAGAGAAAGAAGAACACACAACAGTAAAAAACTCAAGACAAAGACTTCTATCAACATTACGTATGACAGCAATCAACATTTAGTAGAGTAAGAATTTTTTTTAAATAGCGACTTTTCTCTACTTTTTCTAGGAATATTTTCTACTTGGAAGCTCTCCTTTTCGCCAAAAATAAAAAAAAATTTTTTCGATAGAAATTTCTATCTATGTTCTTTGAAAATTTTCATATCAGTATTTCGACGTTTTTTTTCTTTTTCGTCGAAAATTTTCTTTTTCAGCTTTGGATCCCAATTATCGTTCTTTTCCATATATATATATACATATATATATATTGAATAACAAAAAGAAAGGCCAATTTTTTCATAACCATATTTTTAAGTTAACCATATTATTAAGAATTGATAACAAATTTTCGCCATACAGTATTTTGAACTTTCACTATTACAAGTCCATATTACACGAGACAGGCGGCTAGGCAGGGGGAAGAACAAATCCACTATCAACAGATACACATTAAACCTCCTGAAATGGCTCTTTCTGTCGGAATTTCTGATGTTTTCAGAATCGTCCCCACCTTTGACGGGAAACCCTGCGACTTAGGTAAATTTATTTCCGAGGGAGACGTTTTATTTAGATCTATAAAGAAGGCAGACCCGGATATCTATGAAACATTTTTAGAGCTAGTCAAAAATAGACTAGAGGGTCATGCATACGATCTGATTAGGTATAGCAAAATCGCTAAGTGGGAGGATTTAAAAGATAAACTTGAATCGGAATATAAAGAGGAGCAATCTCGGTCGACGGCACACAATGAATTGATTTCTCTGAAACAACACTACAGAGAAACCGTCCGGGAATACGGCGATAGAGTCGCGAATGCTCTAAGGACTCTAAACTCTGCCACGTGTGAAATCACAGCAGACGCGGTGGTTAGGGAATACTTAATAGAAGAAAACATAAAATTGGCCGTACAAACATTTGAAGATGGACTAAAGAACGAACAGCTAAAGATACTAGCTAAGGCCCAGGGGGGAAACAATTTAAAACAGTCGATTGCACATGTAGTATCACATGCTGCTCGAATGGACAGCTCTCCCAGGCCATATAACTATAATGACAGATTTAATGGAATAGTCTGCCAAACCTGTGGTAAGCCAGGGCATTCTCAGGACACATGTTATCGGAACATGCAGTCCAACAATTTTCCGAATAGACAACCCATAAAGAGAGAATATAACATTATATGCAATTTCTGTGGACGGAATAATCACACAGAGAACGAGTGTAGATACAAGATATCTAAGAATGGAGCGTCTTCAACAAATTACCAACAAGGTACAACAACGCGTAACCCATTCCGAAATAATCCTACAAACTCTGAAAATCGTTTTGGTGAAAATTCTAGGACCACCAATAGACAAAACGATCGGCAAAATGTTCACTTTTCTCGGCTGCAAGAGTCGGAAAACGAGGCCTGACGCCAACCAAAATTTATGGAAGACAGACCAAATTCTTCTATTTACAGCATTAGATCTTTGGAAATAGATAACGACCATTTTAATGAAGCTCCTGACCAAATTTACCTTGAGCCCACGTACTCCTATAAAGCTAGACATATAAACGAAGATAACCCAGCCCCTAATATAAAGACTCCGATTCATACTCCAATTCTGGAAAATAATTCAGCAACACAGACTGAAAATTCGAAATTTTCAGCAGTATTAAAGACTGAAATCCCTAATATCTCGGCTATCCCTATTGACAACGCAGACACTTCAGCAACCAAGACTGAAAACTCAGCAGTATTGAAGACTGAAAATTCGGATCTTGCAGAAAATATACAAACAAAATTCCCTAATATTCCGGCTATCCCAATAGACAACCCCGACACTTCAGCAACAAAGACTGAAAATTCAGCAGTGTTAAAGATTGAAGATCCAAAAGTTGCAATTAAAATCGAAACCCAAGTCAGTTCAGCAGCTAACACTGATGAACAAATCTTTTCTGCAGCAAAGACTGAAGGATTGAATGTTTCTACAGCAGATAAAACTGAAGAAATAGTTCAAACGGCAAATAGGACTGGGAACCAAGATGTTCTAACAGCTAAAAAGTCTGAAGAACTATACGAATCAGTAAATGAGACTGAGAAACTAAATGATCCATCAGCAGTGAGTAAGACTGAAAAGGTAAATGTTCCGACAGCAGTTAAAGCTATGGACAATGACAACACTAAGCCGAAAACAATAAATATTTTAAACAACGAAAACAAACACAAACACTTACTCAAACACGAAATAATAAATAATGAAAATAATAATTTAACTAAAATAGGTACGGAAAAGGAAAACCATATAAGTACATTACAAATTTTTTTGTACAACAATAAACATTTATTCAAACACAAAACACAACAAAATAAAAAGTTACACAGTCATTTAGGACATTTGAAATCATTTCTTGAGAAGATTTTTGGTATTATGCATTTCTATAAAATCATCATAATAATAGGCCCAGAAAAGTTTTGGAAAATTTTCCATAAATTTAAGGAAAAGATAAACACATAACAAATGGCCTTTGTTTTTTTATTCAATATATATGAACTAATCAAACAATTGTAGGAAATGACGCAAACGGGAAAAAAAAAAAAAAAAAAAGTAAAGAGGGGGAATATCGAAAGAAAATTTTAGAGGTAATATTAATTGGAAATTTTGGAATTAATATATATTCGAACGGAAAAGAGAATTTTGAAACAATAATATTAATATTATGTAATTAATATAATAAGTAATAATAACCTTTGGATAAGAAAAGAAAAGGTTCCAAGGAGAAATATTTAAATTTAGTTAATTAATATGTAATGTAAATAGACTATTTTGACTATTTTTCTAGTGTTAAGAACTTTTTGATTATTGTAAAAATTTAGTTAATATATAATGTAAATAGACTATTTTTCTAGTATTAAGAACTTATTGATTATTGTAACCTTTGATAAAGATTAATTTTGAAAACCATTGTAATGTAATTGAACGAAAATCCAAGTCTTTCTTAATCTAATATATAGTTACTAGAAAATTATTCTCTTCAAGGATAATTTTCTTTCTCGAAGAAGGGTGGGGTGTTGTATTCCAGAATAGTACCCTTTATTAAATTTAACACTGAATCTCCTTACACATCCTTAAAAACTTCCCTTAACATATATTACATTCTCACTTAATACATACCATTCATAAACATTCACAATATTGCCAGTTACAACACATTTAATAACATGCCCCTTTTCATAACTTGCCCATTTTTATTTCAAAACAGAGCACTTTGATTTTCGTTCAAATTTTATTCAATTTAAAAGTCACAGAAACTAAAGAAATACTTTGAGAAAATTTGTTTTGTTCATATTATAATTTACAGTAAATTAGAACACAATGTTCTATAAGTAGAGAAAAAATTCAATAGTAAAATCAGTTGAGGAAGAGAGTTGAGTCAGATCAGTTAGTTGACTTTGAGTTTAAGTTTGAGAAAAAGTAAAATTGAGTTCAGTCAAGTTAAATATATATTATAAATATAGAATAAAATATAGTAAAATATAAAAGAGTGAATAGATGGGTTTTGGAATTATAAGTTCTAATTGAAGTTGAGTTCTAGAGTTTTTAATTGAGAAAAGGAAGTAAAGGAATAAAAGAAAGGTCCCCGCTCTTCCCTCATCAGAGGAAGCACGTCGCCGGACGTCAACAGTGGTTAAAGTTATTTGCATGATGACTTGAGTGGGTAAGCGGTTAACTTTACCTGCACGACCACTGGAATGGGTATGTGCCTAAATTTACCTATACGACTATGGAGTGGGTATGTGATTACCTTTACCTGCACGACCATGGAAGTGAGCATGTGCCTAAAATTACTTGTATTACCACTTAACTAAGTACATAACTAACTTTTAACTTGCACGATCGCTGGCGTAAATCATGGGTCAGATTCAACTTGCACGATCAATAATGTGAGTCGTTACTAACTTTCAACTTGCACGACCATTGATGTGAATGGTGACTGGTCCATGTGGACGATGATTGGCTTGACTGTTATCTAACGTCAACTTGCAGGATCACTGACACGAGTCAATGCTGACATTGGTGCACAGGACTTATCAAAGTAATCAGTGAATCTTTGGATGTTTAATGTTCGATAGATTATCTTCGAGCCGAATATCTTTCTGGATGGTTATATCTCACGTGGAGGCCAGGAGACGAGAAGTATGATCATCGCGGTAGGAGTTGGCTGAATGTACTGATTTGAAACCCACTTCACTAATCCTTGTTTCTTCATTGTATACCTCGGACATTGGACTTCGTGACGCAATGCCCATTTATTTTTTTTTTATTTTTTTTTAATCCTGACTGTGACAAGTAACCACGCTGGCAACCACACTTCCTCACTGTTTTTTGTTAGATATATATGGCTGTGATATGATATAAACGTTTTGGGACACAAACAATTCTCAATCAAACTACATTCGTCTACTCCCACACTAGCGTAGAGTAGGCTAGTCCGGCGATGTCTTCTGCAACACGTTTTTGACCTTGCAACAATAATGCACATTCAAGGTAGAAATATATCCCGGTCAACAATTAAGATACTAAGTGAGTACACCAAACACAACGGATTTCCACTATTTTGAATCTAGGCGATATCGAGATATCGGCTCCTCGATAGTATAGTGGTTAGTATACCCGCCTGTCACGCGGGTGGCCGGGGTTCGATTCCCCGTCGGGGAGCCTCTGGCGCAAGACTAATGACCTTGCCCGAAAAAAAAAACAAATCATTATGGAAAATTTAACAAGCCTCAGGACTTGCTAAATAAGGCCAAGACAGGTTCACGGTTGTAGTGCCGATGATGATGATGATATCGAGATATGTAGGACTGTATAAATTCCTTCCTCGAAGCCTATGTCTGAATCGAAGGACCAACATGTTCACGTGGAACTCGTTGGTTACGTTACCTTCATATTTACGTAGACCAATGCACAGGTTGGCTGCATTTGTGATCCATACTCATGTAGTGTTTAGCAAAGTCCTACTATTCCCCTATCAAAATATACACACAATACACTCCATATCCTCTTTCATCATGCATGCAAATTACCAATAAAATCAAATGTGTGATAAATCGAAGCAAATCTTAATTTTCCACGCATACACAAAATTCCTAAAATATTCCAAATCAAACCAAATGCATATAAATTGAACCAGAACCATTTGTCATGCATAAATATAAAATCTCCTCAAAATCATAATATCATGGAATGCTTATCTTCAAATACATTTCATGATCGTGCCTTCCGAGAATTTGTTCCACCAAATTCCCATACAAATCCCAGAACTTTATTCCAATCGAATCGCACAACAAATCTCGTCGTCTCTTCTTGGAGTTATTATTGTATTTTTGCCAGACAAATCTCGACGAGCTTTAATATGAAAGGGGGATGGATTTTTGTTTCGATGACAACCATTCAGTGTGAGTCATTAAACTGTTCGGTTGCCTTAGTGAGTGATACAAACAAGTAACTATAATAATAACTAGAACGAAAAGACTTCTTGGAACTGGAGCGTACTCAGTTGTCCGCTTATTTGGAACTTTAAATTTCATTTTATGTTTTCTTTCTTTTATAATTTAAGTCGAAAAAATTATTTGTTATCCTTGTTTTCTTAATTTAATTTAGCTTTTGTATTATCGGATTTGTGTTTTATTTTATATATACTCTTTTTCCTTTTCTTTTGTGTTTTCGTTTGTTGTTTTAGCAAATATTTCTATTTAACTATTTTAATTTCTATAAGCGTGTGTCTGTTTCTTTTTTTTTTCTTGGTTCTCGTTTCTATGTTACCTTGTTTGTTTTATCATCTCTTGTTATTTTCTTGTCTTGTCAATTTTTAGTTCGTGTCGTTTCTAAACTCGAATACAACCAAAGTCTACTACCGGCTCTAGTATCTTGTGTCGTTATAGATACCCTTATCTCTTCGTCTTTCTATTGTTTTCTCGTGTTTCCATCATTTTATCGTACGTGTTCTCACCAGTGGACCTCCGATCTCTCCAGGGCATAAACCTTCAGCCCGATCAGGGTTTAATGGACCTTCTAGAGAGATTGAGGACCGAACTCGCCACCGCGGTAGTGTTATCGTAATTTTAACAATGAATATAGTCAAAAGGGGGACTTATGTATATGTAAGTCGTCGAACCGCATCTTGGTTGACGCTTCTGCTATTCTGGTTGCAGGGTGTTGTTGGGTTCTTGAGCCCCCCATTTATTTAAATTGTTCTACTTTAAATCTTCGACACACCCGGTTAGAGGTTGGTCGCGGCGAACGTTCAGTCTTAATCATGTGGTTCACTCGTGGTTAATATTAAATAATGCTTGACTCTCTCGGCGGAGTCACAACCAACGCGACTGGAATGCCATTTCCGTTTCTCGCGGAATAGAAGACCTTTTTGAAACGTGAACGACTGTCATTGACGATTCTAAATTCACTGAAAAATGCCCGTCAAAGTCTTTTGACGTATTTCGTTTTTCTCTCGTCGCCAACTTTTTATTTAAATTATTGCCAAGTAGTTTATTTAGATTCACTACTTGGCGTGATTATTACGATAGAGAGGGGGATTGTGGGTGAGAGTGCGGGTTTGGGACCCTTAATATTAACCAGGATTGCTGTTCTCGAGAGAGAGAAAATGCAGCTTAGAAAGCTATATCACCTCCGACACCGTCCAATACAAACTCGGAACCCCTTGATCCAAAGAAAGGTATCGAAGCGGATCTAACAAACATCGACAGCG
This sequence comes from Microdon myrmicae, assembly GCA_963931805.1. NCBI lineage: Eukaryota > Metazoa > Arthropoda > Insecta > Diptera > Syrphidae > Microdon > Microdon myrmicae. The sequence goes on along the minus strand of OZ007502.1, from coordinate 82,576,329 downwards.
ACTTCGAAGTCTCTGGTGACGAGAATACCTCCCGTGTCCCTACCTTCAATACTTTTCGTTACACACCTAGCTCTGTTCGCGCTGAAAAGCATAAAACACCACGACCAATACTGAATTGTGAGGGAGGTCCTGTGGGTGTTCTTTGAGGCGCCCGAAGAACCATCCATCGGCCTAACCGAACTCCCCTTTCCCTACCCGCAATCCTATCGCCTATCATAAGCAGCTTACCTTCAGATGAGCAGTCGAGCTCCCCTGCAACAATACTTACCTGAAAACTTAAGCCCGCTGCAAAATTACCTAGAACGATTGCCATTTACTATTTTGCAATCGCATTGCCATCCACAGGCATGTTTGCATCCAACCATCATGTCCTGAAATCTAATTCGGTTTCTTATCATGTAACCGACATTAACACCCGAACATGTCAATGCGCATAGCTGAGAAGCATTTTTCCATATACGTGCATGACATGTTCACCCTTGCTTTATCGGCAGATCCATCAGTCGATCGTTCGATCGACAATATACAGCACAGCCCATCGCGGGCTATCTACAAGAGAATTCAAGTGTTGTTTAATGTAAACACACACTCGACCCATCGACCGATGAGACGTTACCATTTTGAGCATAATCAAAGTGATGCTACACGCGATGGCAAAGTAGTAAACAAACATTGCCCCCATGTCCATTACGTTTTCAACAGCTGCAACCAATTTCCCATTATCGGCCACCAACCGATCATAGAACTAGACACGAACATGATTGTTATTTAAACAATCATACCCCGGATCATGTCCCACGTATCGTGTCCTAAGCTAAACATTCTCCACGCTAGCCCTTGCCGCTGGTATAAGCGAAAAGCATCCATTGGTTCGGACACGATCATGATTGCTATTTAAACAATCATACCAATGATCATGTCCCACGATACGTTTTCCCTAAAACAAATATGGGGTCATCCTAGCCTTGCCATCGTAAGCGAAGTTCTGTTGACATAACATCAACAGAAAAACGTATTCCCTATCGCTTATGATGCCAGGGCAGTCAGCCTCCGTAATTCATCATCTATTTGATCTGCCGGATATTCGGATTTTCTTTTGCGCACCCTTCGCTTCTGTGTTGTCGTGGCTTCCAACGAATGGATTTTCATCCAGGCCTGTACGGCCACAGGGGAAATGCTTCGATCAAAAACTCCAATTCGATCGCTCATTGGTTATCACCAAGGAAAAGATCGGATTGGCTACTCCCAGATCGATGGAAATCCATCGCCATCGCGGCTAGTGGATGTTGACACCAACAGACACTAGGAGAGTCAGATTTTTACCGTACATCAGGACAGACATTTTCAAAGTCGTCGCGATCAGAGTCGAAGCGAGTTTGTCTTTTATTTTTAATCGATCTACGGTCAGGAGGTCGAGTGTGTTCACGCGAAGGAGTCAGATACTCTACTTCAAATAATTAACTGTAACTGAACAAAACGTAACATAGGATATTGTGTGATTTACATGTGAAATATACTTCAGATAACTAACTGTATCTGAACAAAACATAAAAATAGGATATTATGTAATTTACATGTGAAATCTACTTCAACTAATTAAACTGTATCTGTGAGATATGTTCACCAGTAATCAAGAAAAATAAAGACCTAATATTCAACAAGACAACTTCACCATCGTTTCATTGTTTTGACATTTTTCCTTCATAGCTCCTCTTGTGATTGCCTTTCCCTCAGTGGGTGTTTTCCGAATCCGCGCCCGGTGCCGGTGCACAAGTTGAACCAACACCACAGTCCCTCTAGTAAATGTGTTGCTACTGGCTGTACGAAAATATTATCCTCGGTTTCGCTTTAGGAAACTGTGGCCAACCTCTCGGAATCCCCCAATGCACAAAAGTCATTCCTTTGCAAAAGCCGTGCCCACCGAAGGCAGTATCATATAAAGCCCCAAAACCAAAGGACGCTTCAAATTGAAAGGCCCCACAAACAAGGGTCACGCTCGACCTACCTGCTTTAAAAAATGTGGGTCTTTGCACGAGACATTTACGTAGTAAGTAGGTTTACCTGTGCAGGCGGTTTTCGGTCATCTAAATAACAGTATATAGTATCTCACTACATAACCCCATTTATCATGGTATTTAATTAATAATAATAGTAATATTATTCACATAATACAATTAGTATCCTATATTCAATTAACATAATACAATTAATGTTCATATCGCACACGTTGCGACACTCATGATGCTCATATGAATACCCTTGTTAATTGCCCATCTATGACGCATAACCATTTCCCACTCAAGCTACACGCTATCGAGTTGCGAGTGCATTTTTGCACCGTGTCATTCATATCGAAAAGCAGACACCTGGCATGGGAGACTCTCTGCTAATTGCTGGTGCTTACAAAAATGCAACCTCTGCAAAAATGCCACGGATAGTGACGACTACCGTACACCAAGTGGGAATCCCCAGAGAAAAGCTGAAGCCTACGAAAGAAAGGAACATGCATAACGACGAGTTGCCACTGGTGATTCGAAAAGGCGACAGCAACTAAGCGGTACGAATTGCTTGAATCAAGGCCGATGCACTTCAAATGGGCCAATTAAGTTGCGATGGTAATCATGCTTGGCTTGACTGTTATCTAACGTCAACTTGCAGGATCACTGACACGAGTCAATGCTGACATTGGTGCACAGGACTTATCAAAGTAATCAGTGAATCTTTGGATGTTTAATGTTCGATAGATTATCTTCGAGCCGAATATCTTTCTGGATGGTTATATCTCACGTGGAGGCCAGGAGACGAGAAGTATGATCATTGCGGCAGGAGTTGGCTGAATGTACTGATTTGAAACCCACTTCACTAATCCTTGTTTCTTCATTGTATACCTCGGACATTGGACTTCATGACGCAATGCCCATTTATTTTTTTTTTATTTTTTTTTAATCCTGACTGTGACAAGTAACCACGCTGGCAACCACACTTCCTCACTGTTTTTTGTTAGATATATCTGGCTGTGCTATGCTATAAACGTTTTGGGACACAAACAATTCTCAATCAAACTACATTGGTATACTCCCACACTAGCGTAGAGTAGGCTAGTCCGGCGATGTCTTCTGCAACACGTTTTTGACCTTGCAACAATAATGCACATTCAAGGTAGAAATATATCCCGGTCAACAATTAAGATACTAAGTGAGTACACCAAACACGACGGATTTCCACTATTTTGAATCTAGGCGATATCGAGATATCGGCTCCTCGATAGTATAGTGGTTAGTATACCCGCCTGTCACGCGGGTGACCGGGGTTCGATTCCCCGTCGGGGAGCCTCTGGCGCAAGACTAATGACCTTGCCCAGAAAAAATAAATCATTATGGAAAATTTAACAAGCCTTAGGACTTGCTAAATAAGGCCAAGACCGGTCCCCGGTTGTAATGCCGATGATGATGATGGTAATCAAGCAATGCGAATGCCTCGTGCCGGGCAATGAGACTCAATATGGGCCAAAGCCGACTGAGCAGAGCTGCAGGATGAATAATTTGCCATTGGGATCATGCCAAGCGGAATAGAGTGCATCGTTTGGGTTTCTGCACCCATAATTTGGGTATATAAAGAGTGGTTGCAACGGATTAAAACACAGAGTTAAGCAACCAAGCAAAAGGTCGCGTCCTCGCGTATGTAGGCATTTTGTTTAGAAATTAAGAGTTAAGAAATAAATAAGTAAAACGGAAAGTACGAAATAAATAAGTCATCAAATAAAATAAGTAAATATAATCAAAAGAAGAACGCCTTTCTTTTTAAATTTAACTCTCCGCTTGATCGTTGTTGCCTCAGTATTGCGATATAACGCGAAATAACAAATATATATATATATATATATATATATATATATATATATATATATATATATGAGACTCAAAATATATATATATATATATATACATATATATATATATATATATATATATATATATATATATATATATATATATATATATATATATATATATATATATATATATATATTACGCCAATCGATCTCGAAGCGGAGTCATTTTTATCACGAAAACAACATTATTGAAAATGTATTTAATTAATGAAATATGAAATAATTGAAAGTGTTTAATTAAAAACCTGTGGGGTGGGAGTTGTATGTGCCGGCGTACGGCACTGGGTTCACTCCTATCCCCATCCGTCTGTCACTAAGTTTCAACATTGTTCCGCCAAACACCGTCAAAAAACTGTTCACCCGGAAAGTCATCACACGAACAAATAAAATACTGACGCACAGGTTTGTTATTATTAATGTTTTTTATTTCGCGTTTGCGCGATTGATAATTCCACTTAACAATTAGAACTCGCTCAGCAGACTCACGCGATGCGACTCGACTTTACTTCACACACGATTAAAAGGACGCACAGAAACAACATATGAGGCGTTAAACTCACTTTAATTGAAAGCACGCTTACTCCCCTCGACTTAATTATCTGCGCTTCTCCGCCACGTGACGGAGAGCGGGAGCGACAATGACCACGACCTGCTCGGTCGGTGGATGTAAAAGGACTCAACGGTATTCAATCGTTTGGGGTGAGTTTTTGGTGGGGTGGTGAAAATGAAATGAAATTTCTTTTGACCAGTGACCAATGGAAGGCGATCTCTGGGACGCGGTGGTATATGTGTGTGTTCGTACACATCACCGTGTTTTTCGATGCCTTTAGCCAAGGATAAACGGAACCTACAACGAGGTAAAAAGAGCAAAGGGGAAACGACCTAAGGCATCTTTCGGTAATGAGGGTCAGCGGTCTAAATAGCACCCACTCATTAGATGCTAAAAGGGATTGCGATAATTTATACAATAGAGATCGTATATCGTCTTGTGGGGGATGCATACAGACCCCACCTAGTGATCCACCACCTCAGCAAAGGAAAACCCTTCCTCGACCTAATAAACCCGGCATAAAACATAGCGCCCAGGTAAAACAGAGGGTACCTGGGTAACCTGTAAGAATATCACCCGTCATAACCAGTAACGAGCACCCTCACCAACTCCGTGGCAATTGATAACCAATCTTACAGACCTGACAAAGGCTCCTAATAACATGCAAACGAAGTCACACATAGAAGAAACCATAACTCAAAATCCAAACATCAAGTCACAGAAAGAGCGGAACCATAATTTCAAGTTCCCAACAGCAAGTTGTCGTAAACATAAGCAACCGACGCAGGACACCTGCAAGACGCTATGTGGAAAACAACATACAGCTCACCGCCAAGCAAATAACCGCCAGCGGTTGTAATGTTCTGTCGCACAAGCGTGCGGCAATCCACATAACCGCCAAGCGATCGTTTGGCAAGATGCGCAATTATGTCCAAAAATGGACATGCGGCATCTTCTCAAATACACATAGCCACCGCTCATGATACGAATTTGTATCCACGGCCTGACCCATACACCAATGGCAGCCGTAGCCTTCAGAACGAAAGCAGTGTGCTGGAGGAAGAAGTAACGACGAAGCCCAGCACACACTGCCATTGATTTGGGATGACGGCCAGATATAATGCCACATACAGCTATCGCCGTGCGATCAACATCGGCATAGCGCGTTGTTTACCATGCATACTGCACACGGTCCAGGGCGAGGAGCTCGCACCCTTGGCTGTGTGCAACACATGAGGGTTTGAAAATCCTCAAGAAAACCACAGCTACTATGAAAGCGGTGTCAGTGTGTCGGTGTAAGAAAGCAACCCTCGAAGAAAGTGCGATCCATCGGATTCATTCAGTAAAAGGTTGAGCTTGGGGAAACGGAGTGATATTAAAACACACGGAATCGGTGGTACTTCGGATGCGGATAATCGTCGATAAATATTCGGTGGCGGTTCAATGGTATAACTAATGTTGGCGTCCCTTTGTGAATTGACAATTGTACAACTAGTGTAACATCCTTTGTGAATTGACAATTGTACGACTAGTGTAACATCCTTTGTGAATTGACAATTGTACAACTAGTGTAACATCCTGTGTGAATTGACAATTGTATAACTAGTGTTAACACCCATTTTTAATCGACAATTGAACAGTCAGTGTAAATATATTTCTTGATCTCACAATTGTAATTAATCTCTAATATTAAGAATAGCAGTGTAACTAGTTCTCATAAACTGAAAACAAGTGTTCAAATACTGAACTACTGAAAATAAGTGTAAATATATTTCTTAATCACACAATTGTAATTAATCTCTAATATTAAGAATAGCAGTATAACTAATTCTCATAAACGGAAAATAAGTGTTCAAATACTGAACTAATAAGTGTAAATATACTCTCTAATGAACCAATATTAAAAGTAAATTTAAGCATTAAGTTATCTGTAAATACTTCAAGTTTAGGGTGTAGTGAACTATTGAATTATTGAAATAAAGGCATTTTACGTTCGGTAGCTACCAGAAAGAGTGAGTTTCAATTGGTAGAGCGTTGAAATCATTATTCGTCCTTACTTACCTCGGCCTTCGAAGTGAATCATAGAAACATTGGTGAAACCGTGCCCGTGAGGCACCTAACCGACCGGGAATTGGAGCGGGGGAACGTTGGTAAAACCGTACCCTTGAGGCACATAACCAAAGAAAAACTTTTCGCGTAAAAATATATAAACCCTGCCATAAAAACTACCGACAGTCTCTCTGCCGACTGGGAGAATCGGATTCTTTTTTTTGCATATGTTTATGCTATTGAATCCAATCCGACGGCAAAGCGTGACGTCGGTGATTGTTTGAAGATTCAAACAAAGAAATATTTCCGCGAGAAGTGCTTGCAACTGAATCAATAGTTGCAAGTCTTCGGAAAGTAATTTAGATGGATACACAATGACGGTTGTGTATACCATCAGTGTCAATTATGCATGGCATCTATGGTGACGGCAGGATCGAACTATAGTGTGAATATCTACACTAATTGGAAATTCGGTTTTTGGGCGGCTAATGCAGAGATGCATTGATAATGTATGAATGCCCATGTAGGAAAAATCCTTTGCAGCATTTCCAGGTAATGGATTGAAAACATCAACTATCCTAGGGAAGTGAATGTTTTCAAGTGCCAATGCGATTGCATTAGCGGGAAACAATGGGAGTTGGGTTGTAATAATGGGGTTCTGCCTGATAATGTTAAGAAAGAAATCTTACGGAGAATTGTATGCGGAGAGATGCACGAAAAGGTAAGTTTTCTTTTCCAGGGGCTTTTTAGGTCACAGATTTCATCTCTTTAATGCGTGAAGCATTTAAGATGCTAATGCGATTGCATTAGTGAAATTAAGAGATTGGGTGCGAGTTATGGGTTTTTTTTAGGAAAGCGAACCGTGGGGTTTGGCGGAACCGCCACAAACCCTTTTAACCAATACAACGTTAAAGTAAAAAAGTTGACAGTGGAATTTTTTATATAGTTTAATTGATGTACATACACTGAAATTATATTCATACCTCTAAATATATATAAATACATATAAATATACATATAAAAATAAAAACACATTAATTATCATTATACATAATACAATTTGGACAATTTTGTAATTCGTAATCAACACAAATTCATTTAAATACTAAATTGTTGTGATATAAAAAAGTGAAGTTGTGGCGGCCCTGCGAACCGCACAAACCACTGTGGGGTTAAATACCTTTCGCCTAGCCAAAGGGGACATACTTACAGTGTCCTCAACCCCATGTGCCCACAGACACGTGGGTCCAATTTACCTTTCCGCCTAGCTAAAGGGGACATGCATACAGGCGTCCTCGACCCCACGTATCCACAGATACGTCAGCTCAATTTCTCGACCGATTCCTCATGCTTGCACGGCTATGAAAGGACACTACCCAAAAACGAAATTGTTTGATGACCCATTTAGCTGGGCAAACACAAGTGGCCGGCGCGGCAACGCCAGATGCCGACAACCAGAAAAATTCCAGGCGATAAATGTATGGCCAAGGAATAAACAAATGTATGACCTTCCCTTGAGCCAACCGCAATTTGGTTTTCCATATCGAAAGGACTATTGTGGGAACAAAGGTTAAACACTAAACCAAACAACCGACACTGTTCCTATAAGGAAATAAAAACCATGTAAATATCGCAGCCGAAGTTAATGAGTTCGACCGAGGAAATCACCAGGGCCATAAACCACACGCGGGTAATGTACACAAAGGGATACCGCAGATGTGTGAAAATCCTGACGATCCTCGGCATATCTCCGGCCACACGGACAGCAAGGTTAACGTCTGTGTGTGTGGGTGCATCCACACAGTATTCCTACGAACAATACGAAATCGTAGGACAAGTAAGGGTGCAATCTCCTGGAAAGGAGAAATTCCTTGGTAAAGAGAGGACACCAAGGAATAAGAGAACGGAAGAGAAAGGAAGAAAAACCGGGTGAGTTTTCCAACCCTTGAAGAAAATTAGTCAAGTTACAACATCCGCAGGGAAAAGACCCGCAAACTTCGCAAAAAAGGGGCGAGTGTGTCGGCGCGAGTATTCCCCAGAGAGAGTATTGAAATACACAAATAAAAAAGAAAAACAAAGTAAAAAAAATTCTTTTGATTTTTATGGGCAGTTTTCGGCGGTACACAAGTCGCAATCGGTAAAAAACCGCTAAAAAGTTTCAGCGACCGAGACTCAGGTCTCACGTCTGGGTGTAGTGATACTAAATATAATGATTCCATTTCCTCGTGTGTTCGCGCGTGTGTCTGACGGCGTGTGTAATGCTGGAGTGATCGTTAATAAAGACTAAATTTTATTGTAAATTATAAAGTGTGTTTTATTTTAAATGTGTGTTGTTACAAACATAACAGCACCAAATGTAGTCGATGATTGGAAGTAAAAAACAAAGAGTCTAAATAGTGAATCGATAATCTAGAGCAAAAAAGTAAAGCGTGTCCGAACCTCAAGTCCTGGGATATCATTTTGTGCCGGATGATATTCACAGACATAGAAATATATTTAATAACCCATTCTAATAGTCGATCTCCTTAAAACAACAAGTGATTCAACTTTTTCAAAGGGGCTTGCCAAAGCAAATAATAAAAGTATATATATACAGAAATAGGAATATAGTTAATAACACATTGTAATAGTGGATCTCCTTAAAATAAGAAGTGTTGTTCTTTACTCAATCAAAAAGGAAAAATATCTCTTTTCAAATAGCTGCCCGAGTCACTCAGTGGCCTTTACTTTATATATTTTATTGTGCAATTCATGGTGTAACAACTTCCAATCATCGACTACATCTTGAATAGGATCCTGCGGATGGCAAGGTCTCAGAAGGAGATGTTGCGACAACGCGACTGCCTTCTCTTTGGAGGCTCGACTGGAGCTGGAAATTTTACAATCAATTCCAACAGTTTTAAACTCTAGCCATTTTTAACACTCACTCCACTCAGTACCCATTTGACTCCCACTCCCCCAACCACTTCAGCTAATCTTAATGCACATGCCATTCCCTTTTTGCAGGCTACATAGGCCCTCTCTTTCGCCCCTTTCCACCCAGAAGACCACCACAGGTCACAAAGTGAAGGTAAGGTATTCAATCATACCCACCCACCATAAAATCCGCCAGTCTGTATCCTGCGAATACACCTGTAAACATTTCGCCTTACCACTACAGAAGGACGTTGGACATCACAATACCTTCCGCAAATTAAAGTCAAGTACCACAGGTCTCGCTTCACATGCTATTCTGCCGGTGAATGAATCGGCCTCAACAGGTCAACCCCAGTATGCACTGGGAGGTTCTACACAGCACCGCTAGGTTGTGGAGGGTGCAACCCTGCCCCAACTACTGCGCGGGTTCCCACCAACAGGACCTGCAGCCCCATTACCACAACAGGGCAGCGGTGATCAGTTCCACCATAACCAAACAAACCATATCCGAGGCACTCGATCGATGCACCTATTAGTTGCCTGTTAGGTTTACAGGTTTTGCAACAAAAAGGGGCATCCGTACGCCGAGTGCCTAAAAAGGCGAAACACTCCCTACTGTCGGGATTGCAGACAATATGGGCACGACATAAAGGATTGCCGTGCACACCATATACCGCCACAACGCAAGCCCGGACCTCCACAACATAATAGGCCACCACACCAACAGACGGAGTCCCGGAAGAGGACAGCTGTGGCATTTGAAACTTTAGTTTTCTATCAAGTTTCTAAAGATAATACTTTAGTATCACATATACAACAATGTGCTAAGCCACTAAATGATCTCTCATTCTTTTCTTCTTGTGATATTTAATTTTGCGCGTAGTAAGCGATTTTGAAACACATCCACATCGAATCACTTCACATGATGGGTTTTTTTGTGTCGTGTTTTATTTAAAACGTACGAGACCGTGGTTCCTCGCGGTTCAGGGAAAGGTAATTGTTGCAGTTCCGCAACATATACCACAGTACACCATTCCGAAAAAACATACCACACGGAACGCCACCTATTGCTGAATAGACAACAGCAAAATTGTCTATTCATGTGACGTTTCCATGTTACTGTTTTTTACAATGTTCTGATTTTGTTTTGTATACGGTGTTTGCAGCACCTGTATGTTTTTAACGTTAAAAAATTGAATTGGTTTTACGGTGCTTTCAGCACGGTTTATTTTTGATTGTCTTCTAAATTAGTGAAAATAAATGTTAAATTAGTGTGTTAATAAATATGTTTAATTCATTATAACATTCAACGGCAATTAATTACTGCCCAATGCGGCAGTCATTCGATGGGCTACAACGCCAACTATTGCTGTTCTAATCGACGCAGAATCATTGCTGTTTTTTTGCTGTTTCCCAGTTGGCGAACCATCGGCAACATCGGAGTTGCGGTTCCCAGCTGGCGAAACAGTAATGAACTTCGTAAAAATAAAATTTAAAAAAAAAAACACGAACAAACTTACAATTTTAAACATGTTTAAATTGTCCATCGATTTGGATTCCCCTTGAAAATGATTGTAAGGCCCAAATTGGCGTTTGGGTGAATAAAGCAGGCTTTGGGGAGAATTGGGGAGCTCGGACACACTAGATGCTTATTGGAGTTGGGGACACGGGGGGGTTCAAACTTATTCACATTCGATCGCCATCAACATCGACTGTTATGGCGTCGAATTTGACAAATATTTTTTTAACCCATACCTGTAAAAATGGCGCAAGGCTAATAACCCTGTCCGGAAAAACAAATTATTATGGAAAATTTATCAAATTTTACTTGCTAAATAAGGCCAAGGCCGGATCCCGATTATAGTGCCGATGATGATGATGATACCTGTTAAAATGGTCAACTTCAATGCCACAACTGAATACTACAAAGTAAATTCTTAATGCGAGACTATCTCCGTCTGAAGGCGATACTGTCCTGTGGTTAAAGATGAAAACCATCAATAAATGCATTATAGCTAAAGCTAGTTTACTGTACATGTCACAAATCTCAACAACGACTCTTTTCCTTACATCTGCGTTTATCAGAATATCAAGTCAAATCATTTTTTTATAGAAATAAAAGCAAACGGTCTGATTCTGATTCGTGTGTTCGCCGATTTCCTCTCAATTATCTGTTCAGCACTGTACTTACATTTAAGGGTACTTCAAAATTCCTTTTTGTGCGCGCGTTAGTATAAGAGAAAAGCACACTAAGTATCTAAGGTTTTATTTGAAATAACAATGCACCCTTTCCCATGCGACCAGATCATCTTGAAGATGGTCTAATTCGTATTCGATATCTATCCACAAAAGTATTACATATTAAATGCCAATCCCTCTCCGTGATATTGCGGCGTTTCTAACACATGCACACACACAATATACAAGCAAATAGTGAAGAACATCGAAAAAATATCGAGTGTGTCGTCGTAATAAAAATTAAATCAAGAGAATACAAAATAACGAATTTTATTTCTGGAGCATTTTTGTTTTTACACTAACGCGCGAGTTAACACAATCCTAACCCATGACGCATACAAAACATAAAAACCCATAGATAGTCACACCCAATATCAATCCGATAAGAATACCAGCATAACAAACAAGAAATATACATAAATAGCAGATGTAGGCTCAGTCAGGCATCTCTCTCACAAAGTCAAACTGCTCATCTACAAACAAATTATCAGACCCACACTCACATACGCGTGCCCATTGTGGTACCCTATAACTCCCTCCCAAATGGAGAAGTTGCGAGCATTTGAAAAAAAATGCCTTAGGTATGTCTCTGGATTACATCGTCGTCCCAACTCCTATAAGTACTATAGTAACGTCCAACTCTACAATACCGCTGGTACAGAACGCCTCGATAGACGATTCCTCGAGCTGTCTATCAAATTTATGGAAAACCTACGAAATAATCCCAATTCCATAATAACCTCACTCTTAGCGAATCCTCTAGATATCAGCACTAACTATCCCAACTGTCTTCACACAAGAGTTATGTTCACCTCAGGCAGACTGGTAAATGATTCAAACGAGTTTAAATACTGTAACGTCCAACCATTTTCCAACATTCTATGTTTTTCCAACGAACAACCGGAAAGAAATACTCTACCTCTAACCCATAACTGACTTCACTCCACATCCTGTAATTCTTATATCCCCTTAATTATAAAACTTTGTTTTGTTTATAGCACATTTTATAATAATCAGACTAAGTTAGGTTAAGTTATATTTATAATTAGGGTTATGCTTAGATAAATGTAAGTAAAAATAAGAAATTCCTGGTTTTCTGACCTTTTCCGGGAAGACGAAACATTACTAAATGTATGAACACAGATTTATCTTGTAACTCTTGAAACATTGTTTGGAAAATGTATGTATTATTATAATAATTACATGTAAGCAGTTGTTACAAAATTAATTTTAAGTCACTGTATCACTTAAATGTACAAATTCAAATTATGGTTAATAAATACAGTTTAAAAAACGAAAATCAGTCAGGCTCCAGTCAGAGAGTCAGTGGATCGAACGATGTGAATATTTAAAATAAAGGAGCTAGAATTCCCAAAAAAAAAAACGATAACCCAACAACATTGACTCGCGTACAAAAGGAGATTTTGGAGTACCCATAAATGTCAGAGCACAGTGCGAGCGTGTTCGGCGGAAACACAAAACTAAAACAACGCCAGAGTATCGTTAAAACCCTTCCATAATTTTAAGCCAATACCTTCCTCTATCATTTCTGAAATCACGCAAGGTGATTCCCAATGTTGATTCGATTGATCAATTTAGCACTTCTCATCAAAGTATTTTACTCGCATGCCAACTTAATCTGCATCTATCACCATGAGTCATTCTAATGATATAGGAAAGACAACAATGCCAAATGGAAATAAAATACAAGCTCAAAAAATAACAATTGGTAAGTAGCCGCAAAAATATGTGAAAAGATTTTACCACTAAAAAATAACCCTAACAAAATTGATTCGCAAGGTCTTTGTTTAAAAAAAAAATGTTTAGACGCACAACAACACAATTTGATTAGATCTTTATCTACCATGAATCAAAAGTTTAGGCCAGAAAAGCGCGAATGATGTGTGTTGGCCATTACATAGATATTCGTGTTATAAAATAATGTTTGCATGTATTCGATATTAGATCCTACTGTTGTGTATGCTATAAAAACTTCAAAAACAATTATGTCCACTTATAAATAAGGCTTCAAATCCACATTCGTTTGATCACTGTTGTACAATACATCACTCTTTCTTTTTTTCTTCCTCTAGTGAGTTTACATTTAACATTTAAAAAAAATAAGATACAAAGTTCGACGGATTCTGATAGAGTTTTCTCACTCTGCTTAATTACACTAAATATTTGTTTCCTAATCACCTCCCTGGACAGGTTTGAAATTAGGAATAGTCGATATACATTAAGTTACACATAGATTTAAAACTTTGTATCATTTGGGCGCTATAGGACATTACATGTCCTCTTCTATAGTATTTTAAATCTGGAATTTGTTACCTGGATTACATGAAACTTCTGGCGATTAGTTTCTTAGTGATGATGGCTGCTTGTACTTGGCCTGGAAGCATTCGCTCCATTGGACATCGAACGTGAGCTTCCATGCGGTCCAATAAAGACAAAATAGTTATATCAAATATTATCCGATGCTGAGGTATGGTGCTCCTGGACATATTCTTTAGGAAAGTAGCCAATCTAAAACACACAAAAAAAAACTTTACTGTTAGTCATTTGCGATGGTTTAGCAAAATTTTCTTTGTTACAGTATCACCGATCCGCCCTCTCCACCAGCCTTTGCTATCACCATCCTTTCCGATAACCACAACCTGACAACCTTGTTTCAATGGAAGCTGATTATTTGCTTTAGGCTCGAAATCATACATGGCAGTTGCTATAACCTCACGGAATGGCCACTGCAGACTCTGGTTTAACCTGTGAGGAAAGGAACATCGAATATAAAACCTAGCTCCAACCCTCTTCATTGAATATAGAACATCATATACCCTGCAAAGTTTTCTCCCAAATCGTTGCGTTCATAGTATGAAACTAACTCCACAATTGTTTTAAATGGACGTCGCGTGGATAAGCAATACATAACATGATCAGAATTTGTCTCTTGAATGATCTTCATGTGTTTTATAACCCTATCATCGGTTCTGTAATTAAAAAGTATAGAGATTCACGGGGAATATTGGCAAAATATTAAGTGTGCAAATTTGCTTCCACCGTTTTTAACCGATATCGTAGGCTTTATTGTAAAAAAGTGGTTCAAGTTTATTGTCTGACATCTATGATATATTTATTTCAATCACCACTATAAAAAAACGGCGGCAGCAAATATATAGATCAATGTATAAAACAATACTCACTTTAGGCTAAGAGCGTACATAGTTTCGTGGGGATTAGATGCACCTTGCGGACGAACTCGCAGAAGATATGTGCCAACCTTACGATTTTCTAATTTCGATGTGGCTGTTGGCCTGTCCATTGTTCCAACAAACCTAACACGCAAATATCTGTGACCTTATATTCAAGTGATAATTATTCTCATTTGGTTACCAGTTAAATTCGGAAAGTTGTCTATCACAAACTGGAGGAGGGATGCTTATAGGATTCTGTTTACAACGACCTGTTGATGATATACAACCTTTATGTACGGGGATTTCACAGACTCTGCATTTGTAGCCCTATAATAAAATAATAATATATTTTTTATTATAAATGTTCGATAACTTATATAAATCGGTTCAATAACAATGTAATACAAAATACAATCATAGTTGTAATAAACATGGTAACGTATCTGTGGTAATGCTTTTGTGGCGACTCATACAAAAAATGAAAAAAATCCTCAATGCCAGTACAAAGTATTCAAGTCGTAAACACCCAGAATAAGTAATGAGTTGGGATATTCTCGTGTTTTTCCGGCTGTGGTCTGATGCGCCATGTTTTGATTCTAACTTTTTCACAGCATTGGTTCAAGCCACCCTTTTTACTACTTCACAAACAATACAAGTTCACTAGCATTTTTTGTCGGTGGATTCTACCATTTGTTTTATATATTGTGACGCATATGACAATCAGTACTAGAATATTCTAGAAAGTCCGAAACAAAGTACTAGAATATTCTAGAAAGTACTGGAAAACTAGAGACTATGAGCAGTAGAAAATTCGAGGCTATGGAACGGGCGGAAACGAAACGCCGAATTAGAATGGGGAACAACGGTATAAATACGTCGCATGCAAATCAGGAAGATAAGTAAGAAGTAAGAAGTAAAGCGTAAGAAGTAAGCAGTCAAAGACGCGATAAGTACGGAAGCCATAAGGAAAGAAGCGAAGTATCAAGAAACGGTTGTTATTATCAGACTAATATAGTGTTTGCAAAGAGAATCGATTTAACGGCTCTTATTTATTAAAATAATTAATCCAGTGAACCCTAAGCTGGCCACAATATATATGCATACTTTTGTCAGGAGAGGCGATCCTATAACACCGAGTCAGCGCCCCGAGATCGCATTAAATCACTATTGGAGTTCTTCTTGAACAGTTGCAGGATGTGAAGCTCCGGGCACACTTGTGCTGGAAGGGTGTTCAATAGTTTTCCCATTCTGTAACGGAAAGAGTTTTGGTACATCCGTCGGCTTGTCTTATGGAAAAAAAAATCACGGGATAATACCACGAATCCCCAAGAAATAGTGCTCGTGAAACCTTCGAGGTGATAGCGACTGTCAGTCCTCCGTCCTGTTGCGTGGTAACTTCCCCCACCGCCCTTGTCCCGGCGAGTAATAAAGTACATAACATATAATAAAGTAATAAACAATCTCACGAAAAACCCGGTAGGCGTAGGTGTGATGAGCCGACACTACCATAAGGGAACAAATCTCAAGAAAACACCGACTCGGAAAAAAGAAGACGTAGGGAAAAACGGAAAAGGCGGGATATACGCGTCGGCACGTGGAATGTCCGAACGTTATATAAACCAGGCGCGATACAGACGGTCGCGAAACAATATAAAATGGACATCGTCGCGCTTCAGGAAGTCTGACTCCCACATGAAGTGATCGAACCCAACGCGTTTACACTGGCGTGTGGAGGTACCGATACACATAACCTCGGGACTGGCTTCATCATAAGCAAGAAGATTACTCCCCATGTAAAAGATGTGCAATTTATGAATGACCGAACGTCTGTGCTAAATATACAGGGCTATGGGGGTGTAATGTAAGTGTGCCGTCCATGGCACTGATTCTATTCCTACCACCATTAAATGTTCCCTTTAGTTATGGAGGGGGATTTTTCTCCATGTGGATTTCGTCATGTACTGTCGCTGGTACTGGTTCACGAAAATGCCCTTGATCTTAAGTTCAGAGTGCGCTTACTACAAAATTACGCCACTCGCCGTAACAATGAACCAAAAAAGGAGTGAAACACTAGATTCAATTTAAATGGCTGCTCTTTATTGTCACTAATCCTTTTGATTAAATATGCAATACTATTTTTCATTTTGGTTTAACTTAATAATTGTTCGAAGCAAGCACAATATCATTTTGATTTAACTTAATAATTGATCAGATCAAGCACAATATCAATTTGGGTTGCGTATTAAGTGTTCAATAGTGCAACCTCCACCGGTGAGATAGTTCGGACTAGGTAAAATATAAATTACTGATCCCTTGGGTCGGCCCAAGAGGGATGTAAATTAACGTGAGGGCGCGACCTGCCCTCACGGAATCCGAACCGAGATTAAATTATTTCGTCGAAGCGATAGGATACCAAAATCCCATCATCGCTTCGATGACCATATTTAGTATTCTCTTTTGCGTTAGATTCGACTCTAAAAGGGGTGGAAATATACACACGATGGTTGCTTTTGCTACTCATCGTGTGCGTCCGCAAGTATGCAGACATTGCATAAGTCCCCCTTTAAAGTTCGCAACAGGTGCGAGTATACCAATGGCAAAAGGGTTGCAATGTTTACACGATCAATTATTGCTGATCGTGTACATTTCGCTGTATATTCTTGCAATCGAACTCTGATGGTAATTTTCCATTTGCGAATTCGACTGTTGGGGCGCCAGCCGGATGCCCTCATGTATCGGTTGTTCGATGTGGGCATGCTTGCTACGGCAAAAATATCTTTTTCTGCTAGTTTGCAGCTGGCGTGCTAAAGAATATCGTGTAGATATTTGCACAGGCAATATTATTGGTTGGCTGATAAACCAAATTGCCTTGAAGATATTATATTAGTTGCCGCTGTAATTTCATATCAGCGCAAATTTATGTTTCATGGGGTTTTTCTTTTATTTAGCAGGTACAGTACAGAAGGTAAGTACAGGCTTTTAATGAATTTCAGGGACTGTTACCTTGTGTACCTGTAAGGTAAGTAGTGGCGTTCAATGGAACTGCCACGGTACTTGTTTCTCCTTTGTCGTATGCCCTATTTGGGGGTTTTTACCTAGATTGTGGGACGATGAGTGCTGGCGTTCAGGAGAATCGCCACAGGGCCCATGGTACAATTATGAATTTATAAACGCACACGCCCCAACAGAATCTACCGACGAAGAAACGAAGGACACGTTCTACGAGACCCTAGAGGAAGTATTTGATGGGATTTCATCATTCGATGTTAAAATCCTCCTCGGGGACCTTAGTGCGAAAATTGGAAAGGAAGATATCTTCCAACCAACTATAAGTAAAGAAAGTCTACACGACGTTTCAAATGATAATAGAATTCGAATTATCACGTTCGCAGCGTCAAAAGACCTGTTAGTAAAAACAACGATGTTCAAGCACAAGCAAATTCATAAAGCCACATGGATATCACCCGACGGCGTAACGCGTAACCAAATAGAACACTTCCTCATAGACAAAAGACACCACTCGAATATGCTTGACGTAAGATCATATAGAGGAGCAGATTGCGACTCCGATCATCTTCTAGTAATGGGCAAAATCAGGAGTCGCCTCGCAGCAATCTCACATGGGCAGTCACGGGAGACAAGCAAAAAGTACGACATTGATAAACTAAAAGACCTGCGCAAAAGAGCTGAATATAAAGACGAACTAACGAATAGATTTAGCATTCTAGAGAATGGGAGCAGTGAGGAAGAGGAAGCTAATAGTGTGGACACTAAATGGACATCGATTAGAGACACAATCAAACAAACAACCCAAAAGGTATTAGGATTTAAGAAAACAATTAAGTCCAAACCTTGGTTTGACGATGAGTGCAGGGCGAAGATCGAAGAACGTAAACGCCTCAGACTGATCCACTTAGAAAGATATAATGAAGTCAACGCAGAAAGATACGCGACGATTCGAAAAGAGACAATGAGACTCTTCAAACGCAAAAAACGCGAATGGGAGAAAATTCGGATCCAAAAACTCCTAGAAAATTCTAGAGCAAAAAACATCAGCCCAACATTTATTGGTCCTTCAGTCTACTGAGCTATCCTCGTGGCACGGCAAGGAACGACGCACTGTCCCTGACGCAATTTCCTTAGCCCACCAATACAATACCTTTTGTTGGTGGACAAATCACAATTATTTGGAGAAGGCCCAACATTTATTGGTCCTTCAGTCTACTGAGCTACCCTCGTGGCACGGCAAGGAACGATGCACTGTTCCTGACGCAATTTCCTTAGCCCACCAATACAATACCTTTTGTTGGTGGACAAATCACAATTATTTGGAGAAGGCCCAACATTTATTGGTCCTTCAGTCTACTGAGCTATCCTCGTGGCACGGCAAGGAACGACGCACTGTTCCTGAAATATTATGTATGCTGAAGAATTCGGTTTTGGGGACTATGCGGTGATTGTTTGTCGGTTGGACAAACGGATCGAGGTAATTAATATTGCAGCTGTGTAAGCAAGCTGCCCGACGTTGCTTTTTGTCGTTAGACAAAAAGGTCGCCAGCCAATGTGCATGTAGGAAAATTATTGTGCACATATGAGGCTGGGATTTGCCTGGCAAACAAGGGTGTGGAATAGATTTTTTTCGAATATATGATACGTATACGGACGAATTCTTTTCCAGAGAATTCAAATGATGCATTGGATGTGTGAACAGAATTCTTTCAAGGACTTTGAATAATGCATTGAATGCGTGAATGATGAAAGAATTCTTTTCAGGAAATTTTATGTAATGCGTTAGGTGCATTACATATCCTGGAAGAAGGAAATGTTGCAGGTATGCGAGGGAAGTTTGGATGGAATTGTGGGTGGTTCTTGCGTGAGGTTAAAGAACCCCCACACACACTTCTGATTCTGAAAAAATTCCTGGCAGTATCTGAAAAGTCGCTGAATGAACTACATCGATCGTCGCTCGTCAACGAAAAAATATTAAAAGTATTGTTCGCGTGTGTCTGTTTTCCTCACAGAGGAAATGTGGACGTGGTATACAGGTTCAATAACAAAAAAAAAAAACCGTATGAGTGTGCGAGAGCACGTGTTTAATGAACAAATATTTAATGTTTCAATCACGTGTCATCAAACAAACAACAAATTAATATAAACGAAATCAACGAAAAACATTTAAAAATATAAAAGTGACGCAGTGACTATGAACGAAGGTCAGATCATATCTAAAAAGATAAGGAGGAGGTTGAATTCCCAATCGGATTTAACGACCAAGGGTCAAAAGTTAGATGCTACCGAAGACCTCGAAATATGTAGATTTGAAGAAAGTTTGTATCCCGGTGATGCTCACTACACTGAAGTAGGGAAGAAATACAAAAACTTGTCACAATCGTGCAAAGTTTTCACGTGTCGTTGACTTGGAGCAATGTTTATCGATATTCAACCATAATAATAACGAATTTTTCCGTTGATATGTGACAATGGATGAAACATGGCTTCGTCACTACACTCCAGAATCCAATCGACAGTCAGCCGTGTGAACTGCACGCGATGAACTGAATCCAAAACGTGGAAAGACCCAACAGTACCAAAGCCAAAGGGTGGAAAGACCGCTATAATCGTTGTATCGACCTCGAAGGCAACTATGTTAAATAATAAAATCGAATTTTACCAAAAAAATGTGTTTTACTATGTTAGCCTACGAACTTTTTAGCCGACCTGTTAATCAGGATCATAGATCACACAGAGGAACTTTGTTTCAAAAGGAAATATTGTGGCGTTTCTAACAGATACACGCACAGTACACAAGCAATCAGTGAAGAACAACACCGAAAGAAGATTGAATAAGAAAAGCATCAGAGTCGTATACCATAACGAAAACATAGCAATTCCACAGCAGTCGAGTGTACTTGAGAATACCGATCGAATTTATACGCGCAGCCGTTAGTCTGATGGTTCAATGCTCCGCTTCTCACCCATTTCTCTGTGTGTTCAATTCATCTTCTACACTATCCTTCATCATCATCATCATCATCATCATCATGATCATCGTCATCATCGGCACTACAATCGAGATCCGGTCTTGGCCTTATTTAGCAAGTCTCGAGGCTTGTTAAATTTCCATGATAATTTATTTTTACGAGCAAGGTTAATAGCCTTGCGCCACTTCACTAATCTTGCTAAACGCTATATCATCACAAAAATGTAAAAATCTGAGATGGTCCTTATCGCATCTTCACCCATACATGTACCATTAATTAATTCAAGAATGTAAAAGGTTTTGGGTGATGGTCAAGAGATCATTGATAATCATAAGTGTTGCAGAAGCAACAGTTAATTTACAATAAGAAATGTGGCGGTTAATAAAGAGGAATTCTGAGAACCACCATAATTAATCGTATAGGATATAGATGTAAGTCTATCAAACGCCAGTCGGAAGGTGTGTCTATTTTATTTAAGTTTTCGCCCGCGAAAGCCCAAACGGAGAATGTATAGAGGTTCTCGCTAAAGTCCGATCTTAGACCAACAGACACAAATTTTCAGTCGAACAACATTAGCGTAGATAATTTTGTCTGATCATATTTTCACCCGCAATCTTCATTTAGACAAGGCGAATGTGAATCGACATCTATACTCCCTATCCTCTCTCTCTCCGTTTGGCCACACAGTGCATTGATATTTAAAGGAATCAAAAATCCTCTTTGTACTCGCATATTATAAAAAATAACATTTTCAAAAAAAAGAGATTTAGTTACCACGTCTCAAAATGTCCGTCATATGAAAAACATTATATCCAAAGAGTTTACCTGATGAATACGACCTTTAAGAAATTTCGAACAATGTGTGCATTGAACCGGTGTCTCGAAAGTTGTTATCTCCATCTTGTGGTCGGTGTTTCGACATCCTGGCGGATCAAGATTTTCCCTAAGAAATAAACGACAAAAACGAATATCATTCATGCAATAACGGTGAAATATTTCAAATGTCTTACATAGCCTCAGTTAGAGCCTTTTGCCATTTGTCCCGTTCGGGTTCTGATTTCAAGTATAATGTAAATGCAGTCTTCTGTGATTTTCGAGCCAAGAGCAGGTGATATTTAAAACGTGTATCTCTGCCTAAAGTTCGCCTTGAATGACCCAACTCTACTCGATAGTCGGCTAAGTTGTGTGAATTCTGGAACGTATATTGTGTATCCCCAGTCTTTGTATTTAAAGGCTTGACTAATATTAATATCTTATCAAATACAAAGGCGTATCGGTGCTTAGTCTTTTGATCTTCGTGTGCTTTAATGTGCAGTTCTCCGTCAAGAATTAATTTACCATATTGTGTCAGATCATTACCGTTCTGAAGAAGATGAATGTCAATGATGCTGTCCTGCAAAACATTTTCATTTCGGTGAGAATTAGATTGAAAGCATTTTTATTCAACCAACTTTGACTTTTTGAATGATGACCAAATGATCGGAATCACGCTTTACTTCATTGATATACTGAGCAACGTCCACCATCGCTTCTTTGGCACGTTCCAGACCACGAAAATCTTCATGAACCTAATAAAAGTTGTACAGACGTCAGTATTTGCTTTGCGACTAATTGCATTCACTTACAGGAGATGTTTCCTTGACTAGTTTATCGAGTAGCAAATGATATTTTAATATCCGTTGCATTGGCACAGACAGGATGTCACGCAGCTGTAGTTTTCCAACGTTGTACTCTTTCTCACATTGCTTCCGATGGATGCATAATATATATTTTTTATGAACGAAAAGAGTAGAGATGTACTATTGAGCTTCTTACCTGTACTAATTGTTCAATTAGACTATTTCGTTTACAAGTTTCACTTAGGCTATCTATGGCGTTCATTAGATTTGAACAATACTCGCCGTATATAAGAAAAGGTTCTCGAAAGTCAAGGAACACCTGACTTAATTTTACCTTCGTACTTGGCACAACAGCTTCACGTAGTCTCTCCAAGAATTTACTGTGGATTTCTGATAAAGCCTGAAAAGTGTATAATGCAAAATCAATTGATCAATTTCATTTGTTATAGTGTGTGATGGTTTTGGGAATACCTTTATTCCTGGGAAAATTGCTTCAATTTTCTCTGCTGATAAATATTTTTCCATGGGTTGCATAAATTTGTACTTTAAGGCATTCAGTACGTCCAGATAATTTGACTCAGTATCAATGAGCTCTCTTATTACATAGTCTCTCTGTTCAAAACTCGTCGTGAGCTACAATGGCGAATAATTCGAAAACCAAAATTGAATATTTACGTTTTAAAAATCAAGTCATTATTTAAACACTTGTCTACATAATATTAAAAAGTAAAATTTTTTTTTCTTTTAATAAAAAGCTCATGCATAGAATAAAAATGTTTATGGATAACAAGAATTATTTAAAAAAAAATTAGTGTGAGAAAACTAAAATACCTGACTTGAACGACTCGTCCGCTTTTTACTAATTACACAGAGGTCATGATAGACTTCCTCCTCTTTTGTGTTAACTTCTTCAACGTTACCATTGCAGACAGCATTGTCAGTCGCCCTTTGTGATGTAAATTTCAGTTTTGTTTTGCGAACAAAAGGCAAGAATGCCAAACATAAGACCAATACGTGCCACAGATATATTGGCACCATCCAAAATTCATATAAATAAATAAGAAGAAAAACGAACACAATAAAAAATTATAAATAAACACGGCTTCGTAAATAAATTCAACATGCAAGTTACAATATGTATGTCTCTCTAGTTAACTACATAATTAAAAAATAAATAAAAAAGACATTTACTAAATCTAAGTAAAATATTAACAATATAAAATTAACAAATTTAAATCTGAGGGTTGCACAAAAAAGTTCATGTATAAAGTGTGTTTCAATAAAACTTTAGAATTGAATATTAGTTGTGGGATAAAGAAAACCATTATTTGTTTGCTAGTTGGTTGTAGTGATATATTCCCGTACCGTTCTGATCCAGCAGATTCACACTAGTTCTCGTTGGAAAAGTGACATTCCATAGTAGCAAAAATTCCTTGACAGTTTTTTGATTGCGCGATTCAGTTGTAAGATATATATATATATATATATATATATATATATATATATATATATATATATATATATCATCATCATCATCATCATCATCATCGGCACTACAACCTGGAACCGGTCTTGGCCTTATTTAGCAAGTCCTGAGGCTTGTTAAATTTTCCATAATGATTTGTTTTTTTCCGGGCAAGGTCATTAGTCTTGCGCCATATATATATATATATATATATATATATATATATATATACATATATATATATACATATATATATATATATATACATATATATATACATATATATATATACATATATATATATACATATATATATATACATATATATATATATACATATATATATACATATATATATATACATATATATATATACGTATATATCATCATCATCATCGGCACCACAACCGAGATCCAGTCTGAGGCTTGTTAAATTTTCCATAATAATTTGTCTTTCCGGGCAAGGTTATTAGCCCTGCCCCAGTATATATATATAAATATATATATTACTACTACTATACTACTACTACTATTTATTGCCCTGTAGGAACCCGTAAGTTCATGACCTCACCGACTCGACTCCGCCATTGTTCCCTGTCCCGTGCGCTCTCCTTCCACGTTCGACCATCCCATCCGATCTCTTCGAGGTCCAACCTAACATTGTCGCAACATTGTCGCGGCCGCCCTGTTGATCTCTTTCCCGTTGGTCTACCGTCAAGAATTCTATGCACCATCCTATCGTTGTCCATCTGCGCCACGTGTCCGGCCCATCTTAATCTTCGCGACTTGATTATTCTCACTCTTGTAGGTTTGCGGTATAGCTCTTCCAATTCGTGGTTGTGGGGTTTCCTCCATTGCCCTGCCTCCTCGTCATATTTGCCTCCAAAGATACCCCTTAGAACTTTATTCTCGAATACGCGGAATTTGTTTTCTTCCCGTTTTGTGAGTGCCCATGTTTCGCATCCGCATAGAACAATCGGCATGATTATGGTTCTATAGACACGGACCTTTATATTCCGTAACAGCAGTTTACTGACTGTGTGCCAACTAGCGTTGCAGGAGTGTAGTCTTTTGTTAATTTCCTTCGATATTTCGTTACTGGCCGTCAGTATTATTCCCAGGTATTTATATTCTTTGACATTTTCAAATATCTTGCCCCTGATGTTTATGTGTGTTCTCTGAGGTCCACCTGCTCTCGCCATAATCATGTATTTTGTTTTGTCTTCATTTATTTCTAGGCCCACCTCTTCTGCCGCTTGCATGATGATTTCACAGTTTTTACTAACAGTTTCTAGATTATCGCCCAGAACGGCGATGTCATCCGCATACGCGAGCACTTGTGTGACCCCGTTCAGGGATGATCCGGCCATGTTGTCGTCTTGTACCTTTCTGATGACATAGTCGAGCAGAAGGTTAAAAAGACACGGTGATAGACCATCTCCCTGTTTTAGTCCGTCCCCGATTTCAAATGGTTCTGAGAGGTGGTTTTCTATTCTAACTCGCCCTTTGTTTTCGTTCATGCAAATTTGAATAAGGGTGGCATATTTTTTTTGGGATTTCCAGCTCAGCTACAATATGGTAGAGTCTTTGCCTTGCGAATGAGTCGTAGGCTTTTTTGAAGTCAACGAACAGTTGGTGAACCGTCTCTCCGTATTCCCACTTATTTTCCAGCAGTTGTCTTATTGTGAACATTTGATCGCTTGTTGACCGGTTCCTACGGAATCCACATTGGTAGTCTCCCAGTATCTCTTCTGCGTACGGTGTGATTCTCGCCAGAATGACATTTGTTAATATTTTGTATGCGGTTGGGAGCAGTGATATTCCTCTGTAGTTTTCGCAGTCAGATCTGTCGCCTTTTTCGAAAATGAGAACAACTATTGAGGTTTTCCATTCTTCCGGAGTGACTTTCTTATCCCATATTGTTTGGATAAGCTGGTGGATCTGTGGGGTAGGAGTATGTTGTGCGGGCGTACTGCACTGGTTCACTTCACATCCCCATCATTCACTAAATGTTCCACCGAATACAACGCACAAACACGAACCTCAGCAACGCACCGCCCTCCAGGAGGAAAATTAAATACCGATGAAAGGAATCACACTGCACGTAGTTTCCGAATTATTTTTATTGTTCACTTGTTGTAATTTGGTTTGTTTGTTGTTTTGATTTAGCAATACATGAACGTAATTATGGTATAATGAAGCCAATTATGGATATAATTAATTTAGAGCAATTATTAAAACATGATCAAAGTTGCAAATTTATAGTTAATTGTATAGAAAATAGATAAATTGTTTATTGTTTGTCTCTTACATTTTTGTACGATTAATACGTTTTCCAAAAACTATTGAACACTTCGTATGAACTTAAGGATAAATAAACTAAAACTTCCTAGAGTTGAAAAATAAAACACACACGACTCCGGGTATATATTCGCGTGTTACTGTTTACGCTTCTCCGCTGGTGGCGCGGAGAGCGGGAGTTTCACCGTGCGACCAGCGTGGTCGGAGGATGGAATAAGACTCAAACGATATCCTCTCTAATAAGGATATCGTTTTTTTACCTACCACCAGGGAAACGTAAAGTCTCTCTTGGTGGTATAGGAAACCAGATCTTGTAATACAGTTCATGGTGGTATGTGTGGGATCGTTGAGATCAATGCTATTCACACGTGCAGTGGAACAGCGAAACAGGGAGGCGGCAAAGACAAAAGGAAAGGCGACCAAATGGTTCGCTCTTTAATGAGGGTCATGTTTATACGATGCCTCGCCGCTATTTTCGACGTTAGGAGAAAAAGGTGCTAAAAGCAAATTGGATGTTTATGGCATCTCTGGCTGCAATAGAAACCGGGTTCATATTTGCATTAGGAAATGCTGGAGAATTTGGTTTCAGCGTCTATTGCGCTAATTATATGCAGCTGCTTGGGTTGTTTGTTGGTAAGACAAACAAAAAAGGTTGCCAGGCAATGTATATGAAAAGGTATATGGCGCGGCTAGGAAAATAGACGGCGCGATATTTATGGAATTTGTCTGGTACCGAATTGGTTCAGAATACCAAATAAGCAAACAAAGAAATCTTATGAAAAATTGTATGCGAAGGGATGCATGAAGGTAAGTTTTCTTTATAGGGATTTTAGGGTTATAATAATTGGGTCTGTTTGATGCGTGAAGCATCTAAGATGCTAATGCGAATTGCATTAGCGAAAGCTGGTGCAGACCCGGGTTATGGTTATGGGGGTTTTTTCAGGAAGGCGAGCCGTGGGATCTGGCGGAATCGCCACAGATCTTTCGAGCCTCTCCTCCATGCTTCACAAGCTCGGCCGGTATGCAGTCGATTCCGGAGCTTTGTTGTTTTCCAATCGATTTATTGCGTCTACCACTTCGTTGAGAGAGGGCTCTGGGATCTAAGGCTCGGCTGTATGCGTGGGGAGGGAATTCCATAGCTTCCCCGCTCTGTAACGGAATGAGTTCTGATGCGAAGATGCTCGCGCCGTCGGGAGATGAACCGCGAATTGATGCGATCCGTCGGATTGTCTTGTGGGGCGCATATAGACCGAATCGCGCGGAATAATACCAGGAATCTCCGAAGAACAGTACCCGTGATAATATCTGTAAAACAGACAGAGGTCGGTTACACGCCTTCGATGTGATAGCGACTGCAGCCTATCACTGCCTGACTGTTGGCGACAACGGATAACAGAGTGTTCAGTTTTGCGGGTGATAGTATGCTTGTTTCCTCCTTTTCGAGTGTTCGGCCGATTGGTGCATGAACGTTGCACCAGATGAGATGTAGACAGATTGACTGTGTGAATCGGAATATGGATATGGTTCTGCAGTGGGGAAGGTCCAATCTCGTCGACTTCAATGCAACGAAGACACAGTGTACAACATTCACAAAGAAAAGTGGATCATCGGTCCCACAGCTGATTATGAATGGCCAGACCCTTGAATATGGGGAAAGATTGAAATTGTTCGGCGTCGCAGTCTGTGGGAATGTATCGTGGCATAAACACATGTCGAACATCGCCAGGTCCGCCACAGGAAAACTGAGTTATCTTTTTAAAGCAAAGAAATATTTTACTCCGGCTCAACTACTTTCCTGTATAAATCCCAAATTAGAACCGCGCTCGAATATTGTTCTCATGTTTAGAGCTCTGCTCCTAAATATACCCTCGACCTACTTGAGAGCATACAGAGAAGAGCGATCCGCCTGATCGGCGACTTGGCGCTGATGTCGGGACTGCAGTCGCTATCACATCGAAAGCGTGTAACCGACCTCTGTCTGTTTTACAGATATTATCACGGCTACTGCTCTTCGCAGAATCATGGTATAATTCCGCGCAATTCGGTCTATATGCACTCCACAAAACAATCCGACGGATCGCACCAATTTGCGGTTCATCTCCCGACGGCGCGAGCATCCCTGCATCAGAGCTCGTTCTGTTACAGAGCGGAAAAGCTGTGGTACTCCCTCCCAGCGCGACTGTTACCAGAGCATTGTAAAGAGTTATCTTTTTAAAGCCAAGAAATATTTTACTCGGGCTCAACTTCTTTCCTGTATAAATCCCAAATTAGACCCGCGCTCGAATATTGCTCTCATGTTTAGAGCTCTGCTCCTAAAAATACCCTCGACCTACTTGAGAGCATACAGAGAAGAGCGTTCCGCCTGATCGGGGACTTGGCGCTGATGCCGGGACTGCAGTCGCTACCACATCGAAGGCGCGTAGCCCACCTCTGTCTGTTTTACAGATATTATCACGGCTACTGTTCTTCGCAGAATCGTGGTATCATTCCGCGCAATTCGGGCTATATGCGCTCCACAAAACAATCCGACGGATCGCACCAATTTGCGGTTCATCTCCCGACGGCGCGAGCATCCCTGCATCAGAACTCATTCTGTTACAGAGCGGAAAAGCTGTTAAACTCCCTCCCCGCGCGAGTGTTCCCAGAGTGTTACAACCTGCAACTGTTCAAAAGGAACTGCAACATTTATTTGGTGGCATCTCGGGGCGCCCTGTCGGAGCAATAAGTTCGCCTATCCCGAGAGAAGTGTAATAAAAAAAAAATACCATGACAGAAAAAAATCGTATTTATCATACAAACGAACCATCCCTTGCATTTGTTTACTAAAAATTATTGCTATAGCAATTGTGCTTTAGTAAAGAAGTCTAGTACGTTCGCATTTGCCAGCTGACATCTAGCAGCTCACAACGCGTCGGTGACAGAAATAGGACGCCATTTAAGCGTCAAATTTAGAATTCACGCCAACGGACATATCGCTTGGACCCTCTGGATATAACCACTTGCCACTTGTTTGGACGCTCTGTATACAACCTCTTAACTCTCGCTGAGACCTTCTGAATACAACCTCTTGCCACTTGCTTGGACGCTCTGGATACAACCTATTGCAACTTGCTTGGACGCCCTGGATCCAACCTCTTGCCACTTGCTTGGACGCTCTGGATACAACCTATTGCAACTTGCTTGGACGCCCTGGATTCAACCTCTTACCACTTGCTTGTACGCTCTGGATACAACCTCTTACCACTTGCTTGGATGCGCTGGATTTAACCTCTTCCTACCTGCTTGGATTTAACGTCCTACTACTTGCTTGGACGCTCTGGATATAACCCCTTACCACTTGCTTGTACGCTCTGGATATAACCTCTTACCACTTGCTTGGATGCGCTGGATTTAACCTCTTCCCACTTGCTTGGACGCTCTGGATTTAACGTCTTACCACTTGCTTGGACGCTCTGTATATAACCCGTTGCCACTTGTTTGACTGCTCTGGATACAACCCCTTACCACTTGTTTGGACGCTCTGAATACAACCTCTTGCCACTTGCTTGGACGCTCTAGATACGGACTCTTGCTTCTTTTTAGACGCGCCCCCACCTAGCCATTGCGTAGCTTCTCGGGGACGCAGACCCACCCCATTGGATCCCCCCACAATCATCTTTATCGAATGTTGCAGCAACTGTGCCTAACTTGGTCCATTCTGAGATTCCAATCTTCCATGAAGCGTTCGAACAAGTCTAGTGGTATTTGACGATTACAGCTGCCGCTGCTCTATTTTCTTCACTATGCACTGGATTGCCCGTAAAAATAAATTATTATGGAAAATTTAACAAGCCTGGAGACTTGCTAAATAAGGCCAAGACCGGATCCCGGTTGTAGTGCCGATGCTGATGATGATGATGCACTGGATGTGGTCTATTTGGTCGCGTATTATCCATAATGAAAACTGGGTTCTAAATTTTTCAATAGTATACCAAATTGTACGTTCGATAGAGCGATTAGGTGGTCTATAAGTTACGTGCTATAAACGCATAAACGCCTTCCTCATAGAACACTCATTTTCGGAATATGGCTGATACCCTTTTTATCTAAGGTAATGGAAAAAGTCAGCAATACAGAGTTGGTTAAGTATTTGGAGTGCAAAGGTCTTCTGAATGATCGTCAATACGGATTCCGTGGCAGGCGGTCCACAGGAGACCTTTTGACACTTATAACCGATATATGGACATCTGCGATTGAACGGCATGGTGAGTCAAGGGCGGTCGCATTAGATATCTCCAAGGCTTTTGACCGCGTCTGGCACGGGGCATTGCTGAGCAAACTTCGTTCATATGGACTTTCCCAACAGCTTTGCGACTGGACGAGGAGCTTCCTCGAGAATCGATCGATCCGGGTTGTTGTGGACGGCGAGTGTTCGGATCTGTATCCTGTTAATTCGGGGGTGCCCCAGGGTTCTATTTTGGCTCCAACCTGGTTCTTGCTTCACATAAATGATTTGTTGGAGACAACGGATAGCAAAGTGTTCAGTTTTGCGGATGATAGTACGCTTGTTTCCTCCTTTTCGAGTGATCGGCCGATTGGTGCATCTACGTCGCACCAGCTGAGATGTAGACAGATTGACTCTCTGAATCAGGATCTAGATAAAGTCCTGCAGTGGGGAAAGGCCAATCTTGTCGACTTCAACGCAACGAAGACCCAGTATACAACATTCACAAAGAAAACCGGATCATCGGTTCCACAGCTGATGATGAATGGCCGGGTCCTCGAGGCTGGGGAAAGTTTGAGATTGCTCGGCGTCACGGTCTGTGGGAATGTATCATGGCATAAACACGTATCGGGTATCGCCAGATCAGCCTCAGGAAAACTGAGTTATCTTTTTAGAGTCAAGAAATATTTTACTCCGGCCCAACTTCTTCTCCTATATAAATCTCAAATTAGACCCGCCCTCGAATATTGCTCTCATGTTTGGAGCTCTGCTCCTAAACATACCCTCGACCTACTTGAGAGCGTACAAAGACGAGCGATCCGCCTGATCGGGGACTCGGCGCTGATGTCGGGACTAGAGTCGCTATCACATCGAAGGCGCGTGGCCGACCTCTGTCTGTTCTACAGATATTATCACGGGTGCTGTGACGAATCGCACCCGTTTGTGGTTCATCTCCCGACGGCGCGAACATCCCTGTATCAGAACTCGTTCCGTTACAGAGCGGGGAGGCTGTGGAACTCCCTTCCCAGGCGAGTGTTCCCGGAGCGTTACAACCTGCAACTGTTCAAACAGAACTGCAACAGTTATTTGATGGCATCTCGGGGCGCCTACTCGACGCTATAGGTTCGCCTTTCCCAAAAGAAGTCTAATAAAAAAAATAAAAAAAAAAATAAAAATAAAAATAAAAATAAAAAAAAAAAAAAAAAAAGAATAATTTGTAGACCATGCTAAACCGTTCCACGATGTCCCCCTATCCCCAATTCCAAATTATTTTTATTTTATTTTTTTTATTTTTGTTTTTAATTTAATTTAAATTTTTTATTTTTTTATTTTTATTTGTATTCCTTGTTTATTTTTGTCCGTTTTGTTTCATTTTTTATTTTTTATTTTGCTTGTCAACCCGCTATATATGTAATTAAAAAAAAAAATTATAAATAATAGATGATGTAGAAAAAAATAGAATACATTTTAAAAAGAAAACATATCAATTATTGTGACATGTATTAAAAACAGTTATTGTACGCCGAAAGGCATATGAAATATGATAATGTATAATTTAGAGTGCTTGCGAAGAGCCAGTAAGTTAATGTAAGAATGATATTTGTAAAATAGAAGTTAACATTTAGTGTTAAGTGAAATATGTAATTGAATTGTTGAATAAATGTAGATATAAAACAAAAAACCGTTCCATGATGAAATATCAAACAATACTGAACAAAAAGTCCATGACAGTTTGATGGCTTGATTTGTCATAAAATACTTACTAGAAACAATATACCCAAATAAATTCACCCTTTATTAAAGACTTAATAACAAAGCCCCTAAGCGCAATGAATAAAAACTTTAAAGATTTATATTTGCTATTGGATGTATGTCGTATTTTACCTCGACTTCAAAGCGAAAAATTGTTTCGTTTAACGGATGATTTTGGAAACAACTGCGTTTTACGGGAGTTTACACACTACCCATGAAACAAAACCAGCTTTGACATATAGCTAGTTATAAGATTTAAATTTTAGAAACGCTTAATGAAATATATCTAACATAATTAATAAACAATAGTATTTGCCATTAACTGTCGTGCCATTCAATCGAGAGTTCGAATAATTTTCGAAATCGCACAGCCCAAACATACAATTCAAAATTACAACCGCCATAATATAACATGAATATCTCTCCACAAGAGTTCCCGAGCCCAAAGCAGCCAAGATTACCACCCAATGAAGTCTCCGCACACATGCGCTTCGGCTGTCATGTGTGTTCGTATCACCAGCTGTCAAGTGAGGTTGTGATGCACGCGTTCGGACAAACAACGTTTTTGTAGAATTCACGAGAATCGAAATTCTAAAATAAATAATGCTTAATAAATCAAAATATCTGACCAATACTACTTAACTTTGAAAGCAGCCAGTATGGAATTGCATTCGTATGCAAAGCTCCGTGGATACAGAAAATGTGAGTAATCCTCACCAGACTGAGTGCAGAATTTCTTATCGATTTTACATCCACCCCCAGGGACAACTGAACAAAAGCGTAATTTGGTCGAAGCTCGCATTAGCTATGATAGCATATTCTCGAAGAAGTCATCCAAATGCCTGGAATCATGGAAGAAAGTGATCAAGGCCGCTAAATTGGGCGATTTCAATGTGTATTTCGTTCGAAAACAGTGGGCCAATATGTTGGCACGGTACAAAGCCTACAAAGTAAATTCGACAGAATATTGTACTGAGGTTCCCGATGCACTTTGAATGTTTTTTTTTTTTCATTTTAGAGAACACGCCTCCGGCAGCTGGGTAAAGGAGCCGATGATGTCGATAATCAGGTTGTCCGTCAAATCACCGAGGAATGGGAATTCTTTTATCCACTTCACACCTTCATGTCTTGCAAGACTACCAATTTTCATTCGTACGCCCAGACACCGCATGTAAATGCTGATACAAGTAATTCAAGCAGCGACCATGAGGATAACGAAACTGGAGTCCAACCAACCTGCGCTAGAATGCTTGGCGTAACAGATGGCCCTAGAGTGCCCGAGATTTTGACGTTACCAAACACCGACCATGATCTCTATTCCAAGTCTGCACATCACGAATCTGACATGCATTTAAATCGCGGTGCATTCCAAGCAGAGAGCAATACTTCAATCCCCGACCGTTACAACCCATTGAATGGCGTCACCAGTATTATGGAACAGAAAACAAAGAATAAAGTACAAAAAACAAAGGTATCACCCAAGAAGAAGGTGAAGCGACACAGAAAACAGAAGCAATCCGAGAGAGACAAGTACTACAAGCACAAACGACGCTATAATCGAAGAAACGAGCGCCGCTTCGACGCCCTACTCAACGTGTTTGGGCAAATGGTCAAAACACATTTTCCTAACGTTGACACAAGCAAATTGGAAACGCTCAACGAGCAGATTATATTGACAGACCACGAGGACTTATCTATTTCCACTTATTCAACCGATTCCGAACCGGCATACTCAGTATCAACGTCGCCGGCTGAAAACGACCTTTAAAACGAGCCACCTGCAAGCGTGTACTGAACAGTTTAAAAATCGTTTATTATTTATATTTATTGTTGTAATTTCTGGCACAGAAAATAAATTAAAGGTTTCCTTCACATGAAGTGCGCCGCCAATCGTTTTGGGAACAGCCTGCGTATTCAGAGAAAATGTTGCTTACCCAGTGCTCGCATAAATTAATATTTCTCAATGTATTTTTAAATGGGATAGGATTGTATAATTTAACATATTTAACCAACAGAATACATTCTTTTTATTTTGTTATATTTCTCTCCGGAGGGGTGAGCCTATAGCGCCGAGTCGTGACCGTGGCGCAAAGAGGAACTCTTTTAAACACATTTTTCATAACCATTTCGCGGACTTCTGGTGTTATTTTAGTAAATCCGAATTTTATATTTAAGCATCGAGGTTGTGTTTGGTTTTTTTTTTTTTTAAATTATACTTCTCTCGGGAGAGGCGAACCTTGCAGTTCTTTTTGAACAGTTGCAGGTTGTAACGCTCCAGGAACACTCGCGTGGAAAGGAGTTCCACAGCTTCCCCGCTCTGTAACAGAACGAGTTCTGATGCAGGGATGTTCGCGCTATCGGGAGATCAACCACAAACGGGTGCTATCCGTCGGATTGTCTTGTGGAGCGCATATAAGCCGAATTGCGTGGAACAATACCAAGAATCTCCGAAGAACAGCACCCGTAATAATATCTGTAAAACAGACAGAGGTCGGCTACACGCCTTCGATGTGATCGCGACTGTAGTCCCGACGTCAGCGCCGAGTCCCCGATCAGGCGGATTGCTCGTCTCTGTATGCTCTCAAGTAGGTCGAGGGTATGTTTAGGAGGCGAGCTCCAAACATGAGAGCAATATTCGAGCGCGGGTCTAATTTGGGATTTATATAGGAGAAGAAGTTGGGCCGGAGTAAAATATTTCTTGGCTCTAAAAAGATAGCTCAGTTTTCCTGAGGCTGACGTGGCGATACTCGACACGTGTTTATGCCACGATACATTCCCACAGACCGCGACGCCGAGCAATTTCAACCTTTCCCCCACCACGGGGGCCCGGCCATTCATCATTAGCTGTGGAACCGATGATCCACATTTCTTTGTGAATGTTGTATATTGTGTCTTCGCTGCATTGAAGTCTCCGAGATTGGCCCTTCCCCACTGGGAACACTAGGACCCTATCTAGATCCTGATTTAGAGAGTCAATCTGTGTACATCTCAGCTGATGCGACGCAGATGCACCAATCGGCCGAACACTCGAAAAGGAGGAAACAAGCGTACAACACTTTGTTATCCGTTGTCTCCAACAAATCATTTATGTGAAGCAAAAACAAGGTTGCAGCCAAAATAGAACCTTGGGGCACCCCCGAACTAACAGGATACAGATGCGAACACTCGCGTCCAAACAACCCGGATCGATCGATTCTCAAGGAAGCTCTTCGTCCAGTCGCAAAGCTGTTGGGAAAGTCCATATGACTGGAGTTTGATAAGCAATGCCCCGTGCCAGACGCGGTCAAAAGCCTTGGAGATATCCAATGCGACTGCCCTTGACTCACCATGCCGTTCAATCACAGATGTCCATATATCGATTATAAGTGTCAAAAGGTCTCCCGTGGATCGCCTGTCACGGAATCCGTATTGACGGTCAGTCAGAAGTCCGTTGCACTCCAAATACTTAACTAACTCTGCATTGATGAGCTTTTCCATCACCTTAGATAAAATAGACAACAATGCTGTCGGCCGGTAATTTTGTGGGAGACACTTTTTTCCCGTCTTTGGGATTGGCTGAACTCGAGCGATATTCCAGCAGGCAGGAAAGGTCCTCCGTGCATAAGATAAGCGGAAGAGTCTGCCAAGAACCGGCGACAGTTCTGGAGCACAGTTCTTAAGGACTATTGCTGGTATTCCGTCCGGACCGGTTGCCTTCCTACAGTCCAGTTCACGTAGAATGCGTTGAATAGTGCGCGGACGAAATCTCACATGCCGCATGGAAGACCGTATCACCGAGATCACAGTTGGCTCCAAAAAACCGGGATCGAGGTTTGAATTCGCGGAAAATAAATTCGCAAACGCATTAGCTTTATTCTTTGAATTCATGACTAACATCCCGCTGTCTATCACCAACGGGGGGAGAGAGGAGTATGGGAAGTTACCGCTGACAGCTTTTACCATTGACCAGACGGAGCGCGAACCAATTGGGCATCGAAGGAGCTTATTGATCACCCTGTCGTTGTGAGCCTTCTTCGCGGTATCAATCGCCTGGTTGCACGCGTTTCTGATTCTAACAAAATTCGTTCTGATAACATCGGTGGGATTGGAGCGCCATTGCTTAAAAGCTCTATTTTTTGTCGCTGTAATCTGCTCGCATTTTTTATCAAACCAAGGTTTATCAGACGAAGTTCGTTTGATGGAATGTGGAATATACATCTCCATCCCCAGAAGAATAATCTCTGACACCGACTCCGCGCAAGCGTTAACATCGGAGTCTCCGAAGCACACTCCCGACCATGGAAAGGATGCGAAGAAATCTCGCAAGTCGTCCCAGTTAGCAGCCCCATACTTCCATACATGGCGAAGCTACCTAGTCCGGTTATTCGGTTGATATGCAAGTGCTTGCGCGATCGATACCATGATCTGAGTTATCTAGTGGCGCAGAAACCTCTACGGTATAAATACTTGGTTCGGATGTCAAAAACAGATCCAGGGTGTTCGCACATTCGCCTCGGGCATCCGGCACTCGCGTCGGCTCCTCCACGAGTTGAGTCAAGTTGTGGCTTACAGCAAACATCTCCGCCAGCCTCCCAGCCTCGTTGGTTCTGTAGAATGTAACAACCAGCCGGAATTGTGCACATTAAAATCACCAGGGACAACAATTTCAGAAACTGCGTGGTTGATCCGTATCCTGTCGACGGTATGTGAAAGATGTTCGAAAAATCTCGCCGGTCGACCGTCATTCGAGGAGCGGTAAAGACAACAAAGAAATTTAACCATATGATGTCCATATTATTGGGTTCCAACGCCTCCATCCTCTAGCAAGACAGATTGGACCGCGCGAAGACGCAGACTCCGCCCTTAAAACGGAATGTTGAGTGTAAGTCGTATCCTGAGCAACGAAGATATGTCGAGTCAGTTGACGAATCGACCTGAGTCTCAGTTAGGGCAAGGATATCAGGTTTCGTTGTTTCCAAATATTGGTGGACGGCGTTTACATTCGAATTGGCGAAACCGATGCTCCCGATGTTACAAAATGCCGTCACCAGTCGAGCGTGGGCAGAGCCTCGAGAACGAGCCCGGTTATGCGATGACCAACCTCTTAAAGTTCCGTTATTTATAATGATATCTGCATGATGTTCCCCCTGACACAGTTCCCCCCGGAGATCCGAATGGGAGACTAGTTTATCTCCGGAATTTTTTATATCAGAAGGTACCATCATGACTTATCTCCGTGTCAGTCCAGGCCATCAGCCACACATCTGAAACACCGTCGAAGATTTCTCTCTGCGATATCGCAGAATGTACAGCTGACGGGGTGGTATCTCACTTTGGAACCGACTACCACCTAACCCACCTTTTCTTGAACCGGTCCATCCGCCAAGCTCCGAAAGATAGCCAGGGATTTCTCCCGACCATTTCACGGAACCCAAAGCTTAATGGGGTGGTATTTCACCGGGCGACAGGGCGTTGGAACTCCGGCTACCACTCGGCCTTTAGTCGTCTCTTACGACAAGCCGGCCTAGCTGTGAGTATATTCTAACGCCCTCCTCACAGGGCGTTGGTGTATATCTTTTACTTCAATTACCCTCTTAGGAAGAAATCGATGGGGATCAAATCAAAGGATCGTGGGCGGCAGTGGATATTACAACTTTGACATAATGCAGCCGAGCATCATCATCATCATCTGCACTACAACCGGGAACCGGTCTTGACCTTATTTAGCAAGTCCTGAGAGGCTTGTTAAATTTTCCATGATGATTTGTTTTTCCGAGCAAGGTCATTAGTCTTGCGCCAGAGGCTCCCCGACGGGAGCAGCTGAGCATGTTCACCTAAAATTTGTAACGTAGCTTGACCTGAGTGTGATGTGGCACCGTCTTATTGGAATCAAATGTCGGATCCAATTTATTTCAATCAGGACCTGCTTCCAACATCCCAAGGGCGGTCACCAGTAACTGTTATAGCGTTCGCTTTAGCATTCTTAAAGATATATGCCTAATGAGGTCGGTGGACCAAATGGCGCCTCAAGCAGTTGTCCTATAAGAATTTAAATACCATTGGGATTTTCTAATGCTATTGCTTTAAACGTTGGGGTTTATTAAATGGAGACGGCTTGTGTATGTAGGGAGAGCACGAGGGTTTTCCCAGTTCAAACCACGAAGGGCAAAACGCCATAATCGACACCGCACGTTTTCAATCCTGCGAATATGGGACGAGTAGTGAGGAGACCAGACCTGACTGG
This sequence comes from Microdon myrmicae, assembly GCA_963931805.1. Lineage (NCBI taxonomy): Eukaryota > Metazoa > Arthropoda > Insecta > Diptera > Syrphidae > Microdon > Microdon myrmicae. The sequence continues at coordinate 82,537,945 of OZ007502.1, read as the reverse complement.
CGTACTATAAAAGGCATCCCAATTTATTATCAAAGCCAGCTAAGGCTATGTTAAGGGGAACATCATGCAAATGTTCTGATAAATAACCGAAGTTAAATAAATTCGTCATCGTGTAATCAAGCTCGTTCTCAAGGGTCTGTCGACGTTCGACTGATCCGGTATTTTGTAACATCAGGGGCATCGGTTTCACCAATACGCATGTAAACGCCATTCACCAGTATTTGCAAACAGCGAAACCTGATATCCTTGCCCTAACTGAGACCCAGGTCGATTCTTCAACTGATTCGACATATCTTTGTTGCTCAGGATACGACTAAAATTCGAGATTCCGTTTCAAGGGTGGAGTTTGCGGCTTCACGCGGTCCGGTCTGGCTTGCCAAAGGATGGAGGCATTAGAACCCAATAACTTGGAAATCATTTTGAAGCTTGCATCATCTTCGAACTGTGAAGCATTTAACTGCTTGTAACAAAACCCGAAATACACTGTCTCGTAGGGACTAAACTAGAAAAGTATTCAGACTCGTATTCGGGCCGATAGAAAGGCTGCAACAATCAGATTTAATAACATAAATTGTCTTTACGATAATCTCAAGCACTCAATGCCGGACACGACTTACTGGCTTCGCTGTTTGCAGTGAACTCCCGATATTTTAGAACACAATACGACTGTCATAAGTTGCCCGTTCACAAACCCCGGATCCACCGTGCTAAAGTCTAAAATGTTTACATTAAGCGTGCGGACCAAGGATCAAAACGTTTGCAGGTGGTTCGAAATGACGAGATCATGCAACCGGTCGACAAGGGGCGCATTCGGTTGTCAGTATCGCGTAGTAAAATTAAGAGCCGGAACACATGCTTTTGATAAACTGCGTTTAACATAACAAATTGTTGTGAGTTTGGTTCGTGTTATTGGATTTGACCGATGAGGACGAGGATGCCGAGGAACAACCTCAAAGAATGGGGATATTCGTGTTTGTTCACTGACTTACTAGTTTTATTAGTTACGTAAACATCTACGTACTGCTAGACTAAATGTTGTTCTTCTGTTGCTGTGGCTGCTGTGGCTGCTGCGTCTGATCGTCGGTCGGGGATGGGATGGGATCGTCTGAGGGAGCAAGGGAACCGTATTTGCCAGTTGATGCTAGACTCCATGGACCGGAATGATTTGATTGAGAGTTTACTGCTGGGCGGTAAATACGATGGCGACGCCGTGTTGTTAGGTTAGCTGAGCCTTTCGGTAAGAAGAAAATGTGTTCAATGACTGGAACTTGGGATCACGGCTCCCTCTTTTGTTTATCTTTCTATCGAATGACTGGTGATGCCGTCGTTTTAGTGCCCGACGGTAAAAGTTATCTGTTGTTTCCTGGTGTATAAGTTATTCACCGTTGACGATTGATATTGCTGGGGCGTTCGTCAGAAGTATTGCAATCTTCTGTCGCTGATTTGTCTGTTTCGACATTGTTGCAACCCATTTTTCATGTTTCGTTTAACAAGATATCTGCCGTACACTTTACGCAAGACATGCCCTGTGTGTAGCGTGTTAGAATATACTCACAGCTAGGCCAGCTTGTCGTAAAAGGCGACTAAAGCTCAAGTGGTAGGTGGGATCCCAACGCCCTGTCGCCCGGTGAAATACCACCCCATTAAGCTATATGCGTCGTGAAATGGCCGGGAGAAATCCCCGGCCATCTTTCGGACCTTGACTTATGGATCGGTTTGAAAAAAGGTTGTTTAGGTGGTAGTCGGTCCCGAAGTGAAATACCACCCCGTCATTCTGTACATTGCGCGATATCGTGGGAAAAAATCTGCGACTATGTTTCGGGTGTATGGCCGATGGCGTGTACTGGCACGGAGATAAGTCATGATGGTATCTTCTGAAATAGAGAATTCCGGAGATAAACGAGTTTCCCATTCGGATATCCGGGATTATGTCAGGGGAACATCATACAAATATTCTGATAAATAACGGAAATTTAAGAAATTCGTCATCACGTAATACCGAGGCTCTATCGACGTTCGACTGATGACATGAGGAGCATCGAACGTACCGAGGTGCCAACGTCGACTCGGATCACTATCTTGTTGATATAATTTTTCGAGCGCGGATTGCCTTACGGAGACGTGTTGCATCCACGGATCAGATTCGGATCAACATGGCTGCCTTACGCATTGAGAACACCAGCGAAACCTTTGGTCATGCCTTAAGACTCGCCTTCGAAGAGCTCGATGGAGGGAGAGTAAGTCCTAGGGCAGAATGCCGGGCCTAGAAGAGAAATGGACACACCTTAAGAATACTGTCATTAGTACTGCCAACTCCATCTTAGGCAGTAGTCGTAGAGATCGGAGCGACTGGTTTGATGATGAGTGCAAACTAACGACTGAACGTAAGAATGCTGGATACCGGGCAATGCAACAATTTCATATAACGCGGGTATGCGAGAAGAAATACACAGAGCGCAAAGATCTGAAAAAAGACTTCACAGACAAAAAAAAGTGATTGAGAAAAAAATCTAGTCTGAGAAATAGGGAAAAGTAAAGAGCGAGGTCCGCACCAGGCGTGGAAGTTCTACCAAATAATCCGCAGTATGACTCGGTACACACCACGCTGCACTTACTGCAAGGATAAAAAGGGTAATGTGATCACCGATCCTGAAGGCATTCTGGAGCGATGGGAAGTGCACTTCAATAAATTGCTAAATGGTCAGCTCACAGAAGAATTGGAGGCTCCACCAATGCAAGATCAAGACCAAATGCTGCCGTCACCAAGCATTGAGGAAACATTAAAAGCCATAAGACAGTTCAAATCAAATAAAGCACCCGGGGCTGATGGCATACCAGCTGTGCTGATCAAACAAGGAGGGACAGCGTTACATCACGCAATTCATGAGATCGTGGTGCACGTATGGGAGCAAGACGAGATGCCGGAAGATTGGCGTCGTGGTATAATTTGTCCATACATAAGAAGGGAGATATCACACTGTGCAGCAACATTGCTGAGTACCGTCTATAAGATACTCTCCTCAGATATTCACCCTTAGGCAGGCGATGGAAAAATGTCTGAAATTTAATATTATCTCATATCATCTATTTATAAACTTTAAGCCCGCCTACGACAGCATAGCCAGGGTAGAACTATATAATGCCATGAGAGAGTTCGGCATTCCAAACAAATTAATACGACTTTGTAGACTGACCATGACCAACGTACCTATTCAAGTAAAAATAGCGGGATTGCTGTCCAAACCAATAAACATCTTTAATGGACTACGACAAGGGGACAGTCTGGCCTGCCTCCTCTTCAACCTGGCGTTACAACTAGAGGGACTATTGTCACCAAGTCCTGCCAGATACTTGCCTACGCAGATAACATCGACGTTATCGGTAGATCCGATTCGGCTGTACTCCTTCTCCAGATCGAGCAGGTGGCACAAAAACTGGGACTGCACATTAATGAGGGAAAAACTAAGGACATGGTGGCAACTTCTGCGAAGAGAAGACCTAATGTTGGTCAAACTATCATCAACTATGGGTTTGTATGAAATGTTAAAGTGGAGAGCAAGCTTGGGCAATTGAATTAGCCAGACAGAAGGCGATGGACAAAGATGATGTCGGCACGGATCCTGCGCTCTTCAAGTGTGTTTAGATTGGTTAGAGGGAGCCGGCTTGTGAATGGTGGTAGAGTCGGCGGATTTTCCCAGTTTAGTCCGCGGAGGGCAAAGCGCAAGAAACGACGTTGAACACCCTCAATGATTGTGTAAACAATGTGTCCGATAAATTTGAGCTCCTTGGCGTATAGGACGCCCAGATCGCGCATCAATTCAACCGATGTTATCGGTTGGTTCCGTAACAGATAGGAGCGTGGGTGAGTGGGGGCACGCTTCCGAGAGAAGGTGATTGTGTGACATTTGGCGATATTCATTTCTAGGCAATTATTTTGGCGCCAAGTCGAGAAGCTGTCAAGATCCATTTGGAGAAGTGGGGAGTCCTGGGGAGAGCGGATTGTCTTCAACATTTTGGAATCATCCGCGTAAAGCGAGATGAAGGAATGATTAATGCAAGAGCCAATGTCGTTTATTTTTTTTAGGATAAATAGGAGAGGGCCGAGATGACTGCCCTGGGGGACACCTGAGGTTGGGAAAAAACGATCGGAGGGGGTGTAATCTAAATTGCACGCGGCAGGTTCTATAACTGAGATAGGATGAGACCCACTTAATCAGCAGAGGTTCAAAACCGAGGGAAGATAGCTTAAAGAGAATGAGGTTATGGGAGATTTTGGCGAAGGCCTTGTTAAAGTCGGTAGCGACTACATCGAGCTCATCGCCGTTTTCTAGGGCTAGGAGTGTCTGGGATGTGAATTCGACAAGGTTTGTAGTAATGGACCTGCCTGAGAGGAAGCCGTGCTGGTTCGGAGAGATGATGGGTGCGCAGCGAAAACATAACGCCTCATATAGAAGGCCTTCGAATAGTTTGGGAATGTGCGAAAGCTTGGCAATGGGACGATAATTGGATGTATCGTTTTTTTTTTCTTTTTATGTATGGGGGTTATGTAAGAGTATTTCCAAAAGTCAGGGAATAGACCTTGTGCAAGGGATAGATTGAAAATTGGCGCGAGAGGGAGAGAGAGAGAAGGGGGACACTTTTTTAGGAGGATAGCAGGGAGTCCGTCTGGGCCGGGACTGCAATCGTCTTTCAGTTCTTCAAGTTTTTTTATGACTTGGTGTTGTTGAATGTGTAGAGGGATGAGGGGGCCGAGGGAGAATTCAGACATGCCAGTAAAGTAGGAGGGGTTAGGCCCGAACGAGTCGTCCGTGAAGGATAGTTTGAAGAAGGACGCGAAAAGATTGGATATGGTTTGGGAATCCGTTGTAGTAGTTGAGCCGTAGAAAAGGGAGGCGGGATAGGCATCAGATTTCCCTTTGCGGTTGATGATGTGGAAGAAAGATTTGGGGTCGTTGATCAGGTTGAATTGAGCTTTGACAAGGTAATTGTGGTAGAGGGAGCTGTAAGGCTCGGTGAATTGGTAAAAGTAACCCAGATAGTTGGAGTAGTCCAGGAGAGAACGCGTGTTTAGGAAAGTGTTCCACAACTTATTCCTCTTGTTACGAAGGGTGCAATCCTTTAATTACCTTGGGTCAATAGTATCAGCCGATAACAATATGGAAGAAGAAATACGCGAACGGCTGATCAAATCCAACAAAGCCTACTATGGTTTATCAAGGCTCTTTAAATCCCGAAATTTATCCAGAACATCCAAGCTGCTACTGTACAAAACCATGGTCTTACCAGTATTCGTGTATGGATCCAAGACCTGCGTGCTCAATAAAAGGCACTCTTAGTCGCGTGCGAAAGGAAAGTCTTAAGGAAAATTATTGCCCCCGTATGTGAGTGAGGACGATTCCGGAGACACTACAACCATGAGTTGTACGCGATCTACCTTGAAGCTAATGTTGTAAGAAAAATCAAGCTCGGTAGACTCCGGTGGGCGGGACACCTAGTTAGAATGAGCGAAGAGGAGCCTGCCTGGAAAGTTCTTCGTGGCAGGATGTATAGAAGGAGACAGCGCGGCAGATCTTCTCTGCGATGGGGGGATGGCTTAGATCAGGACTCCCTGAGCCAGCGAGTGCCGAACAGGATGACATCGGCTCGAAATCGGGACCGGTGGAGAAACTTGCGAAATAAGGCCAAGACCGGATCCTGGTTGTAGTGCCGATGATGATAGAATTTTAAATAAAAGAAATAAACATACAAATTATAATATGAGAATGGGCGTTTATTGAAAAGACAAATTATATTATTAGATTCGAACACTAATCAATTATCAATTCCTTTCTACAAAGCCAGATTGAAGAGGAGGCAGGCCAGACCGTCCCTCTGTCGGAGTCCATTAAAGATGTTTATTGGTTTAGACAGCAATCCTGCTATTTTTACAAAATCAAATCATTAAATAATCGATGTAAAAATTACCACTTTGGAAACTCGCAAACCACTTCTGACACACACATTCTAATATCTGGAACTTGTTAAGAGTATGTCTCTTAGAGCAACGATGAGCTTTGGAAGTTTTTTTTTCACAAAGTAAAAATTCCCACAAAATTCCACTTTTGTGTGAACGTTTTAAATAACACAACCAATAACATAATCTTAAAAAACTGAAGAGACCAAATGCAATGTACCACATGCAGAAAAAACATTTAGTGAGAATCATAGAAAAAAATATATCATTTGTGAATCGAAATGTCGACAGTCATGACTAAAACCGGAAACATTCCCGCGGTGATCGACCGCATCATTTCCGCTTAATAGGTTAGTAGCATATATAACACAAGCAGTTTTTCAAAAGTCTTGTCATCTCCTACGTCATCCTATCCTTAACGTCATATAACTTGAAGTCTCGACGTCGAACATTACTGATAAGAAAGGTATCCACAAATCTTTTAATGACCACACTTAATTATCCAAGCCAATTTTGCATGGGCAAATCCAAATCTAGTTTCGTTGTACTTATAATCATCAATTAGTGGTCGGATTCGCGGACGTCAGAAGTTTACCATCGACTTGAAACAAAGAAAGATCTATGCTGTGAAGTGACCCTTTCTCGTACGATTCAGAATTTAAAATTTGCTTTTCTCAAGAAGCGACTTTGCGTCACACTAATTTATAGTGAATTCAACGACATAGTGCTGTATATTTCCTAAAATGTAGATGAAAATCGAAACACGTCGCCGCGTCATTTTTATTCATGCTTTAAGAAAGTAAGTAGAGTGTGCACGTAGCTTTTTGATACGGCGGATGTAAATATTTATAATTCAATGTAATGTGGTCTCTTTGTAGTTTCAAGTAGTTGAAACCTGAGTGACGAAAGTTTAAAGCACCTGGCTTAATTGCGTATTGTTATTAAGGCGACTTAGGTTATTCAACATGTACTAAGTATTAAATGTTAATTACGGTTTTCTAAAATATTGTAGATTTTTTTTCGGCTAATTAATTATTTTTGAGTATAAATAAAACCAAATTTCCTATTTATAAACATTTACCATACACTACAGACAAAAAATTTACATGTCCTTGATGTAATAATGTTCTTCATTCAGATCTACACGACACAATTCTAATTACATTTTGTTCTCCGCCGTACCATTCCATATGACTATCAATACTACAAGGTTTACGTATGTATAAGCCACCGGTCTATTGGGGGAGCTCAAAAATAGGGTTTCATCTCATCAAGACATAAAACGTGAATATTGTGTTGACCATATAAACCATTTATTTATTCATGAAGGATGCGGCAAGTTGTAGACCTTGAAAGTAATTTCTCACGACAAGGTCCTTTGAAAATAGTGACAGTAAAGTTTCGATTTATAGCACACTGACCCGTCCTAAGATGAATTTCATTGTGAGTCTATCTGGAAATTACGATGAGTTTCAAAAGCCGTCGTTAGTAAACTTCCCAAATGTATTCTAAGTTGGTACATTTAAATGCTTGGCCGCTATCATACATCCATGCTAATGATGTCCTCTTCTGTTTTGACATTGGTATTCCAACGAGATTCCACCTTAAATGGGATTGAACGAAACGCCTGATGGTTTATGGTAATACTTTGCGAAATCCCTGCCAGAAGTAGAATTTATAGGGCACTCCTGGTCATGAATGAATTCATGAGGCTAAATTAGATTTCCGACGTCTTTTAGATATGCTTGACTTCACGTCACACGATTCGCAGTATCTTCTATTTGATAAAATGTGAATGAAAATTTGTTGCTTTGTTATGGATTAACTTTTAATGGAGTTGTGTTTCGGGAAATCATTTAAAGTATTTGATTATAGAAATCAATCGTTGCAGGAAGTTGAAAGTGATATTTTAGCGGTATTGTCGTATGTCGACGTGACGATATGAAAGTTATTAATAGCATATCATTGGTGTGTAAAAATAAAATAGCACAAATTGACGTTAAGTGGTCACAGATAAATTTTGAATTTCCGGAAATGACACAGAAGCCAATGGAGTCATTTTTCATGAACAACAAAAGCCGACGCCATCGAAATCTCCAAAGAATTTTCGTGGCAAAAAAGCGATACGTTGACGCCCATCAATAGGTCTGTCGAGTTTGTGATGTACGGATCAAAGGATTTGATGGTACGTCTCAAAATTTTATAAAAATGTATATTATCTCGCGAATACACTTTGGTGCCGGACTCTTGCGAAGTTTTTTTTTTTGACTGACTCATCTTCGATCCGATTCTCGAGTCCATTCGAAGTTTTACCGACGAATCGCAAACGATGAGTTCCTAACTGACGGTAACCAAAATTTTTATAATAGCAATTATATTCGTATAAATATTCCTGCCACCACAGATTGGTATGAACGCACCAATCTCAGGAACCGTACTTTAATGTTTTTTTTTCCCGATACATTATAATACGTCATTCGCCCTCATCCGATTCTTTACCCTACTTTTGATCTTCTTGGCGATATATCGGCCCTGTGGGTAGGGCGTTAGAATATACTCTTCGAGTGGTAGCCGGGGTCCCAACGCCCTGTCGCCCGGTGAAATACCACCCCGCCAAGCTTTAGGCTCCGTGAAATGGTCGGGAGAAATCCCTGGCCATGTTTCGGAGCTTGGCTGATGGACCGGTTCAAGAAAAGGTTGATTAGGTGGTAGTCGGTCCCAAGGTGAGATACCACCCCGTCAGCTGTACATTCTGCGATATCGCAGAGAGAAATCCTCGACGGTGTTTCAGATGTGTGGCTGATGGCCCGGACTGACGGGGAGATAAGTCATGATGGTACCTTCTGATATAAAGAATTCCGGAGGTACACTAGTCTCCCATTCGGATCTCCGCGGGGGGGGGGGGGGGGGACTATGTCAGGGAGAACACCATGCAGATATCATGACAAATAACGGAACTTTAAGAGGTTGGTCATCGCATAACCGGGCTCGCTCTCGAGGCTCTGTCCACGCTCGGCTGGTGACGGCATTTTGTAACATCGGGGGCATCGGTTTCGCCAATTCGAATGTAAACGCCGTCCACCAATATTTGCAAACAACGAAACCTGATATCCTTGCCCTAACTGAGACGCAGGTCGATTCGTCAACTGACTCGCAATATCTTCGTTGTTCAGGATACGACTTACACACAAGATTCCGTTTTAAGGGCGGAGTCTGCGTTTTCGCGTGGTCCAATCTGGCTTGCCAGAGGATGGAGGCGCTGGAACCCAATAATATGGACATCATATGGTTGAGGGTCGTGCTGAGGAATTCCGTTAAATTTCTTGGTTGTCTTTACCGGTCACCGAATGACGATCGACCGGCGACATTTTTCGAACGTCTTTCACATACCGTCGACAGGATACAGATCAACCACCCAGCTTCTGAAATTGTTGTCCTTGGCGATTTTAATGTGCACAATTCCGGCTGGTTATTACATTCTAACAGAACCGACGAGGCTGGGAAGCTGGTGGAGGTGTTTGCTGTAAGCCACAACTTGACTCAAATCGTAGAGGAACCGACGCGAGTGTCGGGTGTCCGAGGCGAATGTGTGAACACCCTGGATCTGTTTTTGACATCCGAACCAAGTATTTATACCGTAGAGGTTTCTGCGCCATTAGATAACTCAGATTACTGCTTGGTATCTGTCGCGCAAGCACTTGCATATCAACCGAACAACCGGCCTATGCAGCTTCGCCATGTATGGAAGTATGGGGCTGCTAACTGGGACGATTTGCGAGATTTCTTCGCATCCTTTCCGAGGTGTGCTTCGGAAACTCCCATGTTAACGCTTGCGCGGATTCGGTATCAGAGATTATTCTTCTAGGGATGGAGATGTATATTCCACATTCCATCAAACGAACTTCGCCTGATAAACCTTGGTTTGATAAAAAATGCGAGCAGATTACAGCGGCAAAAAATAGAGCTTTTAAGCAATGGCGCTCCAAACCCACCGATGTTAGCAGAACAAATTTTGTTAGAATCAGAAACGCGTGCAACCAGGCGATTGATATCGCGAAGAAAGCTCACAACGACAGGGTGATCAATAAGCTCCTTCGGTGCCCAACTGGTTCGCGCTCCTTCTGGTCAATGGCAAAAGATGTCAGCAGTAACTTCGCATACTCCTCTCTCCCCCCGTTGGTGATAGACAGCGGGATGTTAGTCACGAATGCAATGGATAAAGCTAATGTGTTTGCGAATTTATTTTCCGCGAATTCAAACCTCGATCCCAGCCTTTTGGAACCACCTGTCATCGCGCCGGTACGGTCTTCCATGCAGGATGTGAGATTTCGTCCGCGCACTATGCAACGCATTCTACGTGAACTGGATTGTAGGAAGGCAACCGGCCTGAACGGAATACCTGCAATAGTCCTTAAGAACTGTGCTTCAGAATTATCACCGGTTCTTGGCAGACTCTTCCGCTTATCTTATGCACGGAGGACCTTTCCTGCCTGCTGGAAAATCGCTCGAGTTCAGCCAATCCCAAAGGCGGGAAAATTACCGTCCGATAGCATTATTGTCTATTTTATCTAAGGTGTTGGAAAAAGTCATCAATACAGAGTTAGTTAAGTATTTGGAGTGCAACGGACATCTGAATGATCGTCAATACGGATTCAGTGACAGGCGATCCACGGGAGACCTTTTGACACTTATAATCGATATATGGACATCTGCGATTGAACGGCATGGTGAGTCAAGGGCAGTCGCATTGGATATCTCCAAGGCTTTTGACCGCGTGTGGCACGGGGCATTGCTTAGCAAACTCCGGTCATATGGACTTTCCCAACAACTTTGCGACTGGACGAGGAGCTTCCCTGAGAATCGATCGATCCGGGTTGTTGTGGACGGCGAGTGTTCGCATCTGTATCCTGTTAATTCGGGGGTGCCCCAAGGTTCTATTTTGGCTCCAACCTTTTTCTTGCTTCACATAAATGATTTGTTGGAGACAACGGATAACAAAGTGTTCAGTTTTGCGTGCTGTTTGAGGGTACCTATTTATTTTCTTTTTTTATTTTTTAATTTTTATGTTGAAATAAACAAACAAACTTTTGTAGAGTTGTTATATGTATGGTAATATAAAATTGCATTAATAAAGATTGTAAATGTGTTAGGGCACGCGAAATTTTTTCTTTATTTATATTACCGGCTTTTTGCAAAATTATATACCGATTATATTTAATAATTGTTAGTTAATTGCCACACAGGGGAAAAGTATAATAAAGGCCATATATTTGCTTACATGTAATAGTCACAATAAATCCTTTATTTTCAGATCATGGACATTGTGTATATGTTACTATTTAATTTAATTGAAAAGTGATTGGCAAAAGGAATTTTATTTATTAAATGTTTTTGTTATGTCCTAGCAGGAGAAATTGCTCACAAGTCTATTATTTTAAATTATTTTAAAATCTTAGTTTTTTAATGTACTATTTAATTAAGTTTTGTTATGTATAGGTATGTATATATGAAGTAAATAAATCATCTGTACAATTCTCATTTTATTTAAAAATATTCACCAAACCGGAATATGATTGTGATTTTATTACGATTAATTCTAATTGGTACACACTTATAAAGAATCATTACAATATTAAGCCAATTTCAAGCTATGCCAATTGTCTAACAATGCGAAACATTATTAACTACGAAAGACATAATATATCGGTTCTTATTTAGTTTTATTCTTTTTGAACTAAATGTACACGTAGCAGGTTTGTTAAATATATCAATCCAGTACTTGAAGAGATAACAATTTTTGTTGCCAGAAAATGCAAAATGATATAATGGAAAAGTAATAAAAAATTATGTAATTTATAGTAAGCCTTTTTAATACAATATTATACGAACTAACACAAATGCTTGGCCAGCTGTGTTTTCTGGCTCCGGAATATCAGTTAGTCGTTTGGTATTGGCAATTTATACCAGTTGTTCTTTTTAATTATTAAAAAGACGTGTACATTAAGAGATCTGCGTTAAACACATTAGCTATTCTCCAAATGAACCGAAATTATTTGTTTATTCAATTTGGTGGCTCGGAAGAAGCTCACCGAAAGGAGAAATGACACTTTAAAAAAAAAGGTGAAAATAATAAAAAAAGGAAAAAAAAACTGCTGTCCAACGCTGTGTACTGTTGCTGATGTTGTGGCGTTGTTGATGGTGATGTTTCGTCAGGTGCTGTTGTTAGGTTGGCGTTGGGGCGATGTTTTTGCCCATTGATTGTTTTTCGCCAATTGCACACTGATTGTCACTGTTCTTATCTGAGCTCACATACACATAAGAATGCGTCCGGCGACACGTCGAAAGAATAATAAAAAAGAAAAACAATCCATAGGTGTTCGAGATAGCACCTCATAGTTTATGTTTAGCGCACGTTTTAAAAATATGGAAATCTTGGAATCGGAGAAATATGATTTTGAAGTAAATAAAGCTAAAGTAGCTGAACTTATAACACTCGACTCATTGTCGTAAAGACGCTAAGAATTCGGACGCGCAATGTACACCAGCAGGACACGATAGTGGTCATACCACTCTGATATATTCAACCAAACGAGGAAGTACACTTCACGATCGAACACTGGACTGGAAATGATAAATTAAATGCAAGTTCATATCGTTGAATTTATGAGTTTTATGTAATTTTTTTTTTGAAATCGTTTGGTTCAAATAAAAACAAATCGACAAAACACCGCTCGACTTAATGGATGGCGAATAAAATTCACTACGCCGCGCGCGGAGAGCGGGATATCGCGTGACCGTGCTGGTCTGGTGATGTAAAACGACTCAACGATATTCAATCGTTTTGGGGTGAAGGTAGTTGGTAGTACACATGTATGTGTGAATGAAGATCACTTGGTTTTTTTCATACACAAGGCCATGGGAATGAACCTGAAACAAAGAAAGGAAGACGGGATCGTGGAGTTCTTTGTTTATGTGAGAGGTTACTGGGAAACGAATCCAGAACCATGTGGGATAACGGAATTTATGGCCTGAGAGTTCAACTGAGTAAACATTAGATGGTAGATGCATTTGGGATACTAGGATGATTGAATTATTTGCGTACCGCCAGAATGCCTGATGAAGAACAGCGGTCTTTTGTTTACTCATGGTGTGAGTTAGGGAAATAGTCTCGACGTGGATGGTGCTAATTACATGCAGCTGGTGTTGGACTATTATCGCTGGCTAAAAGGGTCGACAGCCGATGTGTGCATAGATAGTTTTTATGTACACATATTGAGGCTGGGATTAGCCAACTCAAGGGAAGATTCCCTGATATGCGGTCGTATGATATGCGAACCGATGAATTTTATTACAGGGAATTTATGGTAAGGTAAGAAAAAACTCTTACAGGAATTTGTATGCGAAGGGAATGCAAGAAAAGGTAAGAATTCTTTTACTGAAGCTTTTTAGATTATACCTTAGATAATCCTAGATGCGTAAAGCATTTAAGGTGCTAATGCGTTTGCATTAATGAAATTACGTGATTGGATGGGAGTTATGGGGGTTTTTTAGGCAAGTGGACCGTGGGGTTTGACGGAACCGTCACAACCTCCTTAACTTAATTCCTCTGAACACAAACACTCGAAATACGCGCAATATCCTCCTTCTCTACATTCCCTCCCACCGGACCTCTTATGGTCTCAACGAACCCCTTTCGCGGATGCTGAGAAATGTCAACTTCAACTCCAGTTTGTTCGACTTCGACCACTCTACCCATACTCTCAAGCACGGCCTCCTAAACCATTCTCACCACCGAACTTAAGCGGCGCTTCTACACTTTACTATAACCCGCTCCCACCTCTTGCCCTTCACCTTGCCTTCTTAATTTGTCCTGGTTACCTTAGTTAAGATAGTTCTTAAGCTCTCTAGTTTGCAACTTATATTAGATGTAGGCAATTATGTTGCTTGAATTAAGCCAATAAATGGGGTGGTAGCCCCACTAAACTTAAACTTCACAGCAGACTCTGACCTTTCAGCTGACGTAAAACAGAGTTGCCTCACTATCAGTTTTTGGTACTCGAGTTAATTCGACTCTTAATAAGAACGACCACAGGTTAGAAGCTGCGAAAACTGTGGGTTTTCTTAACAGATACAAGAAATACATACTTCACTCTGCACAACTTGGCCACAACGCGAATATTCGTCCAAAACTAGAATTCAGTTCTCGTATTTAGTCAGATGCTAGATGTGTTGGATATGATGCAAATGCGTGCCGTGAAACTCATTAGACACCCAGACGTAAGTCGTTCAATTCCGTCGTTAGAATACAGGCATAACGTATCATCCCTTTCTCTTTCTGTAGATATTGTGACGCATATGACAATCAGTACTAGAATATTCGAGAAAGTCCGAAACAAAGTACTAGAATATTCTATAAAGTACTGGAAAACTGGAGACTATGAACAATAGAACATTCAAGGCTATGGAACGGACGGAAACGAAACACCGAATCAGAATGTGAGCAAACGGTATAAATATGTCGCACACAGATCATGGACACAAGTAATAAGTAAGAAAGTAAGGAAACGATAAGTACGGAAGCGATAAGTAAAGAAGCGAAGTATCAAGAAATGGTTGTAATTAACAGACTAATAAAGTGTTTACAAAGAAAATCGATTTAACGGCTCTTATTTATTAAAATAATTAATCCAGCGAACCCTAAGCTCGCTACAATATTATATAGATCGCTGTTCAGCTGATCTTAGTGAATTAAACTCTCCAAACATTTCTCCGTATACCCCTCAATCAAAGAGTAAATACCAGTTCACGTTAAAAATTAACTTCAGCGAAGGATAAATACTTCGATACAACTAACCTTTTTTTTGAACCGCACGAATGCGAAATGTTCCGCTTGATCTTGAGTTTGCTCGTCATTATAATACCCAGATATTCAAACCCAATTTAGATTGGTATTTCTATTCCTCATCTTCGTCTACTTTTTCCACTCCCAGTGTGGTTTGATATTCAAGGATATCCTTACAATTAATAATAAAAAATAAAAAACCAAATACGCTGACTATATCCTATCAATTCAATATCATTTTATTGCGCATTTTGACCCGCGCTGTGCATCGACATTTAAAGGTATGAACAAATTTCTTTTGTGCCCGCTTATTATACAAAAAGAAATCCACTTATTAAATCTTGTCTAAGTTATAAGTAAAAAACAAAGATATTGAATTGTACACATTTGAGTTTAATCAAACTGTTGACGTGTCCGGGCATTCAATACTATTTCTGGAAACATCTCGTTGTTATAGGACCTTAAGCCGGGTGTGAACTACAATATATTCGGGTATTACTTAGACGATAGCACATCAAATAAATAAACAAACAAATGGATTAGTACTTTTCCAATGGAGTGACTAACCTAGAACACCTGGAGCATTTAGGAAGACTTATTTACGCCGAAAAAGGGAACCCCCATAACTTCAACGAAGACACCACTGTGTGCGCTCCCCCAGTCGACCAACTGCCTTTAAACACATAGTGTTGAGGAATAAAGGCGGAGCCATATCAACAGAGCTCTTTGCACCCGGGTAGAGTGATGAAATAAACACGGAGAACACAAATCGTTATATTCCTGGAGTAATAAATAAAAAACGAATATTTTTGAAAACCCATTTGAATCTGTGAAAGAGCACGTATGGCACGAGCACAAACTAAATAGGTAGATGATCAAGCGACACGAACACCTCAGATGAGATATTTCAACACCAAGCAGTTGGAACGTATTACAGGAAATATTTATTAAAAAAATAATAATAATAATTGGAGCACGATCCAAGCGAACAAGCAAACAACAAATGTAAAAAAAGGAAAAACGAGAAAACGCAGAGAAATTAAGGCATAAACGTAGGGCAACATAAAAACTGACGAAAAGGTAGAAAATAACAATGAGTCTTGGGAAAGAGCACCTCACGCTTGTTGGATGAAAACGTGACGTAGCATAAATCCTCGTAAACTTTCTCCTCCTCACGGTAATAGATGTCGTTACTGAGTTGTATTGGGTATGTCCATATGGTGGCATTGGATGCCGCTTGATGCAAGTTGCTGTTAATGCTCGAGCACGCAGAATACAAGGAAGGTTGTTTAACTTCCGCCGCAGGCGATTGGACACCGTTTAAGGAACTCGTATCTTCAAAACCGATGCTATTATTACCGTCGATTACAATGTCACTGTTGTCATCTTCCACAGACAATGAGCCGGAGCGTATATCGGACGGTTCCGTTTCAGTCTCAACATCCGCCTCACCGCTACTATTCCTTGTAGATTCGGTTCTTTTGATGGAAACATATGCGACACGTCCATCAGGATACCAAGATGGTATTGATCATATATTAAAAAACAAATTGATTTTCGATTTAACAAAAAACAAAGAAAAATGAAGTGCATTATTTTCAAAGATGGTAAATCCAACAAAGGTGGATCAAAATGTGGCAACGACAAGATGTGTAACAATTTCTTGTTTAAATTAAAGTGTTCTCTATTTTCCGAATGGCCGATAAAATTTATTGACATTCCCACCTTAAGCAAGAACCCAAATAAATATATTCTACTCACGTCGAATGCAAATCCTTGTAAATGGCTGCATCTGAATGGCTTCTTTCGCTTGGTGACAACTGAATGTTGAAACCCCTAGAAGAAGGAATAAAAACTCATTAGCCAAGGGGGAGTATGTTGATGGATGATTTTCGAATTACATTAAATCAGGATGAAGTTGTTGAACTTTACGGCATTGTGACAACTTGGACAGGGTAATGAGCACACGATGGAAATTTGTCAGGTCGTATAGCATTGTGGGCTCGAATAAATCTGTCTCCCGAATCCCGAAGTGTTTCTTACAGACGTCCAAAAATAACTTTATGTTCTTACAGCAGAGGAACTGAAAAGATAAAAATATAGAAAAATGAAATTATCATAAACTCGAAATAGCAGACTATTGTTGCCCAAGGGGATAAATTGGGTGATTTTAACACGTTGTCCTTTTTCACATCGGTGACTGGGTTATATTTAAGGGACCGACAGTAACTGTGGTCCCTTATCAATTCCAACAGAAGCAAAAGGGTAACATTTTACAAATTACTGATCTGATGGAAAATGTTTAGATTTTTATGCTCAGTGAATTGTGAAATATCGAAGTGTACTTACAGCACAAAAGACATATTTTATACAGAACACCCCATGGAATGCCGTAGAAGATGAACAAATTAGAACACCCTAAATTATGACCCAACATAAAAAAAAGTAATGGGTGTTTGAGCACCCCGAAACGCATATACGACAGAGAATAATATTTTGTTTTTCCTGTGCAGTATTATTCAAAAGTTTACGTACCCTTTTGGTTGTTTAAAAACAAACAAAAAAGTATTCTATATCGAATTTGTGTTTTTAAAACACATTCCACTTGAACTAACATGGTATTATGATTTACGTCATGTTATCCAGTGCACCGACTTCTTTTTTCTAATTGTAGTATTTTCCATTTTTCTTGTTTATTTATTAAAACTGAAATACTATAAAAATATTGAATCTAATTTAATCTCTTCTTAATTTACAAACAACAGTTTCCTCTTTATAAACTTAAAATCGAAAACAATTATGATTTCTCTAAAGCAAATCAACCTCATCATCATCATCGGAACTACAACCGTCTTGGCTTTATTTAGCAAGTCCTGAGGCTTGTTAAATTTTCCATAATGATTTGTTTTTTCCGGGCAAGGTCATTAATTCTTGAGCCAGAGGCTCCCCGACGGTGAATCGAACCCCGGTCTCCCGCGTGACAGGCGGGTATTCTATACAAATCAACCTCATGATCTTAAAATACACCCTCGGTCCACAAAAATACAGAATCGCTTTCCACCGATGGACCGTCAAAGCCATCTGTCTGGTGGTGATTGATTTAAATAGTGTAAAAGTTCCTTAACAAATAGTCCAAGCTTAATAACATTTCGTTTAGTGGAAGCCGAAAAACATCGCGTTAAGTGGTAGTCGTTTTTCAGCATTAATATAAAATGTACAATGACCAAAGAGTCATTATTTCGTTGTAAAATTCGTAAAAATGTTACCAGAACGTTTACATTGCTGAAAAAACCTTATGTTTATCCAAAATCGTCGAAACCACTCCACAGGTGGTTCAAGGATGGCAGGGAAGATATGTATGGCGATAAGCACACAGGCCGTCCATCTGATGTGATTACCCGATAAACATCGAAAAAGTACGTGATTTCGTGAAAGTTTCCATGAAATCTTCAGTGAGATTAATGGAAATAGAGACGATAACAACATTTCACTGCCATTTAACTGAAATACTCATTCTAAGGAAATTGAATTTAAAGTTTGTTCCACATCGACCGAATAATGATCAAAAATTGCACCCAATTGGACAAAAGAAAGCCAATTAATCACACTCGAAATGAGGAATATTTCTTAAGGGGTTAGGTTGGTTTCGAAGGCTTAAAAAGAAGAATATTTTTACTAGGTTTTTTCTAACATATCAAGTAAAATCTTTTATTCAAACAATTTAACATATGAAAGATACATATTTGGATAAGTACTTTGTAAAATTTTCATTTGAAATTTTTGAAAATTCTGCCATTCGGATCTCATTTCCCCTCAGTACCAAATTCACCTCCATCCGATGTAGACGTGTCGACAATCGACAAACGATAAATCGTTCAACGGAATGACCTTAAAAGTGAAGTGTATGTTATTATTATTATTATTATTATTATTATTATTATTATTATTATTATTATTATTATTATTATTATTATTATTTTTGGCGCAAGACTAATGACCTTGCCCAGACAAAATAAATCATTATGGAAAATTTAACAAGCCTCAGGACTTGCTAAATAAGGCCAAGACCGGTTCCCGGTTGTAGTGCCGATGATGATGATGATGATTATTATTATTTATTACAATGCAAGTAAATTACATGGTAACTTAAAACTAATAGCACTAGCGACTAAGGCTTTCGGCTAGAATATAAATATTAAATATTATTTACACTAGATTTTGTAACTTAACTAAGGTTAGTAGTTTGTAGAGCTTATCGATATTAGATGATGATGGTTGGGATATGATGTTGAGGATGTCGTCGTTGTAATGTTGGCGAACGAGGTCTTTTACCCCTGCACATTCAAATAGTATGTGTTTGGAGGATAGGTTGGAGTTGGATGTACAGATGTGGCAGGTAGGGGGATTACTCCTGTTGATGAGATGTTGGTTGGTGATAAATGTGTGCCCAAGGCGCAGCCGGAGGAAGCACCTGATTTTATGTTTTGCGGCTGTTGGTGGATATGTGATGGGTTCTCTTCTGGGGTTTACTACCGCATACATATGCCTGTAGTCTGCCCAGTCCTTTTGTTCTAAGTTGTGGAGCTCACTATTTAAGTATCTATGTAAGTCCTTGCTGTTTTCAACGAAAAAGGTTATTAGGGGTTCCTTGATGGCCAGTTTTGCAGCAGCATCTGCTGCTTCGTTGCCTGCTATCCCACTATGGCTTGGCACCCAGGGAAGCTTTATTTTGTTTTGTTTATAGAACAAACTATGCTGGATCAAGTGAATGATTCGGTTTCTATTGTTTGGGTTCCTTATTGCTTGGATGGTTGATAGGCTGTCTGTACAAATAAGTGTCTTGTCCTTTTTTACTAACTTAATTGCTTCCAGTACAGCGGTTGCTTCGGACGAAAATATGGAACAGAATTCGGGTATAAGTCCCTTTCTGATTACTATTTTTGCGCTGTTGACTATCGCAAATGACGTGCCGTCCTCTGTTTTGGATCCGTCGGTGAAAAGTAGGTTCCACTGGCGGTGTTGGTTTTTGATATGTTGATAATGTTGTTGGTATTCTAGGTGGTTTGTTCTAGTTTTTGGGAGTAGGCTTAAATCGGTGTTGAATATCTTAGGTGACAATAACCATGGGGGGTGAATTGTCTTTGCCTTTTGTGGTTTAATGTTTATTCGGAATTGGTGCGCAAGTAATATTGCCTGTCCTAGGGCCGACAAGTGCCTTTGGGGCCGTTTCCTCCTAAGGATGTGTTTAATATCCTTCACTATGGGTGTCTCCGGTGTGGCGGTAAGTTTGACAACTAGCTTGGCTGAATGGTACTTCATTCGATTTTCAATCGTCGGGAGTCCACTTTCTGCTAGAATGTTTGTTATTGGGGTGGTTCTGAATGCACCTGTACTTATTCGGGCTGCTGCGTGATAGGGGGATTTCACTAGTTGTAGGTTAGTTTTGCTGCATTTCCCGTATATTGGTAGGCCGTAATCTATTTTCGATAATATAATTGCTCTGGTGATGTTTGTTAGTGTATTAGTATGAACAAAACTCTTTTTTGATCCTAAGTATTTAATTATATTTAACCTTATATCTAAGTTTTTCTTAAGAGCTAGACATTGATTTTTGAAGTTGTATTTACTGTCAAGTTGTAGACCTAGAATTTTTAGTGTATTAACATTGCTGATGGTGGAGTTTTCAAAGTGTATGTTAAATTATTACTATAAACTGTGTTGCACATCTTGAATAAGTACGGGTTCGCACACTCCTCTGCACCCAAAATAATTAAAAAACAATTAGTGCTAATATGCGGCAAACAAAGTGTTCCTGTGCGCATGTGTGTATGCGCATAGTATACGGATACAAATACGTAAGAACTAGTGAATAAAACATTTATTTAAATAAAGAAAGTGACTAACCGTACTGCCCGCCATGGGAGAAGGTGAGACTGGATTCAAAACGGCGCTACGAAGAAAGCCTAATCCAGAACCGAATCTTCAAGCCAAGCGGCTGAAGTCTAAGGAGAATGAGGAAGATTTAATGATTCCTAATAATGCTCATTATGCTGAAGCAGAGAAGAAATTTAAAGAACTGGTGACGCAAGAAAAGAACTTCTCCAACAATGAAAACCTTGTGGGGGTCCTCTATACTACATGGAGAACCAACCCACTATTTCAGCCTTATTTCGACCGCTAACAGCGTGTCATATATATTCCCCAATTTCATAGCATAGCTAAACTCATTATTATATCCAGATAATGCATAATTGAATTTAGCTACCTTTTGCCATACGGCAACTCCATTTTGCTAGCCCATGCGATTTCCACTGCAACAACAAGTCGAATCAGACGGCGCTGTTGCTGGGGAATTTATCAAAATATTTAATTAGATCCCACGATAAATTGCCCTAGTCAATTTGGCGTCATTTCGGCTTTTCCCGGCCACTCTATTCGCTGGGGATCAATGATCTCTTTTCGCAGGTGAATAGCACCAACTACATTTTCCTCTCCTTGTTACGACCACAACCACCCATCCCATAAAAATTACCCTTTTGGAGCTAGTCTCCACCACTAACGGCAATACACGCCAAAAACATCCACTTAAAGGATGTGACATAATGCTAAATCAAAGCATTACCCCATACACCTCGTCCCGCATAAATTGATAACAAGCAAATCGAACTAAACGTTCAATTTGCACTAACCAATTAAATTCCAAGCAAATTGAACTAAACGTTCAATTTGCTCACATAAAAAAAACTTGAAAATATAATCAGTGAACCAAGGGTTCACCCAACAAAAACTCCTAAAAGGCAAATGTGCGGACCAGATGCCGTATTTCAAACAAAACTCCTGAGTATCATAAAAAATTGCGCGCCAGCAACTTTACGAGACCTCAGAAAAATGGTTATCTAAAACAATGAAAACAACCAACGCCAGTTTCAGTTTTAACAAAATTAAGTTAAAACAAGCAAAAGGCAAATATTCGCTTTTGTATCGATTCCCCATGGAAAAGAGTCTTGCCCATTCGGCTACAATAAACAACAGAGAATCAGAAATGCTCATTAGCACAATTCTCTATTTGTATTCCCTATCGTATTCTTACAAAATGGATCCTTGCGGAGTCGGCTAGAACAAACAACAGGCATCATAAAACGAATTACACATTCGTTTAGCGCATATCAACATAGAGGATTATAAATGTGTATTCGCACGATCCTCTGTTGATTTTTCCCTTTGTGTTTCCGCGTTTGATCCCAAGCCGGGAAAGATAAAGAAAGAAATGCCATATCCTTCGTTCTTCAGGATGAAGAAAAAACAGGTCTTCGTTTGAGAGTTTGGTTTTTTGAATCTCGACCGATACGGCGAGACTTTTAGGAGTTGGGTTTTGAATTTTGGCCGAAACGGTCGTCCGCGAAAGAGAGTTGAATTTTGAATCTCGACCGAGACGGTGAGATAACAAAGAGTTGGTTTTCGGATTTCGAACGAGACCTTCAGACAGCGGGGTTGAAGTTGGACGATTAACGAGGCGCTAGAAAACAAGTTAAAATAATAAGTGTTAATAAGAACCTAGTTTAAAAGATAATAAGTGTTGTTAATAAGAATCTACCATTAGTACTTTCCAAGGATTACGAATTTAAAAAAATGAAATTATTGAATTGCGAGTTTGAATAAATGGAATCGGTGGTAAGATGGACCTAGATGACAAGTTAAAATAATAAGTGTTAATAAGAACCTGGTTTAAAAGATAATAAGTGTTGTTAATAAGAATCTACCATTAGTACTTTCCAAGGATTGCGAATTTAAATAAATGGAATTGGTGAATTGCGAATTTGTAATAATAAGTGAAACGATCTAACATTAAATATTCTATTCTAAAGGAACAAACAGTGTTTTACTTAAAGGATGTGTGGTGTTTATACGAAAGTGATAAAAGATTTATCAACATCCTCCACAATTCTGTCCCCTCAAAGTTCAATGCACTCTGAGATCACCACAGCAATCGCACTAGGGCAGTAGGTCATCCTCAGAGGCTGCATTTGATACAAGTACACAAGCTAAGCCAACCGAAGTTATTGCGCTCTCTCTTTTGTTCTTTTCATCCTTCGCATGCCCAGTGAGACATGAAAATAAGAAGATTTATGAGAAGAGCGTAATGTTAATTGGCTAATAGCCGCGCGTATTGCAAAATTACCCATCTTTATCCCTAATTTGGATTAGTCTTTACTCAAACATCATCGCGGATGGTCACACCCTTAAAGTAATTCAGTGATTGCTGCAGTTATCTCTTAAATAGTGCATCCAAAAATAAGTTGATCAAATCTCTAAAAGTGATCTTAAATGTTTAGTCATAAAGTGAATGGGCAGAGAAAAAAAAGACATGTGTTGATATCCTTGTTTTATGAATTTATTATTAATTCCCTTTTTGTTTTTGTGCTGTAAATAATTGTATTTTTCTATTGTTCATCTCCATTGAACAAAAAGAAAACCAACAAATAAAAAGAACATAAACCAAAACAGAATGAATCCAAAAACCAGTGTTTCCTTTTTACTCTCGTGAACGTTATCCCGCAGTAAAATATGATGGGGATAGGAGTGAACCGCGTGCCCGTGTTCGGCACATCAACTCGTACCCCACAACATCATCAAAAAAAATATTGAGCGAGACAAATTAAATACCGAGCTATGGAAAAAAACAACAAATTGCAAAAGCAAATACTAGAAGCTTTACAAACAAAGGAACAACCGCAGAAAAACCAGCAGCACCAGAAACTACAACAGCAACAGAAACAACAGCAGCAGCAACCAGATTAACACCGACAGCAGGTACAACCACCAACAAACAGGAAAGAGAAGGTGCCTCCCATTATAGTCAGCCTCATGGGGGCTAAAGATATTATTTAATCTGAGTACATCCGCCAACAAATCTTCAAAAGATACAGGACGTTTGTTTGTCCGCTTACATCTTAATTATCTTTCCTCAGTACGTGTACAAGCAGGTATACTGAACAATCATCTTCCTTCCTGCACCGGGTTTTGTTTTGTGAATAGAGCCAGTGACAGTAAATAGGCAAAGACCAGGGACCAATAATTGTGGTACAATGGCCTGCGGGCCAAATATAAGTGGTAACCAGTTTCGGGATCTTGCCGAGGACGTAGATTTCGAAATACGCAAAAAGAAAATAAAAAGAGCACTTCCGAGAATCGAGGAAAATTTTCCAAATTTACCGATGACATCAGGAAAAAATCCGAAATTTTTAATTTTCACGGCCAAACAAAGTGATACACCCATCTCGTCGCTTAATCCATTTGTAATAAAAAAAGTGATAGCTGATATTAGTCGAGAACAAATCACGATCTTACGCGACGGAAACTTATTAGTGACAGTTAATTCACCAAAAATCGCCCGGTTCCTAAAAACAACTAATTTAGGCAATGTGTGCCCCGTCACTGTGAAGCTTCACGAGAAATTGAACGAGTCTAAGGGTATAGTTTACGCTCCCTGCCTATTAAATGTTCCCGAATCAGAAATAATCTCGGAAATGCAATCGCAAAACGCAAGTTTACAAATTTTAAAAAGGGATGAAAATAAAATCCAACGACTATCGGGCATAATGTTATTTACTTTCGACCTCTACCAACCACCAAAATCTGTGGACATAGGTTTCTAAATGGCATCTGGTCCACCACGCAACGAACCCACTAAAAACAATTTTTTTCGGCCCTAATCGGCTGCCCACCCCACACTCTATGGGGTCTCCCAATACTTGTTCCCTACCCTTATACTATCAGAATGTCAGAGGACCAAGCTCCAAAGTCGATTTTACACAATACGAGTACCCACTCCCTTCCCTATGATAAAGGGTGGTTAAATTTTAAGGGCCGATGTTGATTTTGAATGAAACACAAATTATTTAGGAAATTATTGTCATTTCTTTTTATTATGATAATATTGGTATGGTTCAATTATGTATGGAACAAAATATCGGCGACCTCGGCGGCACACCTCCATCCGATGGTCCAAATTTTCGATGACGCTGAGGCATAATTGAGGTTCTATGCCGTTAATGTGCCGAATTATCTCATCCTTTAGCTCTTGAATTGTTGCTGGCTTATCGACGTACACCTTTTCTTTCAAATAACCCCAAAGAAAGAAGTCCAACGGTGTCAAATCACATGATCTTGGCGGCCAATTGACATCGCCAACACGTGAGATAACACGGCCATTGAATTTGTCGCGCAAAAGAGCCATTGTTTCGTTACCTGGGTGGCAAGTGGCACCGTCCTGTTGAAACCACATATCGTCCGCATCCATATCTTCCAATTCGGGCTATAAAAAGTTCGTTATCATCTCACGATAGCGAACACCATTCACAGTAACTGCCTGACCGGCCTCATTTTGGAAAAAATACGGCCCGATGATGCCGCCAGCCCATAAACCACACCAAACAGACACTCTTTGTGGGTGCATTGGTTTTTCGACAATCACTCTTGGATTATCATTCGCCCAAATGCGGCAATTCTGCTTATTGACGAATCCACTGAGGTGAAAATGTGCCTCATCACTGAAGATGATTTTCTTCGAAAATTGATCATCCGCTGTTGCCATTTCTTGCCACCATTCTGACCATTGACGACACTTGAAATGGTCAAGAGGCTTTAGTTCTTGAGTCAATTGCACCTTGTAAGCGTGTAAATGCAAGTCTTTATGCATAATGTTCATCAACGACGAGCGTGAGAGGTGCAATTGTTGGACACGACGACGAGTTGAGGTGGACGGCTCTTCAGCCACACTATCGCGAACAGCAGCAATATTTTCTGCAATACGAGCTGTACGAGCATGCACTGGTGTTTTCACATCTCCTACAGACCCGGTTTGCTCAAATTTTTTCACGATTTTTCCGATTGTAGGCACATTTGGACGATTAAATTGACCGAAAAAATCACGAAGTGCACGATATGCATTTTGATTTGAACGCCCATTTTCATAATAAGCCTTAATAACTTTAACGTGTTGCTCGATAGTGTATATTTCCATGGTTCAAATTCAGTTAGTCTGAAATTAAGAAATATCAAATGAAATACAAAAAAAACTTGACGTTTAGGTGTGGTTCACATTCAACATCGGCCCTTAAAATTTAACCACGCCCTGACCGAAACCAACCTCACCCCCAGTATCAACAGCCTAGAGCTGTTCCCCCCCTCCCTCACAGTTTTTCGTGACGACGATGTCCATCATTCTTTGCCTGACACCCCCTGCCGAGGCGTCCTGCTTGCCGTCCAAAACGGACTAACATCTTCTCTTATCACCTTCTCTTCTTCTCCCTACCTCGACTATGTCGCTATAAAAGTTGAACACTGCTTAAAGTCCTTGTACATCATTTGCTTCTACATTCCCCCTTCGCAAGCTACTGAGGCATACGAACTCGCTATCGCTGCAATCGACTGCTTAACGGAACTGAGTTCTTCCCAAGACGACATTGTAGTCCTGGGCGGTTTCAACCTCCCCCATCTCCGATGGTCGCTGTCTGACGATGAGTCCCAGTATATCTCTAGCCCCTCTACTACCAAAGAGTGTCTCTTAATAGACAACCTCACCGACTCTAGCCTTTACCAAGTCAGCAATATCCTAAATCATCTGGGCAGACAACTCGACCTTGTGTTCACGACAGACCCCTGTAACTCCTCGGTTATCCCTAGTCCCCACATCCTCTCAACCATTGACAACCACCACCCCCCACTTCTCTTATCCTTATACCGTGACCACTCAGCCCACAGCACACCTACTCCCCTCCCCTACCAATACTCTTTCAATTTC
This sequence comes from Microdon myrmicae, assembly GCA_963931805.1. Classification (NCBI taxonomy): domain Eukaryota; kingdom Metazoa; phylum Arthropoda; class Insecta; order Diptera; family Syrphidae; genus Microdon; species Microdon myrmicae. The sequence continues at coordinate 82,511,347 of OZ007502.1, read as the reverse complement.
CGAAAAGCCAATTTCCGGCTCATAAATGAGTACCTCTGCAATACCACACCCCGCTTAAATGATATTAGTGTAGAGGTCGCTACAGCCTCGCTCTACACAGTAATCTACAACGCCATATCCCTATTTGTCCCATATTCCCGAAACAGGTTATCATTCTCATCGCCCTCTTGGTATAACCGCAGACTCCGCACACTTCGTAACAAGAGGAATAAGTTGTGGAATACTTTCTTAAATACGCGTTCTCCTGTGGACTATTCCAACTATCTCGGTTACTTTTACCACAATTACCTTGCCAAAGCCCAACTCAATCTGGTCAATGACCCCAAATCTTTCTACCACTTTATCAACTATAAATGGAAATCAGATGCCTATCCCAAATCTCTTTTCTAGAACTCAACTACTTCATCTGACTCGCAAACCATAGCCAATCTTTTCGCGTCCTTCTTCAAACTTTCCTTCCCGGACGACTCGTTCGAGCCTAACCCCCCCTACTTTACTGGCACGTCTGAATTCTTCCATGGCCCACTCATCCCTCTACACATTCAACAACACCAAGTTAAAGAAAAACTTGAACAACTGAAAGACGATTTCAGTCCCGGCCCAGACGAACTCCCTGCTATCTTCTTAAAAAAATGGTCCTCTTCTCTCTCTCTCCCGCTCGCGTCAATCTTCAATCTATCCCTTGCACAAGGTATATTTCCCGACATTTGGAAATCCTCCTACATAATCCTCATACATAAAAAGGGGCCAAAAAACGATATATCCAATTATCGTCCCATTGCTAAGCCTTCGCACATTCCTAAACTGTTCGAAGGCCTTCTCCCATCATCTCTCCTAACCAGCACGGCTTCCTCTCCGGCAGGTCCACTACTACCAACCTTGTCGAATTTACATCCCACACACTCCTTGCCCTAGAAAACGGCGATAAGGTTGATGTAGTCGCTACCGACTTTAGCAAGGCCTTCGACAAAATTTCCCATAACCTCATTCTCTTTAAATTATCTTCCCTTGGTTTCGAACCCCTGTTGATTAAGTGGATCTCATCCTATCTTAACTCTCGAACCTGCCGTGTGCGATTTAGATCCACCCTCTCCGATCCTTTCTCTCCAACTTCAGGTGTCCCACAGGGCAGTCATCTCGGCCCCCTACTATTTCTCCTAACCATAAACGACATTGGCCCGTGCATCAATCACTCCCGCATCTCGCTTTACGCGTATGATACCAACATTTTCAAGACAATCCGCTCTCCCCTTGACTCCTCACTTCTCCAATCGGATCTTGACAGCTTTTCGGTATGGTGCCAAAATAACTGCCTAGAACTGAATATCGCCAAATGTCACACAATCACCTTCTCTCGGAAACGCTCCCCCACCCAACCACGTTCCTATCTCTTGCTAGACCAACCGATAACATCGGTTGAATCGATTCGCGACCTGGGCGTCCTATGCGACAAGGAACTTAGATATACCGCACATATCGATGACACAATCTCTTGGCTTTGTAAAACGCTGGTCGAAGGAATTCCTAAACCCTTACGTCACCCGATCACTCTACACAACTTTCGTCCGGCCACTACTCGAATATGATAGTCAGGTCTGGTCCTCGTATCAACAGTCTCACATTCGTAGGATCGAAGGCGTTCAACGTCGTTTCTTGCGCTTTGCCCTCCGTGGATTGAACTGGGAAAACCCACTCATTTTACCACCTTACATAGGCCGGCTCCTTCTAATCAATCTTAACACTTAACTCAATCAATTGCCCAAGCTTGCTCTCCACTTTATTATTTTATACAAACCCCCGTAATGTGCGGAACCCTCGTCTATTTTACGTGCCCGCTCATCACACTTCTTACGGCGTTAACGAGCCCATCTCACGTATGCTACGACATGCCAACTCTTTCCCCACCTCCTTTGATTTCAACCTCTCCACTCCTGCCCTCAAACAACGTCTCAGAAGAAACCCGCCCTCACCCCACCCCACCCCAATTTAAACCTCTCCCCCCAGCTCTCCAACCCCGCCCCATTCCGTAGACGTACCCCTCATTGTCATTGTCTCACAAAAGCCGTATTTGCCTCCCCCACATATACTTGCCCTTTCCTAGCCCCCTACCCCCCCCCTCAAAAGTCTTTTTCACCTCCTGGTTTTTCTTTTTCTTTTTTATTCTCCTTCTCACTCTAGATTTAAGATAGTCTTTAAGGTTCTTTTTATATTAATTAATTTTAAGTTTAATTTTGAGCTTGCATTAAGCAAAATAAATGAGGGTTCTGCCCTCACTAAACTAAACTAAACTTCTACAAAGCAAAGGTCACCGAATACATCCCCAACCGCATGAAATGTCGTAACTGCCAACGACTCGGCCAGACTACAACACACTGCACCATCACCACAATGTGTGAGAAATGTAACCTCCCGCCTCATATGCCTGCCGATTGCTGTTGTACTATGTGCGCCAACTGCTCACTCCCTCATTCTGCTGCAGACAAAATCTGCCCCTCATATATTCAAACCAAGGAAATACTGGCGATAACAACCACTACCAAATGCTTAATGGGCGAAGCCAAACGTATTTACAAGGAAAAAAATATCTTCAAACCCGATCAACTTTCCGGAACTTTCGCTGAAACGCTGAAGTTTAACCCATTGCAGGAACTCACAAAAGAACAAAACAAACCAAACATAATATCATTCCCAACACTCAAGGAAGCATTAAAAATGCATCGCCTCACCAGCCATCAAAACCAGCAAAATATAATTTCACCCAATCGGACTCAGCAACAACACCACCAATTCAACAAACACCATCATCTCATCTAACATCAACAACTCAACTAACTCCAACCAACCCCCACAACCCCAAGCAACTTCTTCAACCCAAAACTACAACCAAACCATCCCACAAGTTACAACAAGCTTTTTCGCCAATAGCCTCTCGCAATGCACCTCGTCACCCACATTAAACCAAAAAAACAGGTCGTCCTTTACTAAGCAAAAACAAATAAAAATGTACACATCTTAGAAGATGATGACTTCAATATGTAAGAATAATATTAACATCCAAGCCGCCGACTCTGTTGTTTCTGAAACTCGACACTTGAACTCTGCTCAGAGTACAAGTGCCCCGTATCACACCTCCGATATTCCCCGCCCTGTGGACGGGAGAGTAAACCAAATATGCTATGCGGATGACGTCCTGGTGTACACGTCAACCAAAGGCCCTAACCTCGCAACAAATCGACTCAACCGTCACTTGGACGAACTGTATCAGTATTACAGTCGATGGAAAATACGACTTAATCCATCCAAAGCAGTAGCCATAATTCTGAGTAGTAAACACTCCCAACCTACTTCTCGATATTCACAGAATATTCGAATAAAAATGGGAGATACTACGATTAGACCACAGGACAAGATGAAATATCTCGGGGTCACTTATACCCCAAAAATGAATTTCATCAAACATGTGACCCACATTCTCCAAAGGGGCCTCGGTCGGTCTAAGCAACTGCACAACATCTTGAAGTGGGGGAACAAAGTTGACACCAAAGTTAAGCTTCTCTGCTATAAGCAGCTAATCCGATCTGGAATATCGTACGCCTTTCCCATATGGTTCTGCATATCTTCGGCTCAAATGGAAAGACTTCGGGTTTTCGAAAGGAAACTCCTCAGAAGATGCACCAATCATTCTAGAAGGCCTGACGGTCGTCATTACCCCAACTCTCACCTATACGAAGGCGCCTCCATTACCCCTATCGACGAGTACTTGCTTCAATTAGCATAATCAGTACAAAACTGAAGAAAGCACCCTTCCCAACAACATTCCCCTCTATAATAGAGGATTCCTGGACCCATCCCATAGGGTCTACTATTAACAAACCAAACACACGAACGCACAGTACAAGACGGCACAAACACAAACATACACACCGACCAAAGAGCAGATTATCAGACGCCAAAGACGTGATCTGCGTTTACTACCGCACCCAAGACCCACCGGTCTTGTATGATTTCTTTCCCACCATCCCTCTATAAAAGTAGTTAGAGAACACTTGGACTAACACTGTCCACACTATCCTTGGATACCCCCCCTTTTTTCTTCTCTTTTCAGATGCCGCGAGACCGAGCCCAACATCCTCACGGATGTGGGTGATTCTGGTTATCGCAAGATGACCAGAAGTCAGAGACAAGATGAAGGACACATATGTCCTGTCTCGCTAAATTCGGCCTTCTCGCCACAATTTTTTTTTTTTGTTTTTTTTCAAGTGCCCCGTATCAGGAACAGCAAAGTTAAGTTCCTAACAAGATACATCCTATCCACCCAACATTCCAACACGAAAATAAATTTAAGAATACACTACCCCATTCCGCAAAACAATCATGTCTCAAGCATACTATTAGGGCTGAACGCCTGCAACCCACTCAACAACATAAACCATTCACCATTTTGCAATGGAACATGAACGGTTATACTAATAATGTTTACGAATAAAACACTCTAATTAAAGAATATAACCCAAGGGTCATATCTTTACAAAAAACACATTGTATAGTTAACACGGCACCAATCATTCCTAAATCGTATACAGGCAATTTCCATAACTCGTCTGCAAATACATCACATAAACAGGGTGTATGGTTACTAATTAAATTAAAAAAGGTACTCACCACAAAATTCTCCCAAATATTACAAATATACAAGCTCTCGTTGTAGAATTACAATACCCCGTACATTTTACCTACATAGATTTATATCTCCCTCCCAATCAGCCAATAAATAAAAATGATTTTCAGTCAATACTCAATCAAACAAACGAGTCTCGAATACTTGGAGGTGACATAAATTCATGGAGCCTAGAATACTTGGACTATACTCTGGGGCTTACCGTCTACAAACAAAAGAGGTGAAATAATAGAAAGCATCGCCCAGCCACCTCTCTACCCACAACACTCTTACTCACATTGACATCACTTGTTGCTCCCCTGAATTGGTTCCGAAAACTTCATGGCAAGTTCTGGACGATCTTTACAACAGTGACCATTTTCCCATTTTAACTATGATAAATATCCAACAACCGATAATCTATCATAATCAATCTCCAAAATACAAAACTGACTCTGGCAACTGGCCACTATTTGAAAAAAAAAAGTTGATGAATTTCTTTTAAGCTACGCCCATACACCTAATACAAATCATGAAGCTGCAATAATCAATAAAGCAATTAGATCTGCTGCCAACGTTACAATACCACAAACGAATACTAAAGCTAAACCGGTAACCAGGCAACATGTACCTTGGTGGAAATCCGAACTAACATCTCTCCGCAAATGCAAAATGGCAGCCCTCTCCCAATTTAAAAAAACAACCCACGGAGGCTAATCTTGTAGCATATAAAAATGCGAACGCTTTATTTCCTAAAAGGATGAAGGATAGTAAAGCAAAAAGCCTCCTTCAATTCACTTCGACAATCAACCCAAAATCCTCCAAAGACATAATATGGCATGAAATACGCAGCTTAAGTGGAAATTACAGTCCGGTAATTATCTCCTGTCTTAAATCCCAAAATACTACAACCACAGACACAATGCAAATATGGCAACGATTCGTCAAAACCTGGTCGCAATCCTCAGACAACCACAACTTCCATCTTGAATTCAATCGCGAAAGTCTTGAATCCCTTAACAATCTACTTTATTTGCAAGCCTCCAACCCTACGGTCCACCGCATCGAAGAACCCATGTCATATACTGAATTTGAATCAGTACTTAGTATAACCAAAGGCAAAACCCCAGGGAGAGATCGAATATTTTACCCAATGTTGAAACATCTTTCGAAAAATACAAATGTGAGAATCATTAAATTATACAATAAAATATTTGAAACATCACATATCCCACAAATCTGGAAAACCGCAGTGCTAATCCCTATTCCTAAACCGAAGAAAGATAAAGATACTATAGACGGTTACCGTCCTATATCCTTAATCCCCTGTATTGCAAATGTTTTAGAAAAAATAGTAGCCAAACGTTTGCTATGGTTTATAGAAACAAAGAAATTGACATCTATCAACCAAGTAGCTTTCAAATCCAACAGAGGTTGCACATATGCCTTACTTCACATTGACCACTATATATAAGCACGATTTTTTTTTTACTCCTCCGGGGAGGACTATGTCAGGGGGAACATCATGCAGATGTCATGATAAATAATGGAACTTTGAGAGGTTCGTCATCGCATAACCGGGTTCGCTTGCGAGGCTCTGCCCGCGCTCGACTGGTAACGGCATTTTGTAACATCAGGGGCATCGGTTTCACCAATACCAATGTAAACGCCGTCCACCAATATTTGGAACGCGTTGGAACCCAATAATATGGACATTATATGATTGAGGGTCGTGCTGAGGAATTCCTTTAAATTTCTTTGTTGTCTTTACCGCTCCCCGAATCACGATCGACCGGCGACATTTTTCGAACATCTTTCATATACCAACGACTGGATACAGATCAACCACCCAGCTTCTGAAATTCTTGTTCTTGGCGATTTTGATGTGCATAATTCCGACTGGTTGTTACATTCTAACAGAACCGACGAGGCTGGGAGGCTGGCGGAGATGTTTGCTGTAAGCCACAACTTGACTCAACTCGTGGGGGAACCAACGCGAGTGCCGGATGCCCGAGGCGATTATGCGAACATCCTGGATCTGTTTTTGACATCCGAAGCGAGTATTTATACCGTAGAAGTTTCTGCGCCACTGGGAAACTCGGATCACTGCTTGGTATCGACCGCGCAAGCACTTGCATATCAACCGAATAACCGGCCTAGGCAGCTTCGCCATGTATGGAAGTATGGGGCCGCTAACTGGGACTATTTGCGAGATTTCTTCGCATCCTTTCCATGGTCCGAGGTGTGCTTCGGAAACTCCCATGTTAACGCTTGAGCGGAGTCGGTATCAGAGATTATTCTTCTGGGGATGGAGATATATATTCCACATTACATCAAACGAAGTTCGTCTGATAAACCTTGGTTTGATAAAAAATGTGAGCTGATTAGAGCGGCAAAAAATAGAGCTTTAAGCAATGGCGCTCCAATCCCACGGATGTTAACAGAACGAATTATGTTAGAATCAGAAATGCGTGCAATCAGGCGATTGATACCGCGAAGAAGGCTCACAACGACAGGGTGATCAATAAGCTCCTTCGGTGCCCAAGTGGTTCGCGCTCCTTTTGGTCAACGGCAAAAGCTGTCAGCGGTAACTTCGCGTCCTCCTCTTTCCCTCCATTGGTGACGGACAGTGGGACGTTAGTCACGAATTGAAAGGATAAAGCTAATGTGTTCGCGAATTTATTTTCCGCGAATTCAAACCTCGATCCCGGTCTTTTGGAGCCGCCTGTGATCTCGGTGGTACGGTCTTCGATGCGGGATGTGAGATTTCGTCCGCACACTATTCAACGCATTCTACGTGAACTGGATTGTAGGAAGGCAACCGGCCCGGACGGAATACCAGCAATAGTCCTTAAGAACTGTGCTCCAGAACTATCGCCGGTTCTTGGCAGACTCTTCCGCTTTTCTTATGCACGGAGGACATTTCCTGCCTGCTGGAATATCGCTCGAGTTCAGCCAATCCCAAAGGCGGGAAAAAAGTGTCTCCCACAAAATTACCGTCCGATAGCATTACTGTCTATTTTATCTAAGCTAGTGGAAAAAGTCATCAATACAGACTTGGTTAAATACTTGAAGTGCAACGGACTTCTGAATGATCGTCAATACGGATTCCGTGGCGGGCGGTCCACAAGGAGACCTTTTGACACTTATAATCGATATATGGACATCTGCGATTGAACGGCATGGTGAGTCAAGGGCGGTCGCATTGGATATCTCCAAGGCTTTTGACCGCGTCTGGCACGGGGCATTGCTGAGCAAACTTCGTTCATATGGACTTTCCCAACAACTTTGCGACTGGAAGAGGAGCTTACTCGAGAATAGATCGATCCGGGTTGTTGTGGACGGCGAGTATTCGGATCTGTATCCTGTTAATTCGGGGGTGCCTCAGGTTTTTATTTTGGCTCCAACCTTTTTCTTCCTTCACATAAATGATTTGTTGGAGACAACGGATAACAAAGTTTTCAGTTTTGTGGACGATAGTACGCTTGTTTCCTCCTTTTCGAGTGTTCGGATGATTGGTGCATCTGCGTCGCATCTGCTGAGATGTAGACAGATTGACTCTCTCAATCAGGATCTAGATAAGGTCCTGCAGTGGGGAAGGGACAATCTCGTCGACTTCAATGCAACGAAGACACAATATACAACATTCACAAAGAAAAGTGGATCATCGGTTCCACAGCTGATGATGAATGGCCGGGCCCTCGAGGCCGGGGAAAGTTTGAAATTGCTCGGCGTCACGGTCTGTGGGAATGTGTCGTGGCATAAACACGTTTCGAGTATCGCCAGGTCAGCCTCAGGAAAACTTAATTATCTTTTTAGAGCCAAACAATATTTTACTCCGGCCCAACTTCTTCTCCTATATAAATCCCAAATTAGACCCGCGCTCGAATATTGCTCTCATGTTTGGAGCTCGGCTCCTAAACATAACCTCGACCTACTTGAGAGCGTACAGAGACGAGCGATCCGCCTGATCGGGGACTCGGCGCTGACGTCGGGACTACAGTCGCTGTCACATCGAAGGCGCGTAGCCGACCTCTGTCCGTTCTACAGATATTATCACGGGTACTGTTCTTCGGAGATTCTTGGTATTGTTCCACGCAATTCGGTTTATATGCGCTCCACAAGACAATCCGACGGATCGCACCCGTTTGTGGTTCATCTCCCGACGGCGCGAACATCCCTGCATCAGAACTCGTTCCTCTACAGAGCGGGGAAGCTGTGGAACTCCCTTCCCACGCGAGTGTTCCCGAAGCGTTACAACCTGCAACTGTTCAAAAAGAACTGCAACAATTATTTGATGGCATCTCGGGGCGCCCACTCGGCGCTATAGGTTCGCCTCTCCCGAGAGAAGTCTAATAAAAAAAAAAAAAAAAAAACGCTGTGGCGTCTACGCCATCCATTTTTAGCGAGTCCGCTTTGAACAGCAAACAGTAGGGAAGTAGGGTTATAGACCAATCCATCATAATATCACAAGTAATACAAATCTAAGTATTACAAGAAAACATATTATTTGGCGACAGCAGTCCCAGATATATTACATGGCGACTCTGCCATGCTAAACATCTTATACCAATATACCACATGACGATCAACATATACCACAGGGTAAAGAAAGTGGGTATTGATGTATATTGGTCTTGAATGCCTGGACAATACAACGACGAGAAATCACATGATCAGGTAGAGCATTCCATATTCGTGTAGTCCGACTAAAGACTGACTATTTTTTTTTCTTTGTGCGCCTGAGGTTGACTTTTAACGTGAACTGATGAGCATTCACAGAATGACGGGTATCGTTGGAATATCGTATCCAGTTGCCATATGGTCCTCCATATCTTCGGCCAAATTGGAAAGACTTTGAGTTTTCGAAAGGAAACTGCTAAGAAGATGCATCAACCACTTTAGAAGGCCTGACGGTTGCCATTGCCCCAACTCTCACCTATACGAAGGTGCCTCCATTATCCCTATCGCCGAGTACTTGCTACAATTAACATACAAGTACCTCGAAAGCATACAGAACAGCGAGAACCTACTTGTACGGACGTCTTGCGTTCTTGACCCTTCTTTCTTTTGATCTCTTCGGATCAGACCACTACAATTTCTTCTTCAGTGCAAAACTAAAGAAAGCACCCTCCCCAACGACATTCCCCTCTATAATAGAGGATTCCTGGACCCATCCCATAGGGTCTACTGATAACATACTATAGCGTTTGAAATAATAGTGAAGAAGATCGTGTGATTCGAACTAACGCTATGAACAGCTCGAATCACGAAAAAAAATTTACCTAAGCGTTACACACCAGGCTACTGACCGTGTTTTGAATTTGATTTCCAAACTCGATTATATTCCACTGGTGTGAATTATTTTTTTGTTATTTATCGCTTGGTATACGGTTCTGATGTATTTTTCTTATTCGATTTTTCGTTCGTGTTCTTCACTATTTCGCTTGTGAATCGTGTGTATCTGTTAGAATCGCTACAATACCACACACACAAGCACAGAACAAGACGGCACAAACACACACACCGAGCAAAACGCAGATCATTAGACGCCAAAGACGTGATCTGCTGATCCATCGGTCTTGTATGATTTCTTTCACACCATCCCTCCATCCAAGTAGTTAGAGAACACCTGAACTAACCCTGTCCACACTATCCTTAGATACCACCCCTCCTTTTTCTTTTTCAGATATCTCGAGACTGAGCCCAACATCCTCACGAATGTGAGTGATTCTGGTTATCGCAAGATGACCAGAAGCCAGAGACAATATGAAGGACACATTTGTCCTTGTCTCACCTAACTCGGCCTATCGCCACACCCCTTTCATTCTCCAACATTCTGCGTTTTAACGAACTACCGGAAAGTGTTACCCCACCGAGACCACTAACTGGCTATATCCCACGCCAACCTACCTCCATTTCCTTTACACAAACGCGCACACAAAAGAGGATTTTGGAGTACCCTTAAATGTCAGAGCACAGTGCGAGCGGAAGGAGAGGAAGTGGATAAGGAAAGGTGTCGATGTAACATATATCGGTCTTAAATGCCTGGACATTACAACAATCGCATTCTTCGATTGACGGGTATCACGGGAAAATGTCTGAGAATTCGGAACACATTCAGCAAGTTTTGTTGAGCAACGACCGTGATAATACCTATAGAAGAAAGATAGGCATTATACGTTCCGAGTCGAATTAATTCGAGGCCAAGACTTGATAGCTCCTTGGCTTCGTCGATGGAACTCCCATTCATTGACAGTATATTTACTTTGGCGTTCACCTTTGACGACAGGAGACAGCCTTGAGTTATTAAAGCATCGAACTCTACTCGGTTAGGTAATCCCCATTGATATATCTTCTTGAGGTCGGAATTCAGTGTATTAAGCATAATCTGCTGATTGGTATTGACGTTCGAAGAGTTTGGCCGGGAAAGTTCGTATGAGTATGAGAAACTCAATGTGCTATTACCAGCAAACTAGTGGATTGAGTTGCGGGTAATGGACAAGAGATAATTTATAAAGAGGAGGAAGAGAGTGGGCGAGAGTACAGAACCTTAGGGAACACCTGTATTAATTTGATGGGAGGCAGATTTGACACCATCAAGAACAATTAAATTGGATTGAACGACCAGAAAGATAGTCTCTTATCCACTGGATCAAGGAATTGTCCACTCCATATGAATATAATTTTGATAAACGGGCTGGATGCCAAACTCTGTCGAAGGCTTTCGAGATATCCAGTGCACCAACCTTGCATTCTCCGAAGTAGTGGATGGAATGGCTCCACTTTTCGGTAATATACGCCATCAGATCTCCTGTGGACTTCTTGCTACGAAAGCCATATTGGCGTTCATTGAGGAGGTCATTTGAGCACAGTTATTTCGAAAGTTGACGATTAATCAGTCATTCCATTATCTTGGAGAGAATAGAAGTTAGTACTATGGGTCGATAAGAAGAGAGGGACGGTTTGTCGCCGTTTTTGGGAATTGGCTGAATGTTCGCTGACTTCCATCTATTTGGGAAACGGCCGTAGAGTAAGACGAGTGAAGACGAACATCTCTTCAAGAGAATTGGGGGAATGCCATCAGGACCAGCGGATTTGTCTGCGTTTAGCTCCTGGAGAGCCCGGGAAACAGTACGCGTTCGGAAGTGAATCTGGCTCATGGTGTGCTGCTCATGCTGAAATTGAGGTAGAACTGATGTGGTATCAGCCAGCGTTGAGTTGGCTGCAAAATGTGCAGCAAGTAGATTCGCTTTCTCTATTGCACTGGTGACTGGTTTGTCATCGACTATAAGGGATGGAATGGATGAAGATACCGAGTTTTGAATGTTTTTCACGAATGCCCAGAAGTTTCTACTACCTGTGGGAGAGTGTAGTATTTTTTGTCTCACTCTCTGGTCATGCAAGAACTTGCCGCGTTGAATATACGCATTCTAGCTCTCTTAAATCTTTTTCGGTTTTCCTCAGCATTGTTTGATTTATACAACCGGAAGCTCAACTCTTTAGCCTTAATGGCTTCTCTTCGGAATCGAACCATATATTTCTCTTGGGTTTGATACTCTTTACTCGGTGTGGAATAAAGGTCCGCATGCCAAGCAGAATCGTGTCTGTCAATGAGTCCGCGATAGAGTCAACATCGTTATGGAGGAAAAATAACGAACAATTTAACCTCCCAAAAAAGTTATTCAGACCTTCCCAGTTGGCTTTCTCGTAGAACCATACTGTTCTTTTGGGAGCTTTCTTATTAACGTTACTGTTGGTTAGAGGAAATTTAGCTGACACGGCACAGTGGTCTGAAGTGCCCAAGGGCGAAGAAGCTTCAATTGTGTATTTGTTTGGGTGGGAGGTGAGAAACAGGTCCAGTGTGTTGGCGAAATGACCATATATGTCTGGTACCCGTGTTGGCTCATTGACAAGTTGAGTTAAGCTATTTGAATCAGCAAAAAGCTGAACATATTGACCTTCAGATGTTGTTGTTCCGGAATGACGAATCCACTGAGAATTATGCACATTAAAATCACCCGCAATATCGATTTCAGTGTGCGGATAAAGGGTCAAAATCCTATCGATAGGATCAGACAGGGCATCAAATTCGTTAAAGGATGTATTTTTATCCAAGTTTGGGCTTCTGTACAGAAAGCAATAATGTATGATATGCTTACGAACGTGTAGTTTTAGCCAAGAGAAATTAAATTCTGGGTTGGAACAGAGTCCATATTGTGGCAGAAGCTGATAAGCAATGTCATTCGTATCGTATGTATGTGGCTATACCACGATGTGGAAAGAACAGTGGACTTAAGTTATATCCAGGTAGATTAAAATCGGAAATATCTGTATTATTAATTATCTGGGTTTCGCTAAGTACAGGGATAGTTGGTTTCTGGCTAGAAACATGGGAAGACACAGAAGAGAAATTGCATCTCAAGCCGCGAATGTTACACAAATCAACGCGAAATTCCTGCTCCATTGAAACGGCCCTACACAGAAAATCAATACCGCCTCGGGAAAGGATGCAAGTCGGGACCAGCAATAGATAAGCGAAAGCAACCACTACAGGTGTTATGCCCTTGTAGTAGGTGCCCCACTAGATCCGTGCAGAAATCCAGGTCACATCCCTTCCATGATGAACATTATGCCACTCAGACACAAAAAACTCTGCAAAGATTATTAATCAATCGAGAGTATCGATGCCTGAGGGACGTAAACAGAGGTACGAAAAAAAGGAAAACAGACACAAGGGATGGAAAGGGTAAAGGGTTTTCCCGCTCTGCACATCACTCGCGTGTATATTCTCGCACTTTTCACAGCACTAAGACGCGTGTACGGAGATCCGTTTGTTTGCATAGGATCGCACAGAAAACTTTGCACTGCACTCAGACGCGTGGGTGAAGATCCGTTTGTTTGTTTAGGATACCACAGTAAGACTTCGCGCCCGAACCGATAGTGCAATTGGGTATCTTATGTGTATTTAAGGTTGCCAAAACGGATTGCACAATTGATCCGACGGTGCGGATCACGAGGCAGAAGCGCACGTGGTGTTTCGTTGGCGGTTTTAAATCGACTGATAGTGTTTTCCGGAGAAGTGAAGTATACGAGGGTTGCCTTTTATATTTCGGGATTAGAGAACAAAAACAAATATTAATCATCGAAAATCACTGTATTATTTTTCAAAATATTCCCCATGAAGATCTATACACTTTTGCATGCGTTTGAACCAATTGTCGAAGCACTTTTGCCACTTTGATTGAGGTATCTCCAACACATGCATTCTGAATGCAGCAACCGCTTCTTCAGGTGTCGAAAAACGTTGACCTCTCAGTTTGTTTTTTACGTACGGGAATAAAAAGAAGTCATTCGGTGCCAAGTCAGGACTATACGGCGGACGACCCATCAAATCGATGTTTTGGGTGCTCAAAAATGCAGTTGTCGCAGCCGATGTGTGAGAGCTCGCATTGTCGTGGTGAAGAGTGATCCGTCTTCGGCGGTTGGTTTTCCTGATTTCTTGGAAGACAACTGGCAAACAAATGGTTCTGTTCTGCGTTGTTCTAGTGGTACGGTTGCGACATGTCCAGTTTTTCCGAAAAAACGGGCGACCATTTGCTTGGAAGTGCTTCGTGCGCGAACAACTTTTGTTGGATTTGGCTCATCTTGAAACACCCAGACAGTCGACTGCTGTTTACTTTCGGGCTCATACGCGTAAATCCACGATTCATCACCTGTCACGATGTCATAGACGTGTTTCGAAGCACCGCGACCGTATTTTTTGAGCATTTCTTTCGACCAATTGACACGAGCCTTTTTTTGGGCGATTGACAAATTGTGTGGGATCCAACGCGAACAAATTTTTTTGACAGTCAAATGTTTATGCAATATTGAATGTATGCTGGTCCCACTAACGCCTAAGGTTGTCTCAATCTCACGTTAGGTCACATGGCGATCTTACAATATCAGTTCGCGCACAGCATCAATGGTTTTCGGAACAACAACTGATTTTGGACGACCTTCACGAAATTCGTCTTGGAGTGAACTACGACCACGATTGAATTCACCATACCATCGATAAACACTGGTCCTTGATGGAGCTGCATCGCCAAAAATTGAATTAAGTTCATCCATGCACTGTTGCTGAGTTAATCCACGCCGAAAGTTGTAAAAAATAATCGCACGAAAATGTTGACGATTTAATTCCATTTTTGGGCCGAGATGAATCTTTTAAGTTACTGTAAACAACACAAATAGCGCTCGTATGTCAAAACGTTCTGAGTGCGTATAACCTCAAAAATGTCCAACTTTACGACAGAGCTGTCAATTGCCGGATTGCAACACTAGGGTTGCCAAATCCCGAAACATAAGAGGCAACCCTCGTATGATTCGAGACAAAGCTATGAAAACGTTGGAATCAAAGCACGACATATCAGTACACGGCCGTGTGAAAACGAGGATGTTTCAAGTCGCTACTTAAACAGTGAACTGTTATGTATAATACTGTGGTATACGACTTTAATGATTTCTTGTCTTGTGCTGTTTTCTTCACTCTAGTTGCGTGTTCGTGTGTATATCTTATAACTTGTTTTGCACTTGACTAATAACATTTCATATTTGTTAATGTACAGTACTGGGAATGTTAATTCTTAGAGAAAAAATATAATTTTTGACAATTATAAAAGAATAGACAAGACAAAATAGACAAGATGTAGAAACATGGGTGAAAAGAAAACATGGCGAGCTGAATTACCACCTGACTCAGCTAATATCAGGGCATGGATGCTTTCGGCAATACAGGTATTCCCCGACTTACGACCGAGATAGGTTCCTGGTCATCGGTCGTAAGTCGATTAAGTCGTAAGTCGAATTTCATATAAAAAAAATTCCGACTTAGCTAATGTAATGTATTATTTGTACTGAAATATGTATGTAAATCGAATTTTTTTACTTTGTTTTTTTTTTTAATTTTTCTCATGTATTTTAGGGATTCCCCGCAACCACATATTTGTCTTCTTTAAGTATTTTCTATGAAAAAGATTGGAAAAAAATGGTCGTAAGTGTGAATAGTCGTAAGTCGGGGACTACCTGTACTTGTACAAGTATAAGCATGTGAATCACCCATACTCCTTGTATTGCGAAGGCAAAATAGAAAATGCGAAACACGTACTCACAGAGTGCGTGAGATCGAGTCCGCACGAACGATTTTGGAGAGACATATGAGACGGACAGCTACGCCGGTAGGTGTAATGGAATACATGCTGACTTCAAAACAGGCATGATCCGTAGCAAATGATATTCTATGTGACAGCAGTTGCGACGCGACGAGGGGAGTAACAGGAAAACTCCGTCCAGCCCCGCGATGGAATATCTAAAAGAAAGTTCCGCGGGGATCAATGGGAATATGTGCCTGGCGGGTGGTGATTTGATTCGGTAAAAATCCGGCATGCGTCTGGATCGGTCCAGAGGTATCTTTTGAAGGTTTCCAACTTCCGACCGAAACAAAAAAAAAAAAAAAAGAGAAGGGTTATTTTTGTAAGTTATTCGCAAACATCTACAGCGTCAACTCTACATTTAAACGATGAAATCAAACTTCATCACCGTTATAATGCTTCAAGACAAGGTACAAACACCTACATTTTCTGGAGCAGACTTAAATCTCTACGAGCTATGTAATCTCACGAATAACGAAATAATCCATATCCAAAGTACGATGTTTTCAATTATTCAAACATGTTCAATTGACAAGGAATACATATGTGTGTACCACGACGTAGGGTTTCAATTTGAAGGATACACCTACATCCGTGAAAATACGTGGTACTTTCCGAAAATGTGTCTTCCCAAAGCAACATCACTGTCATATATCTCGACTGTTTGAAAATGTATAAGGTGAACAGACCTTTAGTTGCTACCATAAGTGTCCTTGGCTTTGCCACGAATCGATAAAAAAATGTATGTCTTCATTCTATCCGCATTCGTTTGGCGCAGTTCCTTGAAAAGACAAATTTCCAGCTTAACAGTGTACCGTTTTATTTATTTAGACCAGATATACTAGAGAACATAAAAAGGAAACCCAAACAGATAAATCGAATGAAGGTGGGACAGATTAGGGAAAAGTGTCACCAGGGAGGTCGTAAATCGCAATGTCGAAAGTTCAAATGACTCGAGCAAAGATTAGGAAATTGACTTACATCGCACTTTGGTGACCAGGTTGTAAGTTACTTTATGTATTATTTGGGGATTTTGGTTTCATTTTTTTCCCAGAATGCTTTTAAGCTTTGACATGAGACACACTGACTTCGTAATATGCAAATGAGTCGATTTACCTTTCGAAAATCCCCAGGCCACATAAAACCAAATGGATTGAAGAAACAGAAGCAAGTGGAAATAGTATAACATCGGGCATCAAAACCCGAAACCCGACCAACGTTCTCTAAAACCATATGAAGATGGTTTATATGGGCCTACACACGTCCATTCGAATTGCGTCATTACTTCAATGTTGGCCCAGCTCCTAATCTTCTATTATAGATTCACATATTTTCCAGGACATATTTTCGGGTTAAACAAGCACATCCTAGTTTTGTGGTGAAGTATACTTAAGCTGACTGTTAGCATGAATCACACATGAGAAGGCAGTGTAGATCTTTTGCTGGATGAATTTAGCCGACTATTACGGTCACGTGCAATTCTTTTACCTTGAATATTGTGAAAAACTTTGTTAAGCTTGAGTAACATTTCTCTTCAGCAGGATACCAGACGACACTGATTGCTGTTCCTTTATAACATAACTAATCCCAGATTACGGTTTATCTTGAAAGTGATTGTAGTGTAAATGGCTGTAAAATCGGTAAGGCTTGTTAATGCAAGCTTTAGATATAGTTTCAGATGTTATATTACTAAGTTGTAGTGTTTCTCTCTTTGGATGGGCTAGACATGTGGCGAGGATGGGCAACGATAGGACTGTGCGTAGAATTCTTGACGGTAGAACAACGGGAAAGAGACCGGTGGGACGGCGCGACGGAGATGGGAGGACAATGTCTGGTTTGACCTTGAGGAAATCGGATCAGATGGTCAAGCTTGAAAGGAGAGTGCACAGGACATGGAACGATGGCGCAGCCGAGTCGGTGAGGTCATGAACTTCCGGGTTCCTATAGGCCAATAAATAGTTATGAATTATGAGTGATCAAGTGTATGATGGCCACAAAGGCACTAACTACTCAACTCGAAGACGAAGCAAAATCGGAAACAGGCGCCCGTCTAACCGTCATTCTTTCGAGCACGATTCGGAAAGTTCGCACACAAAATCAGCGTCAATCCCAAAACCGTATATTCATTTATAACAAACAACGTATCACTACAAAATTCCAGAAAAGTGATAAGCCACCACTTTACTTTGGAACATCGAGGTTACATTTCTGATCTTCAACCCATCTTGCTATGCAAATGTAAAGTGAGGTTCGCCACGTCAAAGGCCAAGTTGGTAAAAAGGTGTGTCATGTATTGGATTGTGTCATTCGACAGAGTACGACATGAAAGTCTTATATATAAAATTTGTAAACTGTTTCCGGTAAACTATTGCCATCTACTCGAATCATACTTGTCTGATAGAACGTTCAAAGTAACACACGCAGGAGCTGACTCTAGCTTCTATCCAATAGAAGCAGGCGTACCACAAGGAAGTGTCCTGGAACCTTTCCTCTACTTACTATACACAGAAGAACAACACAACAACCCAGAACACATTCATAGGCACCTTTGCAGATGATCTGCCCTGTGAGTAGGGCGTTAGAATATACTCACAGCTAGGCCAGCTTGTCGTAAGAGGCGACTAAAGGCTGAGTGGTAGCCGGGGTCCCAACGCCCTGTGCGCCCGGTGAAATACTACCCCATCAAGCAAATCCCTGCCCATCTTTCGAAGCTTGGCTGATGGACTGGTTCGAGAAAAGGTTGGTTTAGGTGGTAGTCGGTCCCAAGGTGAGATACCACCCCGTCACGCTGTACATTCCGCGATATCGCCGAGAGAAATGTTCGACGGTGTTTCGGATGTGTGACTGATGGCCCGGACTGACACGGGGATAAGTCATGATGGTACCTTCTGATATAAAGAATTACGGAGGTAAACTAGTCTCCCATTCGGATCTCCGGGGAGGACTATGTCAGGGGGAACATCATGCAGATGTCATGATAAATAATGGAACTTTGAGAGGTTCGTCATCGCATAACCGGGTTCGCTCTCGAGGCTCTGCCCACGCTCGACTGGTGACGGCACTTTGTAACATCAGGGGCATCGGTTTCACCAATTCGAATGTAAACGCCGTCCACCAATATTTGCAAACAACGAAACCTGATATCCTTGCCCTAACTGAGACCCAGGTCGATTCGTCAACTGATTCGACATATCTTCGTTGCACGGATACAACTTACATTCGAGATTCCGTTTTAAGGGCGGAGTCTGCGTCTTGGCGCGGTCCAATCTGGCTTGCCAGAGAATGGAGGCGTTGGAGCCCAATAATATGGACATCATATGGTTGAGGGTCGTGCTGAGGAATTCCATTAAATTTCTTTGTTGTCTCTACCGATCCCCGAATGACGATCGACCGGCGACATTTTTCGAACATCTTTCATATACCGTCGACTGGATACAGATCAACCACCCAGCTTCTGAAATTCTTGTTCTTGGCGATTTTGATGTGCATAATTCCGACTGGTTGTTACATTCTAACAGAACCGACGAGGCTGGGAGGCTGGCGGAGATGTTTGCTGTAAGCCACAACTTGACTCAACTCGTGGGGGAACCAACGCGAGTGCCGGATGCCCGAGGCGATTATGCGAACATCCTGGATCTGTTTTTGACGTCCGAACCGAGTATTTATACCGTAGAGGTTTCTGCGCCACTGGGAAACTCAGATCACTGCTTGGTATTGGTCGCGCAAGCACTTGCATAGCAAGCGAATAACCGGCCTAGGCAGCTTCGCCATGTATGGAAGTATGGGGCCGATAACTGGGACTATTTGCGAGATTTCTTCGCATCCTTTCCATGGTCCGAGATGTGCTTCGGAAACTCCGATGTTAACGCTTGCGCGGATTCGGTATCAGAGATTATTCTTTTGGGGATGGAGATGTATATTCCACATTACATCAAACGAAGTTCGTCTGATAAACCTTGGTTTGACAAAAAATGCGAGCTGATTACAGCTGCAAAAAATAGAACTTTTAAGCAATGGCGCTCCAATCCCACCTATGTTAACAGAGCGAATTTTGTTAGAATCAGAAACGCGTGCAACCAAGCGATTGATACCGCAAAGAGGGCTCACAACGACAGGGTGATCAATGAGCTCCTTCGGTGCCCAAGTGGTTCGCGCCCCTTCTGGTCAATGGCAAAAGCTGTCAGCGGTAACTTCGCATCCTCCTCCCTCCCTCCGTTGGTGACGGACAGTGGGACGTTAGTCACGAATTCAAAGGATAAAGCTAATGTGTTCGCGAATTTATTTTCCGCGAATTCAAACCTCGATCCCGGTCTTTTGGGGCCACCTGTGATCTCGGTGGTACGGTCTTCGATGCGGGATGTGAGATTTCGTCCGCGCACTATTCAACGCATTCTACGTGAACTGGATTGTAGGAAGGCAACCGGCCCGGACGGAATACCAGCAATAGTCCTTAAGAACTGTGCTCCAGAACTATCGCCGGTTCTTGGCAGACTCTTCCGCTTTTCTTATGCACGGAGGGCATTTCCTGCCTGCTGGAATATCGCTCGAGTTCAGCCAATCCCAAAGGCGGGAAAAAAGTGTCTCCCACAAAATTACTATCTATTTTATCTAAGGTAATGGAAAAAGTCATCAATACAGAGTTGGTTAAATACTTGGAGTGCAACGGACTTCTGAATGATCGTCAATACGGATTCCGTGGCGGGCGGTCCACAAGCAGACCTTTTGACACTTATAACCGATATATGGACATCTGCGATTGAACGGCATGGTGAGTCATGGGCGGTCGCATTGGATATCTCCAAGGCTTTTGACCGCGTCTGGCACGGGGCATTGCTGAGCAAACTTCGTTCATACGGACTTTCCCGACAACTTTGCGACTGGACGAGGACCTTCCTCGAGAATAGATCGATCCGGGTTGTTGTGGACGGCGAGTGTTCGGATCTGTATCCTGTTAATTCGGGGGTGCCCCAGGTTTCTATTTTGGCTCCAACCTTTTTCTTCCTTCACATAAATGATTTGTTGGAGACAACGGATAACAAAGTGTTCAGTTTTGCGGACGATAGTACGCTTGTTTCCTCCTTTTCGAGTGTTCGGATGATTGGTGCATCTGCGTCGCATCTGCTGAGATGTAGACAGATTGACTCTCTCAATCAGGATCTAGATAAGGTCCTGCAGTGGAGAAGGGGTAAACTCATCGACTTCAATGCAGCGAAGACACAATATACAGCATTCACAAGGAAAAGTGGATCGTCGGTTCCACAGCTGATGATGAATGGCCGGGCCCTCGAGGCTGGGGAAAGTTTGAAATTGCTCGGCGTCACGGTCTGTGGGAATGTATCATGGCATAAACACGTGTCGAGTATCGCCAGGTCAGCCTCAGGAAAACTGAGTTATCTTTTTAGAGCCAAGAAATATTTTACTCCGGCCCAACTATATAAATCCCAAATTAGACCCGCGCTCGAATATTGCTCTCATGTTTGGAGCTCGGCTCCTAAACATACCCTCAACCTACTTGAGAGCATACAGAGACGAGCGATCCGCCTGATCGGGGACTCGGCGCTGACGTCGGCACTACAGTCGCTATCACATCGAAAGCGCGTAGCCAACCTCTGTCTGTTTTACAGATAATATCACGGGTGCTGTTCTTCGGAGATTCTTGGTATTGTTCCACGCAATTAGACTTACATGCGCTCCACAAGACAATCCGATGGATCGCACCCGTTTGTGGTTCATCTCCCGACGGCGCGAACATCCCTGCATCAGAACTCGTTCCGTTACAGAGCGGGGAAACTGTGGAACTCCCTTCCCACACGAGTGTTCCCGGAGCTCTACAACCTGCAATTGTTCAATAAGGACTGCAACAATTATTTGATGGCATCTCGGGGCGCCCACTCGGCACTATAGGTTCGCCTCTCCCGAGAGAAGTCTAATAAAAAAATAAAAAAAAAATACAGTTATAATATCAGTCCGCTAGTCCACATACTCGAGCACAACTGAAGACGCTCTGAAGTTTGGACCGATTTCACCACCCCCCGATCCCGCGCCCTGCGATTTTTATTTATTTTCACTCTACTTAAGAGAGACCTCAAGGGTAATCATTCCACTTCGGCCGATGAGGTGAAGGCGGCTGTCAAGTCCCGGATTCGAAAAAAAAGTCTAAGGAATAATAAAAAAAAAGGGTTACACGTATTAACCTCAACAGTGACTATGTTGAAAAATAAATATATGATTTTGAAGCTTCTTGTCCGATCTTGCTATTATGTTTTTGTTCGAGCTCCACAAGCATATATGCATTACTTTTCAGCCTAACCTCATATTTGGAGACGAATAATGGATCCACCAATTTCTCTTGATCAACGATCTCAAAAATACCTTATTAAAAGACATTGTAAATTCGTTTATCGGATTTACAATTTCGCTTATTGAAAGGCGGCGTATTGTGGCACACCAAATCTTGAATCCTTTCTTCGTCAAGCGTAGACGCAACTTTCACCAAGTCAATATGCCGCGTCAGTCTCCGACAGACATATATAGAATAAGTTACGACACTGTTGTAAACGTGGTCTTGAAAGACCTGATTCTCCATCAAGTTTTACTACTAATCCAATTTAGCACATGCAGCGACATTTTAAGTATGCCCAATCAAATATGAGACATATCTGTAATTGTGGCTAGATTGGATGGATTGAACCTCTTAACAAATCCTAACCATTTTGTCATTGTTCAAATGGTCCTTCTAGTTGGGGATCAAATTAGGTCAAGTGCCAAAAATGTAAGGTTCGTTAGCTTTCACACCGGTAGTGCTGTACATCGGCAAAGTGGTCTACGTTGCGACTCATTTTTGACGACAAGAAGCAGCACTTCCAAAACGAGTGTTAAACTCTACCCAGGTAAATAATCACCATTGTTGAGGTTAATGAGTTAATTTATCCTGCTGTTCAGGCTGAATGCCTTGGTCGCGCATATTCGAATACGTTCGAGGAACCCAAGATGCTCTCACGGCAAACAACTGAACAACTGAACTCACTTGTGAGTAATAAACAATAAATCATTTATAGAAGTGAGGAATATGTTGGATAAGAATGCTATGGAGAATACCAGCATTAATTTCAAGGGAGGCGGATTTGACATGACTGGTGGGCAACATAAAACCACCTAAAAGCAATGTTATAAGCTTCTTTTATGTGATTTCTTATTTAGTTTAGGTGATGCTGCAACCCCTATTGAGTATAAGCTTCAACCAGCAATATTTTGTCAATGACAAATTGTACGTCATAAGCTCAAAGGCAAAACCAGTAAAAGAAACGGCGACTGGAACCAATCAGTGAACTCCTGTTGTAAACCGAATAAATATGTAAGCTAGAATTTTAAATGATGCAAAATACAAAAGCAGGCTGACGTTGAAAGTGAGCCCATCTAAAAAAGTCTATATTTGGGACCCAACATGGGACGTTCTATACTTTTTAAAAGTGTTCTATAAAGATTAAAAGTTGTTTTTTTTTTTGTTTTTTTAATTTTTTTTTAGATGGTAGTGCCCCCAGCTGAACGGACCAAGTTGAATTCAAATTTAAACAGAATTCATTATTCTGGAAAATTTGCTATTCGAATAAATTAAATTGTTTCAGCTCTAAGGCTGTATAAATAATTAAGGCTTCTCTTATTACTGAGAAAAGCTCGAAAATGCATACCATAATAACAGTCACACCAGAACACGAAATATGGGACAATATGGAACACATATTTACGTTTACCACCTACTCAGTCCTGTTTCTTGGGATCCTGTCATGCATAAATAATAGCAGATTGAATAGTGTTGACTATCGGGAATCATAATGAAACCACGTCAATCATAACGTCCTTTTCCGTTCCTCCTCATTTATCTGATTCTGAGTAACGTCCTTGTAAAAACAATATGATTTCATGTTATATGCCAAGGAATCTACAAATAGATTGAATTTGTTACAAGATAAGCATTCGATTTGGTCCTTCCAGTAAATCATTGTTAATATATTTCTTCAGAAAATACCCTTCTTCTTTTCTCCTTTGTATCACCACACTTCGTCAGAGGTTAAGAGATGTAACGAAAATGATTTCGGTGATAGCAGTCTTTGATGTATTCCTACCACATTCAGTACATTCGATAAGACGAAATGACGTGAATGACATTAGGATGGCTGCTTGTGCCTGACGATGCCTAAACATTACTTGCGAAAGCACCAATAAAAAACAAGAAATCCGACGCCCCATTCGCGTGAACCTTCAACGGTAAGGATTCGGGATAAGGGCAGGAATTTAATGGACCATAGGGGCTCGATTTAAATGCCACACTTCTACCACTCAGATAAAGAGAACCAGGACCTCCATAATCTTTCGAAGTGTATACATAACTGCATTTGTTACGAACACTTCCCGTATGTCAGGGATTTATTCAAGGAATTAGTTTACGTGCCGTCCGTGAAGAGTCCTTTCACAGAAGAGGTGATAAGTACCTTGGGATGAAAAAGGAAAAAGAAAGCGACATACGACGGAAGTATCTTTTTAAATTATTCGGTTGAAATTGAAGGAAGTTGTAGAATACTCCAGATATTCAAATTACGTTGCTACATTATCTACAGCAGAGACTGGAACAGAGGGAGCGCTCAAGGACCTACTCCTTCCTTGAGAAGCTATTGTGCAGATAAGGCTTATATTAAACACGTTTAAATACGGTTGTGAATATAAGTGGCGGACGTAACTGAAGTCATCTTTCAAGCGATAAATATAATGAGAATAATATAGAATGAAGAATAGCAATTCGCTTGATAAATTGGCTATATTAAAAAGTACTGCAAAATGAGCAATAGAAGTAAATTTAAAAGGTTGCAAAATACACGAACAGCGCGCTGATGTTAGGCCTGAAATAGAAACACTCAGTATTCAATGAAATTTGATCGGTCAATCAATAATAAAATACTGACTGAGATTCTATTTGAAAAAGACGGCGAAAAATCAAAAAGAGGCAAGAAATTCATTTGTGGGGGTTCTCTATACCACATGGAGAACCAACCCACAAGTTCAACCAATTTTGACCGCTAACACCGCGTCACCATAACCCAAGTCTGCAATCCACTCGCAAACATGCAAAAAAAAACACTTCCCATCTGCAACAGCACCCATTCCCAAATCTGCAATCGCATACATCCCCGAACTTGGAAGAATCCATTTCCCAATCTGTAATGAAAGGCATTTCCAAAAATTTACAACAGAATATTAATCATCTCCCTCATCTACATCAAACCCCATACATTTTCCCCAAAAACCACTTCGATTAATTTCTTACTTAAACTATATTTCTCGCTTGCAACCAACCAGCATCAATTTCCCCCGAAAGTCATTCCGGCTCACTTCCTGCTTAAACCATTTCCCTCGCTTGTAATTAAGCAACATTTAGTTTCTCCGAAAACCATTTCGGCTCCCGTCCTACCTAAACCATCTGAAATAATATCAGTTCTCCTTACTGGTAAGCCACCAGCACGATGCGTTGCATTTCCACGAAACAACCATCGCAACGACCGAGACCCATGTCCCTTTGTCTAACCGACAATTCATGCCCATACTCGGTTATGTCCCCGAAACCGATTTCTCCGTATACACAGCGACAGAGGAATCTAATTCGGCCTGTACGGCAGTAATTCTCTGGAACTAAATCCTCTATGCACGCATTGCAACCCTTTTCAAGTTCCTAGTAAGTCGCAGCGAGTTTTACTTAACGATGACTCCACTGCCACGACACCATGATTGGATTCTTGCGCATTTTTAGTCAGTCGCTAACCATCCGCCAAACGGCGCACAAGCGACGGAGTCGTTTTCCATCACCCCACTCCTGTAGCGCTGCGGGACGCGGAATAACACCGGAGTCGAGTTTGATAAGCTGTTGAGCGTACACCACGAGTCTTTAACCACGAATTGCAGTGAGTCTATTGTGCGAATATAGAAAGTTAAGTTTAAAATTGTGTTGAGTGCTGCTTGTGCTTCGTACGATTTATTAATATCAAAGTGTCCTGCATGTTCGATTTAGTACGCACATTATGTGAAACTTTAAAGATAACTTCCACTTAGATAAAAATATAAGTAAAATAAAGCGCGATATAAAAAGTTTCAGTCAAAACTTACTTTCAGTTTCATTTGTAAAGTGCTCGCGACTGTTCTAAAGCCAAATAAACTCAAACAGATTCATGTATAATTCAACACCATGTATCAAATTAAGAACGTATAATAAAGTTAAACTCAGAGAAAGCTAGTGTGTTTTACTTCTTGTGGACGGTTTGTCGCGGGGTTTTGTTTCCCTAGTGGACAGTGGTCGGCGGAATTATTAGTGACGATGGGAGTGGGGGTGAACCCGGTGCAGTACGCCTGCACACCCATACTCCTACCCCACACATTCATAATAAAAATCTATTCGTGTTTGAAGACTATTATCTATGTGAGTGGGGCGTTAGAATATACCCACAGCCATGCCGGCTTGTCGTAAGAGGCGACTAAAGGCCGAGTGGTAGGTGGGGTTCCAACGCCCTGCCGCCCGGTGAAATATCACCCCATCAAGCTATAGGCTCCGTGAAACGGTCGGGAGAAATTACTGGCCACCTTTCGGAGCTTGGCTGATGGACCGGTTCGAGAAAAGATTGGTTTAGGTGGTAGTCGGTCCCGAGGTGAGATACCACCCCGTCACTCTGTACATTCTGTGCTATCGTCGGAAGAAATCTTCGACTATGTTTCGGTTGATGGAACGGACTGACACGGAGATAAGTCACGATGGTGCCTTCTGAGATAAAGAATTCCGGAGGTAAACTATTTTCCCATTTCCCATCTCCGGGGAAACACCATGCAAATATTATGATTAATAACCGAACATTAACAAATTCGTCATTGCATAATCGGGTGCGTTCTCGAGGCTCTGTCGGCGTTCGACTGGTAACGGCATTTTGTGACATCGGTGGCATTGGTTTCACCAAGCCGAATGCAAACGCCGTCCACCAATATTTGCAAACAGCGAAACCTGATATCTTTGCCCTAACTCAGACCCAGGCCGTTGCGACAACTGATTCGACATATCTTCGTTGCTCAGGATACGACTTACATTCGAGATTCTGTATTAAGAGCGGAGTCTGCGTCTTCACCCGGTCCGATCTGACTTGCCAGAGGATGGAGGCGTTAAAACTCAATAACATGGAGATCATGTGGTTGAAAGTTGTGCTGAGGAATTCTGTTAAATTTCTTTGTTGTCTTTACCGCTCCCGGAATGACGATCAACCAGCGACATTTTTCCAACATCTTTCACGTACCGTCGACTGGATACAGACCAACCATCCGGCTCGGGTCGCCCTTGGCAATACCACTATTTATTGGCCTATAGAAACCAGGAAGTTCATGACATCACCGACTTGATTGCGCCATCGCTCCCTGCCCTGTGTACTCTCCTTCCACGTTTGACCATCTGGTCCGATTTCCTCGAGGTCAAACCCGACATTGTCCTCCCATCTCCGTCACGGCGGTCCTACCAGTCTCCTCCCCGTTGGTCTTCCATGACCGGCCCATCTTAGTCTTCGCGACTTGATTACTCTCACTACTGTAGATTTGCGCTATAGCTCTTCTAATTCGTGGTTGTAGAGTTTTCTCCATTGTCCTGCCTCTTCGTCATATTTTCCGCCAAAGGTACTTCTTAAAAATGTATTCTCGAATATGCGGAATTTGTTATCTTCCCGGTTTGTGAGAGCCCATGTGTGGCATCCGTATAGAACAATGGGCATGATTATGGTTCTATAAACACGGAACTTTATATTACGTGATGGCAGTTTGCTGACTGTTGTAGCGTTGCCGGAATGCAGTCTTTTGGTAATTTCCTTCGACATTTCGTTACTGGCCGTCAGTATTGTTCCCAGATATTTAAACTTTAACTTTTTCAATATCATGCTCCTCACATTTATGTGTGTTCCCTCAGATCCACTTGCTCTCGCCGTAATCATATATTGTTTTGTCTTCATTTATTTCTAGGCCCTCCTCTTCTGCCGCTTGCATGATGATTTCACAGTTTTTACATACAGTTTCTAGATTATCGCCCAGAAGGGCGATGTCATCTGCATACGCGAGCACTTGTGTGACTCCGTTCAGGGATGATCCAGCCATGTGTTCGTCTTGTACCTTTCTGATGACATACTCGAGGACAAGGTTAAAAAGACATGGTGAGAGGCCATCTCCCTGTTTTAGTCAGTCGCGGATTTCAAATGGTTCTGAGAGGTGGTTTTCTATTCTAACTTCCCCTTTTTTTTCGTTCATGCAGATTTGAATGAGGGCGGCATATTTTTTCGCGACTCCCAGATCAACTACAATATGGTAGAGTCTTTGCCTTGCGACTGAGTCGTAGGCTTTTTTGAAGTCAACGAACAGTTGGTGAACCGTTTCTCCGTATTCCCACTCCCTTTCCAGCAGTTGCTTTATTGTGAACATCTGGTCGCCTGTTGACCGGTTCCTACGGAATCCGCATTGGTAGTTTCCCAGTATTTCTTCTGCGTAGGGTGTGATTCTCGTCAGTATGACATTTGTTAGTATTTTGTGTGTGGTTGGGAGCAATGATATTTTTCTGTAGCTTTCGCAGTCAAATCTGTCGCCTTTTTTGAAAATGGGGACGACTATTGAGGTTTTCCATTTTTCCGGAGTGACTTCCTTATCCCATATTGATTTGATGAGCTGGTGGATCTTTCGAGCGATTGCCTCTCCTCCATGCTTCACAAGCTCTGTCGGTATGCAGTCTACTCCGGGAGCCTTGTTGTTTTTCAATCGATTTATTGCGTCTATAAGAGAGCCTCTGGCGCAAGACTAATGACCTTGCTCGGAAAAAAACAAATCACTATGGAAAATTTAACAAGCCTCAGGACTTGCTAAATAAGGCCAAGACCGGTCCCCGGTTGTAGTGCCGATGATGATGATGATGCACTGGATGTGGTCTATTTGGTCGCGTATTATCCATAATGAAAACTGGGTTCTAAATTTTGCCCATCACTAGCATTTGATCGGAGTCGCAATCTGCTCCTCTATATGATCTTACGTCAAGGATATTCGAGTGGTGTCTTTTGTCTATGAGGAAGTGGTCTATTTAGTTACGTGTTACGCCGTCGGGTGATATCCATGTGGCTTTATGAATTTGCTTGTGCTTGAACATCCTGCTTTTCACTAACAGATCTTTTGAGGCTGTGAACGTGATAATTCGAATTCCTTCATCATTAGAAACATCGGGTAGGCTTTCTTTACCTATAGTTGGTTGGAAGATATCTTCCTTTCCAATTTGGAAATTGGAGTTGAAATTGGGGTGCCGGTCATGGACACAGTTTCACTAACTCCCCAACGATGTTGCTCTGACGAAAATAGTTCACCCAGGAAGACAGGAACAATTGAAAACACACTGATGTAGTTTCTTTGTTTGATTTATTCTTTAATTTGCGTTTAAACTAGGATTTTCTCTATATTATACACTTGTGATTTTTTGCTAAAGAATTTTGTTTATTACTTATGGCTCTATCAAGTGCACACGCGATGGCGATTGAGTAACGACTGTGATGCACGCTCAACCCACCGTCCGCGCGCGATGTTCAATAAAAAGCGACTCTGGATGCAGCGTAGCACGTGTACACTGCTGAGGTTGGATAGTGACTCTAGCGCGAGCGGCGGCGTGATTGACCGTGGCAATGATTCAATAGTGACTGACTTCTACTTAGGGGTGAAATTCGTATTTCATTCCACACACAGGAAAAGCAAAAGAGACCATGCCTCTGCTCTCTCAACCGCACGCCCGTCAAAGTGTGAGTAACTTTTGTTAATTGTGTAATTGACGGACATGGACAATGAGAGAACAGAAACATGATGTGCTGTGATCTCGGGGTAGCTCTGGTTGTGTGTGTTGGTATCAGATGCAGCTACTGACATGACCTGGTGACCCAGTGGTACGGCTATGGTGTAGTCGGAGCACATTGAACTGTGGAAAGATAGAAATACGAATGAGAGGAAAACCTAGCTGATGTCACTCCCCTGCAAAAAGAGATCATTGATCCCAAGCGAATGGATGATCTGAGGGAAAGTCAATAGGACGCCGCTGATGCTTGGGAAATAATCAGCG
The DNA here is from genome assembly GCA_963931805.1 of Microdon myrmicae. Classification (NCBI taxonomy): domain Eukaryota; kingdom Metazoa; phylum Arthropoda; class Insecta; order Diptera; family Syrphidae; genus Microdon; species Microdon myrmicae. The sequence continues at coordinate 82,481,349 of OZ007502.1, read as the reverse complement.
TGAGAGCCAGACTCTAAGACGCTGAAATAACCCCAGCTGTTTTGCTATGATGCAACAGCGTCGTTCGTTTAGACTTGTTGTTGCTAACCGACATTAAGAGATTTCCGATGGGAAACTCATGGTTAGCAAGAATGGGGTTGCCGTATGACAAGAATGTAGCTAAACTCAATTATGCATTATTTGCATGGGATAATGAGTTTAGCTATACGTCCGTTTAATATGTTTTACAGGGGAATAACATATGAAGGAAATGAGTAGGTATGACGCGCTGAAAGCGGTCGAAATTAGGTAGGAACTGTGGTTGGAATTGTGGGTTGGTTCTCATGTAGAATAGAGAAACCCCCACAAGGTCCCCGAGGACTATTTTAACATCGAATGATGAGATCCCATCAAATACTTCCTCTAGGGTCTCGTAGAACGTGTCCTTCGTTTCTTCGTCTGTAGATTCTGTTCCGGCGTGTACGTTTATAAATACGTTATTCTACCATGGGCCCTTTATTTTTAGCACAGACATTTGGTCATTAATAAATTTCACATCTTTTACATGGGGCGTAATCCCCTTGCTTATGATGAAGCCGGTTCCGAGGTTATGTGTATCGGTACCTCCACACGCCAGTGTAAATCCGTTGGTTTCGATTACTTGATGTGGGAGTCGGACTTCCTGAAGCGCGACGATGTCCATTTTATATTGTTTCGCGTTTTCTACGACCGTCTGTATTGCGCCTGGTTTATATAACGTTCGAACATTCCACGTGGTGACACATCAATAAGTCGATCAGAATGTTAGTCATCATCGGGCGATAAGTCTCCAGAACGGAAGTTTTTAAGTTTTGTGTGCTCTTATGCAATCTGGGCGTGGAATTTCACATATGTTATTATGACCCTTTGTGGCTTTCTTTCTACGGAAATAAAAGAATGAACTTTTCCGAAAATTATCGTTTGTGTCATCATCATCATCATCGGCAGTACAACCGGGAACCGGTCTTGGCCTTATTTGGCAAGTCCTGAGGCTTTTAAATTTTTCCATGATTTGTTTTTTCCGGGCAAGGTCATTAGTCTTGCGCCAGAGGATCCCCGTATATACCACTTTTTACGTTTTTCCCTGTCTTTTTTTTTTGCCGAGTCGGTGTTTTCTTGATGATTTGTTCCGTTATGGTAGTGTGGGCTCATCACACCTACGCCTATCGGGATTGTCGTTGGTTTGTTTCGTGTATATTAATTATTCATTCTTGTTCCTACGAGTTTGGGGTTTTCAAATAGTCTGCTTACTGCTCTGATTCGACCCGGTGTCAGAGAGGCCCAGTTATAATACAGCCGGTATACCCCTGCCTGCAAACTATCCGATGTGCACGGTGTCGCGTAATACCCTGGATTAGGGGTGGGAGAACTTTGTGTGTTACTCCTCGCTAGCCTGTCTGACATGGGTGACCTTACTGGAAGCATATGTTTCCGTCAGCATAGCCTGAGTGATTCACTATAATTTAAGCCCCTGCACGACATGAAGGTTTGTACCAAGCGGAGGGCCGACAAGGTGATGGCAACGATATTTTGGAAACAACATCAACTATTTGGAAAAAGAAAAAACGATAACTGGTGAGTATCATCGCCATTACACAAGTTGAGCGAAGAAATCAGGAAAGACGTCTTCATCTGAAAATCCATTTTCTAAGAACTTCTTGAACTGGCTAATACAATAAATAAATATAATATAAAAGGTAAATAAATAAGTCCTCATCCGAAAATTCCTTTCCTAAGGACTTCTTGAATTGCCTAATACAATAAATAAATATGATATTTAAATACATTAAGTACTTCTTGAACAGTATCCGTGTAATAACTAAATAAAATGTTGAAAGATACAAAGTAGCTATACCAGCAGGCGAACACATACCCACTTCAATAAAGCACTCTTGTCATTGCACATAAACAAAATAATTTTCAGTTCCCTACTTACCTTGAATGTACAAACACTTTAGTAGTTAAATAAAGAAGATACATCGGGTTTTCCAATAGGAACTTGACAACTTTGAATTTAATTTGTGAACGCACCCTTTCATTAGTCATCGAATTGTTACTGTCAATTTATTCAGTAAACTCAACATTTTCATCATGATTAAGTACACGAACGAACAACGTCTGCAAAGTATAAAAATTTATAGCGTTTGCGACGATAGTGAACAGCGAATGATTCGAACCGACGCTATCACGGTTAGAATCACTAAAAAATAGAAACAAGGCTCTTACCTATCAGGCCACTGCCGCTTATGTGAATTTAATTCTTAAACTCAAATACATTCGACTAATGTGGTAATGGTATATTATTGCTATGGTATACGGCTTTAATGGATGTGCTTTTGGTGGTGTTGTTCTTTACTAGTCGTGTGTGTGTCTGCTAGAAACGCCACAAATTTACTACCGAAATTTGGAGTCGGTGACCGCAACTTTAAGGGCGTTAACTCCAATTTTCGGTCGTAATTCTCGCCCCAGTAGACAGGCAATAATAAGTTTAGTGCAAAAATTTGAGTCTACATATTCGTTGTGTGATGTTGCCGTGCCAGTGAGACAACGGGTTGGTCGAAGTGTCGAAAATATCGCTGACATTCAGGCGTCCGTAGCAAACGATCCAAATCAGTCAATTTCACAGCGTTCTCAAGAACTGGACATCGCCCAGACCACTTTATGGCGAATTTTGCGTCAGTATCTTGGTTTACACCCATACAACATCAAGCTGACTTAAGAATTGAAGCCGATGGACCATTTGAAGCGACGTACGTTCTCTGATTGGGCTCTGGAAAAGATGCGCCAAGATGATGAATTTCATCGTAAAATCATCTTCAATGACGAAGCTCATTTTTGGCTCAATGGGTTCGTCAATATGCAAAACATGCATTATTGGTCGGGTGAAAATCCACATGTGCTTCATGAATCACCAGTTCATCCACAAAAAATAACTGTTTGGTGCGGTTTGCATGCCGGCGGCGTTATTGGGCCATATTTTTTCGTCGAAGATAACGATCGTCACGTTAATGTGAATGGCTATCGTTATCGCGCCATGATTACCAATTATTTTTGGCCCGAATTGGAAGATATGGACTTGGGCGACATGCGGTTTCAACAGGACGGTGCCACGAGCCACACAGCACACGATACAATCGATTTATTGAAGAGTAAGTTTGATGAGCGTGTTATCTCAAAAAATGGGCCAGTAGGTTGGCCGCCTCGTTCGTGCGATTTAACGCCTCTAGACTATTTTCTTTGGGGCTAGGTCAAGTCATTGGTCTATGCCAACAAGCCGACGACGTTGGAAGAGCTCAGAGCCAACATTTAACGCGAAATAGCGGCCGTTTCGGCCGAAATGTGTGCCCGAGTCATCGAAAATTGGGTCCAACGAATCGACCGCTGCAAACGTGCCCGCGGTGACCATATGAACGAAGTCGAGTTCCATTCATAAATGTTTTGATTGTGCTGCAAGCCGATAATCAAGTTTTTGAAATATCTCAAATGGTTTGCGTTTTATTTAAAAAAAAAAAAAAAGTTGTCAAGTCCCTATTGGAAAACTCGATATTACTATACCGAAGCTTTTCTTTAACGATCGCGGAACCTCTAACATATAATAAGTAAAATAAACAATTCAAATCAAAAATTAATATTTCCAATATTCCGGAATGCCTACATTTCGGTACGGCTATTTGCGGACAAAACATATTTAACAGGAATGTTCCTATATCCAATTCTTCATGGCTGAATGAAAGTTAAAGATCCTCATATTCACATTCATATATAACCTCATAAACTGAATGGTATCCCTTTCTCTTACGCGTGTTCAAACTAATTAGTTAAACCTTAAAACATCAAATATATAACAGCAGTTTCAATGCTTTCACAAGCATTACGTCTCAGCTTCTATTCGCCTCTTTAGGCGAGCTATCCTAATTGGGAGTACATACCCTTCCTCTAAATTTTGATTACAATTACGACAAAGTTGTGAAAGGGACAATGTGACGCAAATCTAATAGGTAAACCCTAGAAAAGCATAATCCCTGTACGGCTTTGAAGTAGAAAATTAAATTTGCTTTTCACTAATTAAAATTTTCCGGGATTATAATTTATCAAAACGTCACTCCTGCAATTAGTTACACAACTTTTCTCACGCCTAATTGCGCCAAAATAATTGGAATGGGGGTTTCCTCTAAAAAGCTGGGGCATTTTGAATGAATGAAAATTCCAAGCGTTGACAGGATAATCCGCTTTCACAATTAGAAAAGTGACAAGGAGACATTAACCAATCAAGTACTTTAATCTACACTTCTTGTTTTGATTGCCTGTTGATTTCAATTCGACACATGCTGTTGGAGAAACAACAATGAATTCGGGGCAATGAGCAAATTTTCAATATCAACTCCAAAAGTTATTACGTGATTCAGGAACTTGATGCATCGAAACATCGGGCTCCATCGAGGACATTGGAAAACCGTCTGCGTTTGCAAGGTTCCATTGTCTGGAATCTGCAATCATTCTATTGTCCTTGACCTGGTCCCTTGAAATCGACCACGTACGTAGTACAATTTCTCCAACAAACCTCTCTGGTTATAAAATATCTACCCTTTATGCAACTGGAGTTACCTCCATATCCTGTTGTATTTTATGGTTCAATTCGTTATTGCGAGGATGCCGGAGCAGGGCCCAGTAAAAATGGCTGCTCTTCTGCCAGCAGCTGATGCTTAGTACACGGTCTCAACCAGTCCTTGACCTAGTAGTAACCTAGAATTTACATGCAGGTTGCGTGTGTATTAATAATAGGGTCGCAGATGGAGGAGGAACTTACTGTAATAAACCAACAACACTTTGACCTTTTAAGTTGTATCAAGGAGATTCTGCTCCGGACAGTTGGCAATGACTTCAATTTCCTACTGGAGATAATGGACATCCACAATTAACGACCTCTACGGGTTCTCTTTGCTCAGGGAATAGATGGAAATTGCGGCACGAGGAAAAACGAAAGAGTAAGAGAGGGATACCACAGGATTACACACAACTTTCAAAAACTGTGAGGAATGATGTAAACTTGTTTTGCAATGGTGTGGAATTGAAGTATGAGGACAAATTTACTGGGTTGTGCGAGTAACTACGAGCGATAGATGACGACGGAAGTATTTCATTTCAACGTATCCTGCTGTGAAATAATTAGATGGTATTCATCTTCTGATGTTCATCATGATTAATAATGTGTTCATATTTCGTTGTATGTTTCTGGGTCACTTGGCTAAGATTTCGCCTTTTAATAACATGGGATTATGTGACCTTTCAGAATTATTCTGTGTTATTAATTTCAGTTATTAGTGTATCCGGACTGTAAGATCAAAAATATTTTGATCATCTTATGGTTGATAAGAGCAGCAATAAACACTGCACAAAAGGGGCTTTGTCAAAGCACAGCACAAGCGTCTGGTGGTATTGAAGAATCAATCAAAGAGTGAGTATCAGTTTGAGGTAAAAATCAATGTATAGCGTTTGGCTAAGCAGATTAATCGTTCTTTGGCCGAATTTCACGAATGGTCTGCCTGATGTGTTTTCTTACCATTATCCGAGCATTCAAGAGCAACGTACATTCCGCCAGAAAAGTATAGGAAATTGATCATTTAAAAAGCCGTTAGTAAGACAAGAAAGCGATATTTTACCAACTTTTTTGGGGAAAGGCATTTTAATATTTTAATTTGAAATTATGTTTACTTATAATAGGTATTTTATACATTAGGTGTACAACTTTGCTTCCGCCGTTTTGCAATAGATGGCTGTAGCGGTAAGTGGTAGTTTAAATAAATAGATCATAGATGTCATACAATAAGCTTAGGTATTTGTAAACATAACGCCATCGAAATATTAGTCGATTTGTGTCTGCGTCAGAAAGTTATTCTCGATTAAACATGCAGGCTTACGAGCCAAATTCTCGTCATTTGCGGGAGGTTTTAATTTTCTGCTTTAATATGAAGAAATGGATTCGTATGCTGCCCGAAATATGGGAGAAAGCAGTGGCCAGCGATGGACAATACTTTGAATCATAAATGTATAACCAGTTTTTTACAATAAAGCCTCGAATTTCGGAAAAAAACGGCGGAAGCAAAGTTGTACACCTAATATATTTTTTCTTATGTAGAAATTATGAATTTTAAGGTCACAATAGACCATCTCCGAAAATTCCTCCAAAAAAAAATTGTTTTGTCGTGTACAGGATATCTCGTGACTAGAATATCTAAAGGGGGGATGGGAGCGAACATACAGGGTAAAGTTACTGATTGCCTTCAACCCGGCGCAGGCCAGGACGATCCTTGTCCCTGTTCAATCCAATTTGACATGCAGTCTCCACGTGACACCACTGGATAGCTACTTTGGCACCCGCCAAGTAGTGAACCAATGCAGGCAGCGACATCCTGAGAAAGGTTGGCGCAGGGCTAATAACTTTGTCCGAAAAAACCAACTATTATGGCAAATATATCAAGCCTCGGATATGGACCGGATACACGACGACGACCACTGGAAAAAATGGCTAAACGATTTAAGAATTTTTTCATGGAACGTCCGCTCACTATACAGAGCTCGAGCTGGACAGCAGCTAGCCGATGCCATGTCCGAATATAAGGCTGACATAACAGCATTGCAAGAAATAAGATGGACGGGGAGTGGTATTATTCAAAGAAACGAGTATGACATTTATTACAGCTGTCATGCAAAACACCATGTGCTCGGGGTAGGCTTTCTAGTCAGCCAAAAACTGAAGCCTGCCATTTTCGGCTTTAATGCAATAAACGAAAGGCTATGCACTCTGCGTGCGAGGTAAGTTTAAGAATATGTAGGGGTACGAAGTCGCGACGCCGCACGGGACGAAAGTTCTACCTCGTCCCCACAATTCGCTTAATGAAAGTCCTCCGATTAGAATTGTCAAAGGGACGACGCAGGAGTCACTGAACATCCAAACAACGATCACCAGGGGAACAATAGAAAAATAAAACACTTAGATTCACTTCTGTTGTTTATTAACTAAAAGGTTACTTCGTTGACGGTAACCGATAATTACTTTTGGATTATTAACTGTTAAAACATGGAGTAGAGGTAGGATAAAATTTATTTAATTACTAAAAGAAAAGTTCCCCCCGCTTGGTAGAAACCTTGACGTGGTGCGGGGGCTTAAACTACGATGAATCGCTCAGGCTATGCTGACGGAAGCATACGCCCCAGTAGGGCCACCCATGTCAGACAGGCTAGCGAGGAGTAACACACAAAGATCTACCGCCCCTAATCCAGGGTGTTACGCGTCACCGTGCCCATTGGATGGTTTGCAGCCAGGGGTATACCGGCTGTATTATAACGGCGCCTCTCTGACACCGGGTCGAATCAGAGCAGTAAGCAGACCTTACCATATCAAAGAGGGGCTCTGATATGGCGGACCATTTGAAACCCCAGAGTGATCCAATGAAATGAATGATCAATACACAAAAAACAATCTCACAAAAAACCCGGTAGGCGTAGGTGTGATGAGCCAACACTACCATAAGGGAACAAATCATCAGGAAAACACCGACTCGGCAAAAAGAAGACGTAGGGAAAAACGGAAAAAGCGGGATATACGCGTCGGGACGTGGAATGTTCGAACGTTATATAAACCAGGCGCGATACAGACGGTCGTAGAAAACGCAAAACAATATAAAATGGACATCGTCGCGCTCCAGGAAGTTCGACTCCCACATCAAGTAATCGAAACCAACGGGTTTACACTGGTGTATGGAGGTACAGATACACATAACCTCGGAACTGGCTTCATCATAAGCAAGAAGATTACGCCCCATGTAAAAGATGTGCAATTCATTAATGACCGAATGTCTGTGCTAAAAATACAGGGCCGATGGTACAATTATGTATTTATAAACGTACACGCCCCAACAGAATCTGCGGACGAAGAAACGAAGGACACGTTCTACGAGACCCTAGAGGATGTATTTCATGGGATCTCATCATTCGATGTTAAAATCCTCCTCGGGGACCTCAATGCGAAAATTGGAAAGGAAGATATCTTCCAACCAACTATAGGTAAAGAAAGCCTACACGACGTGTCAAATGATAATGGAATTCGAATTATCACGTTCGCAGCGTCAAAAGATCTGTTAGTAAAAAGCACGATGTTCAAGCACAAGGAAATTCATAAAGCCACATGGATATCACCCGACGCCGTAACGCGTAACCAAATAGACCACTTCCTCATAGACAAAAGACACCACTCGAATATCCTTGACGTAAGAGCATATAGAGGAGCAGATTGCGACTCCGATCATCTTCTAGTGATTGGCAAAATCAGGAGTCGCCTCGCAGCAATCCCACATGGGCAGTCACGGGAGACAAGCAAAAAGTTCGACACTGATAAACTGAAAGACCTACGCAAAAGGGCTGAATATCAAGACGAGCTAACGAATAGATTTAGCATTCTAGAGAATGTGAGCAGTGAGGAAGAGGAAGCTAATAGTGTGAACACTAAATGGACATCGATCAGAGACACAATCAAACTAACAGCCCAAAAGGTATTAGGATTTAAGAAAACAATTAAGTCCAAACCTTGGTTTGACGATGAGTGCAGGGCGAAGATCGAACAACGTAAACGCCTCAGAGTGATCCACTTAGAAAGATATGATGAAGTCAACGCAGAAAGATACGCGACAATTCGGAGAGAGACAATGAGGCTCTTCAAACGCAAAAAACGCGAATGGGAGAAGACTAGGATCGAAAAAATCCTAGAAAATTCTAGGGCAAAGAACATCAGAGGTATGTATGTCGGCATAAATTCAATTAGAAATGGCTACCGAGGAAGAGCCAAAATAATTCGAGACGCAAACGGCTGTCTGGTCACAGAAACAAACAATGTCGTGACAAGATGGAAGCAGTACTTTGAAAACCTGCTCAATGTACGCACCCATCAACCACAGATAAATGTACCAAGCGTACATACAGCTGAGCCTCAGATCCCAGAGCCGTCTCTCAACGAAGTTGTAGACGCAATAAATCGATTGAAAATCAACAAGGCTCCCGGAGTCGACTGCATACCGGCAGAGCTTGTGAAGCATGGAGGAGAGGCAACCGCTCGAAAGATCCACCAGCTCATCCAAACAATATGGGATAAGGAAGTCACTCCGGAAGAATGGAAAACCTCAATAGTCATCCCCATTTTCAAAAAAGGCGACAGATCTGACTGTGAAAACTACAGAGGAATATCATTGCTCCCAACCGCATACAAAATATTAACAAATGTCATTCTGGCGAGAATCACACCTTACGCAGAAGAGATACTGGGAGACTACCAATGTGGATTCCGTAGGAACCGGTCAACAAGCGACCAAATGTTCACAATAAGACAACTGCTGGAAAAGAAGTGGGAATACGGAGAGACGGTTCACCAACTGTTCGTTGACTTCAAAAAAGCCTACGACTCAGTCGCAAGGCAGAGACTCTACCATATTCTAGTTGAGCTGGGAGTCCCAAAAAAATATGCCGCGCTCATTCAAATTTGCATGAACGAAAACAAAGGGCGAGTTAGAATAGAAAACCACCTCTCAGAACCATTTGAAATCCGGGACGGACTAAAGCAGGGAGATGGTCTATCACCGTGTCTCTTTAACCTTGTGCTCGAGTATGTCATCAGAAAGGTACAAGACGACAACATGGCCGGATCATCCCTGAACGGGGTCACACAAGTGCTCGCATATGCGGATGACATCGCCGTTCTGGGCGATAATCTAGAGACTGTTAGTAAAAACTGTGAAATCATCATGCAAGCGGCAGAAGAGGTGGGCCTAGAAATAAATGAAGACAAAACAAAATACATGATTACGGCGAGAGCAGGTGGGTCTCAGAGAACACATATAAACGTCAGAGGTAAGATCTTTGAAAAAGTTAAAGAATTTAAATATCTGGGAACGATACTGACGGCCAGTAACGAAATGTCGAAGGAAATTAACAAGAGACTGCATTCCGGCAACGCGAGTTGGCACGCAGTCAGTAAACTGCTGAAATCCAGACTGCTATCACGTAACATAAAGCTCCGTGTCTATAGAACCATAATCATGCCAATTGTTCTATATGGATGCGAAACATGGGCTCTCACAAAACGGGAAGAAAACAAATTCCGTCTATTCGAGAATAAAGTTTTGAGAGGCATCTTTGGAGGTACATATGACGAGGAGGCAGGACAATGGAGGAGACTCCATAACCACGAATTGGAAGAACTATATCGCAAACCTACAATAGTGAGAGTAATCAAGTCGCGAAGATTAAGATGGGCCGGACACGTGGCGCGAATGGGGAACGATAGGACCGTGCATAGAATTCTTGACGGTAGACCAACGGGAAAGAGACCGGTAGGACGGCCGCGACGGAGATGGGAGGACAATGTTAGGTTTGACCTTGAGGAGATCGGATCGAATGGTGAAGCGTGGAAGGAGAGTGCCCAGGACAGGGAAGGATGGCGAAGCCGAGTCGGTGAGGTCATGAACTTCCGGGTTCCTACAGGCCAATAAATAATAATAATAATAATAATAATAACTAAAAGAAAAGTTCGCTTGTACTTCACACACGACCCGTTATGAACGCAGCTCCGCAGACGGCGGAGAGCGGGAGTGAACCAATCGTCGCGAACGGTGGTTGTAATAGGACTCAACGATATTCAATCGTTGATCAAGGGAAATTTGGTCAGTGAAACAGGCTCTCTTAATTTAGGGGTGCGTTCTCCTATACCAAGAGAGACGTAAAGTCTCTCTTTGGAGTAACCAAAACGATCACATGGAGGAGATCTTCACAATACACAAGTGTGTGTGTACGTCGGTTCCTTTCATCGATCAAAGCCATGATTCAGAACCTGATACACAAAGGAAGGGAAAAGGATCGTCAGATCTTTGTTTATATGGAAAGGTTACTGAGAAACGGATCCAGAACTATGTAGGATAAAAGAGATTTATGACCTGTGTCTAGGTTCTGGTGCGGATGCGTAGGTAAATGTATCGCCATTAGGAAGAAGCGCTAATGGTTTTTCTATTTACACAATGGGAAATGTGTTAATGGCATCGCTAGTAAGGGTAGGTATTGAGTTCCTATTTGCATTTAAATATGCTGTAGGATTCAATTGATGCAAGAGACGCGGAATGCGTATTTGCCTTGGTCCCTAGGGTGTAAGTCGCCAGCCAATGTGTATGTAGGGGAGCATTGTTGTACACATGGCGCGGCTGGAAAAATATACGGCGCAGTATTTATGATCCCTGTCATGAAGGTTACAATGTATGTAAATCAAATTATTTTGTTTACCGGAATTCATCTAAGGAAATTTGACTGGCGACGTAGATGCCGAAATTGATTGGAAATTTCTGGGAAGCTAATAAAGAAATCTTAAGGAGCAGTGGTATGCGAAGAGAATGCATGAAGGTAAGTTTTCTTTACAGGGACTTAATGATCATAGATTTGATCTATATAATGCGTGAAGCATTTTTGGGTGCCCAATGCGAATGCATTGGCGAACACTTATGCGTCTTGGGTGATGATTATGGGGGTTTTTCAGGAAGGCGAACCGTGGGATTTGGCGGAACAAACATAAGCCTCATAAACGTTCACGGACCTATAGAAGAGTCCCTTGACGACGAAAAAGAAGAATACTACGAGAACGTCGAACGGGCCCTCAATATAGCATAAACATATGCAAACAAAAGAATCCGATTCTTCCAGTCGGCAGAGATACGATATACGATCTCCATTATTTCAATCCCTTTTAGCATCTAATGAGTGGCTGATATTTACTCAGCTGACCCTCATTACCGGACGATGCATTAGGTCGCTTCTTTCTTTGTCTGTATCCCTTGTCTAGGTTTCGTTTCGCTTTTGAACTGCAAGCGTTATGTAAACAATCTGATCTCAATGATCGACTTCACGCACACTACCACAGGACCTCACCAGTGAGATCCTCTTTCCTCGTTTTCACCACGAAGGGAACACTTTCTCTCTCGAGAAAACTCACCCCCGGTTGCGAAGTGGTTCTGCATCGAGCAGAGCAACGCTGAGTCGTTTTCCATCCACCGATCGAGCCGGTCGGTTCTCCACCACCGCTACCCGTAGCCCTGCGGATATGCCTACCGCGTATCACATTCAAGAGTCGTGTTCAGGTTATTTTCGTAATAAAACTTATAGTAATTTTAATCGTGAAATGTGTGTGTCAAGAGCGAATTCACTCCATGCCATTGGCTCCCTTTATAACATAATAAAAAAACTAATCTGAAGAAAGCAAAGTTCACAGTAATCGTTTACAATCCGAAGTTTAAATGTACATTTAGCGACTATCATTTATCAATAAAGAAACCATTTAATTAATAAATGATCTAGGGTGTTTACTGTGCAGTGAAGGCTTGGTGTTTCATTTCAACGGTTTTGTTTCCTTGGTGTGTCGCAGTGTCCTGGGTGTTTATCTGTCATCCTTCACCGTTCGTGAACAATTTTGGGTGCTCGCATTTGCTGCGATATTCGCCGGAATAGTTGATCTTCGTGTTAGTGATGACGTGGGTTGGTAGTAGAACTCTCGCCCATGCTGGCGTCGCGACTACTTACCCCACAGGAGAAATACAAAGAGCTCAGAAGATCTGAAAAATGACTTCACAGACAAAAGAAAAATGCCTGGGAAAAAAACCTTGTCTGTGAAATAGAGAAAAGTTGAGAGCGAGGTCCGCACCAAGTGCGGAAGTTCTACCAAATAATCCGCAGTATGACGCGGTACACACCACGCTGCACTTACTGCAAGGATAAAGAGGATAATCTGACCACCGTTCCTGAAGGCATTCTGGAGCGATGGGAAGTGCACTTCAATGAATTGCTAAATGGTCAGCTCACAGAAGAATTGGAGGCTCCACCAATGCAAGATCAAGACCAAATGCTGCCGCCACCAAGCATTCAGGAAACATTAAAGGCCCTTGGACAGCTCAAATCAAATAAAGCCCCGGAGCTGTTGGCATACTAGCTGAGTTGATCAAACAAGGAGGGACAGCGTTACATCACACAATTCATGAGATCGTGGTGCACGTATGGGGGCAAGAGAAGTTGCCGGAAGATTGGCGTCGTGGAATAATTGGTCCCATACATAAGACGGGAGATATCACACTGTGCAGCAACTATAGGAGTATAACATTGCTGAGAACCGCCTATAAGATACTCTCCACTATCCTACAAGATCGGATAGCCCCATACGCTAAAGCCATCATTGGTCAGTATCAGTGTGGCTTCATCCTAGGCAAATCAGCGACTGATCAGATATTCACCCTTAGGCAGGCGATGGAAAAATGTTTGGAATTTAAGATTCCATTATACAATCTATTTATAGACTTTAAGGCCGCCTACGACAGCATAGCCAGGGTAGAACTATATAATGCCATGAGAGGGTTCGGCATTACAAACAAATTGATACGACTTTGTAGGTTTACCATGACCAACGTAACTAGTCAGGTAAAAATAGCGGTATTGCTATCCAAACCAATAAACATCTTTAATGGATTCCGACAAGGGGGCGGTCTGGCCTGCCTCCTCTTCAACCTGGCGTTGGAGAAAGCAATCCGTGACTCGGGCGTTACGACAAGAGGGACTATTGTCATCAAGTCCTGCCAGATACTTGCCTACGCAGATGACATCGACATCATCGGTAGAACCGAATCGGCTGTACAGGAATCCTTCACCCAGATCGAGCAGGCGGCACAAGAACTGGGACTGCACATTAATGAGGGAAAAACTAAGGACATGGTGGCAACTTCTGCGAAGAGAAGACCTAATGTTGGTCAAACTATCAGGGTAGTGGAGCACGAATTTGAAGTAGTGCAATCCTTTAACTACACAGAGCTCGCCAAATGCATCGACGCGCAGATGATCCACACAATGCCATACCATCCGCAGTCCAATGGAATAGTGTAGAGAACTCTCAAAGCCGCGTTAAGATGCTGTCCACACTTTTGGCTGGATAGTCTGCCCACTGTTCTGCTGGTTCTTAGAAGTACAAAGAGGGCCTCGAAGCTTCCCCAGCAGAAATGCTCTACGGCACGACTATTCGGTTCCCCCGAGATTTCGTCACCTCGGAGTCGGCACAGGTAAACAAGACCACCTTCGTCGCGAGCCTGCGCCAGGTTTTCAAAGCCTTCCGCCTTGCACCCAGGTCTTCAGACAACTAGACAGCATCCGCAAATCTCTCGAAGCGCTCTACACAGGCCCACACTGTATCATCCAACGCACGGAATATAGAACGGTCGTTATCGACGGGCAGGAGGGAACCGTTTCAATCGATCAACTCAAACCAGCCTACCTGGAGACGACAGAGTCGGCCCATACCAACCAAGCAGCCTGGCATTAGCAGCCCGCACCGCTAGCCATGAACACAGCGCATCCACACAACCGCCCCGGCCCGGAGGCTGTGCGCAGACTCACCCAACAGCTACATGACGATAAATTTCACTCCCAGTACAATCGGCGCTTGTCACGGGGGGCTCATGGTGGTGGTGGTGGTGGTTGTGGCGGCTCAGCACAAGCCGCAACCTCCACGCAGTCGGCACAAGCAAAAACTCACGCCGCGAGTAGGTTTCGACTAATTAAGTCGAGCGCACTCTGTTATGTATTTTATTATAACAATTACTATATTCGGTAATAATTATTTTATTATAAACAACTACTATATTCGTGGTAATATTTAATATTAGTGGGGACTTACTTGGGTATCTAGTCTGACCTCGGTCGACTGTTCTGCTCTTCTCGTTGCAGGGGGTGATGGGCTCTCGATCCCCCTGTTAGCCTGATTCGCGTTCTCCCGCGGCAATAATTTTTTCAGTTCTATCGAGGGGTACGTTTTTAATTATTTTTGTCGTTTACCCACGGCGTTAGTTTTAATAATTTATTCTACGTCTGGCGAATTCTCTTCAATCACTGACAACTTTTTGTTAAAGTTTTCTGACGTCGCTTCTCTATAGTTCACCGCCAACTTATTCATTTGATTATTGTCAAGTAGTTTATGAAAATTTACTACTTGGCACGAACATAGTTATAGAGAAGGAGATCCGGGGGATTTCGGGCGAGGCTGTGAGTGTGGGACTGGCACAAGGCTAATAACCTTGCCCGGAAAAACAAATTATTATGGAAAATTTAACAAGCTTCAGACTTGTTAAATAAGGCCAAGACCGGATCCCGGTTGTAGTGCCGATGATGATGATGATGATGATGATGTGGGTGTGGGACGCATAACTATTTCCGCTTACCCTCACACGCAAAGGGAAGTCATGGCTAAATTGGCGTGAAGTCGACGAGGTATTACGTGGATCTCGCTTACACGTAGAACGAGAACCGACGCCGGATTCTTCCCGCCAATTTCGTGAGACATACACCAAATGTGAGAATAATTGGCGGGAATATGACTTATCTTCGACATTAGCCGCCGCTGCGAGCGGATGTGTGCCCTCGCAGACACAACCCAATTGACTTCGCCAGACATCGAACGTATTATGGAGTATAGGTAGATAAAAATTATGGAGTATAGGAAGATAAGAATTGCACAGCCTACGGGGATATAGGAGACTTGTGGGGGGCAAAGTCGTGGTGTCGGCGTACGGCACAGGGTTCTACTCCGTCCCCACAACTCTTCACTGTTCGAACGAACTCAACCAGCTGCAACAATCACCAGGAAACGAAAGTAAAATGAAACACCGATTTCAACTAGTTAAAACTTTTATTAATATGTCCGCTATTGTTATAGTAATTTCACCATGGTGCCGACTATTACTATCTGAACACAAATGTCATTATGATATGACCGCACGCTCACACGTTAAAAAAAGGAAACACAACTAGACAACTTCACTTAACAGGATAACAAGCACTTAGGAAACGCTAGTTTTAAAATACGTTCAGAAAATTAGACAACGCTAGCTCGAACTTGACTCTGTGACGTGCGCATCCCCGTGAGGGCTATTGGGAGCGGGAGCGACAACGACCGTGGTGGTCGGCGGATGTAAATGGACTCTCTGGGGATAGAACTCTGAGTTGAATTCCACCCTCGGTTAGGGTTAAGAAACGGAAGAGAGAGAGAGAAAATTTTTCTCTTAAGGGTGTGGCCACCAGGGAAACGCGATCTTTTGATGTAGTGGTGTGTATGTGTGAACGTACACATCACCGTGTTTATCTATGCAAGGATAAACAAAACCTACAGCGAGGGAAAGAAAACAAATGAGAAGCGACCTAATGCATCGGTCTGTGATTAGGGTCAGCTAAATAAATAAGCTGGAACTCATTAAATGGAAATTGCATTTGGGATACCACAAACGATGTGGATTGTTTATGGTATCGCTAGAAAACCTTTGAAGGACATCGTTCTCTTGATTGCACATGGTGCGAGTTAGGGAAATTGGGTTCAGCGTCGATTGCGCTAATTATATGCAGCTGCTTGGGTTGTTTATTATTGGGAGAAAAGGTCGCCAGCCAATGTGTATGAAAAGGGATTTGTTGTACACATGATGAAGCTGGGAATAGGCGACGCAATGATCATTATCCCTGGTTGGGATGGTTACATGATATGTGAACCGAATTATTTTCTTTCAGGGATATGCTGTTTATTCCATAAAGAATTCTTTGTTGGGAAAATTTTGCCGATGCGTTAATGCATGGGAAAATACCCTTGTAGATGCAATTCTTTTTAGGAATTTTATGTAATGCTTGTATGCATTAATGTCCTTGGAAAAGGAAATGTTTTTGCTGCGGGGAGATGGCGGTGTGGGAAGGCTGGAATTTGCCTGGCAACCGAAGGTACCGAATAGGTTTCGTTTTATGCTCCTGTATAATGGAAAGAATTCTTGTAGGGAATTTGTATGCGAAGAAATGATTGAAAGGTAAGAATTCTTTTACAGGGACTTTTAGGTTATATAAATTTATTTGATGCATGAAGCATTTAACCCTTATGTCAATGACCAACTTTACCGACAGTAATAATTTCGTCGCAATTTCACGATTGCTCGGCCTAGTAGACGAATTTCGGTCCCATGTCTTAGATCATCTCCATTCAAACGTTTCTGAATGATAATTACGAAATTTCAATGAAAAAAAATTTTTTTTTACTTTCAAATTGACATTTTAAAAAATCGAAATGGGTGCCCGGGTACCCGGTCATTGACATAAGGGTTAAGGTGCTAATACGATTGCATTAGCGAAACTTATAAGGTTGGGTCGAAATTATGGGGGTTCTTCAGGTAAGTAACAGTGGGGTTTGGCGGAACCGCCACAAACTCAATCTAGAAATATACATGTAAAGAAAGTATACGGCTTGCTCAAAGTATTATTGTGAATGGGGCCACACACCGCAGTGTAGGCAAGGCAGACCGCTACTTGTGTTTGCGAACGAGGAAGAAAATGGATGTGTCAAATATCAGAAGAAGAAAATATCTCACCAAAATCTAAGGACGTATGTAGAATTTACTTGTTGTTTCAAAATAAAATTATTTCAACAGGAATTGGAGTAATTGACTTTTAATGTCGTTTGTCTAATAATTGTAAATAATAATATAAATAGTTATTCGGCGCAAGGCTAATAACCTTGCTCGGAAAAATAAATTATTATGGACAATTTAACAAGTCTCGGATATGGACCGGATACGGGTGGAGAGACTTGCTAAATAAGGCCAAGACCGGATCCCGGTTGTAGTGCCGATGATGATGATGATGAATATAAATAGTTAAGAAAATGGAAAAAAATCCCTCTATATACAGAAACTCGTAAACTCTTTTACTCAAGAAGGAAAGAGAAAGACTCATTAAGAAACAATCCTTGTCATTACTTCAAATCCAAAGTCGGTTATAACAACCAGAAACCACAACTGAATGAACATTGTGCAACTCGTAGTAGTATTTTAGTAGTCTATCGATGTGAATTGGAGTGATCCTCTCTCATCCCCATTGTTTATCAAATTATTTATCTTAATACCCAGTAGGAAAATGGTGAGATATCCAAGATTTCGGGTTGGAAACCATGGCATCTACTCCAAAATATTAAATACAGGAACACACGATAACTCGATCGCGTAAAAAGCAAATGTATCAACATTTCGGAGTCCGTCTAGAAATAATAAATTCATTCCCCAATTGTCACAAAAGCCTGTCAGTCGCCGTCTCTGCACATATGTAAAAAGATAAACAAAGATTGTTGCAATAAACTCGGTCTTCAATCAAAGATTGTACACTCGTTCACATTAAAATTACACTTTTAGATAGGCTAATAAGCACAATGAAACGTTCTTCAGTCGAACTACACCAACACAGCATCTTCTACCAGATTACGTGTTGATCCTTGATTACAGGATTGTGCATCGACAGTTTCTTTCGAAATCCCCTCCACCTTCTTCTTACAGCGGCATTGCCATTGGACGACATTAAAAATTGCCTTTTGTGCGCATGTATTATATAAAAAAATGTCTTCTGATGATACCAGCAAAATCACACTAGGTCACCCTTAATTGGCTTATTTTGACTTCTTTTACCCCACGACTAGCGCAGCGTGTTTCATTAGCCATATGAGGAACAAGAGGGAAATTAATGTCTACGGCCCAGAAGGGAGGTTAGTAACTCACTCAAGTTAACTGCACATTCATATTATAACAAAAGATTTAGTTAGCGTTGTGTGGAAGGAGTGCCATTTACGAGGATATACCTACGTGTCTCTGGATGACTATATTTCATCTAAATGCTAATTAAGTTAAATGTCATAATCTCCTGAGTAAGAATATGGTCCCAGTTCTTCTTTTGCTGTTTCTTAAGAATATATCTGAATTACCCCGTTGGTGCTATAAGGCGGTAATGACATAATATGTGAAAGATAAAACACTCAACGTAAATTGCAATGCTAAATTTAGATTTCAACAGTGAATAGTCGTCTATGAAGTACAAGTTGTGTAGGAAAAAAGCTCGGGGGTTGTATCCTTGGCAGGTTGAGCTGTAAAATTAATTAGAAATATGTCAAACATCCTTTGTGGTTTCGGTGGCACAATGATTCTGTTTAAATCGTTTTTGTACACTTGCTCAAGCAAATATCCTTTGTTGTACTTCTAAACTTCTTTGCCTTCCCCCTGTTCTGTGTTGTGTTATCTCAATTCTTTTTATGTGCTCGACGAACAAGAAAAAGGAAAAAGAAACGAAAAGCACAATAAATTAGGGACAATTAAATTAGTGGAGTCCAATATTATTAGGACAAGCAAGTCTGGACGATAAATTGAAACACAAAAGTTTTAGGCATTATGTTGTGTCCTTTCTCTCAGGGAGTGTGTCTCCTCGTCTTTAAAAGGACGAGGGATCTCTTTAATATACCGCTCCTGAGAAGGATCGTTGCGGTCGCCACCGTGCTTCCTCAGACCTGAGGGAAGAGTGACGACCGATTGTTGAATAGGAGGAAGCGGCCAGGCCCAATAAAAATACTTTGTCATTTAAGTTTTTATTTTATTAATTAATTTTAATTTAGTTTATTGGCTGCCTATCACTTTGGACGCCAATCGAGACTAATCTTCAAATCTAACAAAAACAAACGAAATAAAATAATAATAATGGGCGTCGAGAGGCCGACTTTGGCGGGACGAGGACAGATGTGTCCTTCATCTTGTCTCTGGCTTCTGGTCATCTTGCGATAAACAGAATCACCCACATCCGTGAGGATGTTGGCCTCGGTGTGGAAATATCTGAAAAAGAAAAAAAAAAAAAGGGGGGGGGGGTTACTGCAGGTGTTCTCTAACCACTTGCATGGAGGGATGGTGGGAAAGTAAACCCAGATCACGTCTTTGGCGCATTGATCGGCGTGTGTGTGTATGTTTGTGCCGTCTTGTACTATGCGTGCGTGTGTGTGTGGGGTATGTTAGCAAAATACCCTATGGGATGGGCCCGGGAATACCCTATTGTGGAGGGGAGAGACTTGTTAAATAGTCCATAATACTTTGTTTTTCCGGGCAAGGTTATTAGCCTTGCGCCGTATGGGATGGGTCCAGGAATCCTCTATTATAGAGAAGAATGTCGTTGGGAAGGGTGCTTTCTTCAGTTTTGTACTGAAGAAGAAAATTGTGGTGGTCTGATCCGAAAAGATCGAGAGAGAGAGAAGAGTCAAGAACCCAAGACTCCTGTACAAGTTGGTTCTCGCTGTTCTGAATGCTTTCGAGGTACTTGTATGCTAATTGTAGCAAGTACTCGTCGATAGAGGTAATGGAGGCACATTTGTATAGGTGAGCGTTCGGATAATGGCGACCGTCCGGCCTTCTAGAGTGGTTGATGCATCTTCTGAGGAGGTTTCTTTCAAAAACTCGAAGTCTTTCCATTTGAGCCGAAGGTATTTGGCGCATTTATGTGTTGAGTCGAATGTTTGTTGATGCAGTGTTCCGCCGAACACTGTTAACCGTAGAGGAAAATACACAAGCGGAGCGCCACAGCACAAAATGAAACACGAACTATATTTAGTGCACACTTTTGTTTATTAACATTTGTTTTTGTTTTTAAATTCCAAGCTTACATCGCTTTTACTGACGAACTTCGGACACACGTTAACTCGTCTTTTTCTTAATTTGAATTTAAAGTCGCGGTTACTTATCTAGCGGTTCTCGCGGTTCGACCTCCTCAGTGGGGCTCGCTGTCCTCCTACTCGTTTTAGCTTCTCGTCCCGGTGACGATCAAATTTAGACTACCCAATATACCTGATGTCTCGAGCGTTCGGGGTAGACTCGCGGTCTGCTCACACAGATACTCAGATTCAAAACTGGTATCTGTATCTATCCGGAAAAATGTCCCTATTTGCTCTGCTAACAGAATTTCCGAATTTCTGTTAGCAGCATGTTATCACATCCCCGGGGATATTTTGTAGTTTCCTGAAAGGGGAAGGTCATCTTGCATACATCTTCATTATCGCTAGCATTTCATCTCCACGGCCTTCTGTTTGCACAGAACATCTGGCGCCCAGACCGGAGATATTCGGCGATTGTTTGGACGTACAGCCCGTGGGTCTTATTTGAACTTGGTACCCGGAATCGAAATCCATTAGATCTTTATAATGGTGCGAAATTCTAGCGTGGCCGTGGGACCGGAGTATTGCCTTTGTTGGCTTAACTCCTCATAAATCATCGATTGCGATAGGTCGTGGCTGCCTTCTGTTGTTCAACGGATTTGGGTGGTCCTTGCATTAGATTACCCGCACGTGCATCCGTTGATCGGCTCATTCTTTGATGATAGCAATTCTTTTGTATCGAATTTCGGAATTGCCGGTTCGATGAGATGTTCCTCGGCGCAGGCAGGATGTATGGCATTTTGGGAATTGTTTTTAGGAATAGAACTCATGGATGTTTATACCTTTGCTTCAGGCAACGTGCAACGTTCTCGGGTAAGTAAGCTCTTTGAAGTTAGGAACCTTACCTGCGCGGAATTGTGCGTTCGTAGAACGCTACAGGTATACAGGACCATATGGGAAAGGCGTACGGTATTCCAGATCGGATTAGCTGCTTATAGCAGAGAAGCTTAACTTTGGTGTCAACTTTGTTGCTCCACTTCAAGATGTTGTGCAGTTGCTTAGACCGACCGAGGCCCCTTTGAAGAATGTGGTTTACATGTTTGATGAAATTCATTTTTGGGGTATAGATGACCCCAAGATATTTCATCTTGTCCTGTGGTCTAATCGTAGTACCTCCTATTAGTATTCGAGTATTCTGTGAATATCGAGAAGTAGGTTTGGAGTGTTTACTACTCAGAATGATAGCTACTGCTTTCGTTGGGTTAAGTCGGATTTTTCATCTACTGTAATACTGATACAGTTCGTCTAGGTGACGGTTGAGTCGATTTATTACGAGTTTAGGGCTTTTGGATGACGTGTACACTAGGACGTCATCCGCATAGCAAATGGGTTTACCCTACCATCCACAGGGCGAGGAATATCTGAGGTGTAGATATTAAAAAAGGCTCCTCGATAGTATAGTGGTTAGTATCCCCACCTGTCACCCGGGAGACCGGGGTTCGATTCCCCGTCGGGGAGCCTCTGGCGCAAGACTAATGACCTTGCCCAGAAAAAATAAATCATTATGGAAAATTTAACAAGCCTCAGGACTTGCTAAATAAGGCCAAGACCGGTTCCCGGTTGTAGTGCCGCTGATGATGATGAGATATTAAAAAAGATGGGGCCTAGAATGGAGCCATGTGGTACGCCTGCAGCGGCATTGAAAGGTCGGGAAAGCTTTCCATTCACTCGAACTTGGAAGGTTCTGTTTAGAACGAACTAGTAGATGATACTACATAGCGTTCTACTGAGGCCAGTATTCAGTAATTTAAAAACGAGACCTTCGATCCACGTCGTGTCACAAGCCTTTTCAATGTAAAGGCTCACCGCAATGGTGTGTTCCTTATTAAAGAGGCGCACGCAGGCGTGGTTTTGAAATATGTTGAGAGCCATAGTGGTGCTGTGCGCTCTTCTAAATCCAAATTGGAAATCAGGTATTAGTTATTTAGCTTCTCGTATATGATTATTTCATATATTTTGCTGATGCAAGTGAGGAGCGAAATAGGACGAAAGCTTGAGGGGTGATAATTTTGTTTCCCAGCTTTGGCTATTGGGCAGACAACAGCATGCTACCTAGTTAGGGGAAAATACCCCATGTTGTAGGCATAGTTGAGCAGAATGGAGAGCTTTATAAAGAATAAAGCAAAAAGCCTTCGCAACGAGTGGCAGGACAAGTGGTGTGACTTCTTGGGGTTTCGAGATTTAACTAGGTTCTGTAGGGTATTTGATATGACGAAACCGTCACTAATATCACGTATGTCGTCGAAGTATGCACTGTTAGCTGAGTTAAAGACAACTATTGGCTCGTTAAAGTTGTCTAATTTATTGTGAAACTCTGAACTAATTATTGCATTAGTGTCCGGTCGCCATCCTCGAGAGTAAGCTAGTAATTATTTTCAAGTCTCTCCAATAATGTTTGCTTTATTGGTATTATTATTGGCAACTAGACCGTTGTGCATGAGTGACCCAGTGATGCGAGAAGTGCCACATATCTTTTTAACATGTTTATAAATGTTCTGGTCCATCTCAATACCCTTCAGTTTGTCTTCCAATTGTCGAGTACGATTGTTTTGGATTCACTGTTTTATCAGTCTGCCAATGTGGGGTACGAGTTGATGTGCCGAACATGGGCACGCGGTTCACTCCTATCCTCATCATATTACGCAAACACTGCTCTTGGCGATGCACTCAGTTGTCTTGCTGCTTGATGCAGCTGTTCCCAGGCAAAGACAATAAAACACTTGATCACGGTGATTAGACTTTTATTTTTGCATTTGTTTTAATTTATTCTAACAACCCTTTTCCGCGTCCAGTCATAATTTAATGAATAAAATTTCTTACTAGAAATGTTTACCGATTGAAAGAATACAATCGAAGCTCACGTACGCACTCGTGTGCGGACACGGCGGTGGTGGAAAGACGATTCGTTAAGCGATGTGACCATCCGCGATGATGTTTGAGTAAAGACTGATTCGAAAAGGGATGAAGTTGTGTAATTTAATTTTTGCAGTTGACAAGCAAAAGAGAACATACTTCGGCTGTCTCATTGCCACGTTCGTACATGGTGGTGGATTACATCGGTAAATTGATAATCGAAGAAAGCGGGAGAATGAGAGAACAGAAACACGATGTATGATTATCTTGGAGTGGATTTGGTTGTGTGTGCATGAATCACTGTAGTTCTGAGCGAAACCCATTGACCTAATTCGGTAATATGGTGAACTCAGAGTACATTGATCTGTACGAAGACAGAACTGTGAAGGAGGGGAAAATTAAGCTGATACTATTCACCTGCGAGAAGAGAGCATTGATCCCCAGCGAATGAAGTGTCTGGAGAAAATGTAAAGGACGCTGACTTGGCTAGGGAAGTCTGATCATGGGAACTAACTTAAATGCTTTAATAATTTCCCCAGCGGTCGCAAGATTAAGCAACCGCCGTTTGATCAGACTATGCCCTTGCTAATCGACATGATACGATTTCCTGTGGAAATCTCATGGGTTAGCGAAATGGGGTTGCCGTATGGCAAAAAGGTAGCTAAACTCAATTATGCATTATCTGCATAGGATAATGGGTTTAGCTATGCGTCCGTTTAACACGTGTGACCGATGTAATAGCTTATAAGGGGAATGGGTAGGAATGACGCGCTGAAAGCGGTCGAAATAAACTATGGAATTGTGGGTTGGTTCTCCATGTGGTATAGACCTAACCTCAGGGCCACCTCATTCTACAATTGGGGTTCTGCGTGGGGGCTCACTTTACAGTTGACGCTCAACGTGGAGCATGACGCTATAATTTCGATAATTTTTACATATAATAGATGTCGTCGAAGTTGAGTCCTCGAAAAAGCATGGCGGCAGTTAATTTCCGGATTGGCTGGACCGATTTAGAAATTTTTTGATGGGCTCTTTATTAACATATTTTTTTATCAGAATCTATGTCAATGTGAAAAAAAAAAACAAAAAATAGTGCAAGGGTAAAAGGGTTCTTTTCTTTACTTTTTTTCCAATTATGACAATATTTTGGGGAGGTGGGAGCGAACATACAGGGCAGAATCTCTGATTGATTTCAACCCGGCGAAGGCCAGAACGATCCTTGTCCCTGTTGAATCCAAGTAGACATGTCTCCACGTGACACCCCTGGATAGCTACATTGGCACCCACCAAGTTGTGAACCAATACATGCAGCGACATCCTGAGAAAGGTTGGCGCAAAGCTAATAAACTTGCCCGGTAAAACAAATTATTATGGATAATTTAACGGTCTCGGATAAGGACCGGTTAGGGGTGGAGAGACTTGCTAAATAAGGCCAAGACCGGATCCCGGTTGTAGTGCCGATGATGATAACAATTTTATTTTGTCGATTTTTTTTGGTGGTAGATTCCGATGTGAATAACCTTCCTCTAGTAGAAAAAACATTTTTTTTTTTATTTCAGACTTGCCAATCGTGAGATTAACCGTCCGCCATGCGTCTTCAAGGACTCAACTTCAACGACATCTATTATACATAAAAATTATCGAAATTAAAAAAAAATTCAATTCTTTAAATGTTAGATATTTAGGTAAAAAAATGTTTTAAGAAAATAATAAAGGTTTTAAGAAAATAATCGAAAAAGATGTACTAAAAAACGCCTTTGTAATGTAGCTTAAGGGAACACCCTTTATAATTCTTAATAAGCTATTTATAATGAGACTTCAAATCATCGGTAGCAGAATGGGGAAGTACTAGAACCAGTAGCACTGACCAGGTACTACTTGAAACACTCGTAACGTTAGATGTCGAGGAAAGTTTTATAACCGTCGGTCCAAAATCGGCATTACCTTGGCCACCTTCTGGGCATGTAGACCTACACCGACCATCAAGCCGTGATATATCAAATGTTACCAAAACAGTAATTGATCAAATACGAGCTAAGTCCAACAGGTTATGAAGGTTGCAACAAAGAGCAAGAAGCTGTAATACTTACCCACAGTTAATGACGGAATTCGTAAATAAACGTAAAATGCTGTGAAATGTGATCTGCATCTCTCCGTGACTTAAGGGGTGAACTAAATAATAACTCGTTGGGTAGCGCCTACAAGATAGTAATGAATAAACCGAACCACACGAATGTGGAATGCTCTAGCCGAGCATGTGTTTCCTCGTCGTGCTAATTACCAGGTTCTTAACACCAATGTAGATCAATACCTCCTTTTCTTATCCGCTTCTCCTTCGGCTCGCACTGTGCTCTGACATTTAAGGGTACTCCAAAATCCCCTTTTGTGCGCGTTAGTGTAAAAAAAAAAACACAACAGTAATGAAACGCAACAGAGCGAAAGTGACATGCCCAGAACCATTGTTGCTCTATTCCTACAGTGTGCAGACATAGGGTCGCAATAGGAATGGAACATGAGTGCAAGCATAATGCCTACAGCGACCATCGGAGAAGTGCTTATGGCCGCAAAGGTTAATAAAATCAAAAAGACCCCAGAACATGATGGAATTCCCAATGCTCTGGTTAATACTGCTTTAACTAATAAATCAGAATTCTTTAACGACCTTGTGGCGGTTCCAGTGAACGCCACTACTTACCTTCCCACCAAGAATTAAGAAACTGCTTCCTAGAGCACTAAAAACCCTGGAAAACGTTTACTTACCTTTCCATTGTTTGCTCAAACTTTTGCCTAAAATATCTAAACCTATAATTTGCGCTAATTCAATGGCATTGACACCAAGCAGACATTTTCCCAAGGGCAGGATCGCATGAAACGCATCATGTGCCTAAAAAGCAATTCGGTTGCAACACCAAGCAACCAATATAAACTCAAATCATATCGACGTTCATATCCCCTGTCGAATTCTACAGCACACAAGCAGGAGATATTCGTTCTGTACCTTTTTGCTGCGACCATATCGGTCGCTAAACCGATCGACAAGCAAAGGCATTAGCACCCTATAAACATTTCCCCCAGGGGCATGCCTGCATACAACAACATCCTGAAATTCAATTCGGTTACGACATTGCGTAACCAACGAAAATCCTCGAAGTTGTCCATGCACACAAATAAGAAAGTACTTTTCCACACACGTGCATGGCAAGTCATATCAGCAGACCCATCGGTCGATCGTCGAACTGCAATAGCATACCTCACCGCTGGCTACCGAAGCAAATCGAATTCTCGTTAATGTAAATACACATACGAGAGTTCGACCCTTGCGAGACTCCACCGATATGTGCACGATCAGCGTAGACGCTGTACGCAGTTGCTGATCGTGTAAACACACAGTTATCCTTTTACCGATGACTTGCCCAGCTGCGGGTGCTCTTTTCGGTTGTTTATTCGATCGCATGTCCATGGCTCGCATGATGGGCCACACACTGCATGAACAACGATTTGATCGTCGTGTGTGTGTTTCGTGCTCTTTGCTGGCACCAATGTGTGGAGAATCTTCCCCTATTGGTCGACGAGCAGAAATCGAAATTCAATTTTCTAATAAATCGATCTCAGTTTAGATTCCGTGGGGGCAAGTCGTGCCCTCCACGTAAAACGTAAAATAGCGATAAGTAGCCGAGTATCAACATTAGCCTAGAGAGCGGTTCGTGTGTGGATGGCGGAAAACTTTTCGAACTTGTCCCCTTTGAAATCAAAGCTGTGACTTATGAGTTAGACTAAATGTATTATAAGTTAATCTAAAATCCTAGCCACACTTAAAATCAAATCTTGTGACTTTCATGTTAAAGCAAATGTGAAATCAAATCCTGTGACTTTTATGTTAAAACAAATATGAAATCAAATCCTGTGACTTTTATGTTAAAACAAATGTAAAATCAAATCCTGTGACTTTAATGTTAAAAATAAATTTGCAATCAAAACAATTAGTTAGGAAAGTTTTTGTGAACCTGTGCTCATTCCGGCACCTAACGAAGATATTTTCTAAAACCTCTTCATCACTTACCTACGAGTAAAACAAGAATGGTTTCCCAACGAAAGAAAAAATATCGAATTGTGCTCATAAGAGTAATCGCACGCTTGGACTGGTTCATCAAGGGCACATCGGGAATTCTGGATGGAAATACGGGTTAAGAAACTAAAGATAAGGTTCTATCTGTTGTGTGCGACATCACCTACAGTAGCCGGGGACACAATGGCTGGGAAGAGACCAAAAATACTATTCAATGGGGAAACTAGATGCCCAAAACGCTCAACTCCACTAGGGAAGAAAATTGAACAGTCTCCAAGTTCTACCCCACCTAGTGCGCATTATAGCATGCTATCTCGCTGATAGCCGAAGCCTTATGACACCAATGAGAGACTACAAAGTTATGATCTATCCTGGGACCGTTGTGAATGAATATGTACAACGGTGTTTTCAGAACCAATCTGCCAGACGGAGTGCAAATAAAGTAAAACGGAAATCAAATAATATATTGAAAGTACATTTAAAAAAAAACAATAAAAGATGAAAAGGACAGATTATTTTAGAGCGCGGAGAGCTACTAAATTGGAATACAGCGTACTCTATTAAAATAGGCTTAGTATTTATTCTAACGCTTTAAAACTGTTTCCATATTTTTCACAAATAAATGAATTCAGAATTCAATTCGATTAAGTTTTCCCAATAACAGAAAATTTAACTTAAGCACCTTTAATATCATTAGACTCATTATTAGTCTTAGGTAGAAAGAAACACCCGAAAGTTCAAAGAAATTCGCCCGCTAATTGCCCCTATACTATCTATGTTTGAGACGGATATGCTTTCAAAGAAGTTCTCAGTAATTCTCATTAGAAAGCTACGACTTATTACCACCATTCTACAGGCTTCGTGAAATTCTCAAAACCCACTTAGATAAACGTTCACGATGCGGCATAATATACACTAAGGAGAAATTCAATATAATACAAGTTTCGTCAGATCAAATAAAATGAAATTAATAGGGATTATCCTTCCAGAGTAAACGGCTCCAGTCCCCTTAATACACTGACCTTAAAAAACCTGTCAAGCACACTACAGCAAATAAGGCGTTGGTTGTTGGCACAATTGATGAAATCGTCTTGGCAGTTATCCTAAGTGTTGAACCCTCACCCAATATTTTCTATAATACACCCTTGACTACACTCTCGTTAGTTGAAAGCAATTTGTAGAAAAATCCGCATTCTGTAAGGGTAAGGGCTGCTGGGGTTGATAATTTATGAGTTTTCCTGGAATGTTTGAAGTACAGTTATTCTAGAACACATTTCATTATCATAGTTGGACTTGGCACCATCCAATACAGAACAGGATAGGACTCAGGTTAAATTACCCATCCAAGGTTCACCATATACGTTTTGGAATTAAATTTTGGAAGGGTACAATATTTTGAGGTAAACCGCAGGATGGTTTATATTTATTTAATTGAATAGAAAATATAAGGAAGGTAATGAAGAGACCTTTCTTTAAAAAACACAAATTAAAACTTTAACTAAAAATCAAAGTATTTTTGAAGGGGGTTGCAATGTTTCACGTAATTGTATGGCGGCGGTGTTTTGTCGAAAACAAGGTGCAGAGATTGGTTTCGTCGTTTCAAAAGCAGCTATTTTGACTTAAGCGTGAAAATCGAACCAAGAAGGTTGAGGAATACAGGCCGTTTTGGACAAAGGCGATACCCAATCGCGGGGGGATGGGAGCGAACATACAAGGCAGAGTCACTGATTGCTTTCAACTCGGCGAAGGCCAGGACGATCCTTGCCCCTGTTTAATCCAATTTGACATGTAGTTTCCACGTGACACCACTGGATAGCTACTTTGGAACCCGCCAAGTAGTGAACCTGTGGGATTTTATGTCTTATACGTTGTACTGTGCCACGAGGACACTGGTTCACAATTTCCCAGCTTACCGGAATTGATGACGCATGACTCCAGGAACTGTATTTGCTTTCGAACCGTCACTTTAGAAAATAAAAAAAACTCAACTTTCTTCCTTTTTCTTGTCTTTAATAACGCTACTTCAATAATCATTCATATATACACGCTTATGATTAGGAACTCTTAACCACTATAAATTACAAGTCAGTTTCACTTATGACTACTTATGTTTCACTTATGAACACTTATCCAGATAGAAACACAATATTCTTGTTCAAACTGAAGAGTTTAAAGAGTTGAATGAACTAATAGTTAGCGTCGCATTTCCTTTATGAACACTTATGTTTCACTTAGGATGCCTGGCGAATGGAAACGATAATTGTCCAAGCACCACTTGCTGAAACCCGACTGTGCGTTACGAAAGCTAAATCACGACTCTAAATACAGCGTGTGCAAACGCCGCGACGGTTGAAAGACGACTCTTGTTGATTTACGATTTAACGAGGAGGACACGGCTTGCCTCCACGGAATCTCATTTCAGACTAACTTAATGGAAAAATCCCCCAGTGGACGTGCACTATCCACTAAGGGTTGATCTCCTATCGTTAAACACTAACAACGTAAAGTTGCTCGTGCGGTAACCAATCAGAGAGAAGATCCTCGAGTTGATCACGACAAGGGTGCATGATCATTCGTGTCGTCGCGTCGTGGCAAACGAAAACGACGAAAAGGAATTCTGGTAAGGTGTCGTCATTATGTGTGCGCCCGCAGCTGTGGTGATTACTGTGCCCTATAGGGCGACATGTGCCATCAGCAAATAAAATATTCGCACAACGATTATTGTGCCGTCATATCGATGCTGGTGGCCAACCCAGAATTCTTGGGTCCATGTTTTAATGCCATAGGATTTGCTTCGCGTCTGGCCGCGAGATAGGTGAGCAAGTTTTGTCGGTTCGACGTCGACTCGGATCGCTATCTTGTTGGTTTTCCGACCGCGAATTGCCTTACGGAGACGTATTGCATCCGCGGATCAGGTTCGAATCAACACGGCTGCGTTACGCAATGCAAATACCAGTAACACATTTGGTCATGCGCTAAGACTCGCCCTCGAAGAGCTCGACGGAGGGAGAGTAAGTCCTGGGGCGAGAATGCCGGGCGTAGAAGAGAAATGGACACGCCTTAAGAATAATGTCATTAGTACTGCCAACTCTATCTAAGGCAGTAGTCGTAGAGATCGGAACGACTGGTTTGATGATGAGTGCAAACTAACGACTGAACGTAAGAATGCTGGATACCGGGCAATGCGGCAATCTCATAAGACGCGGGTACGCGAGAAGAAAGAGAAAGAGCTCAGAAGATTTGAAAAAATATTTCACAGACAAAAGAAAAGTGTCTGTGAAATAGAGAAAAGTAGATAGCGAGGTCCGTGCCATGCGCGGAAGTTCTACCAAATAATCCGCAGTATGACGCGGTACACACCACGCTGCACTTACTGCAAGGATAAAGAGGGTAATCTGATCACCGATCCTGAAGGCATTCTGGAGCGATGGGAAGTGCACTTCAATGAATTGCTAAATGGTCAGCTTACAGAAGAATTGGAGGCTCCGCCAATGCAGGATTAAGACCAAATTCTGCCGCCACCAAGCATTGAGGAAACATTAAAAGCTATAAGACAGCTCAAATGAAATAAAGCCCCCGGAGCTGATGACATACCAGCTGAGGTGATCAAACAAGGAGGGGCAGCGTTATATCACGCAATTCATGAGATCGTGGTGCACATATGGGAGCAAGAGAAGATTCCGGAAGATTGGCTTCGTGGAATAATTGGTCCCATACATAAGACGGGAGATATCACACTGTGCAGCAACTATAGGGGTACGAGGGTTGCCTCTTATGTTTCGGGATTTGGCAACCCTAGTGTTGCAATCCGGCAATTGACAGCTCTGTCGTAAAGTTGGACATTTTTGAGGTTATACGCACTCAGAACCTTTTGACATACGAGCGCTATTTGTGTTGTTTACAGTAACTTAAAAGATTCATCTCGGCCCAAAAATGGAATTAAATCGTCAACATTTTCGTGGGATTATTTTTCACAACTTTCGGCGTGGATTAACTCAGCAACAGTGCATGGATGAACTTAATTCAATTTTTGGCGATGAAGCTCCATCAAGGACCATCGTTTATCGATGGTATGGTGAATTCAATCGTGGTCGTAGTTCACTCCAAGATGAATTTCATGAAGGTCGTCCAAAATCAGTTGTTGTTCCGAAAACCATTGATGCTGTGCGCGAACTGATATTGGAGATCGTCATGTGACCTATCGTGAGATTGAGACAACCTTAGGCGTTAGTGGGACCAGCATACATTCAATATTGCATAAACATTTGATTGTCAAAAAAATTTGTTCGCGTTGGATCCCACACAATTTGTCAATCGCCCAAAAAAAGGCACGTGTCAATTGGTCGAAAGAAATGCTCAAAAAATACGGTCGCGGTGCTTCGAAACACGTCTATGACATCGTGACAGCTGATGAATCGTGGATTTACGCGTATGAGCCGGAAAGTAAACAGCAGTCGACTGTCTGGGTGTTTCAAGATGAGCCAAATCCAACAAAAGTTGTTCGCGCACGAAGCACTTCCAAGCAAATGGTCGCCTGTTTTTTCGGAAAAACTGGACATGTCGCAACCGTACCACTAGAACAACGCAGAACAGTCAATTCTGAGTGGTACACAACCATTTGTTTGCCAGTTGTCTTCCAAGAAATCAGGAAAACCAACCGCCGAAGACGGATCACTCTTCACCACGACAATGCGAGCTCTCACACATCGGCTGCGACAACTGCATTTTTGAGCACCCAAAACATCGATTTGATGGGTCATCCGCCGTATAGTCCTGACTTGGCACCGAATGACTTCTTTTTATTCCC
This sequence comes from Microdon myrmicae, assembly GCA_963931805.1. NCBI lineage: Eukaryota > Metazoa > Arthropoda > Insecta > Diptera > Syrphidae > Microdon > Microdon myrmicae. Next base: position 82,449,006 of record OZ007502.1, on the reverse strand, counting down.
GTACGTAAAAAACAAACTGAGAGGTCAACGTTTTTCGACACCTGAAGAAGCGGTTGCTGCATTCAGAATGCATGTGTTGGAGATACCTCAATCAGAGTGGCAAAAGTGCTTCGACAATTGGTTCAAACGCATGCAAAAGTGTATAGATCTTCATGGGGAATATTTTGAAAAACAATAAAGTCATTTTCGATGATCAATATTTGTTTTTGTTCTCTAATCCCGAAATATAAAAGGCAACCCTCGTATAACATTGCTGAGTACCGCCTATAAGATACTCTCCACTATCCTACAAGATCGGATAGCCCCACACGCTAAAGCCATCATTGATCAATACCAGTGTGACTTCATCCCAGGCAAATTAGCGATTGATCAGGCGATGGAAAATTGTTTGGAATTTAAGATTCCATTATATCATCTATTTATAGACTTTAAGGCCGCCTACGACAGCATAGCCAGGGTAGAACTATATAATGCCATGAGAGAGTTCGGCATTACAAGCAAATTGATACAACTTTGTAGGTTTACCATGACCAACGTAACTAGTCAGGTAAAAATAGCGGTATTGCTATCCAAACCAATAAACATCTTTAATGGATTCCGACAAGGGGGCGGTCTGGCCTGCCCCCTCTTCAACCTGGCTATGGAGAAAGCAATCCGTGGCTCTGGTGTGACAACTAGAGGGACTGTTATCAGCAAGCCCAGCCAGATACTTGCCTACGCAGATGACATCGACATCATCGGTAGAACCGAATCGGCTGTACAGGACTCCTTCCCCCAGATCGAGCGGGCGGCACAAAAACTGGGACTGCACATTAATGAGAGGAAAACGATGTACATGGTGGCAACTTCTGTGAAGAGAAGACCTAACATGGGTCAAACTATCAGGGTAGCGGAGCACGAATTTGAAATAGTGCAATCCTTTAACTACCTTGGGTCAATAGTAGCAGCCGATAACAATATGGATATGGACATATTTTTGCGTTTGCCCTCCGTGGACTAAACTGGGAAAATCCACTGACTCTACCACCATACACAAGTCGGCTCCTTTTAATCAATCTCAACATACTTGAAGAGCGCAGAATCCATGCCGACATCATCTTTGTCCACCGCCTTCTGTCAGGCTCAATCAATTGCCCAAGCCTGCTCTCCACTATAACATTTCACACAAACCCACGTAACATACGTACCCCTCGACTCTTTTACTTGCCCGCTCATGACACTTCTTACGGCGCTAACGAACTCATCTCGCGTATGTTACGACGGTCCAACTCTTTCCCCACCTCCTTCGATTTCCACCCCTCCACTCCCGCTCTCAAACCACGTCTAAGAAAATACCCGCCTTAACCCTCGCCCGCTCTCAAACTAGATTTCCCCTACACCTCTCCAGCCCCACCTACAACTCCAACCTCTCCCCTCAAGCTCACAAGCCGAAGATATGCAGAACCATATGGGAACGGCGTACGATATTCCAGATCGGATTAGCTGCTTATAGCAGAGAAGCTTAACTTTGGTGTCAACTTTGTTGCTCCACTTCAAGATGTTGTGCAGTTGCTTAGACCGACCGAGGCCCCTTTGAAGAATGTGGTTTACATGTTTGATGAAATTCATTTTTGGGGTATAGATGACCCCAATATATTTCATCCTGTCCTGTGGTCTAATCGTAGTACCTCCTATTTGTATTCGGATATTCTGTGAATATCGAGAAGTAGGTTAGGAGTGTTTACTACTCAGAATTATAGCTACTGCTTTAGATGGGTTAAGTCAAATTTTACATCGACTGTAATACTGATACGGGCTCCTCGATAGTATAGTGGTTAGTATACCCGCCTGTCACCCGGGAGACCGGGGTTCGATTCCCCGTCGGGGAGCCCCTGGCGCAAGACTAATAACCTTGCCCAGACAAAATAAATCATTATGGAAAATTTAACAAGCCTCAGGACTTGCTAAATAAGGCCTAGACCGGTTCCCGGTTGTAGTGCCGATGATGGTGGTGGTAATACTGATACAGTTCGTCCAGATGACGGTTGAGTCGGTTTGTTGCGAGTTTTGGGCTTTTAGATGACGTGTACACTAGAACGTCATCCGCATAGCAAATGAGTTTATCCTACCATCCACAGGGCGAGGAATATCTGAGGTGTAGATATTAAAAAAGATGGGGCCTAGAATGGAGCCCTGTGGTACGCCTGCAGCGGCGTTCAAAGTTCGGGAAAGCTTTCTATTCACTCGAACTTGGAAGATTCTGTTTAAAACGAACTGGTAAATGATACTACACTGTGTTTTATTGAGGCCAGTATTCAGTACCTTAAAAACGAGACCTTCGATCCAGGTTGTGTCAAAAGCCTTTTCAATGTCCAAGCTCACCGCAATGGTTGGTTCCTTGTTAAAGAGGTGCACGGAAACGTGGCTTTGAAATATGTTAAGAGCCATGGTGGTTCTGTGCGCTCTTCTAAATCCAAATTGGAAGTCTGGTATTAGGTTGTAGCGATTCTAACAGATACACACGATTCACAAGCGAAATAGTGAAGAACACGAACGAAAAATCGAATAAGAAAAATACATCAGAACCGTATACCAAGCGATAAATAACAAAAAAATAATTCACACCAGTGGAATATAATCGAGTTTGGAAATCAAATTCTAAACACGGTCAGTAGCCTGGTGTGTAACGCTTAGGTAAAATTTTTTTCGTGATTCGAGCTGTCATAGCGTCAGCTCGAATCACACGATCTTCTTCACTATTATTTCAAACGCTATAAGGTTCCTGACACTGATAAATTTATTTAGCTTCTCGTATATGAACTACTCATATATTTTGCTGATGCAAGTGAGGAACGAAATAGGACGAAAGCTTGACGAGTGATAATTTGGTTTCCCAGCTTTGGCTATTGGGCAGACAACAGCATGCTTCCAAGCTTGGGAAAAGTACCCGATGTTGTAGGCATGGTTGAGCAGAATGGAGAGCTTTATAAAGATTAAAGCAGAAGGCCTCCGCAACGAGTGGTAGGACATGTTGTCGATACCGGGTGACTTCTTGGGGTTTCGAGATTTAACTAGGTTCTGTAGGGTATTTGGTGTGACAAAGCCGTGACTATTATCACATATGTCGTCGAAGTATGCACTGTTAGCTGAGTTTAAAACAACTATTGGCTCGTTAAAGTTGTCTAATTTGTTGTGAAACTCTGAGCTAATTATTGCGTTAGTTTCCGGGTCGCCATCCTCGAGAGTGAGCTTGTGATTATTTTCAAAGGTCTCTCCGATGATGTTTGCTTTATTGGCATCATTATTGACAACAAGACCGTTGTGCATGATTGGTCCAGTGATACGAGAGGTGCAACATATCTTTTTAACATTTTTATAAATGTCCTGGTCCATCTGAATACCCTTCAGTTTGTCTTCCAATTGTCGGGTACGATTGTTTTGGATTCTCTGTTTTATCAGTGTGCCAAAATTGTGAATAATGGCTCCCTTTGCGTAAAGCGGTGACGATATCTTTTTTCTGCAGAGCTTTTTACGCTCCCGGATGAGACGAAGAGTGAGGTCGTCACGGGGAATCTGATAAGTCTTTTCAAGTTTGTACTTCGGGACATGAGTCTCAGAAGTCTCAACTAGAATCTCGTAAAGTCGAGTTACAGAGTTATTTATCTCAACCGTCGTTAGATTCCTGTCAGTGGGGAGAGAGAGTTGGTGAAGTTTTTCGTTCAATTTAATATTGAAGTTGTCCCAATTTGTGCGGGTATGTATCTGACATGAGCCGGGGATGCTCGATAGCCGCGGATGAACGTGGTCACAGCGTTGTGGTCAGATACATCCACCAAGTAAATCTTTGGACACAATAAAGATGTCCAAAATTGAGTTACCTCGCGTACCAACCGTAGGTGCGACTAACTGCCGACTGGCAGACTGAGGATCGGCAATTTATACCAGTCGCTCTTTTGTTCCTGTGTAAACATGCGAACGAGGGAACGAGGACAAAAGAGAAAATAGAAGTAGCGGCAGTTGGGGAGTACAACCAGTACAACGCAAGCACCGGGCAAGACTACAGCGCCCATCATCCAGGGCAGCGTCCGGCCTGGAGATGCGATAATTAAATAAAGAGATCATGTAACAGATTAAATAGTATTATACATAGAATAAAATAAAGTAAAAATACAAATACAGTCTATTCATTAAATAAGGCGATTCGTACTCGCGATATTACCGAGACGCCGCACCTTGCAGTAACAATACCCCTTAAAACTTTATTCTCGAATACGCGGAATTTGATTTCTTCCCGTTTTGTGAGACCCCATGTTTCGCATCCGTGTAGAGCAATTGGCATGATGATGGTTCTATAGACACGGAGCTTTATGTCACATGACAGCAGTTTACTGATGGCGTGCCAACTAGCGTTGCCGGAATGCAGTCTTTTGTTAATTTCCTTCCACATTTCGTTACCGGTAGTAATGGATTAGATTAAATTAAAAAAATAAAAATCCTCGTTTTCTGACCTTTTCCAGGAAAACTGTCAATATTAAAACTTATAATACTCAAATGGTTATTTAAACATTCAGTTATGTTTGAAAAATGTGTAATGTATACAGGTAAACAATTGTATCACTAGAATCATAAATTAGCTGTAGTACTTAATGTAAAAGTTGATTATTGGTCAAATAAACACAGTATGTTAAAAAAAATAATGAACTTCGACAAAAAAAATGCATACATCCCATGGAGGCCATTTATCCAATATACTATTTTAAGCATATTAATATTTTATGACTGTGAGCATTTATAATTTCTCTCACTATTAGTTCTTGTGTGAATTTAGGGACAACAATAATTTATTAATTTATCAGTACAAAGGCAGACGCACTCGGTAAAAACTCGTTTTTAAAGTTACCATATTTACAATGTGCTGAGTTGGTCAACTTTAAACAACCACCCACCTCAATCGGTTCAAATCCCCCTTGTGAAGGAGAAAACCATGACTGAAGTTAATATCGGTTGTTAACAATCAGAACTACATCGTTTTCGAAAGTCCACTCCTATACAGCTGTTTCGTTTACCATCAAGTTTGAGAGACTTTTGGGAAAGTATCCAATCAGATCGTATCCAATTAGATTCATGTGCAAATAAAACATTTCTTTCACTGTAAAACTCTTTGGAAAATAACAGCCTTGACCAAAAAAAAAACTTTTCATAGATGTCTCGTTCCCTACATGACAAGCAGCGGTGACGATTTCTCCGGAAAACAAATTTTGTGGAGCAAAATACAAAAACGAACTCGACAGGCGCCAGACAGATTCCCCAGTCGTGATATCCGTGTCTTCATATTTGTAAACAGAAATAGAACAATGATTTTGCATTGCAAACACGTGTTTTCGATATAAATTACTAAATTTATGTGCAAAGATGTTTGGAATGATGAGGTGTTACATCAGCAATATTCTTGTAGATTCTTGAGTTCTTATACTTCGTACTGGTAAATGGACTTTAAGAAACTTACGGGTGAAGAATATCGGGCATACTTAACTCAGGCTAGTATGTTGATGTTGTTTATCAGACCGTCGATGATTGTGTAAAATTATTATAGATTCCCTCCTTTTTTAATAACCCTGCTTTACGATATAACGATGGCGTAGTTTTTATTGAAGTGGCTATCTCCTCTCTAGATGAGTCATTATTGTTTGCTTGGCTAAATTGGAACAATCTAATATTTTTGGAAAACTCATGGAATGTTTCTACAGTTGGTGTGGGAAACTATTGAGAGTTATTCTTGTTCTGCAGAACCATATTTCTCTTTACTTACAACTTATAACATTCTTGATGGAAGAGATTTAAGATGTTTCTTATTCGTGGGATTTTGTCCCATTCAGTTTTAATCGTATCTTTGAGGTTTCTTACGTCGCCCGCCTTGGTGTACAACTCTGGAAAGATGTCCTCATACATTCTCAATTATACTGGGATCTGGAGACAATGCTGGCCAGTCAAGAACAGAAACGTAGTTACGCTCGAAGTACTATTTTACCTTCCGGGCTGTGTGGATTGCTGCATTATCTTGTTGCAGAATGAAATTTTCGGCAAATTGTTCTTGGTTATGATGCACGACCTCTTCATCTAAGATCTTAAAATAGTCCGTCACTATTCACCCTGCCGTTTACAAGGCAGATATTGGTCTTATTTTGGGATGATATTCCTGCCCAAACCATGACCCCACCTCCACCTCGTTGTCGTCGTCTTAATAACAATTCGTCCTTCCTCAAATCATGGAAATAATGACGAAATCCGCCAGATTCATCAAGCCAAAAGCGTTTCTCACCGGTGAAGATGACAGTTCTCCAACGCGCCTTCCATCTTAAATGATTTCTGGCAAAGGTCAAACGGGCATCTCGATGACGTTGTAGTAGAGCGAGTTTTCTTTTCAAACACTATCTTTGAAGATGTTCAGCTTCAGCTAACCCACGCTGAGAAGTCCTTAGTTTTTTGTCCACATTTGAATTCCCTGCTGAAAAGTTAGCATGGGACATCCCAATTCCTAAAGAGGCCGAGGATCTTTGGGCAACTCTTCGTAATGGATTTAGTGCCCCTGAGGATAGGCAAATACCGCGATGTATAGAATATATAACAGTAAACTGTTGAAATCCAAACTGCTATCACGTAATATAAAGCTCCGTGTCTATAGAACCATAATCATGCCAATTGCTCTATACGGATGCGAAAAATGGGCTCTCACAAAACGGGAAGAGAACAAATTCCGCGTATTCGAGAATAAAGTTTTAAGGGGTATATTTGGCGGTAAATATGACGAGTCAGGACATTGGAGGAAACCCCTCAACCACGAATTGGAAGAGCTATACCGTTTATATGAGGGTTCTGCCCTCACTAAACTAAACTATGTATTACAGTGCACACAATCTCTAAGTATATTTTTAATTCTTATTTTTCCCCAATATATATATATATATATATATATATATATATATATATATATATATATATATATATATATATATATATATATATATGTATATATATATATATATATATATATATATATATATATATATATTGAGGATAATAAGAAGCCCTATATCTCAACAACTCCTCAATAATATAGTGGTTAGTACACCCGCCTGTCACGCGGGAGACCGGGGTTCGATTCCCCGTCGGGGAGCCTCTGGCGCAAGACTTAATGACCTTGCCCGGAAAAAACATATCATTATGGAAAATTTAACAAGCCTCAGGACTTGCTAAATAAGGCCAAGACCGCTTCCCGGTTGTAGTGCCGATGATGATGATATCTCAACACATATCTTTTGAATAACTTGGGATAGTTTTCATATTGCTAGAGTAGTTAAACTTTAGATAGGACATTTTTATATCCTTAACACTAGCCTTATCATCGTTTCTGGGTCCTTTTTTCTGTTTTAGTTTTTTTTTTTCTACAGTTTGGCATTTTTGAAACTTTCTCTATAGGATCGATTTATTAGGGTTTGAAAGAAACTAATCTCTCTTTAATAGGATCGATCTTACTTGGGTTCATACCTCTCTCATTTGTGCTTTTGGATTCTTAGAACCAAACCTCGAATGCATTAAACCACGGCCACGCATTCATTACGAACTACTTAATCTTTCAATCGCTGTGTTAATGCTCTGGTATATGACCCTGATTATTTCTTTTTCGATTCTCTTTATATATATTGTATGTATATGTTGGAATGGAAACAAGGGACGAAACTCCCTCCCCCTTTTTGCCACTTGGGGTCACCGACCTTAATCGTAGGTGTTGACTGAGGTATCGGTGATTGCTGCTTTTGAAGATTGTCGCATTATCTTCTCCTGAGCGCTGGTTGCAGACCCACTGCCTTGTCGCTGAACGTTGATAGACGTCAGTGGTTTGAGTCGAGACGGATGCGTGTTGACTGGTTGACTGCTCGGCACTTCGTCTAAATTGCTGTGTACGTCGGCAAGTGTTACACCGAAAGATCTCTAGTAGTTATTCTGTCATCGTGAAACTGTGAGGAACTTTCCGTGGTATGTTAGCGGTCTGTTTGAGGTTACAAGGTTAAGATACTGTAGCGTTTCTAACAGATGCAACAGAACATCGAACGAAAATCGAATAAGAAAATGCATCAGAGCCGTATACCATAGCGATAACATAACAAAATCCACATCAGTCGAATGTACTTGAGTTTAGAAATCAAATTCGTAGACACGGCGGTGGCCCGATGGGTTGCGCTTTGGTTCTTTTTTGGTGATTCTAACTGTCATAGCCGCAGTTCGAATCACACGTTCTTCACTATCCATATCCAAACGCTATAATAGCATTCTTCGAAACTCACAGTGGACGGTCACTCATGGAAAGTACTCGATTACCATTTCATGCGAGGACTTTTTATGGGCTATTTGACAGGCTTGTGGAGGCTTTTTCATCTCATCCAGCTTGACGAAGATATTCGCGCTGCTGTTCATTCGCGGGGGCACGAATAACTTTTTGATGCCATACCGTGGTATTATTGCTGTCCTGACTTCACGCATAAACTCATGTGGATCATACGAGGTTGTTTCAGTGGGGAGCCAGAATTAGGACTTGCCTACCACCTATTCCAACTTTTTTAGTATTTTATATTAATTTTCAAGGAATTCGTTTCCTGTTTGCTCATTTGACAGACATCGATTAAAGCAAGAAAGAAGCCACATCACATTGAGTTACTATGACTAATCCGTGCATTTAGATATAAACTGGATTAGATGCTAATTTCCACCTTACCTCGCGTCTCTAAATATAATTTAAATACTTGATATTGATCGTAATACCGTAAGTACGTTGTACATTCTGCAATAATTATAAAACAAGAATATTGGAAATAGTGAACTGTTTGCTCGACGCAAAATGGAAAAAATAGAAATTCTTTGCACACATTTGATCAGACGGCGTAGGTGTTGATAATATATACGAATACAGCTTTGGCAAAAAGGAAATCTATAAATAAATCTACCATCGCCTAATACCACAGAAAGACCACTGTTTGGAACATAAAAGGACATGAAAACACAAAGTGGTCAAGGGTCCGTTAAACAACACATCTACTCAACGGAGAAAGAGTTGTACAAAATTAATTAAGATTCCTTCGGTATAGTTTCAGTTCTCTTTTAATCGCTCCTTCTATGCCAATTAATTTCTGTCCCAGGCACGATTTCAATTGTTCTCCATCATACTCAAGAACGATTAAATCAAAAGAGCAAACGAACAACTAACCATATACTATCCGACCAGAGGTCAACAACACATTTATTAGGGTTGCCTATAAGATCGCCCATTCGCCGGAACGTCACTCTTCCATTTTCTAATCGAAGTCGTATTGAACCAGATTGGTCGCATCCACAACACATCACCCACTTCATTTTAGTATCTTTTGTTCTATAACGTACGCATTCTAAATAAATCTCGGAACACGGGACAAGCGAACACGTTTGCGGCCTTGATCAAAAGCAAATTAAACTAAGTGGCACGTACCTAGTTAAGCTGGTGCCCCCAATTGAACAAATATAATTCTCATCATGGTACACAAAAAGAAACAAGATAAGCAGGGAACAACGATAACAGACACCGAACTGGTCGTGTTGATAAGTGGTCAGCATGGAATCTAAAAACGATAAGTACGGCACGCGGCTGGACAGGAAGGAAGTTGTACAAAATAAGTAAAAAGAATTGCAGACGCATTGCTTACCTGTGCCATTTGTGGTTTCCGATTGAAATCGCCCTTATCCATAGATGTGGGATCGAGATACATAACCAAATTGCACAAGAGGACACCATCGCGTAGAGTTAATGCAAGCACTCGAATTTCCGATTCGGGCCAATTTGCTTTATGATCTGGTGGTAGGATAGTACATCGGGTTAGCCAAGCCACACATTCGCGCCAAACATCATTTGCCATGGCCATGATTCTTGGATTATTAACTTGCGTTGGAATTTCAATCAGACACTTTATTTATATTTTGCAATTCAGCAGATTCAAATAAATGGAACACACCAAACGCACATCGAAGTGCGCCCTTCCTTATCTCTTCCAAGGAATACACTATTTACATTTATTTATAACCACAGCAATTTTATGTTTGTAAACGATTTCGCGATGATTCGTTGGACACAGTGGTACACAAAACACACGCACTCTAGAAGCGCCGGAACAGAAAGAATCCGATAAACTTATTGATAAGACTGCACTGTAGCAATCGCATTAATCAGGTCACAGGTTCTAGGAGCGATGCACCGAAAACCTGGAACCAGATCGAGTTTTCGACAAAAAAAAAACGAATACACAGCGTAAGCCGATTTTGGAAGGAAATCTAAGTGTTGAAATAGTGTGGGAAGGAGGAGTGGGCAATTTCACGAATATTTCTCCGAAGTAGGCACAACGTATCCTTGCATACAAACTACTAACCTACGGTATACTGTCCTTTCCCAAATCAACTTACTTGAGGAATGAAATTATGTCTTTTTGAATGGAGTAAAGCACAGAGAATGTCAAACAAAATAGACCAAGAAATGTTTTATATTGTCTGGCATTTTATGCTGCACAGCTTTCACAACTTTACCTGTTGAATTCAATTGAATTTATTTTATTAGTCTATTGCTATATTATTTAGAATTTTAAAGCGGCATTTGCAAAGAAATGTTTACAAGTACTAAATTATCCACAAATTATAAGGAAATGTAGCGCGTGACTACCAAAAAAATAATGTAGGTATTTTTTTTGTTTTTATAATATCCTAAACAAATTATTGATACCCTGACAATATTAAAAGATTCAGGGCGGATATAAAAATAATTAATTATAATTAACATGTTTAATCTGTTTTCGACAGACATTTTGATTTATACATGTTATTTATAATTACTTGAACGTCCAAAATAAAACAAAATTAGATTGTCAGCTCAACCACCAACGAAGCAGACGTGCGATCCACTCTGCAACCTCTTATCACTACCTTTTTATTATTGATCGTGTATTTGAAAGTGTAAAAAGCAATGCGAGGTCTAAAATAAACCTTTTTGTCGCATCTCGCTCCACAAAATAGCGTAGAGAACATTAACTGCCGACAAAATTCGACCAGACAATATCATCAACATTGTATTGGCACCTTAACTTTCAATAGTACGCCACAGCATTCGTAGAGTTTCGTCCAGCTATCGTTCTGGAAGGAATAGCCCCACCTACTTCCGCTCATAAAAGGATCAAGATGGCGGCCTTTAAGGATTCTTGTCGTTGAAGATCCTTTTTCAACTCTACCACTTCGTCGTTGCACACGAGCAGGGCACAACGTTTTCGTTTCGTCTCTCAACGCTAGTTTTGTTATTTTCGTTGTCGTTTGAGAGTTTTCATTGTCATTCATTCCTGCTTTTGAATATTTGTTCGTTTCGAAAATAAATTATTGTGTCGTTTGTCGAATCGAAAATAAAATAAAATAAAATGTCGTACATTAAACATTTTCGTTTAGTTATTTGGTCGTCGTTCGTTTCGTTGAACTTTTTAAATTGCACGGTAAACGCATCATGAACATATGGTCCTTCGAGCCGGATCGATTTTAATTTAAAGAATCAGTGCTCTTTTTGTTTAATCGGTCTTCTAAAACAATTTACAACTTTTAAACTCGTAAATCAGTGATTAGTTTAATTGGCCTTATTCCGTTCGAAGAAAGAGGAACTTAGTGGATCACATTTTCGTGAATTGTTGTGTTCGGTGGAAAAAACAATACTGAAGCAGTAATCTACGCATCGTTTGGACTAGTTTCGACAACCAGCTGTAATCGCAACGAGAGTATCGCATCTTCTATACCAGCTGCAAGCAGTTTATTCGTTGGAGCGAGCATCTTTAGAACAAGCCAGAAAGGAGAACGTGGTAATAATTTCAGGTGAGTCACTAGTGTTAAGGATTGTTAAAGAGCTACTAGAAATATTATTAAAAATAAAGAGCTTTCAATTGTTTTGTTTTACCTCTTGGCCCTTTCCGTATTGTTCTTTATTTGTGCATAACTTACGTCCACCAAATTAGTGTCGTCATGATTTTGTCCTCCTCTATTACTTCCTTCTTTCCTTAAGTGTACAAAATTCCTTCTACTCGTGAATAGCCTATTTTTTTCTAACTCGTGTCGCGGTATTTAATTTCGTATAAAATGGCAGAAGCTCAAATTAAGGCATTAATCAGCAAGCGGGCTGATGCCAAACGATCCCTGACCAATTGCATGAACTTCTTAGACAAGTTCAACCCCGAAACCGATTTTCCCGCCCTTGAAAAGCGTTTCTCGGACATGGAAGAGATTCGCGAGAAGTTTTTATCGTGTCGGGAAGCTCTGGAAGGTTTGCTAGAGTCTTCTGGCGAACTTTTGGAGCATAGCAACGCCTTTGAAGATTCGTACTACAAGGCGTATGGTATTGCAACAGAACTTCTAGCCGATCGCGCAAGAAAAACTGCTCCGGAAACAATTGTAGTGACCGAGCCAGCAGATACGGCCGAGGTTGATAACAAGGATATCACCCACGATCGCAACTCTCTCGGTCCTCCACCGTTTCCATCAAATTTCTCATTTTCACCCATTTCCGGTGCCCCTGGCGTACCAGAAAGCCCAAAACCAACGGTAGATAAGGCACAAGACATGGAAAGCCTAAGTCAGCAATTAATTTCGAAATTGTCCCATAACCTAATCGAAAGTTTTCAATCCTCCCAGTTGCCAACCATATCGTTGCCGTCGTTTGAAGGTTCGTATGAATCCTGGCTAGGATTCTACGATCTGTTCAATGCTTTGGTCCACCAAGATATCAAAATCGCGCCGGTCAAAAAATTATTTTACCTAAAAGGCTGCCTGAAAGGGGAAGCGGCTAAGGTTATCGCATCCATCGAGTCCTCCGATGCTAACTATCAGGTCGCTTGGGAGCTCTTGAAAGAGAGGTACGACAATCGAAAAAACATCAGCGAATGTCACATTAAGGCTATTATCGATATGCCTTCAATAACTAGGGATTTCTCTTTCCAATCTTTCGTGGATGAGTTACAAAAACACTTGCGCGCATTACAAGCTCTAAATGAACCCGTTAAGTATTGGGACACTATGTTAATCGTCCTCCTTCGTGAAAAACTTAATCCATCCGCCCTGGAGCGATGGGAAGACTGTGACAGCAGTATGGCTAAACCCACCATAAAAAACTTCATCGATTTCATCAAAAGGAGAGCTCAAGTAGAAGGCTCTCGAGCAAAAGCCAATTCCAGCGTACCATCGGAAAAGTCCTTTACTCGTCGCAACCAGAGATCGCAGCAGACATTCGTGGCTACGACTCGGGGTTGTGTTCTCTGCAACGACATTAGCCATCAAATCTACGCTTGCGACAGGTTTAAGTCGCTAACTCCGCAAGCGCGTTTCGAAGCCGCCAAGACCGGCCAGTGGTGCATACAATGTCTAAGGAAAGGACATCGAGTGTCGGGCTGTAAGGCGCAGCCATGCAACAATTGCAATCAACGTCACCACGCCTTGTTACATTTTGAAAAGGCAAATAGGACAAACACGGTTGCTTCACATTTCGCAGTTGACGGCACGAGCAGGCAGGCTCAAAGCACAACGCATGGAGTGTTAGCCACTGCCTTAGTTGATATTGTTAATAGTCAAGGCAGGAGCCAATTATGCCGCATATTCCTGGATGCAGGTTCTCAAGTGTATTTTATAACTCAGGAAACAGCGGATCATCTAAACATCGTCAAAAGACCGTCCAACGTTTACGTTTCAGGAATCGACAGCACTTCCACTACGGTTACACATTCGACTCGGGCAACCTTACGATCGCGGGCCACCAATTATGAGAAATCTATCGAGTTCTTAATCGTACCACAGATTGGGCATCCAATGCCTTCGACTTCTATCGATCAGAATACTCTTGATCTGCCAAGAAACATTCCACTAGCTGACCCTGAATTCTTCAAATCATCACAAATTGATGCGCTTATCGACGTCAAATTATTGTACAAGTTGCTTTGCATTGGCCAAATATCGTTGAGGAAACAGCCAAATCTGTTATTGCAAAAAACACAATTAGGATGGATTGTTGCTGGCGATCTCGATCCAAATTATCAGGCAGCTAACGTGTCCTGCCATCTTTCGATACAATACAGTCCCCCAGATGTGAATCTAACTAGGTTCTGGGAATCTGAGGAGATCTCAATTGAGAAAATTCGTTCGCCTCAAGAAATAGCTTACGAGGATCATTATGCTCTCCACACCATTAGACTTTCTGGTGGGAGATATCAAGTAAAATTGCCTTTCAACCAGAAAAAGACCACATTAGGCGAGTCTTATACTATGGCATTAAGAAGATTTTATGCTTTGGAGCGCAAGCTCCAAGCTAAACCCGAAGTGCAGCGTGAGTATACTGCATTTCTAGATGAATACCTGTCATTGGGACACATGTCACTTGCAGTGAATCAAGAGCCTAAAGGCTATTTCCTTCCTCATCATGCTGTGGTGAAGGAGAGCAGCCTAACCACCAAGATTCGGGTTGTTTTCGATGGTTCCGCAAAAACGACAACAGGTGTTTCATTAAATGATACCCTCATGGTAGGTCCCAAACTACAGGATGACTTATTTAAATTGCTCTCACGATTTCGTTTTCACATTTTCGTCCTCACGGCTGATATCGAAAAAATGTATCGGCAATTCCAGGTAAATTCAGCTGATGCAGAGTATCAAAAAATTCTCTATCGACGCACTATGCGCGACCCCATACAGGTTTTCAAGCTCAACACTGCCACTTATGGAACAGCTTGCGCATCATATTTGGCCATAAAGACGCTGTTCAGACTAGCTGATGACGAAACGAACAACTTTCCCAAAGCTGCTTAAATATTGCGTAAGGTTTTTTATGTAGACGATCTACTCACAGGAGCGGATACTCTAACTGAGGCCATCCTGATCCGCGATGAACTCCTCGCACTACTCAAAAAAGGAGGATTCTGCTCGAGAAAATGGGCTTCGAGCCACCCAGCACTACTTATCAAGGAACAAGAACATCCTGACCATTCGCATATGTCTCTAGACCTAGACTCGGACATAAAGACCTTGGGCATACGCTGTAACTCTCGCAAGGATTATTTCTTTTATGTTGTAAATATTGATAAAAGAAACAGCAGCACTAAAAGAGGCATATTGTCTCAAATTTCGAAATTATTTGATCCGTTGGGACTCTTAGGCCCCATTGTAGTATATGCCAAGGTGCTGATTCAGCTACTATGGGAGGCAGGGGTTGCGTGGGACGAATCTGTCCCTATGGAAATCCATTCGGCATGGTCTGCTTACCAAGACCAGCTCCACTTAATCGAAAATCTCAAATGTCCTCGTGGAGTAACCATACCCAATGCAGTTAATGTACAACTGCATGGATTTTGCGATGCCAGTGAAAAGGCTTATGGAGCTTGTTTCTATTTAAAATCCGTCGATCCTCAAGGCCAAGTGCACATCCGTTTGATTGCATCCAAATCGCGAGTTGCTCCTCTCAAACCCCTAACAATACCCAGATTGGAGCTGAGCGCAGCCGTGTTACTGACTCGTCTGCACAACAGCATACGAAAGAGCATCTCAAAGGAAATAGATGAGATCTATTTCTGGTCTGATTCCACCATCGTACTGCACTGGATAAGCACTCCCGCGCACAAGCTAAAAACTTTCGTATAAAATCGTGTGTGCGAGATACAATCTAATGCATCCAGATGCTATTGGAATCACATCTCCTCCAAAGACAATCCTGCGGATCTCATTTCTCGTGGGCAGCTTCCTTCTGAGTTCGTGGAAGGTAGCCTTTGGTTTAATGGTCCATCATGGTTAAAGGATCAAGATTCGTCGTGGCCGAAGCAAGCTTTGGCCAAAATATAAATTCCTGAATTGAAACCCGTGATACACACGGTCGCTTACATGTCGCTCGAAATTCGAAAGCAAGATATACTTGAGCGATACAGTTCGTTTAGTAAGTTACAACGAATCATTGGATATGTACTCAGATTCGTTCACAATGCCAAAGGCATGTCTCGACGCAGTATTGGCCCATTACGAGTTGACGAACTTTCATGCTCACACAATTTCATACCGCCAAGAACTCCTCATTTTGGAGGAATCTGGGAAGCTGCCGTTAAATCATTCAAACATCATTTGAATCGCACTGTAGGCAATGTATTACTTACATATGAACAATTGGAAACATATGTGATAGAAGTAGAAGCAATTTTAAATTCCCGTCCTATATCTCCTATGTCCTCAGATCCAAATGACCTCGAACCATTAACTCCTGCTCATTTTCTAGTAGGTAGCCCTTTAACTTCCTTTCTACAAGTTGATTTCACAGATACACCCGGAAATCGCCTAACCGCCTGGCATCACGCTCAGCAAATGCAGCAGCATTTTTGGAAGCGCTGGCATAAAGAATATTTGCACCAGCTCATACAATTCAGCCGCTCACGCCGTCCCGAGGTCCAGCTAAAGGACGGAGTGTTAGTGCTCATCGCAGATGAAAACCTACCACCACTAAGATGGGCGCTTGGTCGAGTCATGGCTACACACCCCGGCCAGGATGGAATTGTACGTGTAGTCACTCTCCGTACAAAAGGCGGCATATATGATCGTTGCGTCAAAAGACTATGCCCTCTACCCATCGACGAAACTACAGGAGCCGGAAACACCACACCAGTTTTGAACCAGACGCTTCAAGGCGGGCGGCATGTCGCATCTCGCTCCACAAAATAGCGTAGAGAACATTAACTGCCGACAATATTCGACCAGATAATATCATCAACATTGTATTGGCACCTTAACTTTCAATAGTACGCCACAGCATTCGTCGAGTTTCGTCCAGCTATTGTTCTGGAAGGAATAGCCCCGCCTACTTCCGCTCATCAAAGGATCAAGATGGCGGCCATTAAGGATTCTTGTCGTTGAAGATCCTTTTTCAACTCTACCACTTCGTCGTCGCACACGAGCAGGGCACAACGTTTTCGTTTCGTCTCTCAACACTAGTTTTGTTATTTTCGTTGTCGTTTGAGAGTTTTCATTGTCATTCATTCCTGCTTTTGAATACTTGTTCGTTTCGAAAATAAATTATTGTGTCGTTTGTCGAATCGAAAATAAAATAAAATAAAGTGTCGTACATTAAACATTTTCGTTTAGTTATTTGGTCGTCGTTCGTTTCGTTGAACTTTTTAAATTGCACGGTAATCGCATCGTGAACACTTTTATTGCGCGTTTTTGTTGATTTAAGATAAGGATATAGGATAAAAGTACTACAGTATGATATCAAACACGAACAGCGACGAATTTAATGCGCTCTGTAACACACCATGAGTAGGGAATGCAATTTTAGATTTGAAGAAATAAAAACTGTCTTAATCCACATTAGTGTGGCCGGGAAAATACGTAGTAGATTTTGAAATTGTGAATCTATCATCTATTGAGAATACCGAACACAAACATATTTTTAAAGAATGTTTTTCTCCGTTATTTATTAAGTAATTAAAAAATCATTTGAGGGGGTTATTTACAGATAAGTAGGTATAAACAATTATTTTGTAGTAAAAAAATAAAAATTGTACACATAACTTATTGCTAGACCTTACACTGTAAGCCCATCAGCAATGTAAACCCATTGTGACTGATCTAGTACAATACGACGATAACGGGCGGACTTCCGGTTCCTTGCTTTCTTCTTGTTCGAGCTGTCACGCCGGGTGGACGTAAGAAAGAAATTAAAATTGTGAATGCCGATAATTTAAATAAAAATATAATTCTTAAAACATCAGGTATGGGGTTTACTATAAAGTAAATAATAAAATTTCAGCGGATCACCAAATATGATGGCTGATAGACCCGGGAAGAACGAGATGATGGAAGCCCTGCACAAGGTAGGGACAAATGTCCCGACCACAGCCACGATTGGGCGGTTCCGGACAATATAGAAGGAAGCGTTTGGTCATTCTGAGCTTGAAAATACAAGCGAAGAAACTTCCGGAACTTCAGGTGTGTTCACAACTTCTGGCGGAGCACTCTCTTTTGACGGAACGTCCACTTCGGGTGGAGCACCTAATGCTGGCGAAGCGCTCGCTTCCGATGGTGCACCGACTTCTGACCTAGCTGCTCAGCAGATGGCTGGCGGACGATCAACTTCTAACGCAACTTCTGGGACCATTTCTGATGATGCTGGGGAGCGAGAACTTGCTAGATTGGAGAGAAGGAAACGCATTTGGGAACTGCAGAGGGAGCTGCAAGATATGGAGCCGGTCTAGAAAAAAGGCATACTTCAACGACATTGAGAATGCAATCCCTTTGTTCTCCGGCGACGACAATTATAGCATTCGTAAGTGGGTAGCAGACTACGAGGATGTGGCCGAATCGCTTTGTTGCGATGATCGCACCAAATACCTCTGTGCACGTCGACTTTTGACAGGAACTGCCAAGGCACTTTTGAGTACCGTTCGTGTTGATTGCTGGGATTCTCTTAAGGAGATATTGCCGGCGGAATTCGACCAAAAAATTACCCTACCACAAATTGAGTTGTCGATCACCACTAAAAGAGGAGTCTCTGCTACGTTATGTCCTATCCATGCAGGAAATCGCCTTGCATACAGACATCGATGATGCAGAATTACTTGAGTTTATCATCGAAAGAATTGGGGATACGTCATCAAGCATCTCAATACTTTACGCCGCCAAATCTATACTGGAGCTAAAAAAGGCTTCTTCCCCGTTACGAGTGCCGTACAACTGGTGAGCGTTTCCTTTATTTTAACAGAAAATAAGTGTACTAATTATAAAAATGTCTACACTCTTTTGGGTACCGGTAGTCTGGTGAGTTTTGTTCGGAAGTCATTGGTGCGTGAAGGCATTCCCTTAAGAAAGCGCTCGTACTCCAACCATAAAGGATTAAGGAACGTCAAGTTATTCACTTATGGTACTGGTTATTGCTACATTTTTCGTTCGGGTTTAAAAAGAAAAACGCCCGTTATGATTATTCCAGATGACGCTATGCCGGTTCCTCTGTTGATTGGTAGTGAGGTATTGCAAGTTTTTAATATTTCGCTACAAATGAATTTAAAGAGTATGTCTTCTCCGCCAAAATGTACTTCCAAAGTTAATCAAAATATTGATTCTTGTTTAAGTTCTATGTATTATTGTACTTACGCCCCTAGGAATGGGAATACATTCAGATCTATTAGCTGGCCTAGTGAAACTAACAACAAATATTGTATGAACAGTAGTATACCGTGCCTTAGAAAAGTTGAGTATGATTCGGGTAGGGATGATTCTGCTCTCCAAGCTTGTGATGATAAGAAAGATAACAGTGTTTGCGAGATTGGCGCTATAGAGCCCACTTTGGATGATGTGTTAAATGTTGGCCCCAATCTTAGATTAGGAATTTCAAAGAAAATTCTATCAGTCGTCGAGGACAAATATCTGAATTATGATAGATTGAAAGCTAAGCCTCCAAACTTTGAGATGCATATTCAGCTTACGAATAATACCCCTTTCTTCTGTTCTCTCCGCCGATTATTATTATAAGAGATCTTATGGATCGAAAGATTATAAAACCGAGTGATTCCCCATATGCATCGTCCATGGTTCTAGTGAAGAAGAAATCTGGGGAAACCCTTATGTGCGTAGACTATCGTGCATTGAATAAACTTACAGTCCGTGATAACTAACCTCTCCCGCTAATTGCAGATTGTTTACCTTGAGGGAAAGAAAATGTTCACATTGTTGGACCTTAAGAGTGGATTCCACCACGTTAAGATGTCACCTGATTCGACTCACTTGACTTCTTTTGTTACTCCAGGGGGACAATTTGAGTTTCTGAAGATGCCCTTTGGGCTTAAAAATGCCCCGAGCGTTTTTCAACGATTTATTTCTAGAATTTTTAGGCAGTTCACTGAGAACGACCAAATTATGTTGTACGAGTATATGGACGACATAGTCCTGACGAGTACTAACATTGATGATCATCTTCAGCTATTAGAACACGTTCTTCAGTGTATATCAGAAAACGGTTTAGAGCTTAATTTGTCCAAGTGCCGTTTCAGATATGCTACGATAGAATACCTTGGGTATAAAGTAACTGAATGTGGTATCTAACCGAGTGACTCTGGTCTTAAAGCTATACTTAACTACCCGGCGCCACAAAATGCTAAAGAAGTGCATTCGTTCCTCGGCTTAAGTTCTTATTTCAAATGGTTTGTTTGTTCATTCTCCCGAATACCTAGGCCTTTATATAATCTCTTAAAGAAAGACGCTCCGTTTAATTTCACCGCTGAATGCGTAACCACCTTTCAACGGTTGAAGGTTTTTTTTTGGTTTCGTCTCCGGTGCAGCGGGAGATTGAACAACCAATAGAGATCATCTTAACGCTTCTGCTCTCTCATCTGCCACGCCCGTCGAGGTGTGGTGAACATCTCGGTTATTTCGATAGTCGACGAACATAGGAGAATGAGAGAACAGAAACACAATGTACTATGATCTCGGGGTGGGTTTGGTTGTGTGTGCATGAATCAATGCAATTTTGAGGGTAGCCCACTGACCCAATTCGGTGAATGTGGTGACCTCAGCGTGTATTGACCTGTAGGGAGACAGAATTATGGAGGAGAGGAAAATGCAGGTGGTGCTATTCACCTGCGAAAAGAGGTCATTGATCCCCAGTGAATGGCAAGCCTGGGGAAAGTGGATAGGACGCCGACTTGGCTAGGGAAATCTGATCATGGGAACTAAATTAAATACTTTGATAATTTTGTACGGACCGACCTTCAGTCCAGGTCCCCCCAACATCCACTAATCCCCTTTCGTTAGTTTCCCCTCTTTACATTTAAACGGAGAACAACTCGCCAAGTAGTTAATTTGCATAAACTACTTTATGCAAATTCTGCTTGGCAGAGAAAATAATAAAAACCGGCTGTTGTATTCCAGAATACTACCCTTATTAAATTTAACACTGAATCTCCTAACACATCCTTAAAAACTTCACTTAACATATATTACATTCTCACTTAATACATACCATTCATAAACATTCACAATATTACCAGTTACAGCACACTTAATAACCTGCACCTTTTTATTTATTCAAAACATAGTAACTTGGATTTTCGTCCAAATTGATTCATGTGAAAAGTCACAGAAAAAAAAATAGAAATAGAAAAAATTCAGTTCATAAAGTTCGTTCGGATTAAGTTGAACGTTTTAAACAAATCTTAGAAATGTATAAGAAATCAATATACATATATATAAAGTATACTTAGTCTTGACCTGTGAAAATAAATGGGTTTTCCAGTTAGTAAATTTCTGGTTGCAACCATCGAAAAAACATACGTATGAAAAAGATACAGAGAGAAAAGGAATAGAAGAAATAGAGAAGAATCGAAATAAAGAATAGTGAATAAAGAAAAGAATAAAGTTAAATTTTCAATTCGAAAAGAAGAGTAAAAGAAGGAGTTTTAATAAATGGAATAAAAATAAAAGGTCCCCGCTCTTCCCTCGAAAGAGGAAGCACGGCGCCGTACCTCAACACGGCGTTGGCGTCGAATAATAAAATAAAACGTCAACGGCAAAAAAACAAAAATAATTGATTCGACGTTAAACTACGTACGAGGTCACACAACGGTCTATAAAATACCTTCTAGTACATCATTAAGCAGTGACCGATAAGGTGAGCACAACTACGGATGAACAGGGGAGCAACCAATCAACGCCCCCTGCACCCAGTCGCCGAGGAACCAACAGCTGACAAACAGCTTCTCCAGCGACCGCTCAACGGTCTCCAAAGTAAGTCCCATTCCCTTACTAGAAAAATTATTGACTATATAAGAAACATAAAATTAATAATTCATCATCATCATCGGCACTACAACCGGGAACAGGTCTTGGCCTTATTTAGCAAGTCCTAAGGCTTGTTAAATTTTCCATAATCATTTGTTTTTTTTTTTTCGGGCAAGGTCATTAGTCTTGCGCCGGTAAAATTAATAATCATCATCATCATCATCATCGGCACTACAACCGGGGACTGGTCTTGACCTTATTTAGCAAGTCCTAAGGCTTGTTAAATTTTCCATAATGATTTATTTTTTCTGGGCAAGGTCATTAGTCTTGCGCCAGAGGCTCCCCGACGGGGAATCGAACCCCGGTCTCCCGGGTGACAGGCGGGTATACTAACCACTATACTATCGAGGAGCCCTTATTATTAAATAATTGTTAAAATAACATACCAAATTTCCCAAATGGTTGCATAATTGTGCAACCGCGTCGTTTGATCAGACTATGCCGTTGCTAACCGACATGATGCGATTTCCGGTGCCGTATAGCGAAAACGTAGCTGAATTCAATTATGCATTACTTGCATAGAATAATGAATTCAGCTACGCGTCCGTTATTGAAATAGCTTGTAAAGGGAATAAGGGTAGAATTGACGTACTGAAAGCGGTCGAAATAAGGTATGAAATTGTGGGTTGATTCTCCATGTGGTATAGAGAACCCGCACAGACCCCCCCCCCCCCACGCTGCTTTTTCATATATTTATGATTCCTCATCAGTGTTAAAAGGCAGTGTTCTAGCGTTCTATCAGACAGATAGCTTGCTATTACATACACTAGGTAGTGTGAGACTATAGCGTTTGCGATGATAGTGAAGAACGTGTGATTCGAACTGACGCTATGGCAGTTAGAATCACCAAAAATTGAACCAATGCTTAACACATCAAGCTACTGGCAGCGTGTACGAATTCGATTTCTAAAGTCAACTACACTCAACTGATGTGGAATTGTTATGTGATCGCTATGGTATACGGCTCTGATGCATTTTCTTGTTCGATTTTCGTTCGATGTTTTTCACAAGACTTGTAGGGTGTCCAACCCTTCTAGAATATGATTCCAGTTGGTCGAGAGGTTGGAAGAATTTAGAAACTTTGCAGTGTTTTAACTTTTTTTTTATAACAACGATTCAAGTACAAGTTATTCCATATTTCTGTGGATTCTTGTCTGCATCACAAAACATTGTTCTATCAGAGATAGCTTGCTTTTGCATTCACAGGCTGGAACTCGGAGCCTGCCCAAGGTTCTTAAAATGCGGCCCCAATTGGCCGAAATGAGGACGTTTTTAACAGGCAATGTCACCTTTGCTCTGCATGGTCCGTAACAAATGGTATTCTCTGTGAAATGATGCAGCAGTTGCGACGTAACGAGCGGAGTAACAGGTAAAGTCCGTCCCGCGATGGAATATCTAAAAGAAAGTTCCGCGGGGATCAACGGGAATATGAGCCTGGCGGGAGGCGGTTTTAGTCGGTAAAAACCCGGCATGCCTCTGGATCGGTCCAGAAGTATCTTTTGAAGATTCCCACCTTCCTACCGAAACCAAAAAAAAAAAAAAAACTTTGCTCAGCATTTTTTCTCTCCTCTCAAATATTTCTTGTATCGCGCTACAGATAATGTCACGCAACAAAGATTGAACTTTCCCAGTTGATCTACTTTTCTTGAGCCCAACCTGCCTTGCGGATAGTCCTGGCGCATCTTCTGTCAACTGTTCCAGGCATGTGGCATTTAATCCTTCGTGTACAAATACGGTGCGGGGTGGTAAGACGGCGGAACCTTCAATTAGTTTGCCACCCTCCACTAAGGCTCACCTCAGTAGTAAAATGAAGATTCGGTCTCACTCAATAATATTCCTCTCCACAATACAAGGATATCGGACCCGTTGCACTGGATTTGCCAGATTACCTTTTGCTCATTTACTAACACTGCAAAAACACTTAACTACAAGTAGTTTTCGATTGGAGAGCCTCTGGAGGTTCTACTGCTCTACGGCAAGCACATTTCAACTGAAAATCATATCTCAGGTAAAAACCCGACTCAAAATCAATTAAAAACTGAGGCAACATATTGATATTGTGACGTATATGACAATCAGTACTAGAATACTCTAGAAAGTACTGGAAAACTGGAGACTATGAGCAGTAGAAAATTCGAGGCTATGGAACGGACGAAAACGAAACGCCGAATCAGAATGAGGAAACAGTATAAATACGTCGCACGCAGATCAGGAAGATAAGTAAGAAGTAAGCAGTCAAAGACGCGATAAGTAAAGAAGGGAAATATCAAGTAACGGTTGTTATTAACGGACTAATAAAGTGTTTGCAAGGAGAATCGATTTAAAGGCTCTTATTTATTAAAAATAATTAATCCAGCGAACCTTAAGCTCGCGACAATATAATCCAGACTTCGATTAGACACGTCTAATAAGTGCATAAACCAAACTACCCCAATGGTGCCTGGCCTCCAACTGAACTTCCACATAACGGTGCCACCTTCTCACAATAAAAATAAAAAAGTCCTCACAAGGCATCTAGGATAGATATGAAATATATTATCAATATTAATGAACATAAAACAATTCAAAAAGTTACTATAATGATGAGCGATCGATGAACCCAATAATTTAATCGCTTTAAAACCCCTAATCGAGGGGTATCCAACTACATTTGAACAGTGTATGGAGCTGAGTCGGCGTCCTTGCCGTGCATTAAGTACGCATTGATATAGATCTGCGACAGTACCTTTATTCCATTCTTCACGAGAGCTTCGTAATCACCGGCGGTTAGCGGGGCTTTCTTAATATCCACGAAGCAGTGGGTGGCTCGAGAAATTAGGTTAGATTCGGCATAGGGGGATTCTATTTGGACGACATCCCCTCGTCCTGCTTTGATGACATTTTTTAGAGACTCCTTGTGTCTGTCAGATATTCTAAGGATGGCTTTAAATCCGCTGAATGCACCTTGGTCTTTCTTGGTGGACAACTGTGTCCTCCAGCGGTGTGCAGCTTGGGCAATGACTGTCTCCTCTTTTGGCAGATCTGGAAGATTGAAAGCTTTGGGATTGCCCCACTCAAAGAGCTCTTCGTTTAAAAAAGCATTTTGAGCGAAGCATTCTTCTATGTAAGCCAATCCAAGTACCCACTTTCCGGAAGCAATGCAGCCAAGCATTTTTTCTCCTCGATTGGGTCGTTCACATAGGAAGTGTGTGCATTCGGGATCGTAGTTTGCCAGATTCTCGGAAACCTCTCCTTGTAGTTTTTGGATTTTGTCTATAATTTCTTGGCGCACATCGTCGCTTGAGCAGGATATACTGAACCTTGGAGTGCCAGTGTACTGCATGGACGGCGATTTATTCTTTCTGGAGATGGTAAACTCACTAGGATCACGCCAAGTGACCATCTCTTCAGTATGTCCTCCGAATTTCTCAGACTCGAAGCGAACTCCTCGCATTTTAGCACGATCTGTTGTGTCTAGCGATTCGGGCTTTTTGGTTCTGGAACTACTTCGGCGATTAGATTCGCAATTACGGAGATATTCGCTTATTTGTTTCAGTTCTGGAGACTGAGTGGAAGTGTTGGCAATACAGTCTTCGTATGCCATTTTTTCTTGAAAAGATGTTCTGGCGCGAGGCACAACTCCAGTGATCGGTGTCGTTTCGCTACTGGATGACCCCTGAATCGTCGGCGTACTCGGCACTGAATCACCATACTCAATACCGTATACTTTACAAGTGGCCCGTAGAAGTCTTTTGCGTATTTCCTCAATCGGAGTGTTCGGTTTTAGTTTCTTTGTTGGCAAGCGCCAACGGCGCTCGAATTCCTCGGAAATGCGTTTCTCAAATTCTGGAGTCGTACAAAAGTCGGGAATCCCTTTAGGTGTGGGTAGTTTTCTATTGATTGGAGTGCAGGCTTGTCTGCGAATTCTCTCCAGTTCGGGCGTTTGATTGTTTTTCATTTCGAGAATAACATCTCTAAGGCACTCTCTCTCGTCTTCGTCTTCTATTTCGGCCAATATCTGGTCCATAAGTTCAAAATTGTACGACGGTCTGCCAATGCCGTTAGTTGGCGTTTTTGGCGATTCCATGCTCAAGCTTTTCCGGCTTGGCCCTGCAAGCTCAGAGACTCGTTTATTTCGCAACGGAGTCACTATGGTGGGTGTCGTGGGTTTTGACACATTTTCAGCGGCATCCGTCTCCATAGCTGTTGTTCTTAGTGGAGTCACTTTTGGTGATGGAGCCGAAATTGTATTAGTGTTCTTTTCCTGCAGAGCAGGCGAAGGAGGGAAGTCTAAGGCACTATTTCCAACCAAGTATTCATCATAAGGAAGCTTCTGACCAGTTTCAGCACAATCAACTAACCATTTCGAGTTCACTACTGGGTATTGCCATTTAATAGCCCCTTCATATTTAGATCCTTCCGGCGATGGGCAAACAAGTAAAGGTCTTTCGCGTTTAATAAATGTTTTATTTACTGCCGCTCCTAGAAGTTGGGAAATACCGTCGATGAAGTCCCTCTCAAGCCCGGAGTACAAACTCACTACAACCACCATCCCCTTTAATGGACTTGATGCGGCTGTGGTGGGAACGTGTTTGTGGAAGTATTCAATTGGCACAAGTTTATTCTGCTTCATACATTCTTCCTGAAAATAAAGCACTTTAGAAAAAATACTGCACAAAGGCTAATAGGTACAAATTACCATGTAGAGTTCAGTCACAACGTATTTGGCTTTAACTGGCAGACGTTCGATGTCTAAAGTCTTTTCAAACGACACAAATGCATAGTCGACGGGATCTCGAAAATTTTCCTCGACGACATTACCATGAGCTGCTTCACACTCACAAGCCAGCTGGCTGTACAACTCATCAAAGAAATGTTCTCGATTAATGTACACAGTCATTCCTCGTAGGAAATCCAAATTCTCGTATTCCATTGTTATTATGCCGCTAGACATTTCAGAATCTGCCATTGCGGGCACCAATGGGACTAGCGCTTTTGCTGGAGATGATTTCGATGGCAGTGGAATGTTTTCGATTGGATTCACTGGCAATGGAGTAACTTCCTTACTCTCATTCATCGCAGGCGGTGGCAAAGCAACAGGAGTATCCTGACAATATTGAGATATCAAATCGTCTTCCTCGTCCCGCATGGTTTGATCTTCATCCGGGGTATTGTTATTTAATTTTTCTTCTGCCTCCTTGGATTGAGAATTATCCGGAGCGAATAGTTGCTTCTTAGGCAAATTCGGTTGTTTGAAGCTACGACTCATGGATCTCAAAGTTCGTTTACTTGACGGCGATGGAGCATCGGGTTCCCGATTCGTTGGTAACGATATCTTATATAAATTTTCACTGGCCGGTTGCTTCTGGGCGATGCTTTGTTGCAACCAATCTAACCGAACAATGTTCACCGAGGATAGGAGTCCATTCTTTTGCCAAGTGCGAAATTCTGCTTCATCCAACTGATCCACAATGATGTGGGTGAGATTTTCGTTAATCTCATCATATCGTGTTGCTCCCCCAGCGTTCAATATACGATTCAGTTTGTCCTTTTGTTTGTTTTCAAACCCACTCAGATATATGCAGCAGCCGTCAAGAAAAGTACCTGCCTTCTTGGCTTTTTTCGGGCATATTTCCCCGTAAACCATGTTCGATTTATGTTGCGACGCATTACTTGCACTCTTCGCAACAGCCTTCTGAGATACAAGTTTTGGAGCAGAAAACCCTCCGCTTAAAGTCGAACAAACTGAATCATTGACTGTTAGGTCGCCTCGTTTGCCACTATCAGCGAATGATATTCTCGATATATCCGACAATTGTGTATTGTCACTAATTGTATGATCCAATTTGGTGGGAGTTGATACTTTCATTGTTGTTACTTGATATTTCTTTGTTGGAAGAGCAAAGCCTTTGGTGACACTGTCAAAAATCCATTCCGGAGTAAGAACGTCCTTTTTATATCGAATAGCTGCCTTGTACTTTTCCGAGTTTGCTTTGTTTTTCTCGGTGATAACAATATCAGTACAGTGGGATTTAAACGCACCATGATAAGTCCCACCGTTCTCTTCAACCAAGCGTATGATATCCAATTTTTTATTGTTCGTAAGTCCCGAACAAGTTATGTTGACACCATAGAACACAGGTAATTTGTATTTGTCAAAAGTTGTATCAGTTGCATTAATTCCATTTGTAGTACACGACATCTCCCATACTTTTTGCACCCAATCAACGTGCATTACTGGTATATCATTCAACGTGGCCTGTTCGTACTTGGTCGATTTAATAGTGTTTGAGATGAGGTGAGTTATAGATCTTCCCAAGTTTTGAAAGTACTGTCCACCCATCCATGATATAAGCTGACGTATTTTATCTTTCTCTTCAGCTCCCAAGCCAGAAGCTGAAATTAGGAGTCCATTCATGGCTGTATTGTATATCGGCGACGGACCTGGTGGAATCATTTCGTATTTATGTAAACAGTTAAGTAGACATTTCGGTCCAACAATCAAACATTTGGTTGTTTGTAATTGTTCGAAAAGTTCACCCTCAAATTTGGAAAGCACGAAGACGTCTTTTTTTGTTAGCTGACCACTTGTTATCAAGGTAAACCCCTCACGCTGCGAAATCCATTTAATATGTTGATCATCTCGAATGTGCTCCTTAAGAGTTGAAAATGCTAAACTCAATTCAACTGGTTCTTCATCATTATGTTCGTCAATTACGAAGTATGCATTGATTGTTTCTTCAAAGCTCATGGCGAGCTAAAATATAAATAAATTTATTTAAAAATTGCTTTACATATAGTTAAAATAAATACCAAAATAACTACTCAACAAGCTGGCTTATAAAATTGGCGGTTTATTTTGAAGTTGTCATCTCGCCGGGATGAAATATCGTATGTCGATATGATTTACGATATTACTGACATTGACATTCATGAGAAGAGTCAATTATTGAGAGGGACATTTTAAAAAATTGTCCGTTATCAGTGTTTTATTAACAGTTGAAATAAATATGATTATTTTAAATAATAAATAAACCAATTAAATTAGTGACCAAATAATATATCGAATGTATTTATAGCGTTTGCAACGATAGTGATGAGTGTGTGATTCGAACCGACGCTATAACGGTTAGAATCAGTAAAACATAGAGCCAAAGCTCAATGCATCAGGCCACTACCGCGTGTACAAATTGGATCTCTAAACTCAAGTACACTCAGCTGATGTGGAAATGCTATGTTATTGCTATGGTATATGGCTTTAAGGATGTGCTTTGATTTTTCGACTTGTCTTTTCGGTGTTCTTCACTATTAGTGGTGTGTGTATCTCCCAGAAACGCCACCCCACTCCCTTCCCAGTAACTTCAACTTTGTAATGCGAATGACTGAGCGAGGGTTAGAGGTCGAGAGGGGTAGAGAGCATTCGAGCTGGCGAGTCAGCAGCTGCTCTGTGAAGAAGTCGCGTGATCGTAGTAGTAAAGTTCTGTTTGCGTACCGGAGCGTGTGTTGCGTCGTACATATCACGTCGGGGTCATCACTTTGGAGTTGCGATGCGAAAATCATTGCTGGCGTCGATGCGGCCGTTCTTGGCGTCGAACGGGATACGGGCGTTGGACTCTATGGTGACGGCTACGGTCGGGGTGTTGGCGTTGAAGAGGTTGCACGCACTGGAAGGAGACGCGAACCTATAGAACCGGCACGGCACCTAGAGATGCCACCAAACATTTGTTGGAGTTCTTTTTAAACAGTTGTAGGCTGTAACGCTCCGTAAACCCCTGCGCGGGGATTAAATTCCATTTGAGAGATGAACCGCAAGTTGGTGCGATCCGTCGGATTATCTTGTGAAGGGCATATAAACCGAATTGCGTGGAACAATACCACGAATCTCCGAAGGACAGTATCCGTGATAATATTTGTAAAACCGACAGAGGTCAGTTAAGCGCCTTCGATGTGATAGCGACTGTAGTCCCGACATCAGCGCCGAATTCCCGATCAGGCGGATCGCTCATCTCTATATGCTATCAAGTAGGTGGAAGGTATGTTTAGGAGCAGAGCTCCAAACATAAGAGCAATATTCGAGCGAGCGTCAAATTTCGAATTTATACAAGAGAAAAAGCTGGACCGGAGTAAAATATTTCTTGGCTTTTAAAAGATAACTCAGTTTTCCTAAGGCGGATCTGGCGATGTTTGACACGTGTTTATGCCACGATACATTCCCACAGATCGTGACGTCGAGCAATTTCAAGCTTTCCCCAGATTCGAGGGCCGGCCCATTCATCATCAGCTGTGGAACCGATAATTCACTTTTCTTTGTGAATGTGGTATATTGTGTCTTTGTTGCATTGAAGTCGACAAGACTGGCCTTTCCCCACTGCAGGGCTTTATCCAGATCCCGATTCAGAGAGTCGATCTATCTACATCTCAGCCGATGCGATATTGATGTACTAACCGCCCGGTCACTCGAAAAAGAAGAAACAAGCGTACTATTGTGGGGTTTTAGGTCTTAGTTATGTGCCGGCAGGTGAACTGGTTCACTAGGACTTCCCAACTCAATTATCATTGATCGCCGGCGCAAAAATAAAGCGCTGTGGTTGGTCCCCGAACGTCGTAATTAGATTAGATAAACAACTATATTTCTTTTCTTTAGCTTTATTACGCACAAAATGGTTTACAACTTAAGCACGTTATTCGAATTCGATTATATTTAGTTTAAATAGTTCGATTAATATATTTTACAAAGCAGGCACAGTATTCATATTCGACCCCGTTTTACATTCGACCCGTACGGAGTGCGCTGGTGGATGAAACTCGACTCTTCTAAGTTTAATTTCCGTCTGCTATTTTACGTTTGACGTGGATGGCACGACTCGCCTCCACGGAATCTGTTGAAAGACTAACTTAATGGAAAAACCCCCCAGTGGACGTGCGCTATCCACTAAGGGTCGATCTCCTAACTTTAAACACTAACAACGCAAAATTGGTCGTGCGGTAACCAATCGGAGAGAAGATCCCCGAGTTGATCACGACAAGGGTGCATGATCATTGGTGTCGTTTCGTCGTGGCAAACGAAAACGACGAAAAGGAATTCTGTTAAAGGTGTCGTCATTATGTGTGTGTCCGCAGCTGTGGTAATTATTGTGCCCGTCTATAGGGCGACTTGTGATATCTGCTGTTGGTCTACCCTGGTGATGACGCTTGTGCGTGGCATCGAAATTGGTGGGCGATGTTGACTTCTATTGCATGTAATGATGCTGAAAAATTGAATTCTCGGCATCGTGGCGCGGGATGATCGGACAAGTTTTGTCGGTCGAACGAAATTTGGGGTGATTTGGGATAAGTCATGAAGATACGCTGCGCACGTGTGTGGCGGCATTTATTGGCTTGTGTTGTACCT
This sequence comes from Microdon myrmicae, assembly GCA_963931805.1. NCBI lineage: Eukaryota > Metazoa > Arthropoda > Insecta > Diptera > Syrphidae > Microdon > Microdon myrmicae. The sequence continues at coordinate 82,417,766 of OZ007502.1, read as the reverse complement.
CGCGCCGTGCTTTATCGGAAACTCGAGAGACGAGCGCGAAGTGTTGTGAGTTAAAATAAAAGACGCAAAAGGATTTAGTTAATATAAAAATAGTTAATTTTAATTGTGCTTGGATCAGAAGTTACAAAGGTGTGGTTTGGCTGGACGCCCGGCCGGCGGTTCGGCCTCTGGAACTCTATTGATGATGAAATCGGAAATTGCCGCCCTTTTATTGTTTTTTCCGTTGACTTTTGTCAACTATTTTAGTGTCAAAATTCCAAGAAGCAGACACAAGACCTTCTGTGCTTCGATTGGAATTTTGTTCTAAGAAAATCGTTTGAGGATTTGGTTGGATAGGTTCTGGGAAGGGGAATCATGAAATGCGTTTTGAATTAAGCATTTCATGATGTCAAGATTTTGGGAATTGAGTCAATGTACGACGAATTAACTTCTGCTTTAACTCGTTGTTCATGTGACTTGATATAGGATTTAGATGTATTATGTAGAATTGAATCAATGTGCGACAAATTGACTTTTGGTTTAATTTATCGCTCATTGATTCAATATGAAATTGGGATTTGCGTTATGGGATTATTTGATGATATTGGGGATTTGGATAGGAGTAGCGATTTAGGATCGCTACACTTGTATTAACATTGCTGTCGTACGAGTTTTATGTCGGTTGCTTGGTGCTGCAACCGATTACTCTTCAGGAACATGATGCGTTTCACGCGATCATGCCCTTGGGGGAAATATCTGTTTGGGTGCTAATGCGATTGCATTGGCGAAAAACTATGGGTTTATGTGTTTTAGGAGGAAGTTTTTGGATAGATACTGGAAAAGGTAAGTAATGGCGTTCAATGGAACTGCCATTAGAAATTGGTTTCCAGGGTGTTAGACGCACTGGAAACAAGTTTCTTAATAATTGGTGGGAAGGTAAGTAGTGGCGTTCAATTGAACCGCCACACTATCATCCGCAGAACTGAACACAGTGTTATCCGATTACTCCAATAAATCATTTATGTGAAGCAAGAACAAGGTTTGAGCCAAAATAGAGCCTTGGGGCACCCTGAAATTAACAAGATACAGATCTGAACACTCGCCGTCCACAACAACCCAGATCGATCGATGTTCGAGGAAGCTCTTCGTCCAGTCCCAAAGCTGCTGGGAAAGGCTGTATGGGCGAAACTCTTATGTGAAGTAAAAATAGAGTTGAAGCCAAAACAGAACCTTGAGGCACCTCGGAATTAATAACATACAGATCCGAACTCGAACCGTCTACAACAACCCAGATCGATTGATTTTCGAGGAAGGTCTTCGTCCAGTGGCAAAAGCTGGTGGGAAAGTCCGTATGGACGAAGGTTGCTCAGCAAAGCCCTGTATCAGACGCGATCAAAAGTCTTGGAGATATTTAATGCGATTGCTCTTGACGCATCATGCCCCTCAATCGCAGATGTCCATATATCGGTTATAAGTCTCAAACGGTCTCCCGTGAACTGCCTGCCACGGAATCCGTATTGACGATCATCCAGTAGTCGGCCGCACTCCAAATACTTCATTAACTCGGCATTGATGATCTTTTCCATAACCTTAGATAACAGAGCCAATAATGCTATCGGCCGGTAATTTTGTGGGAGGCCCTTTTTCCCCTTATTTGGGATTGGCTGAAATCGAGTCACCTTCCAGGAGGTGGGAAATGTTCTCCGAGCATAAGATAAGCGAAAGAGCCTAACAAGAACCGGCGAAATAGTGTCCCGCTATCCGTCACCAACAGGGGAAAAGAGGAGAAAGCGAAGTTATTGCTGGCAGCCATTGCCATTGACAAGAAGGGACGCGAACCAGTTTGTCACTCAAGGAGTTTATTGCTCACTCTATCATTATAGGCCTTTTTCGCGGTATCAATCGTCTGGTTGCACGCGTTTCTGATTCTAACGAAATTCGCTCGGTTAATATCGGTGGGATTGGAGCGCCATTCTTTAAAAGCTCTATTCTTTTCCGATGTAATCTGCACGCATTTTTTTATCAAATCAAGGTTTATTAGATGAATTTAGCTTGATGGAATGCGGGATGTAAATTTCCATCCCAAGAAGGATAATCTCCGTGACCGACTCCACGCATGCGTTAATATCAGAGTCTCCAGAGCTCACGTCCGACCAGGGAAAGGATGCAAAGAAATTTTGCAAATCGTCCCATACATCCATACATGGCGAAGCCCCTTAGGTCGGTTATTCGCTTGAAATTCAAGTGGTTACGCAACCGATACCACACCGTCATCTGAGTTTCCCAGTGGAGCAGCAACCTCCATGGTATAAATGCTCGACTCGGATGTCAAAAACATATCCAAGGTGTTCGCATAATCACCTCGGGTATCCGGCACTCGTTTAGGGTCCTCCACGAGTTAAGCCAAATTGTGTATAATAGCGAACATCTCCATTGGCCTGGTGCTAGAATGCACCAACCAGTCGAAATTTTGTACATTAAGATCGCCAAGGACGGCAAATCCAGGAGCGGGTAGTTGATCTGTATCCGGTCGATGGACGTGAAAGATGTTAGAAAAGTGTCGCTGGTCGATCGTCATTTAGCGAGCGGTAAAGACAACAAAGAAATTTAACAGAATTCCCTAGCACGACCTTCAACCAGATGTTGTCCAAGTTATTGGGTTTTAACGTTTCCATCCTTTGGCAAACCACACACAGACTCCACCCTTAAAACGAAATCTCGAATCTAAGTCGTATCCCGAGCAACGAAGATATATCGAATCAGTTAAAGAATCGACCCTGGCCTTAGTTAGGGCAATGATATCAGGTTTCTGAAAATATTGGTGAATGGCGTTTACATTTGTATTGGTGAAATCGATGCCCCTGATGATACAAAATGGCGTCATCAGTCGAACGTCGACAGACCCTCGAGAACGAGCCCGATTACGTGATGACGAATTTCTTAAAGTTCGGCTAGTTATCAAAATATTTGCATGGTATTTGATGTTTATCAAAATGTTTGCCTGATATAGTCCCACCGTGAGAGCTGATTGGGAAACTAGTTTATCCCTGGAATTCCTTACCTTTGAAGGTACTGTGGTTGTTTTGGCTAGACACCAAGCACGGGTGCGGATTTTGCTAAAACACCACCAATGCTACGCAGGAAATTGTTCCCTTATGGCTGCTCACACACGCGACACGAAAATAAAACACAGTGGTTATGTACTCTGTAACTTACTTACTGTTCATTAATAAAACGCACGATCACCAATTTCCATGGAATAAAACGCTGGAGTAGTTTTCCTTTTAGTCTTTATTGTTTAAAAGTATACTTGTTTGTTGGTTCACTTAACTACTGATAATCGATTAATTAGTAAATATATCGCACTGAAACCGTAAATTATTTTCCGTCGATTTAATTTTTAATTCGTTTCGAAACTGCTAGTCCAAAATAGTTTGTGGTAGTCCGATGATAAAAAATAAATATTTGAAACAGGTATGAAACCACGCGAAACAACTTAACTACGACGACTTCCTCTCTGCTCTCGTACCACACACCACTGGTGATAAAATCTGACTGATCACTAGAGCTCACCAAAGAAACGGAAAAACCTCAAAAGAACTGCAAAAGGAGGAGGGGCCACACGATTAACCCGAAGGAGTTAATCGTGATTGGACCGGACGGAATAGGCATACATTATGCATGTGTGCGTATGCCTTGCATACGATCGTCCGGCGACCGTGGATGGAGGGCAACATCGCTAGTGCATTTTCCAAGAATGTAAACACTAGCATCTGGGGTGCGAAAGACCCAAACCGAAGATTTGGTCATCCTAATGGGAGGCCATAAATCATCATTTCGGTTGCCGATGATTAAACATTGCAACGAACATAGGGTGTAGCCATTGCCAGATGTTGAAAGTAAACATTTTCTGGCTGCATCTTGTTCGTTGCTTGATTACGGTTCCTGGACGTGGGGACCGATAATTGTAAACCAGCGATTGCTGGTAATTAGGGAAGTGTTTGGTTTGCGTCAGCCGAAACCTTGTCGGCGGTAGCAAACCAATGGGAGCAAATAGCCGCATGCAATAAGTGCCAAGGGCAAACAAGTAAAACGAGTCAACAAGGAACTCCTTGTTGATGTTGTTTCCATAGCATAAGGCTATGGAAACAAACTGCCCTGGCAGAATGCATGCCTAAAGATAGGATTTCAAATGCCACGGCAATGTGATGATTTTGCCGTGGACTTATGCTTTTTTAGGAAATAATGTACGCCTCGGGGGTGAATTTTCGATGCCACGGCAAGGTGATAAGCTTTGCCGTGGACTTAACGTTTTTTTAGGAATTAAAGCCTGCCCGAGGGTGAGTTTTCGATGCCACGGCAAGGTGATAAGCTTTGCCGTGGATTTAATGTTTTTCAGGGGTGGTGTTGGAGAAAAAGGGGTTTGGAAGGAAAAACCCCCCACAGAATAGGTAAGCTGCCTAACAGAAATTCAAAACAGTTATCCGATTGGGTAACAGTATTAATTCCAGCGATTTGGCTGGGGGTAAATGCCGTAGCAAGGTTACGCAACCTTGCTGAAGTTCGACCGAGAGGTAAGTCGTTCGCCTGGAATAGTGGGGATCGGGCGATGCATGGCTCCTCGGGCCCTGAAAAGCCCCACATCACTCCCTCCCCAGTGACGTAGTCACGAAACAGGTAAGGCAGATTAGGAGGAGGTTAGTTGGCTATGGGCGCGCGCCTGAGCGCGAGTACGGGGAGGTTGTGCCGGTAGTGTAGGAGTGGTATCAGCAGATGGAGATGATTCTGGAGCGGAAGCTTCCAGAAAACAGGGCTTAAGCCTTTCGACGCTGACCGTGGATCGCTTGCCTCTGATATCGATCTCGAAGACGCGGTCACTGATGCGGCGGAAGACTTTGAATGGGCCATCATAAGGTGGGTCGAGGGGTTTTTTGACCTTATCCACCCTGACAAAGACGTGCGTGCAGCTGTGCAGTTCAGGGTGGACGAAAAGTTTTTTGGAACCGTGCCTGGTTACAGGGGTTGCCCTAACCTTACGTAGCAGGTCACGGAGATGTCCCAATTCACGAAGTTGGTCACGCGGTGTTTCGCCATTCAGGAAAAGTTCTCCTGGAAGAAGGAGGTTGGTACCGTAGGTAAGCTCTGCTGCCGAAGCACCCAGGTCCTCCTTAATGCTTGTCCTCAGGCCGAGGAGGACGGTTGGAAGGGCGTCAAACCATTGCGTGTCATTATGACACATGAGTGAGGCTTTAAGAGATCTGTGCCAGCGCTCTATCATCCCATTTGATTGCGGGTGGTAGGCGGTGGTACGACTTCTTTGGCAGCCGAGAAGATTTGTTAGCTGCCTAAAAATTGTCGCCTCGAATTGTGGACCTCGGTCCGAAGTTATGGTGGTTGGTACACCGAAACGTGTGACCCAAGTTGAGTAAAAGGCCTTGGCGACTGATTCGGCAGTAACTGCCCGGAGAGGTGTCGCCTCTGGCCATCGCGTGCAGCGATCCATCATAGTGAGGATATAAGAAAATCCTCTTGATGGAGTAAGCGGTCCCACTATGTCTATGTGGACATGGGCGAAGCGTGCCGTGGGAAGCTTGAACTGCGCTGGCTCCAGTACATTATGTCGCGCTACTTTGCAGCGCTGGCACTGGAGACAAGCGCGGGCCCAACCGGTGAGATCTTTGTTCATCCGGGGCCAAATGAATTTGCGACGGACAGCAGCGGCTGTTGCTCGGCCGCTGGGGTGGGCTGGGTTGTGGTAAACCTGGAACACGCCCTTACGAAGTTTCTCGGGAATGTAAGGTCTAGCGGTTCCAGTGGAGACATCACACCAGATTTCGCCCAAAGGGTCGCGAAGGGTAATTTTCTTAAGCTCTAGTGCCGTATCGGCAGTTAGGAGGGACTTGAGCTGTTCGTCCTCCTCTTGAGCTAGGGCGAGGTCAGTGTTATTCAAGGCGGTACGCAAATGAATCGTATCGATTCGAGAAAGGGCGTCCGCCGTGACATTCTGTTTACCGGAGATATGCCTTATCTCCGTAGAATATTGCCCAATGAGGTCTAATTGACGCTCTTGTCGGGGGGAGGCATTTCCCGACTTCTTCCGGAACGCATAGACCAATGGCTTGTGGTCTGTTAAAATAGAGAGCGAACGTCCTTCTATCATATGACGGAAGTACTTAACAGCGCTGTAGATCGCGAGCAATTCACGGTCGTAGGCGCTGTAACGTCGCTCAGTGGGACTCAGTTTCCTTGAAAAGAAACCAAGTGGTTCCGGTCGGCCTTCAATGTCCTGTTCAAGGACGGCTCCGATTGCGGTATCCGATGCGTCGCATTGGATAGAAAGTGCCGCTCCCTCGAGAGGGTATCGGAGTAAGGTGGCATTTGCCAATTGTTCTTTGGACAGTTGGAATGCTCTGTCAGAGACTTCTGTCCAATTAATGGGGCGCTTATCATTGCGCTTAGCTCCTTTTAAGAACTCATTGAGTGGAGCTTGAATCTGGGCAGCATTCTTCAGGGTCGGACGGTAGAAGTTCAGCATGCCCAAAAATCGACGAAGCTCACTCACGTTAGTAGGCCGGGGATACTTCATGAGGGCCTCCACACGGTCTGGTAGTGGGCGAATGCCCTGGTTGTCAACGACATAACCCAGATAGGTGATTTGCTCCTTGGCGTATTGACACTTATCTGGGTTGATGACAAGACCGAATTCACGGAGGCGCTCTAGGACCTGACGTAAGTGGCGCTTATGTTCGGCATGGTCTTTGGAGGCGATGAGAATATCATCAAGGTATGCATGGCAGCAATTAAGACCACGTAAAGCCGTGTCGATATATCGCTGGAATGTCTGTGCGGCATTCCTGAGGCCGAAAGTCATCACTTTGAACTCGAAGAGTCCGAAAGGTGTAATGACTGCGGTCTTGGGGATGTCTTCTGGTGCCACCGGAATTTGATGGTATGCCCTGGTGAGGTCCAGGGTAGTGAAGACATTGCACCCTCGTAACTTGTACGAAAAATCGTAGAGGTGTGCAATTGGGTATCTGTCCGGGACAGTTGCTGCGTTCAACAGCCTGTAATCGCCACATGGGCGCCACTCACCAGAACGTTTCTTCACTAAGTGGAGTGGGCTTGCCCAGGGACTGTCCGACGGTTGGCAGATACCTAGTTCGATCATATGCTCGAACTCCGCGCGCGCCGCACGTAATTTTTCCGGAGCCAGTCGACGTGGACGCTGGCTCACCGGGGGACCACGTGTTTCTATATGATGAAACACCGTGGCTTTATGGCGGCGTTGGTTAGGTAGAGGAATTGTTGTACTCACAAATTCCTGTACCATAACCTGGAATGGGTCTATGCACTCTGTGGCCCCTGAAGTTGCCGCTGGAGATGCCGTCATGGGCAAGGGGGGTGCGGTTGGAGCCACAAGTCTGTTATGGGTCGAATCGACCAACAGATTATGTGCACCTAATAGGTCGGAACCTATCAGGGGTTCATTTACGTCCGCAATGACGAAACGCCAAGTGATCGGACGACAAAGACCCAATTGAAGTGTCAGCTTTTTACGTCCGTACGTAAGTATCGGCGTATTATTTGCAGCTGACAATTTAAGTGCGGCTGGCACGCGGTTACGCGGAGCAAACGATCGCGGGAGGACTGAAATATCGGCGCCGGTATCGACAGTAAAAGCGATATTCAGTTTTGAATCCCGGATGGTTAGGCGACTTATCGTATGGGTGCCGGCCGATTGCGCGAGGGTGTCGGTCGGCAAAATTAGTTTAAAGAGCGCCTCTGGTTGGTGGAAGGTTGCGTCCAACCACAAGGCGCTTTGCAATTGAATGCGCGATCACCATATCGTTGGTGATTGGCGCACCAAGGCAGAGTAACGGCATTATCAGGTATATTCTGCCTATTGGCATTGCCGTTACGGGGAGGTCGAGCCGGAGCTCGCTGGGAGTTGACCCGGTGAGGGCCATTTTGAGAGGAATTGGCCCTCTGTGGGGCGTTTTGAGGCATATAGGCCCTCTGAGGAGCAGTTTGGTAGGAATTCTGCCGATTGAGAGGACGGCTCGGCATGGCTCGATTCTGGGCGCTTCGAGGATTGTTCCTCACCTCCGCGCGCAATTGCGTTATCTCGCGGAGGAGTGAGGTTTGGAGCGCCCGAAGGTCAGCAGGGGTTAATTGTGGTGGCGAACTTCTTTGGTTAAATACGTTGGGGCCTGCCTCTGGATTCCCCTGAGGGAAATTGGTTGAGGCGGGCCTTCTAAGAGGTAATTGGGTTTGAGGAGGATGGAGAGTTGGGACCAATTGAGGGGCTGTGAAAGGCAGACGGGGGTGCCGTGCAGGCTGGGCGGCGTGTTGAGAAACCGCCGCTACCTGGTACGCAGGAGGCTCAGAATACTGATCTGAGCTTTCCATAATTGCGTCCGCAATTTTGGATAAATAGCCCAAACTCTGATTGGGTTGGGCTATAAGTGCCGAACGGGCGTGTTGGGGAAGACACCTCAAAAAGTGAGGCCTAATTAGGTCGTCCCCAATCCTGGTCCCCGCTATAGAGCGTAAATGGGTCAGGAAAAGAGATGGTCGCATGCCAGAAAGGTTGGTTACGGCGGCTAAACGTTGTTGCCGCACACTTCCAGGTTCGTCCAAAGCGTCGAGCAGAGCTTCACGCATGTTGCTATACGGGTTGCGGCCGGCCGACCTTATTATGTGTGCAACATGCGGTCGTTGAGTGCGGTCAAGCACTTTCAACAGCTCGACTGCACGAAGTTGTTCGTCGTGCAAGGCTGAGGCCTGGAAGATGCGGTCTGCCACTGCAAACCACAGGTCTGGGCCCTCCTCATCGAAGGGGGGAAGCCCTATATTAGAAGGACGAGTCCCATTCCCGAGGCTGGAAGCATCGTGGAATTCTTGGGACTCTGGTTGCCTATGGGCTTGTTTAGAAGTACCGGCACTAGTTGTGGGCATTAAAATGCCGGAATTTACCAAAGGGCCGGTACCAGGGGCGTTAGGAGCAGTCGTGGGTGCGTCAGAAGAAACAGGTTGGGGTCGATTAACAACACTGGGGGCAACCGGTGGTGCCAGGGGGGTGGGTAGAGTAGGTTGGTCCTGATCAGTATCGAGTTGATCAGCCGGGAAGTCGACGCTGGAGGCGTCGTGGAATTCAAGAGGCTCGGATTGTTCCAGAGCCTTTTTGGCCATGGTGTTTCGCGTGTTGACCATTATAGGCTGTATGACGCGAAACTGAAATTAAGGTGTAAGAGGACGCGGAGAAATGGGAGAGATCGCCAAAGAAAAGTCGTGTAATGCGGGTTGTAATTGGGGATATTACCGTGGTTTATCTCTTAATGAGATTTCGATTTAAAAACTTAGTAAACTCCCCTAGTTGGAGTTCGTGGTTAGGAAAAGGGGCCAATGATATTAAAAAAAATCACGGGGAGTCGAGAGTAGCCGAGTGGAGTAGTTAACGAGGACAGGCGGAACTATAGTGTTGCCTTACTTAATTTCAAACTGAAGAAAACGTTAATTTAATGCTTAAAACGGGATTGAATTGGAAAATATTTAAGTTACTTTCGCGCGTGTGTGTCTCTAAGTGTTGAGAAACGTTAAAGTCTCCTTGTGTGTGCTGCAGATATATCTTACTTATTTTATTAAAGTTTGGAACGCCAGTTATAGTATGACAATTAATTACAAATTTCGTTATTTGCAGCCTTTTTAACAGTATGAAATTTATTCTATGTGAATTATTATTTTTTGTATTCTTGGGCGGTTTCTTTTTGAACAGCTATGTATGATAAATTTACAAAGTTTAGTATTGTTGGTAAATATTGTTTTACTTTTCTTCAATTTCGTATTTGGGAGCTCTGAAGGAGCTTACAAGATTTTCTCTAGTTGCTGTAGGATTATTTCTGTCTTTTTATTTAAATTTCAGAACAACTAGATCAAAGTGTAGGACCTTTTTACTACGCGTAGCGTTTGTAAAAGTCAGTCGAGTTCCTTTTTTATTTGGTAAAAGACAAAATAAAAATAAAAAAAAAAAAAAAAATTTTAAAGACACTAATAAAAACTTAAAAATACTAGAGAGAAAAACAAGAACAGGAACTGCGAATTATTAAGGATGTTATTGTTTGTTTACAGTGTTAACTCTCCTCTTAGTTATCTTTAATTACTAAAAAAAAGAAATAGGTCGTTACCGGTGAAAACTATAGTAGTGATGGCGCTGAAAGTGTAAATTTATTGCGTTTAGGTAAACTAGGTTTCCGAATACTTCAACAGATGTCCTGTCTCAACTTATTTTTGTAAGTGCCTAGACGGCTCATGCGGCTGTATCAAAACGATTCCTCTTTAATTTAAAGTAAAACATTTGGCAGGACACGCGTGTTTTGACTTATTCCTTTAAGTGTTAGCAAAACTTTCACAGGACAGGTTGGTATTTTCTTTCGGCTTTTACAATATTGTACGCGGTGTGAACACTTAATAGCATACTATTGAGTCTTACTACGGTTAAACTACTTATTTATTAGAGAGGATATTCTAACATCGTGCCTGCTTAATTTTATAAAGTCTAATGCCGCAGGTATTGTATATTTATTGCGTATTACGTTCTTTAATTTTGTGCGAAAAAAAATGTTACATCTTACTTTGCGTACCAGTAATTTAAGAGAGCACTAATGCATATATATAATAGTTTATTTAACTGGTGATCACTTAATTAAAGATTGTGCTATTGCACGGGTTCTTTGTAAAAGAATAAATGAAGGTAAAAAAAAACGAAAGTACCTGGTCTTGGTGTAATGTTGCGGTTGCTGGTGTTAAGCTGCTTTTGTAAATACCGGAAGTCCTCGGCCCGGCGATCTTGGAGAGGCTGGGGTTTTTTGTCCTGCTGGGGAATCCTAGTTACTTGCGGCAACGCTGAGCTGGTAAACTGGTAGTCGTCATTGGATAATTAGCACTCACTGATACTGGTTATTGTTCTTAGGCTTCTCTGGCACCGGGAAAGTTTAAAAAAATGTTCAAGAGGTGGCGTATTTCCACTAGGTGTCACCAATATGGTTCGCGCTGTTTTGGCACCAACTTATCTCGAGGTGGCGTGTTCTAACTCGGGGTCTCCAATGTGGGTGTTTTGGCTAGACACCAAGCACGGGTGCGGATTTTGCTAAAACACCACCAATGCTACGCAGGAAATTGTTCCCTTATGGCTGCTCACACACGCGACACGAAAATAAAACACAGTGGTTATGTACTCTGTAACTTACTTACTGTTCATTAATAAAACGCACGATCACCAATTTCCATGGAATAAAACGCTGGAGTAGTTTTCCTTTTAGTCTTTATTGTTTAAAAGTATACTTGTTTGTTGGTTCACTTAACTACTGATAATCGATTAATTAGTAAATATATCGCACTGAAACCGTAAATTATTTTCCGTCGATTTAATTTTTAATTCGTTTCGAAACTGCTAGTCCAAAATAGTTTGTGGTAGTCCGATGATAAAAAATAAATATTTGAAACAGGTATGAAACCACGCGAAACAACTTAACTACGACGACTTCCTCTCTGCTCTCGTACCACACACCACTGGTGATAAAATCTGACTGATCACTAGAGCTCACCAAAGAAACGGAAAAACCTCAAAAGAACTGCAAAAGGAGGAGGGGCCACACGATTAACCCGAAGGAGTTAATCGTGATTGGACCGGACGGAATAGGCATACATTATGCATGTGTGCGTATGCCTTGCATACGATCGTCCGGCGACCGTGGATGGAGGGTAACATCGCTAGTGCATTTTCCAAGAATGTAAACACTAGCATCTGGGGTGCGAAAGACCCAAACCGAAGATTTGGTCATCCTAATGGGAGGCCATAAATCATCATTTCGGTTGCCGATGATTAAACATTGCAACGAACATAGGGTGTAGCCATTGCCAGATGTTGAAAGTAAACATTTTCTGGCTGCATCTTGTTCGTTGCTTGATTACGGTTCCTGGACGTGGGGACCGATAATTGTAAACCAGCGATTGCTGGTAATTAGGGAAGTGTTTGGTTTGCGTCAGCCGAAACCTTGTCGGCGGTAGCAAACCAATGGGAGCAAATAGCCGCATGCAATAAGTGCCAAGGGCAAACAAGTAAAACGAGTCAACAAGGAACTCCTTGTTGATGTTGTTTCCATAGCATAAGGCTATGGAAACAAACTGCCCTGGCAGAATGCATGCCTAAAGATAGGATTTCAAATGCCACGGCAATGTGATGATTTTGCCGTGGACTTATGCTTTTTTAGGAAATAATGTACGCCTCGGGGGTGAATTTTCGATGCCACGGCAAGGTGATAAGCTTTGCCGTGGACTTAATGTTTTTTTAGGAATTAAAGCCTGCCCGAGGGTGAGTTTTCGATGCCACGGCAAGGTGATAAGCTTTGCCGTGGATTTAATGTTTTTCAGGGGTGGTGTTGGAGAAAAAGGGGTTTGGAAGGAAAAACCCCCCACAGAATAGGTAAGCTGCCTAACAGAAATTCAAAACAGTTATCCGATTGGGTAACAGTATTAATTCCAGCGATTTGGCTGGGGGTAAATGCCGTAGCAAGGTTACGCAACCTTGCTGAAGTTCGACCGAGAGGTAAGTCGTTCGCCTGGAATAGTGGGGATCGGGCGATGCATGGCTCTTCGGGCCCTGAAAAGCCCCACAGTACTATCATGACTTATCTCCATGGCAGTGCGGGCCATCAGCCATACATCCGAAACATAGTCGAAGACTTCTCCCGACGTTATCGCGGAACGTACAGCGTGACGGGGTGGTATCTCACCTTGCGACCCACTACCACCTAAATCAACCTTTTCTCGAATCGTCCCATCAGCCAAGCTCCGAAAGATGGCTAGGGATCTATTCCGGCCATTTCACGGAGCCTCTAGCTTGATGGGGTGGTATTTTACCGGGCGACAGCTTATTGGGACCCCACCTACCACTCGGCCTTTAGTTGCCTCTTACGGCAAGCCGGCCTATCTGTGAGTATATTCTAACGCCCCATTTACAAAGTATCCTACTTGTTATACATTATCTCCGATATGATAATAGGTAAACAGTTTGTGGTAAAATGTGGAGATATACTCTCCAACAAGACCTTTCACATTAAAAGGAGAGTAAAGCAAATATGCTATGCGGACGACGTTTTTGTGTACATGTTATCCATAAGCCCTAAACTCACAACAAGCCATCTGCACAATCACCTGGACGAACTGTGTCGGATTCCTCAACTGCCATTTGGTGGGAGTCCACTAAGGTGTAAACAGCAATTGGCAGACGAAATTTAAATTGAGTATACTTAATATCATCATCATCACCGGCAGTACAACCAGGAACCGGTCTTGGCCTTATTTAGCAAGTCCTAAGGCCTGTTAAATTTTCCATAATGATTTGTTTTTTTCCGGGCAAGGTCATTAGTCGTGCGCTAGAGGCTGCCCGACGGGGAATGGAACCCCGATCTCCCGCGTGACAGGCGAGTATACTTAATATCATCATCATCGGCACTACAACCGGGAACTGGTCTTGGCCTTATTTAGCAAGTCCTGAGGCTTGTTAAATTTTCCATAATGATTTATTTTGTCTGGGCAAGGTCATTAGTCTTGCGCCAGGGGCTTCCCCGACGGGGAATCGAACCCCAGTCTCCCGCGTGACAGGCGAGTATACTTAATATGCCCCTCGCAAATTCCACCTCAGCAAATGACAAGATCAACACCTGTAGTGTAGCACTCCCGACAATGCTTTTGTATGGAAGTCTGCCGGCATCCTCTCCGTTGGTATATGCATCAATCTGGGCTCGCTTTTTAGTGTTTGTCCAATAAAGTAATAACCCGTCGCTATGTATTTCTTGCGCGAATGACAAACTGCATTTTCAGCAATACATCTGCCCCACGATTATCTGTTCCAAACGTTACATCAATCAATTGGGGCACTTTCATCACCAGCATCATATTTCGCAGGTGCACGGTTTCTCCAGATGCCTCCACCAATATCACATACTCTGTAATAGAAATCGTCACCGACTTTTGTTTACGCGAGCACCAAATTATTGCTGTTCTGTTCAACACAAATACATGTCCTGCATGGTCCATGTCAGAATAGCCAGATATTCCCGATAAAGTAGCCTTGCTCTCAGGGAGCGCGTGTCTTTGTCCTTAAAAAAACGAGGGTTTGTTTGATAGACCGCTCTTGAGAAGGGTTCCTCAGGCCCCAGGGGAGAGTGACGAGCCATTATTGAATAGAGGCCTGGGAATCGACCAGGCCCATTAAAAATAGAATAACCAGTAAAATATAAATTAATTAATTCAGTTTAATTTTAATTTAGTGTATTGACGTCCTTGCACCTCGGACGCCAATCGAGACTGATCCTCGAATTAAAAATACATCGCCCTTTTATACAAATTTTCATTGAGGTTTGTATGTGAGAAACTGGGGAAAAGGATGGGAAATAGAATCTCCTTTTAGAAAATACACATCTGGCTACAATGCATGTGGACATAAGGATTGTAGGAGGAATTTAGAAATTGTATGTATGCAAACCAAATAGACATTTAGTTCGCTTAACATCTGTTTAATTTGGTTGGGTTATGGATTCTTTGTCTTCTTGTGTAATAAATGGGCATGCAATGCATATGAAGATATGTCTTGTGATGTTTGGATTATAAGTGATTTCTGGGTCGTGATAATTGAACATTTGGCTCAATTTGTGTAACATTGGATTTGGTGGCGATGCGATTTCCCACACAAGCACTCAGCACAACGATCAGCTGTACGCCGATTGCAGAAAATCACTCGGGAGGAAACGAGTGATTGAGAAGAAACCAAGCGAACGAGGAGACAGCTGCAGGAGATAAAAGACCGAGCGCGGCGGTGAAACGACAGGAGTCGTCGAAGGAACGCCTCCCCAATAGGTCTTGTTCAAGACCAGGTCAAGAGATCAGGAAAACAGTAATAAATTTGTAACAATAATAAATATATGATAGAAATAATAATAATAATTAAATCATAAACCAATAAATATAAAGAATTTGGCAAAGTCTCGTTTTAAATCGTACTTGGCGCGTTTTGCATTGTTTCGTCATCGTTTGGCTTGTCTTCTTTCGCTGGTCGCTTTCCATTGATCAGGGATCTGTACTGGGCAAGACAAAGACGCCCGCCAATCCAGAGAAGAGTCCGGCTCTGGAGGTGCAATCCCTCTGAATAGGAAAAAATCATCGTTGGCCGGCCAGAGCCGGGGCAAAATACAGTCCACTTGAAAGAGAGACTGAGGCAGCGCTAGAGGAGCGCCGTTTGTTTGTTTCGGTTTTTCTTTTCGTTTCAGCAACAGGATTGAATGTTATTTTGGGGTTTTAAATGTATGGTATTGCAGGTGGATGTGTATGGGGATATTGATTAATGAAATATGTGTGGTGGAAGGAAATAGTAGGGCTTTGTAGAGTACTACCCCGATGAATTTCACTTGTACACAAGCCCCAGATTTAGTGTTCATTGCAGATACTCTACCATAATCTATTCTTCAAAGCATTCAAATTTACCACATTAATTATTCACATGTGTAGTTTACTGCTGTAATTCAGGAGGTTTAAGCTTGCCAATGATAAAAATAAAACAAAGAGTTGAAATTAGAATATTGCGGTGGTTTTTATTTTATCTCTCTTCTATCAAATGCGATTTTAGTTTTTTTCGACATCAGTTTTCTTGTCAAGTCAAGATTTGAATCGATTGTTATAATGCATTGCCATTATGCTTCCTTAATTGCTTAAGGGATGAGTTGCTTTATTTAGTTTTCGACGACCTTCTTCAGTAGTGATCGACAATCTACTCTGAATAATATCAACAACAAAAAATGGGGTGGTGAGAGGCCGATTTTAGGGAGATAAGGACAAATGTGTCCTTCATCTTGTCTCTGGCTTCTGGTCATCTTGCGATAACCAGAATCGCCCACATCCGTGAAGATGTTGGGCTCGGTCTCAAGATATCTGAAAAGAATGGGGAAGGAGGTATCTAAGGATAGTGTGGACAGGGTTAGTACAATCGTTCTCTAACTAATTGGATGGGGGGAAGGTGGGGTCTGAATAATATCATTTTCAACCACTCCTTTTATACAAAAATTCTTAGGAAAAAATCACAAACAATACACCCAATTCCTCACCACTCAGCTTTACCACGTACAAGTCACAGGGCTACACCATTCTGTTGAGGTGTGTGAGTAATAGTGAGTCGTCGGCGTATTCTTTTTTACCACAAAAACTTGTCGAATCCACAATTAGAATATTCACGCCCGTTATTAGTCATTAAACACATTATTTACTGTTCGGTATATGTATGTCTCTAATCGCGCTTTGTATTCTTTGAAAGCTTGCAATACTTCACATTTGCTATGTAAGAAATACTCGTATACTTTGCACCATCGGCTGTAATCGTCAATGAACGTCACGAAATATTTCTTGTGCTAAAATGATTGTGTCCTTGACGAATCCATTCTCAACACTTCCGGACCTCCTTTTGATCTTTTTGGGAAAGGCCGTACCGTCATTTTCCTGCACAAGCAGATGATGTTGGTTCATGGCCAATTTTAATATTCACTGCGTTCAAAATCAGAACACTTCCATCTCATGTGCGTACTGTCGGGCTATATTTTTTTTCGAAACATACTGTACAACCGCGATCTGTTATTCTCGTGACAGACATTAAACTCGTACGTAAATCATTCCCTAGTAACGTGTCCATTAACTGTGTAGACTTTGCCTATTTACCGTCCGTTGCCTTTATTGTTGCGAGGCCTGTTGTTTGTTTAGCGCTGGTTTGAATGCCGTTAGCCGTTGCTAATTTCCGCCCGTTTGCAATTGTTGTATACGAGTATACGATGTGTGTAAAGAGCAACCACAGTCTAGGCACCAGCAGGTCCCAACCTCGCCAAAATGTATCGCTTATTGCTTCAGCTGTCGATGACAGCTCGCCCACCCCACGCCCTCGTGATCCGAAACATTTATACCGAAAACTTACAAATTCATCTGATGCCCCTTCAGCTGCTGATTTGTTGTTGTTATTACGCTTGGGATTGTTATAGCGCTTATAGTTTTGCTTATCTTGGAGAATCCACATTGCTTCGGTCTCGCCATCTTGCGCGAATCGCATTCCTCGCTTACAGTTTGTCTGATGAATTCGGGCTCTGGTATGTCATCGCGTGCCTCTATCGTGCACTTTGATATGTTGAAACTGTTTAATAGCATAACCACTACCAATTTTGGAGGTGTCTGTTTATCTATAGATTCTAAACGCGCTGTTTTGTCGAAAAATTCCATCAACCGTGTTCGAAGATCATCCGCTTCGGACTTTTTCAACGTTGAAATGGTTTCAGCAAGCCTACCTTCATTGGTCCCATTGACGCAAATACGTTGACTTTAATTTTTCCCGGACCTGCATCGTAGTTTTCAACCCTTTTACTAATTGCAATAAACTTAGATCTGTTGCAATAATCACGTCCGCCCCGCCTTAACGTCCTGTTCTTCCCAATATTCCGCAGCCTTTCTCGAGTCCTCATCTTCTGGGTTCAATGCTAGTTTTGTCGTTTACCAACTTGCATACTTCCAGGTGCCATTCTTTACTATTACGGCTTTCATTTGCACTGCCCATGAATCATAATTTTGTTTATTTAGAGGATTAATAACTAATTTTACCTATATGATTAGTTGCGCGTTTGAAAATAAAAGGACTAAATTAACAACTTAGTTTTATTACGGTAACTTAACAGTGAATCACAAAAGAAAAGCAAAACAAGAAGGAACACGAGATCGCTCAAGGGATGAGACTCTACTTTGTTGACGATGATGGATTCTCTAAATGCATTTGGTGTTGTCGTCTTAGGGTGTACACAACATATTTCCACTAAGATGTAAACAGCATTTGGCTGGTGAAGTTCGAATTGAATATACTCAACATATCGTATCTTCCTGTGTTTCTTTGCTTTGCTTTTTAATTGATTTCCCATTTTCAAAAATGGATCTCGATCAGAGTCACACGCTTTATCGAACATCAATGACGTAATCTATATTTATTACTACAACCAAGACCGGCTGGCGTTGTACGACTTCCTTCTTACTATCCCCCATCTTGGAAATTCGAGGTCGAACGTACTCACCCAGTAGAAACTATCAATGTTGTTAGCCCTTTCCCTCTCTAGATATGCCAAGACCAACTCTAAATGGATGTGGCTGATCTGATTATCGTAAGATAACTACGATGAAGACCATCCTTTCTCCTGTCTTGCAGGTTTGCCTTCCTATTTCCACTTGCTACTTCGTTCGTCTTTTGTTAACAGAAATTATCAACGTAGCTAAGCCTTCAACTCTTTAGATTTGCCAAAACCAATCCTAAATGGATGTGGGAAATTCTGGAGGTCGCAAAAACAACCACAATGAAAAACATATCCACTCTTGTCTCGGAGGTCGGACTTGCTACTATCACTTTTTATATCGGCCGTTAATTAATTTGTCTAGTCATCATCATCATCGGCACTACAGCCGCGATCCGGTCTTGACCATAATTAGCAAGTCTCTCCACCGGCCCCGATTTCGAGCCGATGTCATCCAGTTTGGCACTCCCAGGCTCTGGGAGTCCTGGTCTACGTCATCCCTCCATCGCAGACAAGGCCTGCCGCACTGTCTCCTTCCATACATTCTACCACAAAGGACTTTACAGGCAGGCTCCTCTTCATTCATTTGAGCTAGGAGTCCCGTCCACCGGAGTATACCGAGCTTGATTTTTCTTACAACATTAGTTTCAAGGTAGATTGCGTACAACTCATGGTTGTAGCGTCTCCGGAATCGTCCTCCCTCACATAAGGGGCCAACAATTCTCCTTAAGACCTTCCTCTCGAACGCGGCTAAGAGTTCAGAGTGCCTTCTATTGAGCACGCAGGCCTCTGATCCATACATGAGTACTGGTAAGACCATGGTCTTGTACAGTAGTAGCTTGGATGTTCTGGATAAATTTCTGGATTTAAAGAGCCTTGATAGACCATAAAAGGCTTTGTTGGATTTGATCAGCCGTTCACGTAATTCTTCTTCCATCATACAAACAATGGAAACTTGTGTAGTGCATGAAAACCGGCTCCCGACCTATTTGGTATTTAAATCACCAAGGATGATTTTTACATCGTATCTTGGGCAGGCCTCGAGGGCCCGATCGACGCTCTCGTAGAATTTTTCCATTTCATCGTCAGGGGACTCCTCTGCAGGTCGGTGAACGTTTATGAGGCTTGTGTTCTTAAACTTGCCTCGCACTTGAAGAGTGCATAGCCTTTCGTTTATTGCATTAAAGCTAATAATGGCAGGCTTCAGGTTTTGGCTAACTAGAAAGCTACCCCGAGAAGATGGTGTTTTGCATGACAGCTATAATAAATGTCGTGCTCGTTTCTTTGAATAACACCACTCCCCGACCATCTTATTTCTTATAATGCTGTTATGTCAGACTTATATTCGGACGGGGCATCAACTGGCTGCTATGCAGCTCGAGCTCTGTATAGTGAGAGGACTTTCCATTAGAAGTGTTGAGACGGTTGATATAAATAATAAGAACGGAGATTTCATTTATACAATATAAAATACATTTATTAAACTATAACTTCGCAAACTCGATAACTGCGCGCGGCGCTTATGGCACGTATTCATCACAGCGTCTTATGATACTCTGCTGTCAATGCTCCTCGCATGTCTCGTTTCACACAAGCCGCTCTCTCTCTCTCTCTCTCTCTCTCTCTCTCTCTCTCTCTCTCTGCGTTCATACATACATTCATAAGAGGGCGCTCATGCGCCACACATTAGGCAATACAAATGTATATTCTCAACAAGAAGATTCTCATATCGTTTAGCCATTTTTGTTTCAGTGGCCGTCGTCGTTTATCCAGTCTATATCCGAGGCTTGATAAATTTGCCATAACAGTTTGTTTTTCCGGGCAAGGTTATTATAAGGCATTGTTTCACTACTTGGCGGATGCCAAACAAGCTATCCAGGGATGCCACGTCGAGACTGCATGTCAACTTGGATTGAACAGGAACATGGATCGGCCTGCCCTTCGCCGGGTCGAAAGCAATCAATGACTTTGCCCTGTATGTTTGCTCCCACCCCCCCAATTTGTCTAGTAACCCTTGTTTAATTTATGAACCCGTGGAGGTTTAAGAAGTTGTGTGCCGACACGACACGGGTTCACTTAAATCCCCAACGATGTTCCGACGAAAATTGTTCACCACATGGAATAAAGCATAAATGAAAACTCACTGGGAAAGTTTTATTGTTAATGCACTTACAATATTAAGTTTATCTTATCATCATCATCATCGGCACTGCAACCGGGGGGCGTTCCCGGCCCCACCCAGCAAGTCCTAAGGCTTGTTAAATTTTCCATAATGATTTATTTTTTCTGGGCAAGGTCATTAGTCTTGCGCCAGAGGCTCCCCGACGGGGAATCGAACCCCGGCCTCCCGGGTGACAGGCGGGTATACTAACCACTATACTATCGAGGAGCCTAAGTTTATCTTATCTGTATGTTTAAAAACGTCTATCAATTTCGTTAATTATCATTACACGGGATCACTTTTCTTCTTGACCTTGTTTCACAGTATCACTAATTTAACTTTTCATTATATAGATTTAAGATTATAGTTGTAAAGGAATTGCCTAATAAAAATTGAATTGAATTGAAAAAAAAATCATTAATTTATCTAATATTGTTTGAATATTACAAATCATGATCATCGATTTCTTTATAATGTCTTTTCAAATTATTTTATACTTCCAGCAGACCAACAGGTGGAACAAAAATTCGATTCAGCAGCACAGCACTTCGGGTTTAATAAATAGCGACTCCTCTCCTTGAGGGATGAAATTTGACTGCCGCAGCACTGGGAATATTTAATTCTTTCTTTGGCATTTTCACGACACTGTTTGTCGCTTTATTAATTGGTTCTAATTTATGTACATTTAACAGAGGACAGATACGGAATTAAGGATTTAATTTGGTAAGGACTGTTTTTGCACCCGCGCAGAGACTTTGTTTTAATACGGGTGTGTGCACTGCCGTGGTTACGACTCGACTGCCACCAACGACAACGGGATGAAATTTAACTCACTGGTTCTATCAAACGATCAACCAATTGAGATCGCACTCTCATCTGCGCTCTCTCATTTCCTCCGCCCATCGAGGTGAATAAATTCTTGTGAGTTAATTCACTAGTCAATGGACTAGAGAAAATGGAAGAATCGAAAAGAGGAGCGTGACGATCCCGGGGATGATTTTGCTTTTTGCATGCAACGAACGCAAAATCAATGGTGACAGAATGACCGAGTTTGGTTATTGGATTGACCTCAGAGTGCAATGTACTCTGAGAAGGGGAAAATGGAATGGGATGAAATATATTTTTTGTGCTATTCATTTGACTAACGAGTTTATTGATTCCCAGCGAATAGCGTGTCTGGGGGAAGGCGAAGGGTCGCTGCAATGGCTTGGGAATATATTAGCGTGGGAACAAACTAAAGAAATTCGATAACCCAAGTCGTTGCACGATGATGCAACAGCATCGTTTGGTTAAACTTTGCTGTTGCTAACCAACATGAAATTGTGATTCCCGGTGGAAATCTCATGGGGTTTTGTGATTAATGTTGCCGTATGGCAAGACGGAACTGAATTCAATTATGCATTATCTGCATAAAATAATGAATTCAATTATGCGCCCTTTTGGGATATATCTTTTTTCAGGTGAAATAGCCGACGGAAGGGATTGGGGTTGAGGTGATGCGCGGTTAGTGGGCGAAATTGGATAGAAATTGTGGGTTAGTTCTCCGTGTAATATAGAGAACCGCCACAAACCCTTATCCAGCAAATGTGTCCGGTACTCATCTTCTTTATAAGTTCCTTAACGGTGATATTCATACAGACAAGCGTTCTATTTCCGCCCTGATCAGTACATCTGTGTATAAATTTAGAAAATCGTCTTCTAATGGAACAACCCAATGCAGATTAAATGCTATATGACGGATTTAACTATAAGTTCTTAGTAAAAAAAAAAATAGTAATAAATGGTTTATAAAATGGCCGATATTTTTTCGCTAATAATCCTTTAAAATAAAATATAATCTAATTGTTAAACGATGTTGATAGAAAAAAAGGTATTTTCTTTTTTAATTTCGTATAAGTCGCTCTGCTTACGGTCTACACCCATTTACGATATACAAATGAAAAGTTGTGCTGTCAGTGTTGGACTTTTGACATTTCGCTGCATGAAAATATCGAACACGTCAGCGTACTTTGGTTGTAAGTTGATAGGGAATTTGTAAAAATCTTCAAACTTTAGACTTAATTTTCCATAATTGCCACGCATCCAATCCACAAACATGGTAGGTTTATTAGTGTCATAAATACTATGATTAGTTTATGTAAAAATTACGACATAATTATAGGTTTTAATCGCCGCCGCGGTGTGTACAAAGAATGGCAAAGGTAACAGCATTGCATACAAATAAATTCTCGAATTGGACATTTAAATTATTTCTAATTTCTCAGTGATTATATCCCGGCAGTTTGTCGAAATGACTAAAGCACGAATCGAAGGTTTATTAGCTGCCTTTCCAAAACTCATGACATCCGGTAAGCAACACACCTTCGTGGAAACAGATTCAGTTCGTTACGTATATCAACCAATGGAGAAGTTGTACATGTTGTTGATCACAACAAAAGCTAGTAATATCCTCGAGGATTTGGAAACTTTAAGATTATTTTCAAAAGTTGTAAGATTATTTTGATAAATTTTAAGTGAATAGGATGTTATTAGTTACATTGCAGATCCCTGAATATTGCCATTCACTCGAAGAGAAAAGCATCGTTGAAAATGCCTTCAATTTAATATTTGCATTTGATGAAATCGTGGCACTTGGCTACCGTGAGAGTGTAAATTTAGCTCAAATTAAAACATTTGTCGAGATGGACTCGCATGAGGAGAAGGTTTATCAAGCAGTTAGGCAGACACAAGAACGCGACGCTCGTCAGAAAATGCGAGAGAAGGCAAAGGAATTACAACGACAACGTATGGAAAATATGAAACGGGGTGGATCTGCAAATAGCATGAGCCATCATATTAGTTCTGGACTTGAAGGTTTTGGTTCTTCAGGCGGAATAAGTAATCAGTCTTCTAATCTATCCTCATCAATTGATACATCTGAAATCAAACCTATTTCCAAACCGCAGTGAGTATTTTTCAATTGTCTATTGTTTTGTGATGTGTAACTGATGCATTTTAGAAAGCCCGTGTCTCGTAATGCACTCAAGCTGGGTGGCAAATCAAAGGACGTGGACAGCTTTGTTGACCAGCTTAAGAATGAAGGTGAGAAAATATCGAGTTTGACACCAAATACTGCACCAAATTCTACAACCAGGCCGAAGTTGATAATGGATTTACAAACAGAGAGGTAAATTTTAATGTGCTACATCACACAATTATTTATTTTAATTTATGTTTTTTCAGTGTGCATTTGAAAATCGAAGATAAACTCGTCGTTCGAATTGGACGGGATGGTGGCTTACAATCATTTGAAATATCGGGCCTTTTGACTTTGAGAATCTCAGATGAGACCTTTGGTCGTATTAAAGTTTACCTAGAGAACAAAGACGCCCATGGAATTCAATTACAAACCCATCCAAATGTAGATAAAGAGCTCTTCAAGACACGGTCACAAATCGGTTTAAAGAATCCAGCCAAACCATTCCCTATGAATACTGACGTCGGAGTGCTGAAGTGGCGTTATTCCACACAAGATGAGTCTGCAATTCCCCTAACAAGTCCGTTGTATATTTTCGTTCGTCTTACATATTTCGCTCATTGCTTTTATTGTTTCTCTCCACAGTTAACTGTTGGCCTTCAGAGAACGGCGAAGGAGGTTGTGACATTAACATCGAGTATGAATTAGAAGCCCAACGCCTGGAGTTGCAGGATGTCTGTATAACAATTCCCTTGCCGTATGTTTACTTCTGCGTGTATTAAACGAAATCAACCTACTTTATGAATTCTCTTATAGGATGAATGTTCAGCCGTCCGTTGGCGAATGTGACGGGACTTATAATTATGATTCGAGGAAACATATACTTCAGTGGTTGATTCCTATAATCGACGCATCAAATAAAGCCGGTTCAATGGAGTTTAGTTGTGCTTCATCCATTCCAGGGGATTTCTTTCCAGTCCAGGTACATTTTTTGAATTTCGTTCTATAATTTGAACTTATCAGTTGAATCCTTTTATAGGTGTCCTTTGTATCCAAAACACCCTACGCAGACATTCGTGCTAAGGATATAACGAGCGTAGACGACGACACCCCGGTGAAGTTCTCGTCGGAAACTGTGTTGTTCGTTGAAAAGTATGAAATCGTCTAAGTCGCAACGATCGTATGACACATCCTTTCTGTTTTGTTATAACCATCGTATTATCCTACGTGAAGAAACGTATTATCTTACTTCATTTATACACCTCTTATTAATTTAAAAACTGGAAAAAACTTACTTTCTAGTAAGGGGTGGGCAGACATTCTGTTTCTTTTTTTTTAATCAATGTACATGCCTTACTCGGTCATCTAGAAGAAATATATTGCTTTACATAAAAGAGGAATATATACAGGTTATCATCTTCATTTTATTTTCTTTCATTAACGAAATGACATTAATTTGTGATGTTATTGGTTCTTGGTACTATGTGAGTATCAAACAGCCCATGATGTGGCTGTATCCTGAATCCAGTGTAGGGATAAAATGAATAAAAAAAGGAACATCCCAATTTGCTGTGTATATTTATTGATATCCAAAAAATAGACAAGTCATGCGTTCGCAACTTTAGTATCGTATACGTGTGTATCTGGTGGGTTCAATGGTAAGGAAATCTCTGTCATCCTTCCATGGACATTTTTTAAGACACACGGATGTCATATAAGCCTTCGACTTTCAGGATTTGACAGTTTAGCGAAAATCGTCTTTTCCTCCAGCCCTCTTCCACTCCCCTACATCTGTCAAATGGAACATTTTTGACAGTTGTTGTATTACAATATTAGGGAGGTTCACTACACCAGGCTATTCATGTGATATTGATAGAATTAAGGGATTTAGAAGCTTGGACAATTTAGTGAGGGCTGTAGCGATCCTAAATCGCTACTCCTAGCCAAATTCCCAATATCATCAAACCCTAAAATTCCTAATTGCATATTGAACCATATGTGCAATAAAATAACCCAAAGCTAATTTATCGTTCATTGATTCAATTCCACATAATAAACTCAAATCCCAAATTTTCCATTGCTTCATTTCAAATGCCATACTGAGTCACATGTACAACGAATTTAACCAAAAGTTAATTCATCATACATTAACTCAATTCCTAAAAACATTGACATCATGAAATGCTAAATTCAAAACGCATTTCATGATTCCCATTCCTAAAACCCATCCAACTAAACTTCTAACAAATTCCCAGAACACAACCCAAATTAAAACACGCAAACTCTTATGTGTGTTTCTGGGAATTTTGACCATAAAATAGTTGACAAGTCTCAACTAGAAAATTTATAAAAGGGCGGTAAATTTGAAATTCGTGATCAGTTAACATTCCGAGGCCGAACCTATGGCCAACAAAATATAAGTCAAGCATCAGTTGAATTTTAAAGGCCGAACCCCTGGCCGTACGTGACATAGAACCACATCACAAAAAAAAAAAATAAAGAGCATACCGAGGCAAAAATTGTTTTCTTGTCTTTGGTCTCTACCCTGGATTCGTTCACCGTTCCTCGAGTTAACTTGGCCTCGAGGTTTTCACAATAACTACAGTGGTGTATCTGGATAATCCCCTTTTCTCCTGAACGTGGATACAAGGCTCAACTACCGAAAGTCACCTGAAGCGCTCGCAGGATCTGCGTAAGGAAGTTACTTATTTAAAAGGAGCTGACTGGACGTATGAGCCGTTCGAAAAACGCATTGGTCGGAAATAAGAACTGATTAAATTGCACAATCACGATGATTCGCCTACCCTCATACATTTACAAAATGTTCAATGTTGACTATGAAAAGGACTTCCGTCAGGAGATAGAAACATCGGGGTATTCCCTATAAAGAGGCAAGGCACAATTACTACGCCGCCTCCTCCGCCTTAAGACCCAGCAGGGCAGAAAAGTCATATTTAGCTTAGTACAAGCGATAAAACTTAACAGCTATCTTAAAACTAGAGAATATACAATATGGTTAAAAAGAAGAAAGAGGGGGTGGGGGGGTTATGTTTGGCAAGTTGGTTACTTGCATCGTGGACACCGGCGCTGAGATCAGCCTGTTGAAGTTGAAGGCACTCCATCCTAGATATGGCATAAATCTACAACGCTCCAAGCGCTGTTTGTCAAAGGCAAGTCGATGGGATGCTGCACTGGGAATTTCAAGTTGCACCATGAGATTCCCTGCAGTTTCCAAATAGTAGACTCCTTGCCGGGTTTGGAGGAAGACGGATTGTTGGGGTACGACTTCCTGTCTCGGAATTGTAAGGTGGACGGGCCGGGTGGTTGTTTGGTTTTTCCCCGAACGGCCGTAAATCCCGTACCATTCTCTATTCAATTTGTCAACTATGGGACGGGAAGGGTTGAGCATGTGGCAGCCGAACGGGGAGACGTGCCAAAGGGACCTGTTAAGGTCGATGCGGCGGCAGGTACTCGCCCGGAGACCCTACCCATACAGGGGAGGGTTGCGAAAAGCTGTTCAACCACGTGCTACCCACGGGGTCATCCGGATAAACCCCAAACAGCGGACGTTGACAGTAACATAATTACAAAAGACATTTTTTTTATAAAAGAACAAATAAGGAAAGGATAAGCCTTCCTGTAACTTGGAGACCCTGATCCCAGCTGCCCAGACTCTGGTTTCCCCCCGGAATCTTCGTCCTTGTAAAGGACCTTCGTCGAGGGATACCAACTTGAGAGTCTGACGAAAAGTCTTTAAGACCAGGTCTAATGCTGCAGGCGCAGTCCCAGCGCAGACTGCAGAGGCAAACCCCAGTGCTGGGGGTTGGATCGCAAATATGAAAGTGCGAAAGCGCACTATAATGTCGGGTGATGGTAGGTTTTGCCGCCGAAACGGGACAAACCCCTCGATCTACCAACCCATGGACCGGGGCAAGTACCGAGTCCAAAAGAGGAGAATCAAAGAAAATATATAGGAGCGGGACGTTTTCGCCGGCCGGGTGGCATTTCGGTGGTTGGACGAGAGGGGATCACCTCGCCCTGGCGGGGGGGGGGGGGCCCTAACCGGATCGTGTGAGCGGTTGAGCTTTCGGTCGGACCATCAGTTTAAGTGTCGGACCCGCCGCGGGCGTTTGTGTTGTCCTTGGTTTTGTGGAGTGCTTGTCTGTTGTTCCCCTCTTAGGTTAATACATAAGTGTTATTTATTTATTTATTTTTTTTACTAACCCTAATATGTAAGCAGTAGAAAGTACACACTAACATTAATATTTAGGTGAGATCTTAGGTTAATACATCAGTGTTATTTATTTATTTATTTTTACTAACCCTAGTATATAGGTAGCCTAAAATGTACTAACATTAGCACTTAAGCACAATTTATTTATTTATTTCCTACTAACACTAATATATAGGTAGTATAATCCTTACTAACCTTAACACCTAAGCATGTTTATTTATTTATTTATTTATTTATTTGTTGGTTTGTTGATTGTTTGTTTGTTTGCTCTCCGCCGTCCACTCTCCGGCGTGACATTCCTCTCCTAAGAATGCCACGCAGTCTTGTGGGGGGGGGGGGGGGGGGGGGGGGGGTATGTTACGTGCGTCCGCCACCCCATCAATTAATCATTTAATAATTTTAATATAATTTGTTTTAAGGTGGTATGATGGTAAGGTGGTGGAGGAGTTGCACGATCCAGAAGTGAGTTTTCGAACACGCCCCGATTCGGGTGTGGATCGTGCAGTTCTTCGAGTTCGAATTCGGTTTTCGAAGTGGACGTGAATGGAGAGCGAGAGCGAGAGGAACGGCTAGAAATGATTGATTCCGTTGTTGAGGGTTGTCGAGAAGAAAGATAGTTGGTTGTCAGTACAAAATTCGAAAAGAGAGATAGCAGAAGGAAGGGAAGACGAATCACGTTTTTCAGTTTTTCTTTTGAAGAATAAGTTTGTTCTTTTTATCCGTTGTTTTTAGTCGCACGAAGCGAATAAGTTATTTTTGGTCTTTGCTGTTGTTAATCCCATCTGTGTAATTGAAGCAAGATTAGTAACCTGATTGTTGAAGAATTGAAATTTATGTAATGCCAAAATGAATTAACTGGAAGAATAAATAAATACACGCCCGTTGTGGTTGAAGAAGTATTCCGCTGTGGTTTAAATTGGATTTGCTGGAACCCGAGGTGCGGCTACACGAGTGAAGAAGGAGATGCCCCTTGTTTTAGTCCCCGAAAACTACGGGTAAGTGCGGTGAATTAAATTAGTTATCAGGGCGTATCCACGAATTGGACCAGAAGATTTACCGTGGCCGCTCCGTTACCAGATCGGGTAGCCGCGAACGGCACGCAACGGACTGTTACACCGAAAATTGCCACCAACGTGGGAAATACCTGCATGCGCGTCCCGGAAGCCACCGGCACTGTTCCCTCGGCCATACGACTGCTGTGGAAGGGAACTTCTAAATTGATGTTGAATAGACTCTCCCCAACACCTGGCGCAGGCTTTTCCTTATTATATAATAAGGAGGAGAAGGTGATGGAGTGACATTTGACAACGTTGAGTTCAAGGCAGTTATTACGGCACCAAGTTGAGAAGCTGTCGAGGTCCGTTTGGAGAAGTGAGGAGTCGAGAGAAGAGATGACCGTTTTGTAGAGTTTGGCGTCGTCCACATAGAGGGGGATGGATGAGTATTTAATAATGGAGTCAACATCATTGATGGTAAGGATAAATAGAAGGGGACATAGACTGCCTTGCGGAACCCCTGACGTGGGAAGAAAAAGATTGGAAGGGAGGATCTGAATTTGACACGGTAGAATCGATCCTTCAGATAAGAAGATAACCACTTGATCAATGGGGGTTCGAAACATAGCTAGGAAGGCTTAAAAGGATGAGATTATGGGAGATTTTGTCAAAGGCCTTGCTGCAACCGGTGGTGATTACATCAACTTCGTTGCCATTCTCTAAGGCACGGAGAGTATGGAATGAGAACTCGATCAGATTCGTTATGATCGACCTACCCAAAAGGAAACCATGCTGGTTGGGTGAGATGATGGATTTACAATGGAAAGATAATGCGTTGTAAAGAATCCCTTCGAACAGTTTAGGGATTTGAGACAGTTTGGCGATGGGCCGGTAGTTGCTGATATCATTTTTAGGTCGCTTTTTATGAATGGGGGTGATATAGGAGGATTTCCAGATACTATGGAAGATCCCTCGTGAAAGGTATAGATTGAATATCTTTGATATCGGGAGAGAAAGAGAAGTGGAACGTTTCTTTAAAAATACAGCCGGGAGTCCATTAGGCCCAGGGCTGAACTCGTCTTTGAGGAAGCTTAAATTCTCCTCAACTACGTGACGCTGAATAATTTGAGGGGTGAAGGGTCCGGGGGAGAATTCTGGCAAGTCTGAAGTAAGACGGATTGTTTTCGAAGGAGATGTCTGTGAAGGATTTATTGAAAAACGAAGCGAATATATTGGCAATAGTTAGGGGGTCGGTTGAAGTAGTCGCGCCATAAGAAAGGGAGTTAGGATAGGCGTCGGATTTACGTTTGTAATTTATAAAGTGGAAAAAAGGTTTGGGGTTATTGATCAAATTGGATTGTGTTTTTGTAAGGTAGTAGGAGTAGAGGGAGTTGAACAGCTCGGAAAATTTTTAAAAGGAACCGAGATAGTTGGAGTTGTTTTGGATGGATCCCGTTTTGAGGAAAATGTTCCACAAGTTATTTCTCTTGTTCCGAAGAGCGCCGAGTGTGCGGTTGTACCATGGCGGCGATGAAATCACTGACCTGTGACGAGAACAGGGGACATATAAGGCAACGGCATAGTAGATCTCCTTATAGAGAGTGGCAGTAGCTTCTTCTACCCCCAAATGATCAAAGCGGAACGCTGTTTTGCTAAGATGCTCATTTAGAAGGCGGAAGTTAGCTTTGTGGAAGTTGTAGGAAAAGCTGTCATGAGGTAGAGAAGGCTGGGTCTCATGGTCAAGATATATGGATAAGAGCAGCGGGGGGGGGGGGGGGGGGGGGGGTGGTAATTATTAATCGTAGAAAGGGCGTGTGGACTAGGGGCAACTGAGGACATGTGTGGGTCTGTTGTGAACACGAGGTTCAACTGTCTTCCCATATGATTTGGGACATTGCATATTTGATGATGAAGAGAAGACCTAACGTTGGTCAAACTATCAGGGTAGTGGAGCACGAATTTGAAGTAGTGCAATCCTTTAACTACCTTGGGTCAATAGTATCAGCCGATAACAATATGGAAGAAGAAATACGCAAACGGCTGATTAAATCCAACAAAGCCTACTATGGTCTATCAAGGCTCTTTAAATCCCGAAATTTATCCAGAACATCCAAGCTACTACTGTACAAGACCATGGTCTTACCAATACTCATGTATGGATCCGAGACCTGGGTGCTTAATAAAAGGCACTCTGAACTCTTGGCCGCGTTCGAGAGAAAGGTCTTAAGGAGAATTGTTGGCCCCGTATGTGAGGGAGGACGATTCCGGAGACGCTACAACCATGAGTTGTACGCAATCTACCTTGAAGCTAATATTGTAAGAAAAATCAAGCTCAGTAGACTCCGGTGGGCGGGACACCTAGCTCGAATGAGCGAAGAGGAGCCTGCCCGGAAAGTCCTTTGTGGCAGGATGTATGGAAAGAGACAGCGCGGCAGACCTTGTCTGCGATGGAGGGATGGCGTAGACCAGGACGCCCAGAGCCTGGGAGTGCCAAACTGGATGACATCGGCTCGAAATCGGGACCGGTGGAGAGATTTGTTAAATAAGGCCAAGACCGGATCCCGGTTGTAGTGCCGATGATGATGATATTTGATGGAGGCATAAATCGATGAGACCGTTTATAAAAATACGTTCCTTGGAACTAGTGAGGTTTGAGACGTAGAAGGCTTGTTCGTCAGCCAAATGGCCAAGAACGACGATATCGTCTATTGAGGTGCTTAACTCGGTTAGGTTATCCACCGTTTCTATTGCGAGTTCGTATGAGACGATGGGTCGAGAAGGAGGTATATAGAAGCAGATAATGAAAAGAGACTTAGGGCGCTTGTCAATGTTTATTGTGACGTAGTCAAGATCCGGAGAAGAAGAGATGGCAATTAGAGACGAAGCGAGTCTGTTATGAGTGGCAAGCAGCACTCCACGACATGGGGAATTGGGACCTTCACGATGAGCGTCATCATCGCGAAAAACATTGAAGGGGGAGGGGATAGTTCAAGACTATTAATACTATGGATAAGGTTGGTCTCATTCAGAGCGTATATGTCGAAGAGGAGGGAATGTGCCTTTTCCAAAGTCGAATGTGTTTTGGAGCGGAGACCTCTAACATTCTGATAGTAGACGGTTAGGGGGAGCGTATTGGGGGTATTGAGATGATAAGGCGGACGAGGGGGCGACTGATTAGGGTCAACAGTGCTTGTCATTATTGGGATATGTCATTTTGTTGTCGTTATATTGGCGAAATGCCGAGAGATCTCTCAGCATCTTATTAGGGAGCATATCGAGATTTTTATGGAACGTAACGAACAGACTGCGAAGGCTAGGAAAGCCGGTAGGCAGACCTTCCTGCTGGATGGAGGCCATTAAGCTGATTTTCGTTTTACCTTCATAAAGTCGGAAGATATCACGATGTGCAGCTATTATTACGTTTTATTCCGCAAATTGTTTATTTTATTATTGAATTCTGCGCGTGAGGTATTTTCTCCCATCCTACCATATTAAATAGAACAATACTTCAAAAATATAATAGACGTTTTCCTACGTGACCTGATCTTAAGCAAAACAGTAACAAATCAGATACTTTTCATTAGGCAAGCAATAGAAAAAAGGCCTACGGTTGAAACCTATGATAGTGTCAAAACACAGCGGATTGCCTCCATCATATTTTTTTTTTGTGGGTAAAAAAGGACAAATTCACCGAGGACCGAAGAAGCACCCGTTTTGTTGTCTCTATATTTCAATTTTTTATTCTTAATCGAAATAAACATTCATTTTGAACTCTACTAATTCGATTAATTCATATATGGGGATTGTCAAGGGCCATGGCTCCGTCGAGAGAACTTCTGTACCTTATCGTAATCGCCGGAAGCCTACTACTGGAGCTGCTGCTACAATCGCGTAAAAACCCATCAAGGTATTTTCGAAGATTTGTCCTACTCTTGATTGGAAAGTCCAAGCTTAAATATGTGGTGGTTCAAATTTATTGCTCGCATTATGTGATAACATGAACATATTCTTCTTGTAATATTGAGTCCAAACCAGGATTAATACCGCTGATCGCAAGGTTCACAGTATTGAACTACCGGTTTGAGGAAACGTATTTTGGGGAAACGAGAGTTATGTTTTTGAGTCGCTGGAACACGTCGGTGTTCCTGGAACACGTGGTTGTTGATGAAACACGTCGTGGTTGAAAAGTTGACTGTAAAAATATGCCAGCAGTGGAATCGAAATGTGAAAGTTATGTTTTGAACAAACATCTTGAAAAATCAACGGTCGTTCTTGCTGTATTCTACTTTGTAGTTGTTTTTTTTTTACACTAACGCCCACAAAAGGGGAGTTTGAAGTACCCTGAAATGTCAGAGCACAGTGCGAGCCGAAGGGAAGGAAGTGGATAAGGAAATGAGGTATCGATGTACATTGGTCTTGAATGCTTGGATATTACAACGACGAGGAAACACATGAACAGGTAGAGCATTCCACAATTGTGCGGTTCGATTAAAGAATATCTCTATGTTTATTTAGGTGCCAGAAGTTTACTTTCAACGTGAATTGATGCGCATTCTCAGTTTGACGGGTATCGCGGGAAAATGTCTGTAAAGGCGGAACACACTCAGCAAGTTCAGTTGAACAACGACCGTGATAATACGTATAGGAAAGAGATAAGCATGATACGTTGGGCCATGTTCTAACGACGAAATTGATTGACTTACGGTTGAGTCCCCAATAAGTTTCACTGCTCGCTTTTGCATTCAGTCGAGCACGTGTAGTGCAGTTTTGGATGCACCTGACCAAATATTTGATTGAACTCCATTTTTGGACGAATATACGCCCTCTAAATAGTGGCCAGGTTGGATGGAGTGAAGTATCTTTTGCATCTCTTAAGGAACCCCTTACATTTGGCTGCATGTTTCGCAGCATCAAATATGTTGTCATTCCAATTAACAGGCGAATTAATTCGAATGTGTTTGTCACATATTACATCAAGATTTAGCCATGAGAAAGCTGTCCGCGCGTTGGGTGCCGGGTTTGCTCACGTTAGACCAAAAACGTGTTGGAATGAACATTTCCAATGCTCTGTTGGCGCAGTTTAGGCGCAATAAATCCGAGTTTTGGCGCCGATTAATTACTGTCGATGAAACTTGGATACACCATTATACGCCCCAAATAAAAATACAGTCAAAACTGCAAAGGGGGAATCGGCTCCAAAAAAAGCAAAAACTGTTTTCTCGACTGGGAAAGTGATGGCGACTGTTTTTTTGGGATAGTCATGGAGTTATCTTAATCGATTATCTTCAAAAAGAAAAAAACCATGACAGGAGCATACTACGGATCATTACTTGACCAACTAAAGGCAGAGATAGCTGAAAAACTGCCACATTTGCAGAAAAAGAAAATCCTGTTACACCAAGACAACGCGCCGTCTCACAGCTCAGTGGTTGCCATGGCGAAAATCCACGAATTACGATTTGAACTGCTTGACCACCCGCCCTACTCACCAGATCTAGCGCCAAGCGACTTCTCTTTGTTCCCTAATCTAAAAATTGCGGTCGGAGGACAGACATTTTCGTCAAATGAGGAGGTAATCACCTTCTTGAACAGTTATTTTGCAGAGAAAAACGCCGAGTACTATTTGGATGGGTTAGAGAGATGGGAGCATCGCCGTGAGAATTGTGTAGAATTACAAGGAGACTATGTAGAAAAGTAAAAATAAATTTTAAGAAAAAATGTCTTGTATCTTTGTTAGGTCGGAAACTTTTCAGCCACCCCGATATGCTACAGCGTCTCTCAGTGACTAAAACAATAAATAAGTCGATAACCCTGGTAACTAGTGTTTCAAATTATTATTTTTTGTAATTCATTACCTTTTATTATTAAAGAAAGAATGAATGAATGACTTTAATAAAATTTGTTAGTGTTTAATGGATCATGACTTTTGAAAGAGTCTGTGCCATGGTATGATGTTGAGAATTGATCAAATTGACAGCTGGTCTTACTCAACACAACCGTCAGCCTGTGCGAACTTCACACAGTTCTTGGACTTGAAGTTGGCACTGATCCCATCCATCAATCAACTGTCTGATTCAAACGCAAGAGCAAGTAAAAGATATAGAAAAACTTGCCTTGAATTTTTGATCCAATTTTATGACGTGTATTCCGTGTCAATCGACAAATTTTCTTTTCGCAAATTAAATTAACATTTCAATTCACTGCTAACTCTAGACTGTTATTTATTGAGGATCAACGAGCCCGAGTCATTTATAACTCCAACAGGTTATGGGCCCAGGACAGCAGTAAAAGGGTTTCGTCGGTCATCATCAAGGAAAGTGAAAGCAAAATTGACCAAAGCCGCCCAGAGCGCGAGAACTGGCAAGGACAACGTGATCCACAAATCGTCAAACATCGGAGCAGCCATCGCACAGCAAGTTAACCGTGAGTAACACATACGTAAGTCAAGTCAGTCGAATTGCAGCCTCTCAACAAAATGGACTCCGTCAAATCCCAGTTGGAAATGCTAAGCGAAGACAGCCAGGGCAACGTCAACATCATCTCATGGCGATTCAAACTGAACCTAGCACTGAAGAATAGGGGCCTGTACGAAATCGTAACAGGAGACAAGCTCAAACCGACAGGCGCTGCGTCATCTGAAACCATCTCAGCTTGGATCAAGAAGGATGTCGAAGCTCAAATAGGTAGGTAGCTGATAGGCCTAAATGTAAGCAGCAAGATCGCAAACAAAATTGCCCACTGCAAGACTGCCAAAGATATGACAGACAAACTAACCAGCTTATACGGCACAAAGACTGATGTAACTCTGGAAATGTCCCGAATCAAATTCTTCACCTTCAATTACGACGATAGCAAGCCAGCGGTGGAAAACTGTCTGGAGATCTTGGATCTGGCTGAAGAAGTGTCAACCGCAAATGATCCTATGAGAGAAAGTTGGATCATGACAAGGATCATGAGTGTGCTACCGCCAAAACTAGCGCACTTCAGGACTTCTTGGGACAATGTGACCGGAGCAACCAAGAATGTAGAAACTCTCATCGAACGTCTGAGATTTGAGGACGAGCGACTGAAGGAGACGATAAACCCAGAGGGAAACGCCAACAACGCCCTCCTGGCAAGACGTGAGAAGCCAAGGCAGTCGTCAAAGGGCAACCAGGACAAGACAACGCTCGTATGCTACAAGTGTGGAGGAAAAGGTCACATGATGAAGCAGTGCATAGGCAAACCGTGCGAGAAGTACATTGCCTACTGCAAAAAGAAGTACTCGTGCAACATATGCAAACAGAAAGGACACTTCGCCAAAGAATGCACTTCCAAGGAAAAGTCAAGCAGGTCTACAAGCGGAAGGTCACCAAGGGCGTTCCTGACCACAGCTTTTTCAACAGTGGACAGTGACATCTCGAAGGACAGGGCACTTCATGGTATCAGGGCTGCGGAGCTAGTCAACACATGACGTCTCATCGAGAGTGGTTTGCACAGCTGGTCGAGCTGGACGAACCAATCTCAATAGTGATTGGAGACTCAACCAGGTTGGAGGGCGATGCAGCCGGGAACATCGAGATGGAGGCTTTTGACGGTCGGAAATGGTATCCAGTGGTTCTTGAGGATGTTATTTACGTTCCAAAACTCAACTTCAATCTCTTCTCAGTAAGTCAGATGCTGGACAAGGGACACCTTCAGAAGGCAAACAGAAAGCAGTCAACGTTTTACAGTCAGAATGGCAGGAAAGTTGTGGCAATTGCCAAATGCAAGGGAAACCTCTACAAAATGATGCTCAGGTCAGAGGAAGATTCAAGTCTGATGACGATGTCAATCAAAACTTGGCACGAGAGACTCGCCCATCAAAATGTAAAGTATGTGAGGGACATACTGAAACGCAAGGGAATCAAACACATTGATAATTGGAAGCACTATGTGTGCAAGGGACAAGAATCATCGAGCCCCACACCGAATCAACCCAAAGACAGCCCAGCAACCGCTAGATCTTGTACACATCGACACTGGAGAAATGAACATTCCGTCGTTAGGAGGAGCCAAGTACTGGCTTATGCTCAAGGACGACTTCACCCACTACCGGAGCTGCTATTTCATGAAGACGAAAGGAGAAGCACCAGAGAAGATAGAGAGCTACTTGAGACTCGTGGAAAATCAGCTTGGGGGGAGAGTCAAGTGTTTGAGATCTGACAACGGCACGGAACTGAAAAATGCCAAAACCAAACAGATGTTGGACAAGCTGGGAATACTTCACACATTTACGAATGTGCACACGCCAGAACAGAACGAAAGAGTTGAGAGAGAAATGAGGACAATTGTCGAGGCAGTCAGGACAGTAATACATACTGAGAACTTGGACGAAAGACTGTAGGCCGAAGCAATGAACCATGTGATCTTCACGATCAACCAGACTGGAACCAGCAGAGTGCCAGGGAAAAACCCAGCGGAACTCTGGTTCGGAAGAACAATCAAGATTGAAAAGCTGCGACCATTTGGATGTGAATGCTATGTAGTAATACAAGGAAAGAAGAGAGGCAAAACTGACAAAAAGTCAGAAGAAGGAATCTTGGTTGGGTATGATATCGA
The DNA here is from genome assembly GCA_963931805.1 of Microdon myrmicae. Lineage (NCBI taxonomy): Eukaryota > Metazoa > Arthropoda > Insecta > Diptera > Syrphidae > Microdon > Microdon myrmicae. The sequence goes on along the minus strand of OZ007502.1, from coordinate 82,380,721 downwards.
TTCACCCTGCTACAGGGTTTATCTGAAAGATAGGAAAGACATCATCAGCTCCGACAACGTAATCTTCGACGAGGAGAAAATGATACTGAGACAAGGCACAGAACCTCAGGCACGAGCACCCGAGAACAATCTCGAAAAAAAGATGAAAGTAACGGCGAGGCAGAATATGAACACGCAGAAGAGACCCACGAAAGTACTGAAGAACCAAGCGACAACGAACAAGAGACAACGCCGCCAGCAGAGCAGCCAGAAGGAAGAACCTTGCGAGATCCTCGAAACCTGCAACCTCCGCCAAGGTACAGTGACTACGTTGCCAACATGTCAAACCGAGGCAACAGCACAAGAGCAGCCATGATCGGTGAAACAGCAGATATCCCGGTGAGCGAAGCACTCAAGGATGAGAAGTGGAGACGAGCGATGCAGGAGGAGTACGATTCTCTCATGAAAATGAAAACCTGGAGGCTGGTAGACTGTCCCGAAGGAGTGAAGCCGATCACTTGTCGTTGGGTACTTCGAGAGAAGGCAGACGGGAGACTCAAGGCCAGACTCGTGGCGAGAGGATTTGAACAGAAAGAGGGAGTGGATTATGGAGAAACCTTCAGTGCAGTAGCACGCCATGCATCCATTCGCCTGCTTCTAAGTCACGCCGCGTCAGAGAAAATGAAGTTGGTATCATTCGATGTTAAAACGGCATTCCTGTACGGGAACCTGGAACGGAATGTCTACATGAACTAGCCTGAAGGGTTCGACGACGGATCAAGGAAAATCTGCAAGTTGGACAAGAGTCTCTATGGACTCAAACAAGCTCCAAGGATGTGGAACGAGAGGCTCACTGCACACCTTGAAAGGAAGATACGCCTGACAAATACAGACGACGACCCGTGTATCTACTACAACAAGGACAGGAGCATTATGCTCTCACTCTTCGTGGATGATGGATTGGTAGCTGGAAAAGATGAAGATCAGATATACAAGCTTCTGAATGAGATAAGCAAGGAATTTGAGATCACATACAGCAAGAAAGTAAAGGACAAGTTGACATACCTGGGTATGGAAATCAAGATTGATCAAGAAGGTATTTTCGTGAACCAGCCCAGCTACACGGAGAAAATACTGAAGAAAATGAAACTCGAACAATGCAACCCAGCGTCCACACCAATTGAGCAAGGAATGATCACCAAGAAGACAGACTTCAAGAACGATGAGCCACTTCCAGCGAACAACAACTATCGGGAGGCGATTGGAAGCTTATTGTACCTAGCTACACTCACCAGACCAGACATACCGACTCAGACTATGGATAAGACTCGGAGACAGGACAGTCGACAAGTGGAGTGTTAGTGATGAGGGGAGGACCAGTGATCTGGTACTCACAAAAGCAGCGTCTGGTAGCGACCTCAACCGCAGAAGCCGAGTACCGAGCAGCAGTGTCAGTAATAGACGATGTGTGCTGGATCAAGCGAATCGCGCTGGAACTGAGTATCCTGAAAACCGACCAGGCAATCACCTTGCACGTCGACAACATGTCAGCCATACACATGCTGCAGAATGCACACGAGGGAAAGACAAGCAAGGGAAAGAAGCATATTGAGATACCACGAAAGTACATCCAACAATACGTTGCCAAGACCGTGACACTGCGACACGTCGAGACCAGCAGGCAGATTGCAGACATTCTAACTAAGCCACTGAACAGGAGAGTCTTTGAGACGCTCCGCCGTAAATTGATCAAGGAGGAGTGTTGAGAATTGATCAAATTGACAGCTGGTCTTACTCAACACAACCGTCAGTCTGTGCGAACTTCACACAGTTCTTGGACTTGAAGTTGGTACTGATCCCATCCATCAATCAACTGTCTGATTCAAACGCAAGAGCAAGTAAAAGATATAAAAAAACGTCACATGATGAAGCAGTGCATAGGCAAACCATGCGAGAAGTACATTGCCTACTGCAAAAAGAAGTACTCGTGCAACATATGCAAACAGAAAGGACACTTCGCCAAAGAATGCACTTCCAAGGAAAAGTCAAACAGGTCTACAAGCGGAAGGCCACCAAGGGCGTTCCTGACCACAGCTTTTTCAACAGTGGACAGTGACATCTCGAAGGACAGGGCACTTCATGGTATCAGGACTGCGGAGCTAGTCAACACATGACGTCTCATCGAGAGTGGTTTGCACAGCTGGTCGAGCTGGACGAACCAATCTCAATAGTGATTGGAGACTCAACCAGGTTGGATGGCGTTGCAGTCGGGAACATCGAGATGGAGGCTTTTGACGGTCGGAAATGGTATCCAGTGGTACTTGAGGATGTTATTTACGTTCCGACTTTTGAAAGAGTCTGTGCCATGGTATGATGTTGAGAATTGATCAAATTGACAGCTGGTCTTACTCAACACAACCGTCAGCCTGTGCGAACTTCACACAGTTCTTGGACTTGAAGTTGGCACTGATCCCATCCATCAATCAACTGTCTGATTCAAACGCAAGAGCAAGTAAAAGATATAGAAAAACGTGCCTTGAATTTTTGATCCAATTTTATCACGTGTATTCCGTGTCAATCGACAAATTTTCTTTTCGCAAATTAAATTAACATTTCAATTCACTGCTAAATCTAGACTGTTATTTATTGAGAATCAACGAGCCCGAGTCATTTATAACTCCAACATATGACTTGAAATCTGTTAAATGCCATTGCACCCATTACGTAAATTGAATTAATGTCAGGAGACAAAACTTGTGCAAATTTAGTTAATTTTACATTTTATATGCCACAGCTTATGTTAAATAAAATGGGGATACATTTCTTCAGAAGTGACTAAAAGGACTAAAACAATAAATAAGCCGATAGCTCTGGTAACTAGTTCTTCAAATTAGTATTTGTTGTAATTTATTACATTCTAATACTAAAGAAATAATGAATGAATGACTTTAGTAAAAAATTATAGCGCTTAATTGGTTATGACTTTTGAAACACCCTGTGTCATTGTCTCATTTTAAATCTATTAAATCCCATTGCACCCTGTGAGTCGGTTTCTTTGTCCCAAATCACAGCTGAGTCATAATTTTAAACTGTCATCTTGAGAATTTGTTTACGTTTTTATGAATATAATTAAATATTTTTTGCGTCGAATATAATGGAACAATCTTTAGAAAAAGTTGTAAATGATATGTAAGATATTAATTAATTTGTTTGTATAAGTGTTTTCTTTACTAATGGTATTTCTTTAAATTGCTCAGCTTATCAACACCAGAAACGACAGCATGCCTATTCGCTAACAAACAAGGGCTATGCCTTTGCAGTAAGATTAGTTTCTTGACCCTAATTGTGATAAAAATTACAATACTATTTATAATTACTTGAAGCAAGAGGAGCGATAAATCCCGACATGGCTGGCATCGGTATTGCTATATCAGAACAGGCCTGCAAACTGGAACCGAATACGAATCCACCCACAATATGCCTATACAGTGGAAATAGGTAATAGTATACTTAACCCTTTTACTTTTCGTTGAATGACAATCAATGAAGAATGGAAAATATTTATTCGTTCGTAATAGAAACCAAAATTTATTTCTATGGTACATTGAATTATAATATCAAATTTTAACGTTGCCGTTTTAGGCGATGTATTATTCAAAAGGATGGAGAAATTACTGGTGTTCTTTATAAACAGTCCCCCAATTGAGATGCGGTGCGTACAATGGATTCCCAATAGCTTATCAGAATTGTGAGGGAGAATTAAAATACCTTGTAATGTGGACTAAGCATAAATTGTCGCAGAACATAGAATAAAGTGATTTATAGTTTCCTATCAGAGAATACGTTTAACTATATGCAATGAAAAACTTGGAATTCGCTTTAAAACTCACTTCTTGGTGGAGCTGGGAAGTTGGTGTAGAACAATGGGATAATGACCTGAAACTATGGAAGTCCTTTGACCAAAATCATTACAATATTGTGCAAAGATATGCTTAAGAGATGATAATTTAATAATTGAAATGAATAGGTTTTTGTTACACAACGTCTACCGTAATCTTTTTTTTTTTTTTTTGCGAAACTACGACGGGACCGGTGAAATGTATCCTTGTAATAATTTATATCAGCAACTTTGGAAAGAGATTAAATAGAGTAGCACGGCAGAACATAGTCAAAGGAAAAACCTCACACGTCAAGCACAAAAGACATTCCCGGAGGATTTGGAGGCACAACATTTTGTAGACGCAACCTCATCAGACAACATCATTTTGAAGGCACAAAATCATCATGGAGCCGACATAATGTTAGGTTTGGTGATGAGATTGTGTTTTCAGAATAATGTGCTGGGAATGAATTCCATGATTGCCGTAGGAAGCTGCCAATTTGGTCGTAGTGGAAAGTTGTTCCTCTGGATGTGTTTTCAGTCGTACTTGTGTATTGGTTGATAGGCTTATAAAAATGCTGATTGTTCAATATTCGAAATTGGAAGTTGGAAGGGCTGTCGTCTAGTGTTACCTGATTTAATTGTGAAGAATTTTTAGTGATTTTAAAAAGTTTTTTTCCACTAGCACTTTGTACGGTGTTTATTTCATAACGTGCTTATTTATACGTAAGTGTCACTACAGCATTTTTCTTTATATCCAAAATGGCGGAGCTATGATAGCGTTTCCGCTGAAGGTTAAGCATGAGATTCGAAACTACAGCAATTTTAGAATCACGTTAACTCATTTAATTATGAGAATTTTTAGTTTTTGCAGTTTGCATGGGTTCTACTTCGTATGGTGCTTATATAAGTGAAAAAAGATTCTTTTTTGTTAAACCTGAAATGGCGGAGTCATGGTAGAGATTTCCGGTAAAAGTTAAGTATAAGATTCAAAGCTATGGCATTTTAGAATCACTTTAACTCATTTAATTGTGAACAATTTTTAGTCTTTTTATAATTATTTTTTTTCTGTTTGCACTTTGAATAGTGTCGAATTTCGAATGATGCTTATAATAAGAGTAAAAATATGTACATTTTAAAATCCAAAATGGCGGAGCTATAGTAGATTTTTCCGGTAAGGGTTGAGTATGAGAACCTAGTTACGACACACACCATCGCCGCCCAGTTCGCGGCACAGGATATCTGCGAAGAATAAAACCGACAACTCCAAAGGCCTAAACCTTAAACCTACCAACACCATTACAACGTGCGCCCGCTGCCAGACACTGAGAGACCTGCTCGGAGCAAGTGAAAGTACCGAGAGAAACCAGCCAACTAAAACAAAATGCCGGCATCATCGACCACAGCCAAGTCGAAAACAACAAAGGTCGCATTGGCCGAACGCCAAAGCCTTGCCAGGGTGGAAGCCGAAACCAAACACCAAGGAGAGGAAGCTCCCTGCCCTGCCGAGGAACAGCGCAACGACCAAGAGGATCGCTGGTGTGAAGCTGACCCCGTGACCGAACAACTCATGTCCGCGCAGTTCGCCGCACAGGAGCGGATGTCGCGCGCATTCTCCAACCTCGGGAAGAGAGGGCCACCAACGCTAATCGCGGTGGAGACGCACCAACACAACCTTCAGCTCAAATGGGGGGACATTCGGAAGCGGAACGAGTACATCATACGGCTGCCCACTCCGGAGACGACCACCGGCCACCGCTACTTCGTGGAGGGATTCCTCGAGTCGGCTAAGGAGACTTACCTGGACGAGTCCACCAAGTGCGCTGAAGCACCGCACGCCCTCACCTCCGACATTCCGACCACATCCAAGGCCGCGGGCGACACCGTCACACGACCCAACCATTCCCGCAAACTGCCCCCAGTACAGCTGCATTCTCCGGCAGATACTTGGAATGGCCACCGTTCAAGGACCTATTCAAGGCAGTATTGGCGGACCACCCAGATCTCTCGAACGTAGAGCGGCTGTACTATCTAAAGTCCAGCCTCCGGGACGGGGCCGCCAGAGTCATTAAGAACATTCTCGTCAGGGTAGAGAATTACCGCCGAGCTTGGGCAAGCTGGTGAACCACTACGACAACACTCGCGCCCTGGTCCACTTTGCCCTGAGTGCCATCGTCCACTGTTGCGGTTTCGCAACCAAATGCAGCGGGGAGAATCTAGTACGTTCACCGTCTAATACACTCCCCAACCGACATACTCACCATGCCTGTCAGCAACCAGCTGACTGCGTCATAGCCGAGGGACACCATCGGGCTGTCACACAAATTTGAATGTGACTAACGTCTTTCAGTCAGTCGACCATCAGCTTCCATTTGTTGCAGTCAGTCTGCCTTCTTACAGGGGTTACCATTTAGTCATTATTATTACAGTAAAGTGTTTGTAAGTATAAAATTAAGAAATAAAATATAAAATAGTCACTGCATGTGGAAGCTCGTCTTGCTAATTTTCTACATCCTGTCCCTGTTTACGCTATCACAAACACGAGATGACATCTTCAAAAAATATCTGGCTCCCAGGCTTTGATAAATAAATTGTATACAATCTCAACATACAAGCTTCTTATGAGGTTATACTTGAGTCCGGAGTAGCACTCTTGTAATTTGCTTATCAAGACTGTGGGGGTTTCTGCTAGTGCGTCAACATGGAAGCTGATTCAACAGAAACACCGCCGATATTACGCTGGAAATTGTTCTTACCGGAAAAAACACACAGATGTTACCAGTACCAATGAAACACACGGTCGTCTAATTGTATTTACTTGTTGAACTTTATTGAGTCTTTGAATTATTCTAGGGTATACAATTTCACTGTTCTGGAGTGCTTTTGTCTCTGGACATCACAGGATTCGACACATACACCAGGTAATGACATCAATGTTCTTACGCTTGGATTCTTAACATGTAGTTCAATTTCTATGTTGGTTATAACTCACCCCCGACAATAGTTACAAATGGGTATTCAATTAAACTCCGACACGCAACGACCTCGACAAGTGTATCTCGTTCCGCGGTTCAAATCTGACTCCTTGAGAGCTGCTGGATGCAGAACCAACCCCGTGAGGTGGATTTCCACTAGTGTGGTAACAAGGGAATGCGATCTTTCTTTCGCCACTGTGGCCAATGAGAAACCGATTCGCGTCTCATTGGAAAGGTTCCCATGGATATCGTTCAAATAGATTAAATGTCCGTACCTTGGAAGTGAGGACAACTAAAAATGCGTTGGTTTGGAAGAAGAGAAACCAACCAGCGACTGTTCAAACAAATGTTCATGCCCAGAGGCTAAGGCCTTGCCATTGTAAACAATAGAGGATATTGCCGGAGGCAGAAATAGATTTTCCTATTGGTGTATTGTATATACAGAAATACAATTTCGAAGGGAAGCGCTAAGATGGGTACTTGTTTGGTTTAGCAAACGAAACGTAGAACGTGACGGTTGCTATGATTGTTTGGGTAAACAAGTTATTGGTAACCTCCAATCTAATGTTCGCTTATCGCTTAGGCAACCGATCGTGGATAATTAGTCTGCAGCTGTGTAAGCAAGCAATATGCCATGGCTTGGTCGTGGGACCAACGGATGGTTGGAAAAAGTAAACACAGGGGAGTTACTGTGTATATGATAGACATGGACGCCGGCAAGAGGGCGCGGGTAGATTCTCAAATGGTTTGTAATGGTCATTGGTGCCGACTAGAGGAACCGATCACGCTTTGGGGGATAAAGCTATGTTGATTGATGCTGTGGCAAGATGATGATCTTGCCGTAGGTTATTTTTCAGGTAAAAATGATTGAAAGGTAGCTTAACTCTGCTCGATTGCAGGTAAGCTAAAAAGTCTTTATTGGGTGAAGAATGGGAAGTTGAATTAAGGGAAATGGGTGGTTCTTGGATATGTTTAAAGACATAGTTTTTGCATTGAAATCCCCAAAGTATTACGAAGTTGGCTACAAAATGAACACATAAGTAGGTTTGCGATCACTATTGCGTTGGCGGCTGGACATCATTATCTACAAGCGAAAGTATTGATTACTCTTCACAAATGTGTAAACATTTCTACTATCTGTTGAACGGCAGAATATTTTTTATTATATTTTCTGGTTTGGCAAGAACTTTGAAGCAAGAATGTTCGTATTGCAATCATTTTTTGTCCATTTAAATGTTCTCCTAGTCGCCTCTACATTATTCGACACATTCAACTGAAAGCTTAACTATTTAGTCATATCGTTCTGTAACCATTCTGCTCAATAGACTATAAAAACTGTTGGTCTATGGTAGAAATTGCATACATATACATACATGGTTGATATAAAAATCTCGCGGCATATCAACGGCTCGTCAGAAAAATAAATAAAACTACGGAATGGGATGTATGCGATGTACACAATGGATAAGCGAAACCATGTGATTATATGTGTTACGCCCCTACTATACATATAGTATTGTTATGCCTCTATAAAAAAATCCCCCTTGACTCCCAGCAGAACTCAACTTACAACCAATCTGTTATATGTACTATATAGGCTGAAAAGTCCCTGGAGTTTTAATAAAAACAAGCTTTTGCGACAAAGTTATATTTATTCCTCATCATAGTTGCCTTCGAGGGCGATACACTTGGTATAGCGATTTTCCTACATTTCGATGCCTTTTCAGAAACGTTACAGCCATCGAAATACACCTCGGTTTCCGCAATGATTCTCATTTGATCTGAATCCCTTTCGCTGGAGCCACCACACGAGGTTTGGGTACAGATAATAGTCGCTGGAGTTTGGAGAATACGGTGAGTGAGCAAAACATTATGATTTGGGAAATTGAGTTTATGAATAACAAATGAACATCTGGTTCAATTTGCCCTGCATTCGGTTTGATTTGACATTCTTAGGAATGGAATCATTTTTCAATTGAGGATAACAATAATAATGTATGGTTGTTGGCGATGCATCACGAATTCCCAGGAAAGGCAAGACAAGCGCTAGCACACCATTTCCAGGGAAACGACGATCAGCGGCGCACCGATTCCAGGAAGCACCTAAGAAAAGCAGCCTCCGGGAAACGAGCGACGGAGGGGACAGTTGCGGGCCTATATAAGGCGGGCATATCGGTGAAGAAGCAGGGGGATACTCATCATACATACCCATACCAAGACATCGCAAGACATACCCAAAAAAAAAACATCATTGCAAGACCGTTCAAAATACATACATACCCATCAAAATCAAGACTGGACATTCAATCCATACTGAAGACATCGATACTATCGCAGCTGATACTTATCATACCTACACATCGCAAGACACTTCTCTGAAGACATACTCAAGACATACTTACCATACTCATCGTTATATTATATTATATTCATAAATATAAATAAAGGACCTCCCAAAATTTAATAATAATAATAATATAAAATAATAACAACAATTAAAAAAAAAAAAAAAAAAAAAAAAAACCTTGCGACTAGGTTTGCTTGTTTCTCTTCCTTTTGCTTTCATTTGTTGGTTTTTGTTTCTATTTCGTTTGCTGGTTTTTGTTTCCTTTTCATTTGTTGCATTTTGTTTCTATTTCGTTTGTTGGTTTTGTTTCTTTTTCGTTTGTTGGTTTTTGCTTCTTTTTCGTTTTTGTTGTTGGTTTTCTTTGTTGGCTTTTGTTTGTCCCCCTTGTTCTTTCCTTTTTTCGGCGCGCTTCTTGTCTTTGTCGCTTGTCTGTTCACATGTTTTGTGACTGATAAAACATGGACATCTGCTCTTCTCGTGGTGTGGGCCATCAGACGGATCAGGGCATGATGGCTCTCATAAAGAGACTGAAGGAGGACCTCGAGGCTCTCAGGGCTGAGAACGCGGTCCTAAAAAATAGATTGTCATGACTGGAAGCTGCCCCATCCACGTCCCCATTTGGTGCCGGTTCGGAAGCTACTGACTCGGAATCAGAGCTCGAGCCGGAGTTAGAGATTGTCACCGACAACTCTGACGATTCAATGGACGACGGTCAGTCGGGTACCCCTACCCCAAATTCATCTAGGGCACCAAAGCGAAAAACGCCGCTCTCAACAACAAGCTGTGAGGGAGGTCCCTCCAGTAAGCGCGTCGCTACCGGCTGCCCGCCAACACCACCCCCATCATCATCATCACCTCTCCCCAGAAAGTTGTCGAACCCCGCGATAACTCAAAACTATCCGAAAATCGTGCCTTCGCAGGAGCCTTGCCCTCCGAGGCCAACTCCGGTGGTTAATGCAAAACTGAAGGCCACTTGTGTTCCCAACACTGTTCAGCCAGCGGGCGGGGCCCGCCCACCTGTTTCTAAGAAGAAGCAGCAACCCGGGGTCTTTGCACGAGACCTCAATTTAAAAAATTTCGTCGGTGACATGAACCGACTAGGGATTTCGAACTTCAAGGCAAAGACCTTAAGCCTATCCCTAAACAAAATCATAACATACGATAGGGAAATCTACCACAAGGTTAACGACAACCTCAAGGCCAAGGAGTTAAATTATTACACCTTCACTCCGGCCGACGAAAAGTCGAGCACAATTCTCTTAAAACGAGTCGCTGCCTCCTGGGAAAAGGACGACATCATAACTGCTCTTCAGACAACATTTCCTAACGTCTAATTACCCCCCCCCCCCCCCCCCCCCCCACAACGGTTTGTGAACATCAGACCACAAAAATACAGCAAGCTGAACATATGGCTGCTTCACCTTGCCCCAGGAACCGACATAGATTCCATAATACGGACAAAGTCGCTTCCTATCTTGCATCGGCAAGTTGTCTTCGAGGTATTTCATAACAGAGAAATGCCTCAATGCAGACGTTGCCAACGTTACGGGCATGTATCCCGAAACTGCAACACGAGTCGCCGTTGCGTTCGTTGCGGAAAATCCCACGTTATTGGCAAGTGCGAACTACCGCTAGCAAAATACGATCCCGCAACAAATGTGCAGGATGAAATAACACTGCCAACTTGCTGCAACTGCGGAAACAAAGGACATCGGCTAGCTACAGGAATTGTCCTAAATACAAGGAAATTACACAAAGATCCAAGGAGACTCGAGCTAAGCAAACAGCCAAGTCAGACTTCGGAAAACAAGCCACACAGAACCTCATCCAAAATGGATTTACATTTGCCGACATGCTTAGGGGACAGCAGGCAAATAATATAAAAACTCTCCCAACTCCTCCTCCTCCCCCTCAAAAACATATTCAAGTCCCTAAGCGAGCCCCGGCAAAGGCCAACACGACGCCTCAAATTCAAGCGGCGGTGCAAAAGCCCCCGAGGGGGCAATCTCCAATGCTCGAGAAATTACTTAGTTTCTGCCGCTTGATTGAAGATATTCGACCCCGATATGAGAAACTATCAACCGAGGCTGAGAGGGAGGCACTCCTTTTCACCGCATATGCAAGACATACCCTCCACAATGGATTCCAAAATTAAAGTTATCCTCATAAATGTCAACTCCCTTGTTTCGCATTCCAAGCGTATGATAGTCTCTGACTTCATAAAGGAAAACCGGGCGGACGTGGTACTTGTAAACGAAACTAGGTTGCATCCATGTCACCGTCTCGTATTCCCAAATTTCTCCATGATTCGAAGAGATCGAACCCTCACTGGCGGTCCCACCATCAACGGAGGTGGCACTTGTATACTGGTTAATAGCAGACTTCGCCATGAAACTATTGACCTCCCACACCTTGAGTCCATAGAGGTGTCTGGAGTTGAACTGCATCTGGCTAATAATGGTAGAGTGAATACATACTTCGTATACTACTCGCATAAAACCAATAATGGCCCCATTAATCCCGAAGATATCGGCAAACTAATGAGGGCCTCGGGGCATACACCCTTCATCATAGGCGGCGATTTTAATTCCAGACATCTCCACTGGAACAACTCTGTCTCTTGCCCAAATGGCACAAAACTGTACCAATGGTACACCGCAAGCACGTATGCCCTCAACTTCGAAATAGTCGCACCTACGGTTGGTACTCGAGGTGATTCAATCCTGGACATATTTTTTGTGTCCCCAGACTTGCTTCCACAAATCACTCCTCCTCAAGTTTCAGCGGGTGTATCTGACCACAACGCTGTGACCACATTCATTTGCGGCTATCGAGCATCCCGGGCTCATATCAGATACATACCCGATTAAAGGCGGACAAATTGGCACAACTTCAATACTACATTGAACGATAAACTCCACCAATTCTCTCTTCCCACTGACAGGAACCTAACGACGGTTGAGATAAACAACGCTGCAAAACGACTTCACGAGGTTCTAGTTGATATTTCGGAAACTTATGTCCCGAAGTACAAACTTGAAAAGACTTATCAGATTCCCCAGAACGACTTCACTCTTCGTCTCATCCGGGAGCGTAAAAAGCTCTGCAGAATGAGATATCGTCACCGCTTTACGCAAAGGGAGCCATTATTGCGATCCATTATTCACAATATTGGTACACTGATAAAACAGAGAATCCAAAACAATCGTACCCGACAATTGGAAGACAAACTCAAGGGTAGTCAGATGGACCAGAACTGTTAAAAAGATATGTGGCGCTTCCCGTATCACTGGGCCAATCGTGCACAATGGTGTTGTTGTCAATAACGACACCAATAAAGCAAATATAATCGGAGAGACCTTCGAAAACAATCACAAACTTACTCTCCAAGATGGCGACCCGGATACTAATGCAATTGTTAGTTCAGAGGTCCACGGTAAGTTGGACGACTTCAACGAGCCAATTATTGTCTTTAACCCAACTAACAGTGCATACTTCGATGACACACGCGATAATGGTCACGGTTTCATCACACCAAATACCCTACAGAGCCTGGTTAAATCTCGGCACCCTAAGAAGTCACCCGGTATCGATAACATGTCATACTACTCGTTGCGAAGGCTTTCTGCTTTATTCTTTATAAAGCTCTCCATTCTGTTCAACCATGCCTACAACATGGCGTACTTTCCCCAAGCTTGGAAGCATGCTGTTGTCTGTCCAATAGCAAAAGTTGGGAAACCAACGTCTCACTCCTCAAGCTTCCGCCCTATCTCGCTTCTCACTTGCATCAGCAAAATATATGAAAATTTCATATACGAGAAACTGAATAACTTTGTCAGTGCCAGGCACCTAATACCTGATTTCCAATTTGTATTTCGAAGAGCGCACAGCACCACTATGGGTCTCAACATATTCCAAAACCACGTCTGCGTGCGGCTCTTTAATAAGGAACCCACCGTTGCGGTGAGCCTGGACTTTGAAAAAGCATTTGACACAACTTGGATCGAAGGTCTCCCTTTTAAATTATTGAATACTGGCCTCAGTAGAACGCTATGTAGTATCATCTACCAGTTCGTTTGAAACAGAACTTTCCAAGTTAGAGTGAATGGAAAGCTTTCCCGAACTTTTCACGCCGCTGCAGGCGTACCACAGGGCTCCATTCTAGGCCCCATCTTATTCAATATTTACACCTCCGATATTCCCCGCCCTGTGGACGGGAGAGTAAACCAGATATGCTACGCGGATGACGTCCTGGTGTACACGTCAACCAAACGCCCTAATCTCGCAACAAATCGACTCAACCGTCACTTGGACGAACTGTATCAGTATTACAGTCGATGGAAAATTCGACTTAACCCATCCAAAGCAGTAGCCATAATTCTGAGTAGTAAACACTCCCAACCTACTTCTCGATATTCACAGAATATTCGAATAAAAATGGGAGATACTACGATTAGACCACAGGACAGGATGAAATATCTCGGGGTCACTTATACCCCAAAAATGAATTTCATCAAACATGTGACCCACATTCTCCAAAGGGGCCTCGGTCGGTCTAAGCAACTGCACAACATCTTGAAGTGGGGGAACAAAGTTGACACCAAAGTTAAGCTTCTCTGCTATGAGCAGCTAATCCGATCTGGAATATCGTACGCCTTTCCCATATGGTCCTGCATATCTTCGGCTCAAATGGAAAGACTTCGGGTTTTCGAAAGGAAACTCCTCAGAAGATGCACCAATCATTCTAGAAGGCCTGATGGTCGTCATTACCCCAACTCTCACCTATACGAAGGCGCCTCCATTACCCCTATCGACGAGTACTTGCTTCAATTAGCATAATCAGTACAAAACTGAAGAAAGCACCCTTCCCAACAACATTCCCCTCTATAATAGAGGATTCCTGGACCCATCCCATAGGGTCTACTATTAACAAACCAAACACACGAACGCACAGTACAAGACGGCACAAACACAAACATACACACCGATCAAAGCGCAGATTATCAGACGCCAAAGACGTGATCTGCGTTTACTACCGCACCCAAGACCTACCGGTTTTGTATGATTTCTTTTCTTTCTTCAGAACAGCGAGAATCCACTTGTACGGAAGTCCGGCGTTCTTGACCCTTCTCTCTTTCGATCTCTTCGGATCAAACCCCCACAATTTCTTCTTCAGTATAAAACTGAAGAAAGCACCCTTCCCAACAACATTCGTTTACTACCGCACCCAAGACCTACCGGTCTTGTATGATTTCTTTCCCACCATCCCTCTATACAAGTAGTTAGAGAACACCTGGACTAACACTGTCCACACTATCCTTGGATACCCCCCTTTTTTCTTTTCTTTTCAGATATCGCGAGACCGAGCCCAACATCCTCACGGATGTGGGTGATTCTGGTTATCGCCAGGTGACCGGAAGCCAGAGACAAGATGGAGGACACAATTGTCCTTGTCTCCCTAAAGTCGGACTCTCGCCATCCATTTTTTATCCTTTATAATAGAGGATTCCTGGACCCAGTCCATAGGGTCTACTGCTGACACACTACAAACACGCACGCACAGTACAAGACAGCACAAACACACGCACACACACCGGCCAAAATGCAGATTATCAGACGCCAAAGATGTGATCTGCGTTTACTACCGCACTCAAGACCTACCGGTCTTGTACGATTTCTTTCCCACCATCCCCCCATCCAAGTAGTTAGAGAACAATTGAACTAACCCTGTCCACACTATCCTTAGGTACGTCCTTCCCCTTTCTTTTCAGATATCTTGAGACCGAGCCCAACGTCTTCACGGATGTGGGTGATTCTGGTTATCGCAAGATGACCAGAAACCAGAGACAAGATGAAGGACACATCTGTCCTTGTTCGCTAAAGTCGGCCCTCTCGCCACCCATTTTTTTTTTTTTTTTTTTTGAACCAGCAGGAGTCGTCGAAGGAACTCCTACCCAATCGGTCTTGATCAAGACCAGCTCCAGAGAGATTAGGAATTAACAAATAATAAAGAATAATCATAGGACATAATAAATATTCGATCAAGGGAAATTAAGCAAATTAGTTGTACCGCGTTTTTGATATTCTCCTTCCTTTTACTTTTGACGTTAGTCGATTATGGATTTGTACCGGGCAAGACTCTAACGCCCGTTTAGCAAAAATTGGAAAGGAAGATATCTTCCAACCAACAATAGAAAGCCTACATGACGTTTCAAATGATAATGGAATTCGAATTATCACGTTCGCAGCGCCAAAAGATCTGGTAGTGAAAAGCACGATGTTCAAGCACAAGCAAATCCATAAAGCCACATGGATATCACCCGACGGCGTAACGCGTAACCAAATAGACCACTTCCTCATAGACAAAAGACACCACTCGAATATCCTTGACGTGAGATCATATAGAGGAGCAGATTGCGACCCCGATCACCTTCTAGTGATGGGCAAAATTAGAAGTCGGCTCGCAGCAAACTCACATGGACAGTCACGGGAGACGAGCAAAAAGTTCGAGATTGATAAACTAAAAGACCTACGCAAAAGGGCTGAATATCAAGACGAACTAACGAATACATTTAGCATCCTAGAGAATGACAGTAGTGAGGAAGAGGAAGCCAATAGTGTGGACACTAAAGGGCATCGATCAGAGATACAATCAAACAAACAGCCCAAAAGGTATTAGGATATAAGAAAACAACTAAGTCCAAACCTTGGTTTGACGATGAGTGCAGGGCAAAGAACGAACAACGTAAACGCCTCAGAATGATCCACTTAGAAGCATATGATGAAGTCAACGCAGTAAGATACGCGACAATTCGGAAAGAGACCACCAGACTTTTCAAACGCAAAAAACGCGAATGGGAGAAGACTCGCATCGAAAAAATCATAGAAAATGCCAGAGCAAAGAACAGCAGAGGCATGTATGTCGAGATAAATTCAATTAGAAATGGCTACCGAGGGAGAGCCAGAATAATCCGAGACACAAGCGGTTGTCTGGTGACAGAAAAAAAAAATATCGTGACAAGATGGAAGCAGTACTTTGAAAACCTGCTCAATGTGCGCATCCATCAACCACAAATAAACGCACCAGACGTACATACAGCCGAGCCCCAGATCCCAGAGCCCTCTTTCGAGGAAGTTGTAGACGCGATAAATCGACTGAAAAACAACAAGGCTCCCGGAGTCGATTGCATACCGGCAGAGCTTGTGAAGCATGGAGAAGAGGCAACCGACAAGGAAGTCATTCCGGAAGAATGGAAAATCTCAATAGTCATCCCCATTTTCAAAAAAGGCGACAGATCTGACTGCGAAAATTACAGAGGAATATCATTGCTCCCAACCACATACAAAATATTAACAAATGTCATACTGGCAAAAATCACACCGTACGCAGAAGTAATATTGGGAGCCTACCAATGTGGATTCCGTAGGAACCGGTCAACAAGCGACCAGATGTTCACAATAAGGCAACTGCTGGAAAAGAAGTGGGAATACGGAGAGACGGTTCACCAACTGTTGTTGACTTTAAAAAAGCCTACGACTCAGTCGCAAGGCAAAGACTAGCATATTTTAGTTGAGCTGCGGATCCCGAAAAAATATGTCGCCCTCATTCAAATTTGCATGAACGAAAAAAACGGGCGAGTTAGAATAGAAAACCACCTCTCAGAACCATTTGAAATCCGGGACGGACTAAAACAGGGGGATGGCCTCTCACCGTGCCTTTTTAACCTTGTCCTCGAGTATGTTATCAGAAAGGTACAAGACGACAACGCGGTCGGATTATCTCCGAACGGGGTCACACAAGTGCTCGCGTATGCGGATGACATCGCCGTTCTGGGCGATAATCTAGAAACTGTAAGTAAAAACTGTGAAATCATCATGCAAGCACCAGAAGAGGTCGGCCTAGAAATAAATGAAGACAAAACAAAATACATGATTACGGCGAGAGGAGATGGACCTCAGAGAACACATATAAACGTCAGGGGCAAGATATTTGAAAATGTCAAAGAATTTAAATATCTGGGAACGATACGACTAGAAACGAAACGTCGAAGGAAATTAACAAAAGACTACACTCCGGCAACGCTAGTTGGCATGCAGCGAGTAAACTGTTGAAATCCAAACTGCTGTCACGTAATATAAAGCCACGTGTCTATAGAACCATAATCATGCCGATTGCCCTATACGGATGCGAAACATAGGCTCTTGTGGCGGTTCCGCCAAATCCCACGGTTCCCTTTCCTGAAAAACCCCCATAATCATCACCCAAGACGCATAAGTCTTCGCCAATGCATTCGCATTCGGCACCTAAAAATGCTTCACGCATTATATAGATCAAATCTATGATCATTAAGTCCCTGTAAAGAAAACTTACCTTCATGCATTCTCTCCGCATACCACTGCTCCTTAAGATTTCTTTATTAGCTTACCAGGAATTTCCAATCAATTTCGGCATCTACGTCGCCAGTCAAATTTCCTTGAACGAATTCTGGTAAACAAATAATTCGATTTACATACAATGTAACCTTCATGACAGGGATCATAAATACTGAGCCGTCTATTTTCCCAACGTCACCAAGTAAATTTCCTTACGTACACATCGGCCGGCGTCTTTTTTCTTCCAGCAATAAAATTCCCTAACTCCCACCAGGTGAAGATTAGATAATTCATATCGTTTAGGTACCCGAATCACATTTTCTATTTAATGAGCGGCTGCTATTTATCTAGCCGACCCTCATTACCGAACTATGCATCAGGTCATATTTCCCTTGTCCTTTAATTCGCCGAATCTTTTCCCTCACGAACTAGATGCATAAACAAATATAAAGCCATTAACATCCGACGCGATGCGATTCGTTTGTTTCAACAAACACACATCTCTTGGATGCCCATTATGCCTCGTCCTTGAGTTTCAGGTTTATTCCTATGGCCTTGTGTATGAAAAAAAACCAATGTGATCTTCACTCCCACATACACATTCATTGCCAAGTCTGTCTTCCTTGTTTTCACCACAGAGAAACATTTTCTTCTTGGGCAAACTCACCTCAAAACGATAAAATATCGTTGAGTCTTCTTCCATCCTTCATAGCGCGCGCATCTAGTATTTTTATCATTCCCCGTAGGGTGATGCACCGGAGTCTGCACCCCTGTGGGACGTGTCCCTTCGCGGAATCGAGTGTATTAGATCCTCCTTACTCATTAAAATTTCAATCAGCACCTTTTCGCCTCCTCACTAAAGTTAAATAAAAAGAACAATTTACCATAGAACAGCATACCGTGTGTTTTAATTACTTATGGTGGACAGTGTTATTCTTTTGGCGTTCGGCGGAACAATCACAATTGGTGAAGTATATGATGGAAGAGGAAGTAGAACGGAGTACCCATGCAGGTACATTACTTCTTCCCCGCACTCTCACAAAACGGGAAGAGAACAAATTCCGCGTATTCGAGAATAAAGTTTTAATGGGTATATTTGGTGGTAAATATGACGAGGAAGTAGGACAATGGAGGAAACTCCACAACCACGAATTGGAAGAGCTAAACCGCAAACCTACAATAGTGAGAGTTTGGCGGATTTAGTCTTTGTCGAAAGGAGTGTTCCGCCGAACACTGTCCGCAAACAATTTGAATCGAAACCAGAAAGAAACTCGCTAGAGCGAAACAACACAATTAAAACACACAGATCCTTTACGGATTTAATCTTTTTTTTATTTCATAAAACTTAAATAAATGTCTCGACACTATTTTAATTAAACAGCGACACAGATGCACGAAACACACGTTACTCCTGTCGATTAAATTAAAAGCAATTCGGATACCAAACTAAAAAAACGAGTTATCTTTAGTTTCTCAATACCTCCTCGACATGATACTTGTCGTCCCGTTGACGATTGAAATCTGACTAACTCTATCTTACCCACAAGCATCTAGATACCGGTCGTATCTGTCTCTTCGCCAGAGACAATTTCCCATTCTGCCCACTAACAATATCGTCAATACCTCTGTTAGCGGCATGCCAATTTATCCCAGAGGAAATTTCTTATATTCCTGAAAGGAGAAGTCATTCATTGCATACATCTTTAAACATCATTATCACCATCCGTGGTGGTGATCGAAATTCAGATCGACGGTTGTCGATTGTATGCCGCCTCTATTTGCATATCACATCTGGCGCGCGGCCGACGGATATCGTGCAATTTTAATGGACGTACGGCCCATGGTTTTGTTTAACTTCTTTCGGTTAAAACCAACAATCCATTAGACCTTTCTAATGGGTGTGAAAATCGAGAGGGACCGTGGGATCGGAATAGATCCTTTGTAGGTTTTTAGCCTCATACATTTTTCGAATTATCTCGTCGAGATAATTACGGTTGCCTGCAATTTGGTAGCGGATAGGTTGTCGTTGCCTTTGTTTGCTTGACGGATTTGGGTGGTCTTTATGGCAGCTAATCAGTGGCGCAACGAATCGCTTGTTTGCGCAAGTGTGACTGGCTTAGGAGCTAATTGCATTTAGCTGCCGCGTATGCATCCGTTGTTCGGCCTATTTACCGAAAATGGTATTTCTTTGAAAACATCGCGTTGATGTTTAGGACGGGAGATTGGTGATCTGTATGCGATGCTTGCTGCATTTGACGCATTGCTTAGATGCGATGCTTTAGCTGCCCTTTTGAATTGGGGTAGAATACCATGTATGGATGCGTTGAACTCGATCTTGGAAGCTTTTGAACGTTAAGTTCCTTGGTTTTTGCTATCGGGTTCAACGTTGTTGCAATTTCATATAGCCTTTATTACAGGTATGATAATGACTATTGACCACGTGTCTGTGGGCACGTGTGCTGCGATAGGTGAGTAGAGTTCCTTGGCGGAAAGGATAACTCACCTGTAAGGAGTTGTATGGTTCGTAGAACCGCTACAAGAGTAATCAAGTCGCGAAGATTAAGATGGGCCGGACACGTAGCGCGAATGGGCGATGATAGGACCGTGCATAGAATTCTTGACGGTAAATTAACGGGGAAGAGACCGACAGGATGGCCGCGTCAGAGATGGGATGACAGTGTTAGATTGGACCTCGAGGAGATCGGATCGGATGATCGAACGTGGAAGGAGAGCGCACAGAACAGGGAACAACGTCGGAGCCGAGTCGGTAAGGTCATGAACTTCCGGGTTCCTACAGGCAAATAAATAATAATAATAATAATAATAACGACTGTGGGTGCTACTTCGACAGCGAATGTCTTGTGTCCTTAGGAATGCGAGTATACATCACTTCCGTTCGGTTCGTTACATCTCTCTGACGCTGTGGAGTATGTATTTCTGTGTAGTGCAATGCAATTTCGTTAAATATATGGTCCTCTGGCAATGTTTTCTTACTTTCCGACTAAGCGGAGTTTTTCTAGCTCTCTTTGGATTGGCAAAAAATCAACTTCAAATATAATGTTGGGCCTTAATCGCAACAGCACTAAACTAAAAACCATAATTCATAACCCTATTCCACAACCATTAAATTTACTCCTAGCTACTAGCTTTTATATAACCCACCTTAATCTATAAGTTAGCAACGTGCTGCTATATTGCAATTCTGTAGATACAAGTTCAACTGTAATCACAGTTGAATACAAATTTTATTTATTCTTGTCAAATTATGACGGCTTGCGTAGATTGAAATTAATTTCAGAACGTTTTGTCCTCCCCCCGTGGCCTGTAATGCCCTTTTAAAAATAGTTTCAATATGGGAGAGCGATTGAAAAGTTTAATTGGAGGTAATAAACAGAAGATTCTTCTTTTTCCAAAAACCGAAAAAACGTTAGCACCTTTGTTTGTTATGTCATCCGCGTTTCTCTCACATCTAGACTTTTATATTTATATTGTTGCTTTTATTATATAGAACCGGTTCTCTCAGGCAGTAGTAATTGTTTTCAAATGCAGACTTGAACTTTGACCTTGTCGTGTAAAATCCCGATACTATACTACGTGTAATGTCTGCCTTAGCAACCCTTTTTTTTATTTTCAAATAATACGGGATCTAAGATGAAGTCGAAACGAGGATTTAAACAATTCCACGATTTGTGTAATGTGATTCCAATATCCCAGTCTATAATACCCGTGTATTTACATTACGCAGACGATTTCTTTTACCCTAAAGCATCCTCCGATATGAAATAGAAATTTGTTCAAGGCTGATCATATACAACCATGCTAATTTAAATCAATCCCATTTACCACGATGAGTATATGGCATATATATATTTTAACCATCTGTATACTGAGTTTCTATATGAATTTAAACTTGTACCTGGCGAGATGATCGTCATTTCGTAGTATTTCTTGAAACTCACTATCTATTGACATTGCTTATTTTATCACGCCTTGAACCGGATTCCTTTTCCTTATACTCAGTTAATTTTCCGTTCAATACTCGAGCTAATCGATAAATTATAGATTCATTCACATTTAATTCGATCGTATCAATTTGACCTATTGTAAGTAACAGGAGCTATTCAGGCAATTCTCCTCAGGTTATGGGCAAATGAATCACGGAACCCCTTTCTACACATATATACATGAACAAAGCAGTAAAGATCACCTTTACGTACGAAGAAATACAGCCATTATTAGAATAGCTAAATTCCACTAACCAACGATTCCCTTCGGCTCACAGCGGCGCGAAAAGGTCAAAAGCTCTTAGCCATCACAAGTTGCGAGCAATCACAACAACACGATTCCTCAAAAGTATTACTAACCTATTTCTTGGTTTGTATGAAGCATTGGATGCGAATTCGCCGACCAAAACAGACACCGTGGTTCGGCATTGTGACGTAACACATATGCTACAACTCAAATGCCGATCGCTAAGAACTCGTATTGAACGTCATCAAACGTTGTGCCACCTGTGGATCCGCAATTCGAATACCAGTTTCTCAATGACCCTGACAAAACCGCCATACCCCCGGTCTCTTCGCTCCGTTCGCAAAACCGTTGCTATACGGTTAGATCTCTCGATCGTTGTGTCTTCTCTCCGCTTTTGTATAACGTCTTGAGATTGGACTTCGCAAAGCTCCTGAGCCACCTTCACTTTTATTCGTAAGACGTCACTATGATCGTTCGCTTGGTTGCGGCTCTCTCTCGTGCAAAACGCGTAAAACGGATGAACCTATCCGTCAGTTAGATGTGTGTGCTTTTTCAGTGTGGACACGATCGGCTCTAGAATTAGTGTAGCCCTTGAAAACTTAAAGACCAAGTTAACACATCAATCGGCTCTGTGGAAATGGATGATGCAAAGCTTATCGACCTTATTGAAGCGCAGCCCTGTATCTACGACAAGACTCATTTGTTCTATAGCAATAAGGAGCAAGTGCGATCTATCTGGCAAACGATCGCTGGCGAAATGCAATTAGAGGGTGAGTAATGATTCATTGCGTGGGTCAAGCTTTAGGTTTACACAGGTAAGGAATAAGCCAACCACAGGGTGGCGATAATTTAATGCCAACGCGCCCCGTCGATAGTGAATGTATAGTACGATTTGTGGCGATCGAGGTACAGTGGAAGTGAGGATGTTATGTGAATGTCGGGTCACTAAAACCAGGCGGACAAACGTAGATGGAGTGACGACCTTGGAGCTTGCGTAAAAACGGGCTTGTTGTATAAATTTCAGAGTGATCATTGGTTTCAATAGATACTTTATAGGGCCACTTCAAAAGTGTGCCGTTGGGTTGTCAAATTCGCTGATGTGTGTATAAATATGTTTTTTTTTTACAGTTCCGGTTTGCCAGAAGCGTTGGCGGTATTTGAGAGACTATTTCGTGCGACAGTTACACATCACTGAGAGTTTCAACAATACCACCATAAACCATGATGATGAAAAAATGAACAACACTACTGCTCCTGCGACGAAGCGAAGTTATTGGCCGTTGTACGATCGATTATCGTTCCTTAAGCCTTTCTCCTCCACACGACGGCGATCGAAGCGAACGTCGACAACTGATATCACCAACCATAATATTAAAACAGAACCAGATCTCACTTCACCGTCGCCCCTTTACAGTGATACCAGTGATCGTACCGGAGTTAGTAATGCTTCAACCCTTTCTGGCAATTATCATGAGTTTCCGTCGAATTTAGATTATCTAAAGTTCTATCAGGTAATGCAAGTGGCGGCGCAACGTAATCTAAGTTCGAATGATAACGATAAGGATTATGGAACAAAAATTCCCTCGAAACGTAAACGAAACAAGGAAGATTTATATTCGGTGTTTACTGATTGTGCAGTAGATGAACACGACTGCTTCTTTAAGAGTCTATTGAGTTCCGTACGAAGGATCAATGATGAACATATTATTGCATTTAGGACGGAAATCCTTCAGGTGATTATGAAATATCGCCATTTAAGTGATGTTATGGGTAACGAGAGTGTCGATGATGAAGAGGGTGACGATGAACACAGTAGTGATAACGTGGTTGTTGTAAATACTGAGGAAGCACACTGGAGAAAAAACCTATTCCGTCAGCAATTCTAGCTGAAATCGCTTGAAAATAGAAAACATATCAGTATAAGATAGATACAAATAAATATTGAAGTGGTTGCACTTTTAGTTTTGTCTTTTATAACGTACTTCTTACTCATCTTAAAATTTACTCAATTTCAAGTGTGCGATTGCTTTGCACTTGGTCATTATACGTGGTCTATATAACAAGAAAAACAACCCGTACAGGAAATAATTCGTTTGGAACTAAGGCTAATGCTTCCAAAAAATTATTTCCTGTATGAGTTGTCGAGAAGAACTCGCTTTGATCCAATCGAATTTCATTTTGAGGAGATAGTGAAGTATTTCAAGGACGTGGATTTTGTAATTCAATTATTTTAATAGATTAATTGGTTTTCCGCTAAACTAAAGACGTTGTCAAAGTGAGGACTCATTCCCATAAAATATATACTATGGCCGGCGAGCTAGAAGTTGATTGTATTGAATTCTTGAAACTTCTAGGAAATCGACCGTTGTCGGGTCTAATAATATTATGAAGTAAAGTCTGATGCACTCTATAACTAACAGCAATAAATCTTTCCACTAATATAGGTCCGGCTGACTTACTGTCTTACTACAATTGGGATTCTTCGAAATACCGTTTCACCCATTTATCATAATATCGAATTGATTAATAGTTACGGAGAAAAACACTGCAAAGGATTCGATGTTTATTCAATCTAAGAAACAAGACTATAAAGTGAGGATTGTAGTAGTGCCTATGCCTTTGTTACTTTTCAACCATTCTAATTAACTTCGATTGAAGAAATTAACACCCGTACTGTGAGGATAATGGGAATTTTGGCTGTTGAACGTTTCCACGTGACGAAGTAAATAAGCGCACGGGCCGTGGAAAGTTGTCGCGCTAGGTATCTCAGAAGTATTCGACAGAATTTGACAAACAGTATTATTGCCGTAATTCCATAGCTTGAAAATGCACTAATTTTATAGGGGGGGACTATTTTACTGGTCGCTTAATACAAGTGGTTCTGGGCGGCGTTAAGATCAAAACCTTCAATTCTAGCCAAAAAGTGTCAGTGAGCATACGGCTATAGCCGTTGAGTCTCCCCTTTGTTTTTGAAAAAGTACGGGACGATGATGTTACAAAACCAAAACGTATATCAAACTGTCATACTTTGCGGAAGGAGTGGCTGCTTCATATCACTTGCGGGTTTTCAGACTCCCAGATACCTCCAAAAAGTACTCAAAGGTCATTAAATAGGATGGAGGTACATTTGGTCCGTTGGCACTGCCGAATAAGTGAGAATGGTGTGAATTGGTCGTGCAAGTGGATTCAGGACCCTTGCACGTTTATGGCCCCAAGTCGCAAAAAAAGACGGTAATATTTCTTATTTACGTATCCGCCTAGAGATAAATATGCCTCACTGCAGAAGATTTTGTTAGACAAATCAATTGGTTGTGCAAGCATCCAATTGGCGTAAGTACGCCACATTCCATGGTTGGTGGATTTGTTGCATGACTTCTCCCTCTCCTAAAAACTCATGCGAAACGATACAAATAAAACAAATAAAATAATAATAACATAAAATAAAAACTACTGTACGGTAATAATAAAGGAGGCGGCGAAAAGTATTGAAAACAACAAAAGGCAAAATGAGAAAAAATAAATAGATTCACCGTAAAACTGTAGTTCCAATTAACAACGCCCCCATCAACTTGAAAGCAGTTTTGTACGACTGTGAAGTAGGGAGGACACCATCAACCTAATCAAAGGTGAATACGATAATTCTATATTAACTCATAAGAATTCATTTATTTTATGTGCATCCCGACCTTTTCATGTTGCAACAAATTCGTACAGCCGGTGCCCACAACCTGGCACTGTGCTGGAACTATTTCAGTCCTTAAATCCGACAATACGCCATAACTCGGAGATACACGTCCAGTGGTGGTGTAGTGATCCCAAATCACTACTCCCATCCAATTCCCCATTATTTCATCATAAACTTATCAACCATAAATGAAGGTGTGGGGGTTCTTTAAAGCATTCCCTAAGAACCACCCATTTCCTTAAATCGACCTGCCTTCCCTTCACTCCACAAGCCACTTTACTTACCTACAATAGAGCAGCGTAAGCTACCTTTATTAGCTTTCACCTGAAAGTAAAACCCCAGCAAGCATGCACATCACCAAATCATTTCGCTCATATTACATGAACCATACCAACCCAATCGGCTCAGCTCGTCAGAAATCTCAATGGGTAAACACACGCCAATCTAGCAACGTGTTCTTGTTTGAACAAACCGTTGGTCCAAAAGACACGCCATGGCGAATCGCTTGCTTATACAGCTGCAGCCGATTATCCCTGATCGGTTGCATAAGCGATAAACTAGCATCGAATTGGACGTGATCATAGTTTGTTTTTCCTAAAAAATCTAGCAATGGTCACGTCCCATGTTTTGTTCACTAATACCAAGCATAGCGCAACTCGCGCCTAACTGCTAAGAGCCGAATTCTTTGCCAGTGTAAATATTCACACTGGAATTCGACCCTTGACTCGCTATGGATGCAATGCACAATTGACGTGGAAAAATACGCAACCGTCATTGTGTAATCACCCTGATCACCAGATCAGGTCCCACGGTATCGTTCTCCTAAGCAACCCTCATACCATTAGCTAAGGCAAACAAACGCGTATCTTAGCGTTTGACCACCGAAACAGCGTTTCTGTTGACATAATACTCAGAAACCTAATTCCGCATCAAGAATCGCTAGTATACATAGCAAACTTTTTCGGACGCTATACGAGCGACCATCTATTTGCACAGCTAACCTATTTGAATTCAAATATCGTTAGTCCGTTTTTGTTGTCGTTTTTCCCTATTCGACTGCAGCCGATATATGAAATACTGTTCTCCCCCATGTACAGGTCCTCTTCCTGTTTGTGTGCATCTCGAATAGTGATATCAGCGACGAAACAACATCTAGAATCGAGAAAAGAGTCAGATTTCTATCACCACAGCGGACGGTCGCGCCGCTTAACGTTACTTTTCATCCTTCGCCGCGTTACAAAGGAGTCCGCTTTTTACACGGTCAAGATATACGATTTCAGAGTGCGAGTTGGAGTCCAGTGTTTTTAGTTATCGAGACGATACTTCCGTTTTGTTCTTTTAAAGTGAACTTTGTACGATACTTTCAGCGATCCTGAAGGAGTGTAGGCGTTCATTGCCAAAGGATTAAGTGAACATACCTAATTATTATTATCTTTTGTATATCAATTTGAAGTTTATTTATTTTAAAATTTACTTTTATTACTTAATACATTTTAAATAATAATTGAAAACGGAAAACAGTAACAGAAATCAAAAAATTCACAACAAATACTTTTCACTTCGTTTCCTCTTCCCTCCGCTGCATCTCTCATTCCTATCATAACTCGTCCTAAAGTCACACCCCCCGCAAATGTAGACCCATCCCATCTTCTCCAAATCTGGTCACATCTGCATCCCTCTTCCCTCTTCCCAAAATAATGACAACTCGAGCCACAAAATCCTATTCCAAGTCAAATTCGAATCCAACCGCTTCAGCACCCATCACTCTAGACCCCCCCCCCCCTCATCTGCCCGTAATAAATTCCCTCTTAATCACGACATACTTGCTCGCCCTACATTACAGTCTGCCCCTATCTCTTGTCCCTTCGACCACAAAACTCGTGCGAAGTGTCTCAGCTTCCACGGAGCACACACCCTTAATCCCAATAATCCCCCCCCCCCCCCCCGGGAACTATTTACTCGTTCACCAAACCCAACTCAAGACCATGCGCTACACCTCCTTCCACCCGAACAATTATTGATTCCGCCTTACCACCAACTGTTAAAATCACACAACAATCCATCAATTCATCAGATAGTCGCTAAGTCTTATCTAAACTTAGAAACAAATTGACCTACGAAAATGTCCGCCTCTATCTTGCGTACCTTTCATGACAAATCGGATTCAGTCTGCTATGAAGGTAAAACGAAAACCAGCGTCGCGGTTCCACTAAACGCCACCACCTACTTGCCCAATAGCCCCAATCTTCCAGTCTTGAAGCCGCCTAAAACCTCATGGTCTTCCGCTAATGCAATTACATTAGCATCCGCAAAAGCTTCAAGCATCAAGGTTATCTAATGCATAACCTTGATGGTTCCTGTAAAGGAATTCTTACTTTCATGCATCAATTCCCATTCAAAATTCCTGAAAAGAATCCCTTGCATTTTACAGGCATCCTGAATCCAAACTATTCGGCACCCTTTGTATGCCAAGCAATCCTGCTACACACGTGTACACCACATTTCCGCCACCAAGGCCATCATGATTCCTTGCATCAACGCATCATTGCGTTTCCCCGAAAACATTATGGTTCACATTTCATGTAACCTTGTAATCTCGTCAATTTTTCCTGCATGCGCATTGCTTGGCGACTTATTTGACTAACGACATAATACAACATCAAAGCAGCTTGTTGACGCAGCTGCATACAATTAGCGCAATAGCAGCTAAAACCGAATTCTTCAGCATGCATCATGTGCCAAACAAAAGAATTCGGTTCGTCTGCAGGCATTCTGACGATACGATAAACAATCCAAATTTTTTGAAGTATCCCAAATGCGGTCACACCTAATGAGTTGCAGCTTATTTATTTAGCTGAACCTCATTACACATGATGCCCTTTTTCCTTTCTATTTTTCAGCTTTGTTTTTCGATGGCCTTCGTGCATGAGCAAATAAAGATCTACACGATCGTACTCACACATCACTGGAATTCGGCCAGCAGGATTCCGTTGTTGGTTACTCATCACATTGAGAGAAAGTTTCTCTCTCTCCTCCGAATCTCACCTTTAACTGAGGATTGAATGCAAGTCGGAGTTCTTTCCTCAGTGAGTCGTCATTCATCCCTCAGTGCGCGCACATTAAGTTTTTTTATTCTTATCATCCCCCGTACGGTGTGCACCGGAGTGTGCACCACTTCGGGGCGTGTCCCTTACGCGAATCGAATTCTAACTAAGTATTGTTTTTATTTTTGTACCAGTTCATAAGCAGTATTAGCAACATTCGGCCGCATTTTGTTTCGTGTATTAAGTCCCAGTCTATACACCCTATGTGACTAGTTTGAACACCAAAATAAAAACAATAAAATGATATTCAGTGGGTTATAAAGTTCTATGTAAGCAATCGTTATTAATTCAAAAAATGCCGTCAACCCGGTAACCAAAAATTCCACCCTAAACCTATTAAACAATAAACAATCATTCATGAATGACAATCACGGTGTTTTATTTTCACTTGTGCGACATGCGGCTACCTTCCCTCAGTGATGTTCGGTGATCAGACGATATGCAGCTAACTCCTTTCAGCTTCTGCGTTTCGGTAAGGTTTACTTAGTGTACTGACAAGTGAATCACTACAGATCGTGCCCATCAAGCGGAAAAGTGTTAAACAATAAATTCCATCAGGATCCGCTATGCAAAATGAAGTTGGCGATGTGAAAACAAGTGAAGACGCGTTGGGGATAGAAGTGAACCTAGTGCCGTACGCCTGCACACCTACTTCACCTCCACAGGCCTACCTACCGACTTTCCTAGCCTTCGCAACCTGTTTATGAAATTCCACAAAAATGTCAATATGCTCCCACAAATAGTGTCGAATGATCTCTCGGCCTTTCGTCTATATATTCACAAGAAAATGATCTCTTCCAAAAAGGGCAAGTATTTTTTACTCGAATGAACCGCCCTCCCTACAGTAAGACTCTCTCTACTCTCCCCTTAACCATCTACTATCAAAATGTCAGAGGTCTCCGCTCTAAAACGCAATCGATTCTGCAAAATGCTCATACCCCCCGATTGGATATATACGCACTAACCGAAACCAACCTTATCCCCAGTATTCACACTCAAGAACTATTCCCCTCCGCCTTTACCGTTTTTCGTGATGATGATGGTATATATATGTCCGGCGCAAGACTGATGACCTTGCCCGGAAAAAACAAACCATTATGGAAAATTTAACAATCCTCAGGACTTGCTAAATAAGGCAAAGACCGGCTCCCGGTTGTATGGCCGATGATGATGATGATGGATTCACCTCGCCGTGTTGTGCTGCTTGCCATCCAAAATAAGCTCACCTCATCTCTTATTGCCATATCTTCTTCTCCCAATCTTGACTATGTCGTAATCCAAAATTGACCAACGCCCAAAGTTGTTATACATCATATGTTTCTATATACCTCTTTCGCAACTTATCGTGTCATACAAACTGGCAATAGCAGCGGTTGATCACCTAACCGAGTTAAGTACTTCACTTGGCAATATCGTTGTTATTGGCGATTTCAACCTCCCCATCTCCAATGGACGCTGTCAGATGATCAATCTTTTTACACCTCAAACCCCACTAGTACCAAGGAATGACTCTTTATAGACGGTCTCACCGACTCAAGCCTCCGTCAAATAAGTAATGTGCTAAATCATATGAAGAGGCAACTTGACTTTACAACGGATCCCTATAATTCCTCAGTTGCCCTTAGTCTTCATACCCTCTCCACCATCGACAATACCACCTCCGCCTCTTCTTTACCTTTATCGTGACAACTTATCTCAAACCTCACCAACCCACGTCAACTTTTCCTACAACTTCCGCAAAGCTAACTTTCGCCTATTAAATGAGCATCTTAGCAGAATGGCATTTCGCTTTGATCACCTAGAGGTAGAAGAAGTAACTGCCACTCTCTATATGGAAATCTACAAAGCAATTTCCCTATATGTCCCTTGTTCTCGACATAGGACATCGGTTTCATCGCCTCCATGGTATAGCCGCAAACTCCGTACTCTTCGGAGCAAGAGGAATAATTTGTGAAACATTTTCCTAAGAACACGATCTTCCCTGAACTACTCCAACTTCCTCGGTTCCTTTTATAAATTCACCGAGCTTTACAACTCCCTCTACTTCAATTATATCACAAAAACACAAACCAAACTGATCAATGACCCCAAATCTTTTTTCCACTTTATTAAATACAAACGTAAACCTGTAGCCTATCCCAACTCCCTTTCCTATGACACGATTGCTTTAACCGACCCACAAACGACAGGCAATCTTTTCGCTTCTTTCTTTAGAAAACCCTTCACGGACAACTCATTCGAGCTTAACCGATCTTACTTCAAAGACCTGCCCGAAATCTCCCTTGGCCCCTTCATCCCTCAAATTATTCAGCATCACCTAGTTGAAGAAAAATTAAACTTGCTTAAAGAGTTCAGCCCTGGACCGGCTGTCCTTTTAAAAAAATGTTCCTCTTCTCTTTCTCTCCCGCTATTAAAGATATTTAATCTATTCCTACACAAGGTGTCTTCCCAAATATTTGGAAATCCTCTTTTGTCACATCCACACATAAGAAGGGGCGTAAAAAGGATATTAGTAACTACCATCCCATCGCCAAACTGTCACATATTGCAAAACGGTTCGAAGGGATTGTTTACAACGCGTTATATTTCCGCTGCAAATCCATCAGCTCATCCAATTAGGACGGTTTCCTTACGGGTAGGTCGACCACCACCAATCTAGTTGAATTCTCATCCCACGCTCTCTGTGCCTTAGAGAATGGCAACGAAGTCTATGTAATCACACCCCATTTCAGCAAAGCCTTCGAGGAAATCTCCGACAACCTCATCCTCTTTAAACTATCCTCCCTTGTGTTGAATCCCAGCTGATTAAGTGGATTTCTTCCTATGTTAACGATCGAACCTACCGTGTCAAATTTAGATCCACCCTCTCCAACCCCTTTCCTTCCACGTCAGGGGTTCCCCAGGGCAGTCATCTTGAACCCCCCCTATTCATTCATGTCTTACTCAACTAAGAGATAACACCTTTCTTCTGTCGACATTTTGTTGAGATGTGATCGTGTTCGTTGCAATGGAAATATTTTGGGACTAGCTCTTTCGAGGGATCTGTTGCGCTTACATGACCTGTTGCCCCGCAATTGAAGTAGCTTTTACGATTTGTCCTTTCTTCGTTGCCAGTGGCTTTGTTCTTCTCGCCCCTTGCGTTGGGTGTCTTATGTGAGGTTTCATCCCTTTTATTATTCGCGTTTGCTGATAACTGTTCCCGCAAAGTTATCTTATCGAATACTTCGATTAAGGATTCATTTGTAGGAAAACACCACATGCGAGCTTGATTGCATAACAATTTGTCAGGGATACCCTCGATAAGATAATATATCATATCTTCATTACTGATCGGCACACAGATACCCGTCACAATCTTATCGCGTGCATATTCTCGGAGGGTCTCGTCTTTATTCCATATCCGTGCTTCAAATTTTTTGCGTTAATCAATCCTGATTTGCTTCGGGCGATACATCTGACCTAATTCGTTCATTACCTCGCAAAAAGTCATTTCCAGATGTTCGGCTTTTGAATGCAACCACACGAACGCATTCTTCCTGAGTTTCATTCTGACCAACGTTTTTGCCATGTCATCCGCTAGCTTATTTTTTTCCTTCATAAACTTGATCTGTCTTTCCAACACATGGAAATTATCAGGCGTACCGCCGAACTCACTTACTAGTTCAGCAATCATCTTTATGCTGATGATTGATTTCGGGGAACATAAAGTGGCTGTTTCGCTTCATCTTCCGCGCGTCTCTGGTGCTTGCGACTCGTCTGCGGCTAAGTGCTCGTCCTGTCGCAGCATTGCAATTTCACGTTGAGCAAATTCGAACCTTGCATTAGTTCCATTTGGCGCTTATACAGTTCTCTTTTGCGGTTTGTTAGGGCTGCACTGGATTTAGATTCTTGGCTGGGATCCTTTGCTTCGTTATTTCCTGCGTCAGATGCGATATCTTGGTTCTCCTCCTCGTTGATGATTTTCATCCAATCCCCCGTTGGATCTTGTTCAACCAGTCGGGCGATTATCTCGGCTTTCGCATCGCTGATGGCTAATCCATACATCTTAGCCGTTTGTCTCAATTCACTAACTGTGAAATTCTTTGCTTCAGGCATGGTTAACTTGTCTTTTGTCATCGTCTTTATTCTTTCGGTTCCCGGTTGTTATCTTTATTCCTTCATCATCATCATCATCGGCACTAGAACCGGGAACCGGTCTTGGCCTTATTTAGCAAGTCCTGAGGCTTGTTAAATTTTCCATAATGATTTGTTTTTTTTTTCGGGCAAGGTCATTAGTCTTACGCCAGAGGCTCCTCGACGGGGAATCGAACCCCGGTCTCCCGCGTGACAGGCGGGTATACTAACCACTATTCTACCGAGGAGCATTTATTCCTTCAGATTCGCCTTTATCCCGGTTGTCGTCTTTATTCCTTTAGATCCGCCTTTACCCCGGTTGTAGTCTTTATTCCTTTAGATCCGTCTTCATCTTTGTTGAGGCCCCAAATGTGGTGTAAATAAAAATATTCACAATGCGGTATAAGAATATTCACTTTATTTATTCATCTTAATGTGGTATAAAAGAATATTCACAGTGTGGTATAGAAGTATCTACTTTATTTATTCATCTAACTTTTAATTTGACCTGACAACCACTCACGAATCATGAATTGCCCATCTAACGAACTGTGTTCTAATTTTCACGTGTACTGCTCTGATTGTCTGTGAATTATACGGCCAACAAAAATTCAGTTTGTCTCCATTGTCACGATGTGATTATGAATTATAAATTTGTCTTAAATTCATCTCCGTCATTGCCATTCCGCATTATGAAGACAAGAGTAGGAGCGGAGGGTGGGGGCAAGCTACAGAGGAAAGTGTAGAAAGTGCCGCTTAAGATTGGTGGTGAGAATTGTTTAGGAGACGGTATTTGAGAGTATGGGTAGAGAGGTCGAAGTCGAACAAGATCGAGTTGGAGTTGATATTTCTCAGCATCTGCGAAAGTGGCTCGTTGGAACCATAAGAGATGCGGTGAGGGGGGAAGTAGAGAAGTCCCCGCCTTACGCGTTTTTCGAGGGTTTGTGTTCAGAGGAATTAAGTTAAGGCGGTAGGCGCACTCGCCCGAGCCGGAGAGGAGCCGATGAATGAACACTATATCAGTCAGTACCCCGTGTCTCCTCAAGGGTTCTGAGGTTGATTAATTTGAGACGGTTAATGTACAGGGCAGGATTATAGGGCTTTCCCACCCTAACCCTCGGAAAGCGAACCGAAGGAAGTGACGTTGAATACTTCCGATTCTACGGATATGGATCATGTGATAAGGGAACCCTACCTGGCTAGCATATTCTAGCAGTGGACGGACGAAGGTAAGGTAAAAGAATTGAGTTACGTAGGGTCCTTGGACCATCGTTTCACGAATCCGAGAGTAGTTGGCTTTCCGGATCGTCTCTTCAATGTGAGAGAGGAAGTTAAGCTCCCCGGCGCAAAGGATCCCAGGGTCTTAAATAAATTGGGCAATGGTCAGGGGTTGGTTATGAATACGCTTACGAGAAAAGGTTATAGATTGACATTAGACAATGTTAAGTACAAAGCACACCAACTCACACCAAGTAGAGAAGTTGTCAAGGTGTTACAAGCATACGTACATACATGGTTCATGCGTGTTAAGTTTGTCAGTGACATCATAGACAAAGATGATTTACACGAGGTCATTGATACACTCAAACAAAAGAACGCCACCCGATTCTAAACTCGGATGACCCCCGGGACGATAAAGCAATTAATTGCATATTTCAGAGCCATTAAGAAAAAGTAATTAATTGCATATTTCGGCACGAATGACAAAACGCAAAAAGTAATTGCACAAGAGTTAATTGGGTCAATTCGCAATTGCGGATGTTGAACTGTGGCGTAAAGCGATTAAGATATATTGGCTGACACCACAGTGCAAAGCAATTGCGAATTGAAGTTGAAAATCCGGAATTAGGTCATTGCGAAATGAAATTGCGTTATCCGCATCGGGTAGTGTTGACCCCGAGGTGACGAGAAATGGTAGAAAGAAGTTAGGAGTCAGCGAGAGGTTGATCGTGAAGATAGTCGAGTCGGAATTTGGTCGAAAAAGTTAGAGGTTGGTAGTGGAAGTAAGGTGGTCCGGTTTTGATCGTGTAAGGAATTGAGTCTGATTTTTGATCGTGGAAATAATTAAATCTAGTAGTGGTTGTTGTGCTAAGTAAAGCTATCGAAAAAGTCCAGGAAGTAGAATTGTAAAAACACAGTGAATATTAAATTAGTGCTAGAACAGAATTGTTAAAACAAAGTGAATGTTAAGTTATTGCTAGAACAGAATTGTTAAAACAAAGTGAATGTTAAGTTATTGCTAGAACAGAATTGTTAAAACAAAGTGAATGTTAAGTTAATGGTAGAACAGAATTGTTAAAATAAAGTGAATGTTAAGTTAATGCTAATTAATAAAAATATACAAAATAAAATGGGAAGAAAGTCAAGGGAAGATTCTGTGTTTGGTGTAAGAAGAAGATTTGGCTGCCGTTCCTTTCGCGTGGTGACTTTTGTTTCGTAGATTATTCAAAACCCATAACTCGCGTGAATACGCATGCTCTAATTGCTATACGCAACTAGCAAAATTCCCATATTACAACCTGAAACAGCATCTGATAGCATACGGCCTATACCCCAACCACCTTCAAGGAAACAATATTAGTTCATGCATATCCATGCTCTAATATTTAATGGAAATTGCTATACGCAACTAGAAAAAACTCATCACCTTGAAATCTTGCAATTCCTATCACACTGGGCTAGCCTATGCTATCACCGCATACCATTTTTCTATTCCCATACTAAATTGCAATTCTGCCATTCCCATGTTCCATCCTGGCACTGACTTCCGTTAACATCACATTGAATCGGTTGACACTTGGATCTGTTGCCGGAAATTTTCCCATGGCCTTGTGATAAAGCTACACCCAGAGTAGACGTAAGGTTGCCAGCTCAAGGTGTATGGCGACAGTATTGCAACGTTGCAGCTCCCGTCGTCGTTGGCATGCCCTGTGACTGGGCTAGCATCGGGTAACTGTCTCAAGGTGAACGATGCGATCGTGAGAAGGAATGATTTTGGGGTATATAAAGGGGTTCTGTTGGGGGCACAAATTAATTCCAATTCAATCTGTTGATCGAGATTCACTTCAACCCGTTAGGCAGAAAACAATTATACGTTAGTAAAACTAAGGCCGTACGGTAAATAGAGATAAAGATATAGAAGAAGAATCATTGACTTTTATTTGGTGGGGACTACATGAGGACTGACACACGAGGACACCACCTACGGGCTAGAAGAGCCGGAAGTTACCCACGGGCTTAACAGCCGGAAGCCAGTAAGTGTTGTAATAAATACATGTATACATATATAACAAAGGTCTGATTGCAGCACTGCAGAATCAAGTGGTGACTCGATGATCTTATATATCTTGGTGTCATCAGCGTATAGGGACCAGCAGGAATTCTTAATTACCTTACCAATGTCATTAGTGGCAAGTATAAATAGGAGAGGGCACAGGTGGCTTCCTTGAGTGGCCCAAGTGGGGGCAAGGAAGAGGTTGGATATCATTGACCTGAACCGGACGGAATAAAGTCTATCCTTTAGATAAGAGAAAATCCATTTCAGCAATACAAGTTCGAAGCCGAGGGCTAATAATTTGAACAGGATTCGATTGTGGGATATTTTACCTAATGCTTTACTGAGGTCGATTGAGACCATGTGGACCTCATTACCGTGCTCTAGTGCCGAGAGTGTAAAGGAAGTGAACTCAACAAGGTTGGTTGTAGTTGATCGGCCATTGAGAAAACCATGTTGCCTTAATGAAACAAAAGATTTGGAATGAAAAATTAAGAGATTCGTATAGAATGCATTCGAGAATTGTTGCTTTATAGTGGGTAGGGACCACCAGAGAACTCGCCAATTGTAGAAAAGAATTGTTTATTCATAAACGTTGAACAAAAACGTGAACAAAAAAAAAACGTGGTGCCAAGAATACCTTTCCGTTACTCACTCTTTCGTGATGTACGCCAACCCGTTCCTGACAACGCTTCCAGGCGACTTTCCATCTCTTACAATAATGTCCTAGATTACAACTTGGTGCACACCTGTCACTTTTCTCTTTTCTTTTTGGTATAAGACTTTAAGGTTATGTTTACATTCTGAAATTTGATTCAAACTCAACAAGAATCTTGGGTATGTGGGACAGTTTGGCGATGGGACGGTAGTTCGCGACATCATTTTTGGGACTCTTCCTATGGATGGGGGTGATGAAGGAGGTTTTCCAAATGTGGGGGAATACACCTTGAGAGAGTGAGAGATTGAAGTTCATTGAGAGGGTAGTAGAGAGAATAGATGAGCATTTCTTGTGGAGAATTGCAGGGATACCACCAGCGCCCGGTATAAACTCGTCTTTGAGTTGCGGTAGATTCAATTAAGGGCGGGTCAAAGAAGTGGAGAAGGGGCCTGAAGGCAAAGTTAGGTAGGTTGTTGAAGTATGACGGGTCAGGAAAAAAGGAGTCATTAGTGAATGACTGATTGAAGTGAGTGGCGAAGAGGTTAGCAATAGTAACAGGATCAGATGAGGTATGAGGATTTAAGGTAAGCGATGTCGGATAACCATAGGATTTTCGTTTACTATTGACAAACTGAAAGAATGTTTCGGGGCCATTTTTGAGATTGGTCTGAGTTTTGATAAGTTAGTTGCGATAAAGAGTGTTGAAAAGTTCCGTGAATTGGAGGTAAAAGCCAAGAAAGTTGAAGTAGTCGGGGATAGTTCGATTCTGAGAAAAGTTGTCCCATAACTCCTTTTGTTACGCAGGCTACAAAGCTTGTGGCAGAACCATGGAGAGGAAGAGATTGATGTTCTTTGTCTAGAGTAAGGAATGAACATGGAAATAGAGTAAAGGATTTCGGTATGTAATTGGGTGATGGCATCTTCGACGGATGGGTGAGTGTATGATCTCTGCCGACCGAGGAATGTCGTCGGGGAAGCGTTGTGTTCTGAAACACTGAGAAAAGTGAAGGAATGAAAGGAAAAGAATACCTGCAGCAATTCCACGCCAATCCTCAATTGTAGCAGTAAGTCTCATCCAATAATCCTCATCCAAAAAGAATACTAACAAACTGGGTTGTTTGAACTAATTAAAAGGTCTTTATTTGTTTAATGGCTTTAATTTATCTTGATTAAATTACTGCGAACTGTGTCGCCTAAAGGTTTACGAAGAAGAGTTTGTTATTTTTCCTTGACAACCAGAATTGAATATGTCAGCTAGTTGCTGACATTTGTTATTTGGTTGCGTTCTCTTGCGAATTCGCTGGTTGCATCCAGTGAATCCGCAACAGTGAGCCTAATTGAACGAAAGGCGGCCTAGGTAGTTGTTGATGAAGTGAAAGTTAGCTTTATGAAAATCGTAGGCGCAGTGATTGGCACTGGGGACAGATGGTGGCGAGTGGACTCGAAAGAAGGTTATGGCGCTTGGGATGATAGTGAAGAACGTGTGATTCGAACTGACGCTATGACAGTTAGAATCACCAAAAATTGAACCAATGCGTAACACATCAGGCTATTGGACGTGTGTACGAATTCGATTTTAAAAATCAAGTACATTCAACTGATGTGGATATGTTATGTTATCGCTATGGTATACGGCTCTGATGCATTTTCTTATTCGATTTTTGTTCGGTGTTCTTCACTATTTGCTTGTGTATTTGTTAGAAACGCCACACTACTCCCTCCTCAGTAACTTTGTTACGATCACCTTTATGTGCGAACGACGGAGCGAGAGAACGTCGGAGCAGGCGAGTTTGCCGGTGCTCTATGCGGAAGTCGTGATTGTGTCGTGAAGTTCTGTTTACTATGGGAAAGTGTGTGCTGTGTGTACAGATCACGTCGGTGGGTCAACAATTATAGCGTTTGGGATGATACTGAAGAATTTGTGATTCGAACTGACGCTATGACAGTTAGAATCACAAAAAATTCAACCAATGCGTAACACATCAGGCTACTGGCCGTGTGTACGAATTGGATTTTTAAAATCAAGTACATTCAACTGATGTGGAATTGTTATGTTATCGCTATGGTATACGACTCTGATGCATTTTCTTATTCGATTTTCGTTCGGTGTTCTTCACTATTTGCTTGTGTATTGTATGTGTATCTGTTAGAAACGCCACAATGTCACGAGACGAGGGGGCTGGTGGTAGTCTATAGATGTAGGAACGTCGCAGCTAGGTAAGATTGATGTATTGATAAGATCTGTTGTAAAGATGAGGGCTACCCAAGAGGTTTCGAACGTTGCTGACGTGACAGAAGTTAACTACCTTGCAAACGGTCCAAGATTTCAACCTGAAAAGTGACTTCTTTTGTGAAAAAAAATCCATTTTCAAAAAATTCTGCTTGAGAAAGATTTAGTTAACATTTTTGGTCTTTCGAATCTTACGAATTGTCACTGTTTCAGTCTTTAGACTCTTGAAATGGGCGAGCGCATGATGTAGTTTCAATTTTTTCAAAAGCCTAAAGACTGAAATGGTGACGATTCGTAAGATCGTCTGGTTTCAACTCCCACAGGAGTTGTATTTTATATGCTTTTTAACCGAAATCCTGCATATGAGCAGCCAAACTGTTTGAGAAGGATGTCGAATCGATTCTCCACGACCATGGAGTAGACTAACAGCTGCCGCAGCTGTATTTTCTTCCCTGCGTGATTAATATGATCGTTTGGTGTGCAAAAATAAAAAATTACGTATACACTTTTTGATGGTATACCGAATTGCGCGTACGGTAGGTCGACTATATGGTCTTGCCTTAACTACACGAAACACATTCCTCGCAAAACGCTGATTTTCGTAATCCTGCTGAATGATTATTAGACTCTGTCTCGATCTAAATCATTCAATGATAAAATGTGAAACAATATGAGCAGTTTGACAGTATTGTCTGGTATAAGATCCCTACTGGAAAATATACGTTCAAATGAATCATCTGATAGTTATATAATTACATCAATCAGATAATATGTGGCGAGCGCATAATAAAATATTTTGTCCAAAAACCTGACGGCGCAATTTTAATGTAAACTAGACACAGGCCAATAACCAAAACCAGTATTTGAAGTGGTAGAAGAAGAAAAAAAGAAATTTAAGTATAAGTATTTTATTTATTATTTTTTTATGAGTAATAAATATCGAAAAAATATGATTATATAATTTTCTGATAACCACAATAAACTACATTGTTTATAGTAATTTCGGGTTTAGCATGTGAGGCATCTCTTACAGATGTAAATTGATTCAACTTATTCATTCTACAATATATCGTATATTGGCATTCAAAGTGTGACCAGGTGATTCATTACAACATAACTGTTTGCCGTACAAAAAAACGGTTTATTAAAACTAATTGATATTAGTTTAATCATGCATAACACTTTCCTCCTAAGTTTTCGTTCGAAATAAAACGCAAGCGGGTACAAAAAATAAATTCTGCTTAATTCTACATAAATCCTTATTAGATCTAATAACATAGATGTTTCGAAAAAAATGGAAAAAAAAAACGAAGAAAGCAACAGAAATTGAGCAGGTGAGGGATTATTGGAAATCTAATGCAAGTAATCCATGGTTTTAATGAATTGGACAACCGAGCAGAATTGTGTCCAATGAAATTGTTCTTCACCATCCAGTTTGTCACCCAAGAAGCAAGTCACATATTCCACAGTTGACAAGAGATAAGGAGGATTCGCCTTTAAACAGAAAACTTATGCAATTATTTGTTCGCCTTGATAATAATGAGAAGTTTACCTGAACAACAACATATATAAGAACTGGTAGTAGATCATCAGCTGCCGGATGACGCTCGCTAGCCATTTGAAGAAGATTCATTATACTAGAAATGCATCTGAAAGAATATTCCAATGATAAATATATTTTCGTTCTTTTATTGCCTTAGGACTGCTTACCTAATAATACACTGGAGTTTCTCTCGTGGAGTTTTGTAGGCAGATATATAAGATAATTG
Source organism: Microdon myrmicae (assembly GCA_963931805.1). Lineage (NCBI taxonomy): Eukaryota > Metazoa > Arthropoda > Insecta > Diptera > Syrphidae > Microdon > Microdon myrmicae. Next base: position 82,340,083 of record OZ007502.1, on the reverse strand, counting down.
CTGTTGGGCAAAACTCCATGGGGCTTCGGTTAAATACTCTTGTGAGATTCGTAATGCAGCATGAGAGGGCGTGATAACTCTCTGTAGTTTTCGAATGTGCTCGTGGAGAACACTGTAAGAAACCAAACCATTAAAAAAGACGTTGTTTTTGGGCACCATGTGTGGAATTTAACTTACTTATCCCTTGATATATCCATATCATCATTGGGAAACATAACTTGTTGGTATAATCTTTGTAGCAAAACTCTTTCCACAGAGACTCTTGCTTCCAAGAGTTGCCAATCTGTAAGACTATGCATATGACCACCATCAGCTAGTTCATTCATTAGACTTTCCATGAATTCCCGAAGTAAATCAATTTTGTCGTCGACAACTGTAAGCCCAGTGAATTCTTCTTGAAATTCCTGAATCCGAGATTCACGTTTCTCCAGGAACATCCGCACACAAACCGCGACCAAGTGCCTATTACACATTTCTCTTTCGCCGCGGAGTCTTTCCTCAAATTGGTCGATATTTTCAATAATAAGCAGCAGATCCTGCCGGAATTTCATAAGATACTGGAGGTAACTTTGACGCTTTAAAATGTCACTTTGTAGTTCTTCCATAAGTTGTTGATGTTTGACAAGATCTATAGTACTGAGGCAACGCATCGCTTCTGATACATATGATATTTGTTGGAAGTTATGCAAGTTTATCGCCTGCGCCAATTGGATTTGAAGATATGTTAACAAAGGTGATGCGTTGGAGAACTAGAACAATAAAAAAGACTTAAAAAAATGTATTTATGTGTTGGAGAGTCAGTATTAACTTACAGTTGTGTGACGAAAGTCGCCAGTGTGAAGGTCAGTTCTTGAAAGCACAGTTCGCAATTTTCTTTTGATCATATTGAAAGACAGGCCTTTGTCATGAAGGACAACACTTGGATTCCTAGAATCAAATTAAATTTTAAATTAACTTGAGTATGTTAGGCATTTTTTGGTATTCGTCACAGAGTTTCCATGATTGGTGATAAAAAAAGTTAGCACGTGTTAACACAGATTTTCGGTATTTTCTTTTATAACATTCATTGGCACACACTGAAGATTCTGTGTGATGTAGGGGTGATGAAGGCGTTTTTCGTACATTTAATCGATTTGTGTAATATTTCGTACGCAAAAAAATTTACCACTTACGTCATAGATACAACTTATCAAAGGTTTTCCGTTCCTCAATGTATGAGTAGCAACGCGCACTGCACGGAAAAGGAAAGTTAGTTCATGAACTTTCGGGTTCCTATAGACTAATAAATAGAATGGAATGACTACTTCTAACAGTTAGCGTTGTGCCCTGTGAGTAGGGCGTTAGAATATACTCACAGCTAGGCCGGCTTGTCGTAAGAGGCGACTAAAGGCCGACTGGTAGCCGGGGTCCCAGCGCCCTGTGCGCTCGGTGAAAAACCACCCCATCAAGCTTTATGCTCCGTGAAATGGTCGGGAGAAATCCCTGGCCATCTTTTGGAGCTTGGCTGATGGACCGGTTCGAGAAAAGGTTGGTTAGGTGGTAGTCGGTCCCAGATGAGATACCACCCCGTCACTCTGTACATTCCGCGATATCGCCGAGAGAAATCTTCGACGGTGTTTCGGATGTGTGGATGATGGCCCGGACTGACACGGAGATAAGTCATGATTGTACCTTCTGATATAAACAATTCCGGAGGTAAACTAGTCTCCCATTCGGATCTCCGCCTTTCACCAATACGAATGTAAACGCCGTCCACCAATATTTGCAAACAACGAAACCGGGGGGAACACCATGCAGATATCATGATAAATAATGGAGCTTTAAGAGGTTCGTCATCGCATGGCCGGGCTCGCTCTCGAGGCTCTGCTCACGCTCGACTGGTGACGGCATTTTGTAACATCAGGGGCATCGGTTTCACCAATACGAATGTAAACGCCGTCCACCAATATTTGCAAACAACGAAACCTGATATCCTTGCCCTAACTGAGACCCAGGTCGATTCGTCAACTGATTCGACATATCTTCGTTGCTCAGGATACGACTTACACTCGAGATTCCGTTTTAAGGGTGGAGCCTGAGTCTTCGCGCGGTCCAACCTGGCTTGCCAGATGATGGAGGCGTTGGAACCCAATACTATGGACATCATATGGTTGAGGGTTGTGCTGAGGAATTCCGTCAAATTTCTTTGTTGTCTTTACCGCTCCCCGAATGACGATCGACCGGCGATATTTTTCGAACATCTTTCACATACCGTCGACTGGATACAGATCAACCACCCAGCTTCTGAAATTGTTGTCCTTGGCGATTTTAATATGCATAATTCCGGCTGGTTGTTACATTCTAACAGAACCGACGAGGCTGGGAGGCTGGCGGAGATGTTTGCTGTAACCCACAACTTGACTCAACTCATGGGGGAGCCAACGCGAGTGCCGGATGCCCGATGCGATTATGCGAACACCCTGGATCTGTTTTTGACACCCGAAACGAGTATTTATACCGTAGGGGTTTCTGTGCCATTGGGAAACTCAGATCACTGCTTGGTATCTGTCGCGCAAGCACTTGCACATCAATCGAATAACCGACCCAGGCAGCTTCGCCATTTATGGAAGTATGGGGCTGCTAACTGGGACGATTTGCGAGATTTCTTCGCATCCTTTCCATGGTCCGAGGTGTGGTTCGGAAACTCCGATGTTAACGCTTGCGCGGAGTCGATATCAGAGATTATTCTTCTGGGGATGGAGATGTATATTCCACATTCCATCAAACGAAGTTCGTCTGATAAACCTTGGTTTGATAAAAAAATGCGAGCATATTACAGCGGCAAAAAATAGAGCTTTTAAGCAATGGCGCTCCAATCCCACCGATGTTGACCTACTTGAGAGCATACAGAGACGAGCGATCCGCCTGATCGGGGACTCGGCGTTGATGTCGGGACTACAGTCGCGATCACATCGAAGGCGCGTAGCCGACCTCTGTCTGTTTTACAGATATTATCACGGGAGCTGTTCTTCGGAGATTCTTGGTATTGTTCCACCGAATTCGGCTTATATGCGCTCCACAAGACAATCCGACGGATCGCACCCGTTTGTGGTTCATCTCCCGACGGTGGGAACATCCCTGCATCAGAACTCGTTCCGTTGCAGAGCGGGGAAGCTGTGGAACTCCCTTCCACGCGAGTGTATTTTGCTACACGCAAGACTCGGCAAAAGCAATAATGTTGCATGCATATGGGACATCTTTTATTAACGTTAAAACCGAAAGAATTCTTTCGGTGCAGTATCAAAAATAATTTCCTGCTACAACCGATGGAATCCTTTCGGTGTAGCCGTGAAACCTTATCACATGTCTACCTGTTGCTAAACGCATTTCCAGTTTTCATACTCAGAATTGCAATTTTGCATTTCCCACGTTTCCATCTATGTCCTACAAGCAAATCCAGTCCCCATCACCTTGAAATGCATGCATTTCCCATACTAATACCAAAAATTGCAATTTTGCAATTCCCACACCCCGCCACACCCAACATTCTCATCACCTTGATGGCCACCCAACACCCCATTACCTTCAAGGTAATTTTAGCCAGGCACAAGCATGCTATTCGCTATGGGCAAATCAGATTCGCGTCACCGTGTAGGGTGTAGGGGAGAACTAGTTTGAGGTAGGGAGAGGAGAGGATTGCAGGGTAGAGGGGTTATTAAAGGGAGGGGGCGGATTTAGGGCGGGTTTATTCTGAGACGTGGTTTAAGAGCGGGAGTGGAGATGTTGAAATCGAAGGAGGTGGGGAAAAAGTTGGCCGGTCGTAGCATACGCGAGATGGGTTCGTTAGCGCCGTAAGAAGTGTGATAAGTGGGCACGTAAAACAGTCGAGGGTTACGTACGTTACGGGAGTTTGTGTGCAATGTTAAAGTGGAGAGCAAGTTTGGGCAATTGATTGAGCCAGACAGAAGGCGATGGACAAAGATGATGTCGGCATGGATTTGCGCTCTTCAAGTGTGTTTAGATTGATTAGAGGGAGCCGGCTTGTGTGTGGTGGTAGAATGAGCGGATTTTCCCAGTTTAGTCCGCGGAGGGCAAAGCGCAAGAAACGACGTTGAACACCCTCAATCCTGCGAATGTGAGTCACTTGATACGGGGACCAGACCTGACTGGCGTATTCGAGTAGTGGCCGGACAAAAGTTGTGTAGTGATCGGGCGACATAGGGGTTAAGGAATTCCTTCGGCCAGTGTTTGACAAACCCTAGGGCGGCGTTGGCCCCGAGGATTATGTAATCAATATGTGCGGTAAATTTGAGCTCCTTGTCGCATAGGACGCCCAAATCGCGAATCAATTCAACCGATGTTATCGGTTGGTTCAGTAAGAGATAGGAGCCTGGGTGAGTGGGGGAACGCTTCCGAGAGAAGGTGATTGTGTGACATTTGGCGATATTCATTTCTAGGCAATTATTTTGGCACCAAGTCGAGAAGCTGTCAAGATCCGATTGGAGAAGTGAGGAGTCCAGGGGAGAGCAGATTGTCTTGAAAATTTTGGACTCATCCCCGTAAAGCGAGATGAAGGAGTGATTAATGCAAGAGCCTATGTCGTTTATGGTTAGGATAAATAGGAGAGGGCCGAGATGACCGCCCTGGGGGACACTTGAGGTTGGGAAAAAAGGATCCGAGAGGGTGGATCTAAATCGCACGCGGCAGGTTCGATAACTGAGATAGGATGAGACCCACTTAATCAGCAGGGGTTCGAAACCGAGGGAAGATAGCTTGAAGAGAATGAGGTTATGGGAGATTTTGTTGAAGGCCTTGCTAAAGTCGGTAGCGACTACATCGACCTCATCGCGGTTTTCTAGGGCAAGGAGTGTGTGAGATGTGAATTCGACAAGGTTAGTAGTAATGTACCTGCCTGAGAGGAAGCCGTGCTGGTTCGGAGAGATGATGGGTGCGCAGCGAAAACATAACGCCTCATATAGAAGGCCTTCGAACAGGTTGGGAATGTGCGAAAGCTTGGCAATGGGACGATAATTGGATATTTTGTTTTTTTTTTCCTTTTTATGTATGGGGATTATGTAAGAGGATTTCCAGAAGTCAGGGAATAGACCTTGTGCAAGGGATAGATTGAAGATTGACGCGAGCGGGAGAGAGAGAGAAGAGGAACATTTTTTCAAGAGGATAGCAGTGTAGCGATCCTACATCGCCACTCCCACCCAAATCCCCAACATTACCAATAATCCCACCCAAATCCCCAATACTTCCCATTAACTTACACCTGTCGACCCCACTGCCACCAAGGAAGTACAACCCCCCCATGGTGGATTAACTACGGAATCACGCAATCTAAGGAACTTGCGTTAGAAGATCGGCTCCTCGGGGAAGCTGGACACATCCTTTACGCCACCCTTACGCCCCCAGCAGGAACGTCCACAGAAACGATCAAAACGCCCACCAAAGGAGGTAAGCCATCCTTTTTACAATTTTACTGATGATACCTCAACAGCAGGGAGTCCGTCTGGGCCGGGACTGAAATCGTCTTTCAGTTCTTCAAGTTTTTTTATAACTGGGTCTTGTTGAATGAATGTGTGGAGGGATGCGAGGGCCGAGGGAGAATTCTGACATGGCAGTAAAGTAGGAGGGGTTAGGCTTGAACGAGTCGTCCGTGAAGGATAGTTTGAAGAAGGACGCGAAAAGATTGGATATGGTTTGGGAGTCCGTTGTAGTAGTTGAGCCGTAGAAAAGGGAATTGGGATAGCCATCAGATTTCCGTTTGTGGTTGATGAAGTGGAAGAAAGATTTCGGGTGATTGATCAGGTTGAATTGAGCTTTGGCAAGATAATCGTGATAGAGGGAGCTGTAAAGCTCGGTGAATTGGTAAAAGTAACCCAGATAGTTGGAGTGGTCCAGGGGAGAACGCGTGTTTAGGAAAGTGTTCCACAACTTATTCCTCTTGTTACGAAGGGTGCGTAGTTTGTGGTTATACCATGGGGGCGATGGTATGGGACATATAGGGACATGGCGTTGTGGATTTCTGTGTAGAGCGAGGCTGTAGCGCCCTCTATACTTATATCACTTACGCGGAGTGTGATATTGCTGAGGTATTCATTTATGAGGCAGAAATAGGCTTTTCGGAAGTTGATAGGGGGAGGTGTGCTGTGGGCTGAGTAGTCGTGTTATACGGATACGAGAAGCGGGGGGGTGGTGGTTATCAATAGCTGAGATGGTGTGGGGAGTATGGACGACTGAGGAATTAAAGGGGTCTGTCGTGAACACAAGGTCAAGTTGTCTGCCCAGATGGTTTTGGACATTGCTTACTCGGCAAACGCTAGATTCAGTGAGGCTGTCTATAAAGAAACTTTCCTTAGTAGTAGTGGGGTTTGAGATGTAGTGGGAATTGTCGTCAGACAGCGTCCATTGGAGATGGAGGAGATTAAAATCGCCAAGGACTACAATGTCGTCTTAGGAAGAACTAGGCTCAGTTATGCGGTCGATTGCCGCAATAACGAGTTCGTATGACTGGATAGCTTGCGATGGCGGTATGTAAAAGCATATGATGTACTCAGACTTTGAGCAATGTTCAATTTTTACTGCGCCATAGTCGAGGTTGGGAGAAGAGATGGTGATAAGAGATGATGTAAGTCCGTTTTGGATTACAGGCAGCACGTCTTGGAGGGGGGGTGTGAGGACCGGAATGATGGACCTCGTCGTCACGAAAAAGTGCGTAGGGGGGGGGGGGGGCAGTTCCAGGCTATTGATACTGGGGGTGAGGTTACTTTCGGTCAGTGCGTATATGTCAAAGCGAAAGGAGTGAGTATTTTGTAAGATCGAATGGGTTTTGGACTGTAGTCCTCTGACATTCTGGTAGTAAATGGTTAGGGGAAGAGTATTCGGAGACCCCATAGAAAGTGGGTTGGGCAGCCGTTTAGGGCCGAAAAAACTTATTATACAAATACCATCGGCTCATCGGGGTCCCAAGGAGAAGCCGGTCAAATTACGGGCTGACAAGCCGGAGGCTGCCTACTCACGGGGGTTAACCAAGCCAGAAGCCACAGGCAGTAGGTAAGTGTGTTAAATGTTTACCAGGTGTACCGGTATGAAGTGTGTTTTTTTTTTTTTTTTTTTTTTTTTTTTTAAAGTAAAACACCAATTATAAATGGGAAAGTAAAAAACATTTTATTCGAAGTATTGGCCATTGCTTTCTACACATTTTGACCACCTTTCTGGCAATTTGTGGATGCCATGCCAATAAAACCGGTCGTCTTCTGAGGCAAACCATTCGGAGACCCAATTTTCGACGTCTTCGTAGGAATTGAAATGCTGCTCAGCCAATGCGTGTCCCGTCGATAAAAACAAATGGTAGTCGGAAGGAACCAAGTCTGGTGAATACGGCGGGTGGGGTAACACTTCCCAGCCAAGAGCTTTTATTGTTTCTTTGACGGGTTTTGCTGTATGACTTGGAGCATTGTCATGCAACAAAATTACCTTTCCGTGTCTTGTGGCATATTCTGGTCGTTTTTCGATCAATACATGGTCCAAATTGATCATTTGTTGTCGGTACCATTTCGCATCAACAGTTTCGCCAGGTTTTAGAAGTTCATGATACATCACCTCCGTCTGGCCGCACCAAACACGGAGCATTGTCTTTTTTCCGAACCGATCAGGCTTTGCAGTCGATGTTGACGCTTCTCCTGGATGTACCCATGATTTTTTGCGTTTAAGATTTTTAAAATAAATCCATTTTTCATCACCAGTCACAATTCGATCCAATACTGACTTCCTTTCGTTGCATTCAATTCATGTGGCACCCAGTTTCCGCACTTTTGGATCTTTCCCATAGCTTTTAAATGGTCAGAAATTGTTTGTTGTGCAACATTTAACATTTGTGCCAATTGTTTTTGACTTAAAGTGTCATCTTGATCCAATATTGCTTGCAATTCGGCGTCTTAAAACTTTTTTGGTGGTCTTCCACGTTCTTCATTTCGCAAATCAAAATCATTATCTCTGAACCGCTTAAACCATCTTTTGCATGTTGCTTCCGATGGAGCATGATCACCATAAGCCTCGACAAGCATTCGATGCGACTCTGCAGCACTTTTATTTCAAATTAAAACAAAAAATTAAGGCTTCCGCAAATCATCATTTTCTGGTCCAAAATTCGACATTTTTAACAGGATTAAAAAAAAAAGATGTTGTTTGTACAATGACTTGATGCATACTAAATACGTTTGACAGACGTCATAGCAACCAAATAAAAAAAAAATGGGTCGTTCACAACAAACGTTCCTTATCGATACCTTTGTATCTTGACGCTCATTTCAGATCGGTACACCTGGTATACAACATAGATGCGTGGCGAGTTAGCTCTCCATTGGAACTCAATAGATGAAGAACTCTTATCAAATTGAAGATTGTTAATTTTCAAAAAATTTTTGCCTTTAAGTACATTGGGCAAAATAGGTGCTTGCAGCGCATCTGATGTTGGAATAAGAGAAGTAAAATACACTCCACTTTATGAAAAATACTTTGTGGGTGTCCCGCTAGATGTATCACCGCTATAAGACGCAACCTTATCGTACAACATAAAGAGTGATATATTTCCTGTATGATAGTTGAATGTTTAAAATATTAGTATCTTCACTTACCCCGCTTCAATTTCTGATGTATTTTTATGATTAACTGGAAAACTGTTTCCAGTGGAATCAGAATTAGTTGTCTCACTGGATGTAGAAACCTTTCGTCGATATTTGGCCAAAATATCTTCATTGATATCACAGTATTGTGTGTCGTTTGCTGTCGGATGAATCTGTAGATTAATATCATTGAACTCCAACGTTTCTGCATTACTGCTAAACGAAACATTCCGGCTGGGAAAGTCATCGGTGGTTAATCTAGTCTTGTTGCCTCGCCGGTTCTTGAAAAACCCTTGCTTAAGTTTATTAAAAATGCCCGAACCGTTAACCGTAGCACTATTCGCTGAAGCAGATCTGTGATTGTGATCCTGTTGTAATCGCCTAAGGTTTGTACTTCGACCGGACTTATCCGCGGATGCATCGAAACTTATCGACTTTGGAATAGCTCCTGTAGATTTTGATGGTTTGTTTCCGGATATGATTGGTCCATTTGATATTGGTGTGGGACCATTTAAGGTCAATTCCTCGACTTTAAGAATAAGCATCATTTCGTCGTTGAGGCGAGATTGTTTTTCTTCACTCTTCATATCGTCAGTCATTGAACAGTGTTTCATTCGGAGCCCGTCGGAGGATGTCTCGTTGATAATCTCATGATTTTCGTAATTCAAGCTTTGATGACGCCGTATTTTGTTAATTGAAATGGATTCTTCATCGGAAGTCTTCATTTCCATCATACCGTTTCGTCGGCCATCGAATCCGGCAGTTCTTTGTTCAGAACTCAATGGGCGGTGTTCTACTGGTTCAAATATTTCTACACAAGTTATGGGTTGTTCGTCGTTGGATATGGGTGGTTTTTCCTCTAATTCCATTACTAAGTCTTCGTCTGAAAAGTCTATGAGATCCTTGCCAGATGTATGTGACTTCTTTTTCAATTCCAATGTTGGTGGTTTGTCATCGTTGTTCAGACTCTGATTGGAAATACTGCTCTCTGCAGAATTTTGGCGCCTCATATTAGGGGATAAGAATGCCGCCTTATCACTTTTGTAATTTTGCTGGAAACTATCTTCTCCAGTCAGTTCATTAGTTGTACGCGTAGAACTTCTTGCCAATGAAGATATTCCGTGGTAATCATTGTTCTCGAAGAACTGTGACTCTTGGGGCTGGTCGACGATTCGATTTCCATTACCCGACTCGGCTGAAGATTCTGGTACTTGGAAATTAACATTTATTGCGCGTGGAGCGAAGAAAGGAGAGTCTGGGGTACACAATTGGTCCGGTACTGACGCACTTGTTATATCAGATTGTGCAGTGATGCTCAGGTTATCATCTGTGTCGATTTCAGCGAGTTTTTCTGAATCACTTGCAAGAACATCAGTACTCCAGTTTGATTCAGAACGCGTCTCAGAGGTGTCTAAGTAATTCGTATTGATCTGAGGTCTTGTATTCGAAAGGGGATCAAAATTATTGTCGCCAGGTAAAACAACAGCTGAGGGTATTAGGGGAGTTGAAAAATTTCGATCTCGCTCATTAGCCTCTAGTGTTTCTGAATCACTGGCTAATACATCTGTACTCCATGTGTCGGATATTATTGAAACTGTCTCATCACCTTCAATCATTTTCTTTATCTCAAATTTACAGAATTTATCTTCGATATCTGAGCGGGCTTTTGACAGCAACTTGGCCATTTGAGGTGCAGAGATTACGTTGGCAACCGATTCGCCGTCAGTGACTTGCGATGATGGTGTATCACGTCCTGAAATATTCGGCGTACCACGACCAGAGACATTAGCTGATACCATATCGGAAAGGTTGTCATTCTGGTCGTTCTCTTCTAGTTCCAAGGAACTAGTGACCGAATGATTGCTTGGTGCCTCGCTAACGGCTTCGAGATTATCAGAGTTTCCTATCGAAGCATCATCATGGGAGAGAGAGAATCGTGTTGCTTTGACATGCAATGGTCGCAAAAGCGGGCCGTTCTCTGAGACAATTTTTTCAATATTCGCCGGATTGTCACTCATATCCTGACCAATGGCATTCATCTTTAAGACCTCTTCCTCCGTAAGTAGTTGCAAGGGATTATCATCCGAAATGCAAATGGGGAATACTAACACCTGCTCGTTGTCCTCCACGATAGGGTTAGAGGGTGGTGAATGACTTAGCGAGTGTCCGTTGGTAGCTGGACCGTTTCCATTGCTAAGGCTCTTGGATAATTTATTCCTTGTACTCTTCCCTAGATTCATAATACTCTGCTTTGGTCGATGTAAATATTCTGAATTAGTAACATTTGGAACGTCTCCATTGACTTGAATATGTTCAGGCAGTTGATCGAGTATTTTTTTAAGTCTTTGACGGTCTTCCTCCAAAAGTTGCAACTTATCGCTGTTCATCAGGACTCGGAAGAATTCTATGAAACTATTCAACTCTGATTGGGTTATGAGCACGTGAGTGCGCTCAAAATTGCTTCTTTGAGATCGCGTGGCAACGATATCCTCGCCAGTATTTGTCATCAGAAGCAGGTCTAATAGGCGAGTCACGATATCGGTGTCGAAACGCTGATAAACTTCATTGAATTTAGGATCCACGTCTTGATACTTCATAAGAGCAAGCATTTGAATAATTTGTCCGATCTGAATCAGGTTAAACCGGGCGAGTTCTGATATTGGGGCATCAATAATTCCATAAATATCCGGGCTTACTATCGCTGGACAGATAAAGTGAGTAAATACCATATCAGTGATTATCTCATTTATGTCTTTCTCTGTGGAACGAGCCTGTTTTAACTGATGACACATTGTCTGTATAAGCCACCGAATAGTTGAAGGAAATAGTGACCAATTGGTTTGCAGATTTCTAATGAAAGACTCTGCAAGTAGGTAAAGTTTGTCAACAGTCTCTTGTCGGAATTTCTGAACTTTCTCTACGTAATCCATAGAACCTGCTTCACCGAATCTGCTCAGTCTCTCCTTAACACTGAAATTCTTTACTAGCTCCTCAGGATCAATGTCCAACATTGTTTCACTATTAACTAAGACGTCCATTAAAGGCTCATACAATGCTGCTGTTAGAAATATTTTTGCTGAAAACATCGATTCGTTTAAGCGATACAACAGTCTGGAAAATGATGAGGATCCTGCTCTTAACATTCTCCGTGGATTTTCGCTAACTAGGATCTGAATATCAATTAGCTCTCTCAACAGTTTTAAAAGCATTTCGACATCCTTTGTGTGGATGATATTGCCATAAAGTCCTGTAGTTATGGAGTGATTGATTGAATTCATTTGATTCAAACTGATTTCTGGAGCTGCATCACCGGCGGATAGGACTACAGCAAGGACGTATGGATTGCGATAAAGGTAATTAAAAAATTCCACATACGCTATAATGTGCTGGAAAAAAGAAACCGACGTGTGATTTAATTTTAATAAGAAAATATTTCATGTTAGTACTTACCTCATATTTAAGGGATTTTGCTTTGTTGGCATCAACAAATTTAATATTTTCCAAGTAATTAGCTCGACTGCAACAGACCGACGGACATGAATCTGGACGGGATATAATAAGGTCATTAAGGTTTTGCCTTTGCTGCGCACAAATATAGGCTAACTGAAATAGAAAATTAACTAAACTAGTATGGAGTAGTTCGAGGTGAAAGATTCATACACACTTGAGTTATTTGTGAGGAATTCCTGGCCAAGGATTCAATTAAGCTCGCGAAGGCCGCCTGTTCATGTTGAATGAATAGCTGCTCTTGTCGCAATGTTCGCGCCAAGTCCATGACCTCCAGAAGATTTCCTTCGTTCGCCGTGTTCATTGTGCTAGATTGAAGGTTACCCGGTCACAGCTTTATTAAGCAGTTGGTATGTTCTTGAGTATACCTAAAATACTAAAGAAAAGGTTGTATTTTTATGGCTCTGAATTTAATATTGTTCACTTATGGTAAGCTTTTTCTAGTATTAGTTCACCATTGTAGTGTGATGGATATAACAGTAGAAATGTGGACATCAGTACGTGGATTCAATTGACACTTTTGAGCCGTTCAGATGACCGGACACATTTGTTATTTATTAACACAAAGTTCACGTAATTACAAAAAAGTAATAAGAAAAACCTCTCAAGCGTGAGATGAGGTATTAATTGCTAGGGACTTTTCTAGGTTGGATGCTGGACTTAACGAAGAAGTTTGTGGTTTATACAGATTACACGCACCACTGTAATGCAGAACACTACACTAAAAGAGAAACGAAAAGCCGTATACCAGAGCATTTTAGCATAGTAATGCATAGTTTATATAGCGAGTTGAAACATAATCGCATGTAGCGTTTGTCTGATGTTTCGGTGCTTTAGTAGCATCACGCTGTTGTGGTCCTTCTCTCAGGGAGCTCCTGAGGGGACCCGTTGCGGTTGCCGCCGTGCTTCCTCAAACCTTGAGGGGAAAACAGCTACCGATCGTTGAATATGGGTCCTGGGAATCTGCCAGGCCCAATAAAAATACTTTTTATTTCGTTATATTATTATTTTATTTTTAACTAAATTTGTTGACGTCCTACCACTTCGGACGCCAATCGAGACTGATCCTCGAATCTGTTTTTTTTTTTTTTTTTCCAAACTGTATTTATTTGACCAAAAATGAATAGTTACAATAAGTAATACAGCTAACTTATAATAGATTTGTTACATATTAAGTGTTTACATGTTATTTGTTAACATTTTTCAAACAATTCTTTTTATATGTGCTTAAGATTTACTGGGAATTATATATATTGGTAATTTTGATTTTCCTGGAAAAGGTCAGAAAAAAACCAGGAACTCTGTTTATTTTAACTTAGCCTACTTTAAATTACTTAACATAACTTAATCTAACTTAATCTAATCTTATATACAATTTACAATATTTGATATTGCAATGATAGCGACAATTCGCATTTGACTTAAAAATAATATTTACAATTTTTAGTTATGGATGTGGGATTTCTTGTTGTGATTGAGGGTAGTAAGGGATAGGATCAGGTATGTTCTTGATGGAGGGGAGAGCCATTCGGTTCTGTGTTAAAGGTAAGGATCTTGGAGAATGGTTGGATGTTGCTGTATTTGAAATGATTGGGTGCCAGTTCGGTGTTGTGGTACACGATCTCGTTTAGATCGTTAACCAGTCTGCCTGCGGCGAAGAGGGTCCTGATTTGGAGACAATTACGGTAGTGAGCTCCCGTATTGGAGGAGGGTGATGGTAGGTCCGTTATTATCGGGTTGGGATTGTTAGGAAGGTTTTCTATGAAATTTATCGACAGTTCTAGGATCCGTCTATCCAGTCGTTCGATGCCTGCGGTGTTGTAAAGGTCGTTGTTACAATGGTATCTATATGAGTTGGTTTTGCGGTGTAAGCCAGTGATAAACCGGAAACATTTTCGTTCAAACACTCGTAATTTCTCCATTTGGGAGGGTGAGATGTGGTACCATAATGGGCAGGCGTATGTAAGAGTAGGTCTGATTATCTGTTTGCAGATGAGCTGTTTGACCTTAAGAGAGAGGCCTTTAGGTTTCCACAACACTCGTCTGCACAGGTTAAGCTGTATTGAGGCTTTTTGAAGAGAATTTTTGATGTGGGTTGAGAATGACCAGTTGTTGGAAAGGGTTACTCCCAAATATTTTAGTGTTTTGGAAGGTTTTATGAGGGTGTTATTAAGATTTAGTTTAATTTTGTTGTGGCAACGTTTAGTGTTGTTTGTGCAGTGAGCGTTTTTGCCCTTAAACACTGTTAGCTGGGTTTTGGTTGGGTTGAGGCGAATTTTCCATTTGTTAAAGTATGCTGAGATGAGCGGGAGGAAGTTGTTAACGCGGTTTCTTGCCGCTTTGACAAATCTACTGCTAGAGTAGATTAAAGTATCATCAGCATAATTTAGCATTACAACACTAGGTGGAGGTTGGGGCATATCGGATGTGTATAGAAGATATAAAAGTGGTCCAAGAATGGATCCTTGGGGAACTCCTGCGGTTATGTTGTGAGTTTGTGAGAGGGAAGAATTTATTCTGACCATAAATTTCCTCCCAGAAAGATAAGATGCTAGGAGCTTTGTGATATTGGAATTCAGACC